>CM061224.1:29395007-30066501 GCA_030844895.1 Ambrosia x helenae | reverse complement strand
TTTTTTTTTATTTTTTTTACTTTTTTTAATGCAACTAAAATGGATGCATAAACTAAATAATGCAAAACAAGATGAATGAAACTAAAATGGATGCACAACTAAATAATGCAAAATAAGATGAAACAAAAATAAAAAATACCTCTCTCCAAGTTGGAATAAAGCATTATCCTCAATGCTCGGAGACGAGAGTGGAAGGCATCTACTGAGGCGGTGGAGGCGGCGGAGGGCCGAGTTGACCTATTTGATCATGAATAGCATCAATAGCCGACCCAGCTCTGTGACAACCGGCAATTTCCGATCTATGCCGATGTGATTTTTATTATTAAAAAATTAAATATTTATTTTAAATATTTCTAATTATTAAGTTTCGGAAGTTTACTGATCGTTTTTACAATCGAAACTGCGACCGGTTAAATTAACGCGATTTAAACGCGTGTTCTGAAAACACGCGTCGGACATCGAAGATATTTATATTTATGCTCGGTTTTTGTATTTCGAACAAAACCGACTAATTTTTATAATTAATTATCGAGCCTAAATCTAAACCGAGACGTTTCGCGAGATTACGGGTTCGAAACGCGGTATACCTCACCTACCAATAAACCCTAGTTATAAAAGGAAGCTTATCCCTTCTTTCTTCATTTCCAAACCGCAGCCATACCCCCCCAAGATCCCTGCAACCTCTCTCTCTCTCTCGGGTATCTCTTCTCTCTCTTTCATCTCTCCCGCAGCTCTCTCTTCTCCCTACTCTCTTTCTCTCACCCGCTCGTCTCTCTCCTCCCTCTGTTACAGAAGCCGGCCGGCCACCATGGGGGTGGTGGCGGCGGCGTGGTGGCTCGGAAAGCCCACAGGGGCCGGGTTGGGTTGGTTTGGGTTCTGATCGGGTTTGGGTCTCGAGTTGTGGTGGCCCGGTTAAGGTTAAGAAGGAGTGTAGCAGATGGTGGTTCAAGCCGGGTTCTAGGTGTGGTGGTCCGGTTATGATGGTGGTCGTGGTGATTAGGAAAAGATGGCGGCGACGGTGGTCTATGGTGGATGTGGAGGTCTGATTGGGGCATGGGTGGTTGGTTTTCAGCAGGTGGTGGTCCGGAGAAGGTGGTGTTTGGGTCGGTTATGGTTGTGGCTCGGGTCCGATGGGTTGGGTCAGACTGTCGTGGGTTTTGGTCGGGATTTAAGTCGGGTCAGAGCTTGGTGGTGGTTGTCCGGAGATGGTGGTGGTTGCAGAGGCAGCGGCGCGCGGGTCTCGGGTCTTGGGCCGGGTTGGTTAGATCCCAGATCAGGTTCGGCCCGGGTCTGGTTCGAGTCTTCGTGACTGGTCGGGTCTTGTTTCGAGATGGTTTCAACTCGGGTCAGAATCGGGTTTGGGTTAAGGTTGTGGTTCGGATCAAGGTTTGGTGGTTTTGGTGTTCGGGTCAGATTCGGTACGAGATCGGGTTGGTACGGGTCTTGTTCGGGTCAGATCTGGATGGTCAAGCCTCGGTCAACGCGCGGTCAAAGCTGGTCAAACTTTGGTTCCGGTCTACACGCAGTTCGAGGCGGCTTCGGGTTACTCGCGTGTGATTCGGTATACTTGAATTCGTACATATTTCATTATTGCATTTTTATAAGCATTGTATTTTTATAAAAATATAAATATATATAAATAGTGTCTCGCGAACGAACCGACAATATTATTATTGATAAGTATATAAAGTGTGACTTGGTATTATTGGACCTCGGACTAAATTGGTTGGACTATAATATACATATATATTGTCGTGTCTTTATACAAATAAGTGTAGTCTATGTAAAAGCGTCGAAACGTATAAGTCTCGTCTGATTTGGAATTGCGGATAAACAAAATGTGGATTTGTGTTTGATATTGATTTTTGGGAAAATTGTAGGCGACTTGTGTTGCCTGGTTTGTACAAAAACAGAGGAAACTCTGCCGAAATTTTATAAAATTTATAAGAACGAAAGCGATATTTGTTGCATATTTCATTATAAATAACCTCCAAGTATTTTGACAAATGTAGTTTTCTACAATATCGTAAAAGGTTTTCGACAAATGACTTCTTGCAACATTTAAAGGAAAACGTCGAACAATATTTCCAAAACAAATACATAATATTTGTTGAGCGTCACTTGTGTCAATCTTCAAAGATTTTGGTAACTAAAACATTTCCATCTAAGCGGTTTTGAATTATAAAACGCTCAACCTACTTGAGAAAGAATTATATAAAATTTATGTTCGAAACCTTTAAAGATTGGAAAAGAAGCGATATTGTTACTAATCGGTTTTAAATAACTATACTTATATTTTCATCAAAGAATATTTTCTTAAAATATAATTATAAGACGAGCTACGGCTCAGGATAAGTTATACGTTTCATAATATAGTCCAACGTGGTGTGCACACGAATAGTGACAAGTGCGCAACTTGGGTACTATGTCGTGTGTTAACGCATAAGTAAGATAAGTCACGATCGGTTCGTCGAATTAAAGCATATTAGTACTCGAGTTATACACACGAGTCTAGATAGTTGGATAAACTACCTTTTAGCCGGATTATAGGCTAGGTTTATATGTGTTAGACTTTAAGGTGTCCTTTGTTGTAATAGGGCACGAGGAAGCCGGTCGAGGCTTGGAATTTATTTGCTAGCTTAGCATGGAAATTGAGGTGAGTTCATGACCCCACTTTTTACTGTTTTATAAATGTTTACGGGGTGGAAGACATGCTTCTTTTATGAAAACCTAAGAAATTCCAAACGAACAAGTTTTTGAAAAATGAAATGGGTGCGTGAGTGTCACGGCCCTGCTGTTACTGGTTTTACATTCGGGGAAGAAACATGCGTACTACTTACATCGTTTTAAAGATCATGTTATACTATGGGCACTTTATATTACTATACGGCTTTTATGGAAAGTCCCAGGGGGAAACCATGAATGTGCTGGCATGCACAACGAGGGAAATGTGGATAGATCTATTGGGCCTCACAAACCCCACTCGACGGCGGGGCCGGGCGGGTGCATATTGTCTCTACCTATCGGGTTGCCGAGGCATCGGTAGCCCAGTCATCTGGGCTGGTTTCATCATTTGGTTCATGTTTAGTAATGGGTTCCCAACCGTAGTAGTAAAAAACACTTAACGTCTAGCTAACGTTCTTATGACATAGTATTAACGGGAATGATCTTTTCAGACTTATGGAAACTCTTTTATAAAAACTTGTGGAATTATTTATGCAAAACTTATGAACTCACCAGCTTTATGTTGACTTTTTAAGTATGTCTTTCAGGTTTAAACTTTGGTAACGGCACGGTTGGAGTAGTTGACGTATTGGGATCGGGGATCCTAGAGGGTTAGCAATGGCGTTCAGGAATAAGAGTCTTAGATGCAACTTTCCGCTGCGCTGGCAAAGGCACCAAACGTCGCAACCGACGAGGGAAAAGTCGGGGTGTGACAGTTTGGTATCAGAGCCAAAGGTTTTAGCGAACTAGGTGTCTGGGTAGATATCTAGGCTTTAACCTGAGTTTGTTTTGAAGTTGGGACAAAAATTTCTAAGACATGATATTTAGTATGAACGCCTAGGAACTGGAATTCCAACCGTTGCCAAGTATATTACGTGACTATTAGTGTATCACACTAGCTCAGCGTGCATTCCTTCGGCGCAAGGAACATTTATTTTTCTTATGTGAATAGGAAGTCGGTATTTTCTATAGTGGTATATAGAAAGGATAATAACACGTGGTGGTTAGGCATACCTCACTGGTGACTGGCGAGTCATCGCTTTAGATATCAGAGTGGTTATTCACATAGAGTCAGCTGAGTCATTGTTTCTTGGTACGAGGAAACAATTTACTTGTTTATATATTATGTGTATTTATGTAAAGTATATATAGTACGTATCGCCAATGGTTGTCGACTCAAGCTTGGACGTATCTAGAACGCTCACACGTGTCGCGTTAGTTGGACGAGTTGGCAAAGGGATCGTTGCAGCATCTGCGGTCTCACATCCCTGGTTCGGAGTATGCTATGTCATCAAGGTCGGGTTGGGCCGAAGGCGTCTTGATGAGGCACCTCGTTTTGCTGATGATGCTGTGAAGCGGGAATGCGGACGGGAAGAGCACTCGGAAAGGTGGCGCACACGACGAACATTATATTATGTTGTATATATATACGTGTTATGATATGAATGTGACGAGTGCTCGTGATACAACTTATGATGGAGGTTAATAGGATGATCTGGTGAGGTAAATTTTTGATAACGTAGACGTCACGTTATTGCAAATTTACAGGCACCTGATAGTTCTAAGAAATTCTATCATGAGGGTATCCTATGTGTTGTTTGTATATATATTTATATATAAATAATGGATAAGGGTGTTTCATTCTTTTGTTGTCACGCACGTGATTGTCGATTCTCCCCTGTTCGTGTCACTCGCGACCTTGCTTTTCTTAAACCAGTTTAAGATCTTGATGATCTTGTTTCTTGAGCTTCTAAGGTTCATGTCTTTTGAGTATGATTTACATCTCTCTTCTTTTGTATTTGTGGCCTTCGACATTCAATTATAAAGGAATTTAATTTTTGTTGATTCCTTATTCTTTTCACCAAATTAGACACGACCTTTGTACACGTGTCAATTGTTATATGTTTGAATTCTTTAAACCTGTGAAGGTCCATTGTAGGACTTCGCATCAAACAATTGTTTCATTAATGATTTGTTCCCTCATTACGTTGCTCGTAATGTTTGTCTTATAGTCTTGCTATATTAGGCCATTGTGGGCAATGGATCTTTTGATACTTCGTCGATGAGTTTCTTTAAAGTCGACATTTCAGTTGAATCGAATTGTTGGAATTTAATACAGCACCTTGCGGTGAATATTCAATCGACTTGGAATAATGAATGATTTTTATTGGCATGTCTCACTTTCATCAACTTGTTTGTTATTGCCTTAAATGCAGACGCACCTTGTGGTGTGTAATGAAAAGTTGGTGCACTAGTTGTTTCGTTTGAGGTGCGCCAATAGTATTTGTTGACAAAGTTATTGTTTACACTTTGCATTCAGTTGATTCTGAAACCTTACTCGTGTCATTCGTACCGTCAAGTTCGTTGACTATTCTGTTGTATTACCATTGGTTTTTGGATGATATGCTACCTCAAATTTTGAGGACAAAATTTCTGTAACATGGGGAGGATGTGACAACCGGCAATTTCCGATCTATGCCGATGTGATTTTTATTATTAAAAATTAAATATTTATTTTAAATATTTCTAATTATTAAGTTTCGGAAGTTTACTGATCGTTTTTACAATCGAAACTGCGACCGGTTAAATTAACGCGATTTAAACGCGTGTTCTGAAAACACGCGTCGGACATCGAAGATATTTATATTTATGCTCGGTTTTTGTATTTCGAAACAAACCGACTAATTTTTATAATTAATTATCGAGCCTAAATCTAAACCGAGACGTTTCGCGAGATTACGGGTTCGAAACGCGGTATACCTCACCTACCAATAAACCCTAGCTATAAAAGGAAGCTTATCCCCTTCCTTCTTCATTTCCAAACCCGCAGCCATACCCCCCCAAGATCCCTGCAAACTCTCTCTCTCTCTCTCGGGTATCTCTCTCCTCTCTCTTTCATCTCTCCCGCAGCTCTCTCTCTCCCTACTCTCTTTCTCTCACCCGCTCGTCTCTCTCCTCCCCTCTGTTACAGAAGCCGGCGGCCACCATGGGGGGTGGTGGCGGCGGCGTGGTGGCTCGGAAAGCCCACAGGGGCCGGGTTGGGTTGGTTTGGGTTCTGATCGGGTTTGGGTCTCGAGTTGTGGTGGCCCGGTTAAGGTTAAGAAGGAGTGTAGCAGATGGTGGTTCAAGCCGGGTTCTAGGTGTGGTGGTCCGGTTATGATGGTGGTCGTGGTGATTAGGAAGAAGATGGCGGCGACGGTGGTCTATGGTGGATGTGGAGGTCTGATTGGGGCATGGGTGGTTGGTTTCAGCAGGTGGTGGTCCGGAGAAGGTGGTGTTTGGGTCGGTTAGGGTTGTGGCTCGGGTCCGATGGGTTGGGTCAGACTCTCGTGGGTTTTGGTCGGGATTTAAGTCGGGTCAGAGCTTGGTGGTGGTTGTCCGGAGATGGTGGTGGTTGCAGAGGCAGCGGCGCGCGGGTCTCGGGTCTTGGGCGGGTTGGTTAGATCCCAGATCAGGTTCGGCCCGGGTCTGGTTCGAGTCTTCGTGACTGGTCGGGTCTTGTTTCGAGATGGTTTCAACTCGGGTCAGAATCGGTTTGGGTTAAGGTTGTGGTTCGGATCAAGGTTTGGTGGTTTTGGTGTTCGGGTCAGATTCGGTACGAGATCGGGTTCGGTACGGGTCTTGTTCGGGTCAGATCTGGATGGTCAAGCCTCGGTCAACGCGCGGTCAAAGCTGGTCAAACTTTGGTTCCGGTCTACACGCAGTTCGAGGCGGCTTCGGGTTACTCGCGTGTGATTCGGTATACTTGAATTCGTACATATTTCATTATTGCATTTTTATAAGCATTGTATTTTTATAAAAATATAAATATATATAAATAGTGTCTCGCGAACGAACCGACAATATTATTATTGATAAGTATATAAAGTGTGACTTGGTATTATTGGACCTCGGACTAAATTGGTTGGACTATAATATACATATATATTGTCGTGTCTTTATACAAATAAGTGTAGTCTATGTAAAGGCGTCGAAACGTATAAGTCTCGTCTGATTTGGAATTGCGGATAAACAAAATGTGGATTTGTGTTTGATATTGATTTTTGGGAAAATTGTAGGCGACTTGTGTTGCCTGGTTTGTACAAAAACAGAGGAAACTCTGCCGAAATTTTATAAATTTTATAAGCGTAAACGAAAGAGATATTTGTTGCATATTTCATTATAAACAACCTCCAAGTATTTTGACAAATGTAGTTTTCTACAATATCGTAAAAGGTTTTCGACAAATGACTTCTTGCAACATTAAAGAGGAAACGTCGAACAATATTTCCAAAACAAATACATAATATTTGTTGAGCGTCACTTGTGTCAATCTTCAAAGATTTTGGTAACTAAAACATTTCCATCTAAGCGGTTTTGAATTATAAAACGCTCAACCTACTTGAGAAAGAATTATATAAAATTTATGTTCGAAACCTTTAAAGATTGGAAAAGAAGCGATATTGTTACTAATCGGTTTTAAATAACTATACTTATATTTTCATCAAAGAATATTTTCTTAAAATATAATTATAAGACGAGCTACGGCTCAGGATAAGTTATACGTTTCATAATATAGTCCAACGTGGTGTGCACACGAATAGTGACAAGTGCGCAACTTGGGTACTATGTCGTGTGTTAACGCATAAGTAAGATAAGTCACGATCGGTTCGTCGAATTAAAGCATATTAGTACTCGAGTTATACACACGAGTCTAGATAGTTGGATAAACTACCTTTTAGCCGGATTATAGGCTAGGTTTATATGTGTTAGACTTTAAGGTGTCCTTTGTTGTAATAGGGCACGAGGAAGCCGGTCGAGGCTTGGAATTTATTTGCTAGCTTAGCATGGAAATTGAGGTGAGTTCATGACCCCACTTTTTACTGTTTTATAAATGTTTACGGGGTGGAAGACATGCTTCTTTTATGAAAACCTAAGGAATTCCAAACGAACAAGTTTTTGAAAAATGAAATGGGTGCGTGAGTGTCACGGCCCTGCTGTTACTGGTTTTACATTCGGGGAAGAAACATGCGTACTACTTACATCGTTTTAAAGATCATGTTATACTATGGGCACTTTATATTACTATACGGCTTTTATGGAAAGTCCCAGGGGGAAACATGAATGTGCTGGCATGCACAACGAGGGAAATGTGGATAGATCTATTGGGCCTCACAAACCCCACTCGACGGCGGGGCCGGGCGGGTGCATATTGTCTCTACCTATCGGGTTACCGAGGCATCGGTAGCCCAGTCATCTGGGCTGGTTTCATCATTTGGTTCATGTTTAGTAATGGGTTCCCAACCGTAGTAGTAAAAACACTTAACGTCTAGCTAACGTTCTTATGACATAGTATTAACGGTGGGAGGGAGCGAGATAGAAGAGAAGAGGGTTCGAACAACACGCCGTTTGTTGTTGCGTGGATGACGACGGCTGACGGTGGGAGTGTGGTGGTGAGGACGATGGTGTGGGAAGGAGGAGATGGAAGACGGCGGTGGTTGCGGGGTAACCGCAAAGGTAATGCATGGAGGTTGATGGATGTTGGAAATTTATGAGTGAATGTGAGTTTGGTTTGTCCCACATTGGTGGGGAGACAAAAAATGGGTTATGGCTCGAGGAAATTCTTGAACCAATGTGACGCCCGCACGACCTGCGGACACGAATGCAGCTTGAAAAACCTGGGTCTGCGTGACACTGGTTTTTGCTACCCGTTTTAGTTTTTGTGACTATGAGAAGAGTACAGAAGACTGTTACGAGTCTGTTTATCTTCCACTTCCGCTGCAGTTAATAGGACAATTAATCTCGATTAATTGTCATTAATCTCTTCTTTGATTAGTGTTATTAATGCAGCAGAGGTTTCATGTCATTCAAGTCTCTATAAGAACTTGGACATATTAGTGTACTTGACATACTAGAAAACTTCTAATGCATACACACACTGCATACCTTCATCTCACAGAAACACAATAGAAATCGCAAACCACATACACTATTTTCTCTCGTGTACACATACAGAAGCAGTCTTGTTTCGATTTCTTTTCAGGCAAGTGGGATAGTCCGGCAGTGCACCAACACTGTTAAAGAACCGGTGTACCATGGGAACAGACGAAGAATCTGTTTAAGGGAATTGTGTCAAACACAAGCCCAGTTAACTTCTATGATTTCGTTTTCTGTTACAGTTCGTTGCAGCAAGTACAAGGACTCGGAAACCTGCGAGCTTCATGTACGAAAGGCGTGCGTTGATTACAATGTAAGTTTTCTAACAAACTTAAACAGATTAGTAAAACAGACTTTCGTGTAGATTGGGAACCAATATTTAAACCTTCTTCTTAAGGACTTTTTGGTTCGCAAAAGTTTGTAAATATTTTTCTTTTGAAATATGTTGTGGTACATCGAATCGGATTAAATTTGTGATTGGAGTGAAATCTTTAATCCGAATATTCATGGGTTTTCGGGTTCATGGGTTTTGTGTCGTGTTTAGATAAACCGGATTATTAACATATATTTAGACGTTTTTGAAATACTAAAATTCTAATTAGAGTATTAGAAAAGTCATAATATTTGTAAACCCATGAAAAACATTTGATAATGCTTTCTTTCTAGTAAGCATATTAGAAAGATAATTTCAAAGTATTTGAAATGTTTACATTTTCTAATAAGAGTATTGGAAAATTAAAGGTTTCAAAATAGAAGGTTCTGAAACATGTATTTCTAACAAGCGTGTTAGAATCAACGACGTTGAAATAATAACGTGTCATGAAACATTTCTAATATGCGTGAAAGACAAATAAGATGTTTATATTTCTAACGAATGTGTTAGAAAAGATTATTGTACAAAATACACAAACGGGTTAGAAATGACTATTTTGGAAAATAATCAACATTGAACCAGTTTGGTTAAAATTTGACGGTTTCGAACGAGCGAGTTTGAAACGGGTATATTTTGGAAAATCCGAAGTTAATACCATTTATGTAGATGGTTTAATTTTCTAACGAGCGTGTTAGAAATGGTTTATTTTATATAAACCAATAAGTTCTAAAATGATTGTCATAATCATGTATTTCTAACAAACATGTTAGAAACGGTTGAGAACGATTTTGGGTAATCGTTTATTTCGAACGGGTGTGGTAGAAAAGGTTTATTTAACCAAAACTCCATATGATGAAACGTGTAATCGTTAGTATTCTAACAAGTATGTTAGAAATGGTTAATTTTGAAACCGTATATGTTTATATGGTACACGTATAGTTTCTAATGAGCGAATTAGAAATGGTTAATAATGAAAACCATATACTCTAACTAGTGAGTTATGAATGGTTTAAATAATAAAACTACATTAGAGTTTATGGTTTTGATTTGTAATCAAAACATAAATATGTATAGTTTACTGAAAATACTTGTAAAAGTAGAAATGTGTTGTATGAGTAAAACATGTCTTTTACAAATTATATATAGTTTGATACTTGTATGAGAAGTATGATGACTTGAACCATATAATAGTCTAGAGAAACTATTTAGTGTAAAACATCATGATGTTCTTTTGGATATATTTACTTGTTCGACTACTTGTGAGTAGTGAAGTATAAACAACTGTGTTGTTTTAAATAGTGTATTGAGGGAGTGCCTCAAAACATGCCACGAGACGATATAATTGCTATTATTTCGTCGAACGATAAAGTGTTGAAGAGAATAACACTTTGAGATTTGATGTTTATATATCCTTATAATCCATTTAAATATATATGTAATATGTTATATATATTTTGGATTATATTAAAATTATAATTTGGTAAATTAGAATTATTACTTGGAATCTTAATGTGGTGAATTAAGAGTAAACTCTTGAGTAGAGTTTCATGTTTTCTAATTAAAGTTTTATGTTACTTTATTAGAGCTTTTATGTCAATTTATTAGAGCCTTTATTTTAAATTAAGTCCCTAATTAAGTGACTAAGAAGAAAAACTCTTCATCCATCCCCATTGAGATAATCATGATCAACGTGGCAAGTGTATTGAGGTTAAATACACGAAAACGAGATATGTCGTCCAATGTTGAGAGCATTTACGTAGAAATGCACAAATATAGTTTTGATGACTATAACATATGATAGAGATATATGTTATTATTCATAAGTCTTTGATAAATATTACGGGATTTATTATAAAAGACTTATAATAGTGATGGACGTGTAGAGTCTCTACAAACCATCAATGTTGGTTGAATTATATGGAGGATTCGTGATATATTTTGAGAGAGTCACCCAATAAATAGGTTTAACAAAATATATACATATCACTTAGGGATATGTGGAAGTCATGTCGTTGAGTGTCAATCTAATTGACTTGTTGATCATGAATATGTTCATCAAAGTGACTTATGTTAAGACTTATGTTTAAGTCCTAAAGAGTCAATGGTGAAGCCTTGGAGATTAAAGGCAAACGAGTCTTGATCCTAATGGATGGAATTAATTATGGTTTTGAAGCATTCTTTAAACCAAGGTTTTGGAATGTAAACAAAATCTCATTTTGTGTCTAAATTAAGACGTGAATGTTAGGAAGACATAGTGAGTTATCTCTTAAGGCTGTGAAGAATCAGAATGAGGCATCTTCTGTTCACATGCTAAGTATTCGTAGCCTAAAGCATGCTAGACTAATACCTGTTAATTTAGATGCTCCACAGAGAATAAATTAACTTTGAACATTCAAACATATGTGACGACATAAGAATGAATTTTGTAAAATCAAATATATAATTCATTAAAAATGATGACTCGAAAGGACCGAATAAATAGTTCATTGGTTATGATACTATTTAGCTGAATATGAGGAGAACTCATATAGCTCAGAAAACGGTTCGTGTGAGAAATATGGGTTGAGTAATATAATGGATGACCTTAATAACACAAAGATATAGATAGTCGCTATCTTATCCCGGGTGTATAATGTCATCATGAGTGATATTACTCAAACTTAATAAAAGTGCAAGCAATGTGGGGGGAAGAGTCATTTAAGAAACAATCCGTAGGGATGTAAAAATGGTACGTGAGAAGTTTTCAAACTACATATGAAAGGAAGAAACTTTCATCACCCCATTTGGTATTTATCCAATAAACACTTAAGTGTGGAGGTGACTTGCATTTGAAAATAGAAGGTTTGATATGAACGGATGTGATTTTGGGAAGTACAAATCACACGAACCTAGAACAGACTTGTTGTAAGTCAGTCCTATTATGTGGACAAAATTCTTGAGAAGTTCAATGGAAATGACTCTAATGTGGCTAGAACTTTCATTGACACGAGTCAACGTCTAGCTAAGAATCAAGGTGAGTCTGTTAACCAATTAGAGTACTCAAGAATTATTAGCAGCCTGATGTATCTGATGAGTTGTATCAGACCAGACTTAGCAAGCAAGCTAAGTAGATACACGAGCAACCTAAGTTTAATTCATTGGAATTACGTGACACGGGTGCTTTGGTAATTAGGATACATGCGAGATTATGGGCTGCAATATAAAAGATATCCATCATTTATTGAAAGTTACTGTGATGTGAATTGGATATCTGACACGAATGATTCCATGACAACTAGTGGGTATTTGTTCACACTTGAAGGTGTTGCGATAACATGGAAATCATCTAAGCAAACGTTTATTGCTAGATCCATGATGGAATCATAATTCATCGCTTTAGATAAAGAGGATGAATAGGCAGAATGACTACGTCAATTTGTTAAGGATATACCTAGGTGGCCAAAGCCGGCATTGGCCTAATGCATACGCTGTGATAGTCAATTGGTAATTGGCAGAGCTCATATCACAATATGTATCAGTAAGAATAGGTATATAAGACATAGGCATAATACGGTACGACAACTAATCTCTACAGGAGTTATCACTGTTGACTACCTGAAGTCAAAGGATAACATTGCGGATCCGCTAATAAAAGGCTTAAGTAGAGAGTTAGTTCAGAAGTCGTCAGTGGGAATGAGACTAAAGCCCATGAAAGGCTAAGTTTATGTGATGGAAACCTAACTCAGCTGACTGGAGATCCCAAGATCTGAGTTTAATAGGACAACCTAATTGTATGAACTGGTGAAGGTCACTGTGGGGGAGAGTTGGTGGAAACCCCACGTTTTGAAAAAAAGGAGCTTACCATAAATTTAATAAATTTCCTAGTCCATTCCTAAAAGTGACAAGGTTGAGGTTAAGCTTATGGCTTTTAATGATTTGACTGAGGTAACCAGTCCCAGTAGATCACCTATGTGAGAGAGAAGTGGGGTCACTTCGAAGGGTATTGTTGGGGCACAATACTTAAGAGCTCTCGCAAGACCAGGCACGTGTCCATGACCATAACGGACACAACTATGAGGATTTGACGTTGTCAGGGAGAGTCTTGTGTGAAGCGTATTGTCGTCCACACAAACGGTAGACGAGTTCAAAGACATCACGTTCTACTCAGAGCCAGTGGGCTAAGTGCGTTTCATAAGCGAAGGTTCAAAGGGTCACACCTACCTATCGTATGCAAAACTCAACTGTTGAAATTTAATCGAAATGAGGTTGTTTCTGAGAATAACTCCCATTCATGTGGGGGATTGTTGGAAATTTATGAGTGAATGTGAGTTTGGTTTGTCCCACATTGGTGGGGAGACAAAAAATGGATGATGATGGTGGTGGTGATGACGGGTGGTGGTGATGATGGTTGATGGTGGTCGGCGACGATGATGATGACTGAGATGGAAAAAAAAGAATGGAGAATTATGACTGTGATGTGTGTCACGAAAATCCATCACGCCATCACTATCGCGGTCGTGATTAAATGGTGGGGGCGGTGGTTGTGATGGTCAAGGCCATCACGGCTGGTCCATCACGGTCGGTTAAACTTATGACACGCCCGGGCCAAATTTTGGCATTTTTAGAGGTTTTTCAACGTGGTTGGGTCTCTTTGTGACACACCCAAGCTAAAGTTCGGCGTATTTCTAAAAATTTTCAACACGGCCGGGTAAACTCATGACTCGCCCGGGTCAAATTTCGCATTTTTTTTAAATTTTCAACGCGGCGTAGTAAACCCTGGACATGGCCGGGCTAAAGTTCGGCATTCTTTTGAGATTTTTCAACGTGGTCGGGTTACATATGACACGCCCGGGCTAACATGCTGGATCTTTCAAGTTTACTTCCGAACTATGACGAGGCCGGGTCATTAGGGAAACACGACCGAGCTAAAGTTTTATTCACAAACCATAAAAGACTTTCATTTTTTTATTATTTTATTAATTTATTTATTTATTTATTTTGATTGAAATTAAACTAAGAACAAAACGACAAAAAATCACGGGTTGCCTCCCACGAAGCGCCTTTCTTTCACGTCTTTGGCTAGACTTAGACCGAGTCTAATCTTTGTAATGCACGCATTCCAACTCCATTGCACACTCTTCTTCTTGTTGGAATGCTTTATAAACACATTTCAAACGATGTCGATTCACCTTAAACGTTTTTCCTTGTTTGTTCACTTGTTATTTCTACTGCACCATGAGGATAAACGTTAGTAACCAAAAACGGTCTGATCCATCGGGACCGTAATGTGCTAGGAAATAGTTTCAGATTAGATAAGACTAGTGGGAATGCCCGCACGTTGTTGCGGGTGCGTTTGTTTTGTTGCCTCAAAGTTGTTGGTGTTTGTGGTGCATGTATGGCATTTATGGACGATTCATTATGGTGACATTAATTATATAGGAAGCAACGACCTAATATTTAGTTATAAATTATTTAGTATCCATGAGTTCTTGGGTACCTTGAATAAGTTTGTAAAACTACCGCTGGATACTTTATATAACAGTGTGATATTTCGACATTTATAAAACTACGTTGTATATAAACAAAGTTTTATAATATAGATTTTTAAAATGTAATACAGAGTTAAAAATGGTGCCGTCAAAAAATTCAACTCCTAGTAAGTTCTATAGTTTTTTTCATTGTATCTAGTTTATTCAACAAGTATTGTGTTTGTTATGTTCAACCGGTTGGTTGTTTTCGCAAACTGAAATTAATTATGTTAATAAGTTGAATTAAATTGATAAGACTCGGGACCACCAACATTAAACTGACCCGAGTCCATTTAGACTAAACCCTACTTAAATATTTTGTGTATGATTGATGGCGTGTTAGTTCACACCCCTAGCTCCATGTCCAGAACATACATTTCCGATTAAAAGCAAAACAAAAAAATGAGTCTATGTGCCAAATCCAATTGTTAAAAAGGTTTGCACATGTAACGACTTATAGAAAATTATTTGGAAAATACTATATAGTTAGATTGAAGCCATACCTGGTGGTTAGGACGAATAAGATAATTAAATCAAATGTCCCGTATCAATAAAAAAAAGATATAAAACCCCATAAGCTACATGATAAGATTAGCAAGTCTTAGGGCAAAGATTACATTATATACAACACGAATGTCCTGTATCAATTAAGTTGATGCGTCTGTTTCAAAACACATTCTCTTTGAATCTCTCATTGTTTTAATTTCCTACATAGAATTTTTTACTTAACAATAATAGAAAACCAAAACTCGAGCAAAAAAAAAGAAAAGCAAACCATTAGATTTGATAAATAATGCCATACCATATTGTTCAACCATCTCTAGACTCTAACTTGACTATCTCCTTTTGGGTCCTGCAAAAGATCATCAACAAAGAAACTTCACGATAATTAATTTAAATCTCAAATATTTTACAATTTATCAGATGAAGTTACTGAGCCAATACAAAATAAAAGCGTATGCCAAAGTTCAGTATTTTATTGGGAAAAAATAATGCAATACATCCCGTTTTAAGCTGATGACCGGGGCAGAAAGCTTTCGTCTTTGTATCCTTTTCACAAATCATAAATCGTTCCATTTCACGCTCGATATGCTTGCGCGCATCCATAAAAGCCTGCTATCAAGAGGCACTAACATATGTCCACATGCTTGGTCGTCCCTTTTCACAGATAAATGGGAAGCATATTCTATTTCTCTATGGTTGGAGATGAGAAGAATGGTAAGCATCTAATTTTTGAGACATAAGAAGGTGAGGATACATATACACTTCATGAACACTCAAAGGTCTTAATATTAAGCATTCAATTAAGATTTATTGTGTTTTATGAGGGTGAGTTACATCTTAAGATGGATATAAAGTATGTATTAGATACATATACAATTGGCATTATATGTTGTACATGGGGGCATAAAGGGAATAAAATGACCAAAAATTTTAGATTTGTGAAGGGGCCCTTTAACTCCTATCTTAAAAACTTGATTAAATTACCTTAGTGAACATCTTTGGTCCTTAATAAGATAATAGAGATAACACTACCTTCTGGCCTACACTGAAAGTTTTTCGCGTGTTTACCTTATCATGGAAAGCTTTAGTCTTTTCGTTATAAATCCGGGATTTTTCGTAAGCATCGTTATGGATTTCTTCTAACACTTGAATTTGTACCTTACGATAAATTCCCGCATCATCAATCTTCAAGTTGAATTGTTTCACGAACCAATAAGCCTTGTGTTCCAGTTCAACATGAAGATGACAAGCTTTTCCAAAGACCAGGCGAAATGACGACATACCTATAGGTGTTTTGTAGGCAGTGCGATATGCCCACAATGCATCATCCAAGTGTAGGATCCGGTGTTTGCGATTTGGGTTAACCATCTTTTTGTGGATTGACTTAATTTCTCGATTGGATATCTCTGCTTGACCATTCGTCTGTGGATGGTATGCTATCGAAACTCGATGTGCAACACCGTATTTCTTGAAAAGTGCTTCAATGGTTCTATTGCTGAAATGTGATCCTCTATCACTTATGAATGCTCTTGGTGTACCAAACCTGCTAAAAATATTAAACTTCACAAAATTTGAAACAACTTTAGCATCGTTAATTCTCGTGGCTTTTGCCTCCACCCATTTGGAGACATAGTCCACGGCCAAATAAATATAAATATAGAAATTACCAAATGACAATGGGAATGGACCCATAAAATCAATGCCCCATACGTCAAAAGTTTCGCACACTAAGATGGGCTGGAAGGGCATTTAATCCTTAGACCTCAAGTTATCGGTTTTTTGGCATCTTTCAGAAGATTTGCAATACATATGTGAATCAAGAAATATAGTAGGCCAAAAGAAACCAGATTCAAGTACCTTATGTGCGGTTCATTTTGGACCAAAATGTCCTTAACAAGCTTATGCTTGGCAAAAATCTAAAATTGAAGGTACCTCATTTTTGTTGACACACACCTTCTTATGACTTCATCGGCGTAAATTTTCCAAAGGTATGGATCGTCCCAAACATATCGTGTTGCTTCCTTCTGGATTTTATCCTTCTGGGCATGTGAAATATCGAAATGAAGAGTGTGCGTCACCAAGTAACTGACAATGTCTGTGTACCAGGGGGTCGTCACTTCAGGAGCGAATATATGCTCATCCGGAATGAGTCATTTATAGGCATTGACTCCTCATATTTGATGATTCTACTTAGGTGATCCGCCACAAGATTTTGTTTCCCGATTTTATCTCTAATCTCCAAATCAAACTCTTGGAGTAAATGCACCCATCGGATGAGTCTCGGTTTTGCATCTTTCTTTGTCATGAGATATCTCAAAGCTTCATGATCAGAATAAACAATTACTTTAGTACCCAACAAGTATTGTCTAAATTTTTCTAAAGTAAAAACACTAGCTAAAAGCTCTTTTTCTGTTGTTGAGTAATTGGTTTGAGCATGATCCAACATCTTCGATGTAGAGTAAATCACATATGGTACTCGATCCTTCCTTTGACCCAACACCGCTCCTACTGCATGGTTGCTCGCATAACACATGTTCTCGAACGGTATATATCAATCAGGCGGTTGGATTATAGGTGCAGTGACTAGCAATTCCTTCAAGGTGTCAAAGGCTTTCTTGTAGGGGTGTAAATGGCACGTAGCGGCTCGGGATCGGCTCGGTAAAAAGCTCGAACGAGCCGAGCCTTAACGAGCTCGAGCCCGAGCCCGAGCCTGAAATATGGCTCGTTTAGTTATCGAGCCCGAGCTCGAGCCCTAGATACAAAGCTCGATTGGGCTCGCGAGCCTAATCGAGCCTTAACGAGCTAGAGCCCGATCCCGAGCCCGAGCCTAAGTTATAGCCTTAACGATTGGGCTCGCGAGCCTAAGTTATAGCCGAGCTTTTGCGAGCTCGAGCCGAGCTTTGAGCTCGTTTGAGATTCTCAAATCACCTCGAGCCGAGCTGAGCCGAGCTCGAGCTTTGGATTTTGCTAGCGAGCCGTGCTCGAGCTCAAGATTGTAGGCTCGAACCGAGCCGAGCTCGAGCTCGAGCTTCACAAAACCTTAACGAGCCCGAGCCGAGCCCCGTCAGGCTCGGGCTCGGCTCGGCTCGTTTACACCCCTACTTTCTTGCATGTTAGGACAAAGAGGATTGGTGAAACCACTTTTGTAAACCTTAGTCTAATTCACTTCTGTCATTTTTGGCTAAGTATAGAAGTACTGAAGAGAAGACAAGAAACTGCTGATTAGAAGATATGAAGAAGTGCTGAAGTTGCAGAAGTTCTGAAGTCCAAACCAGACAAGTTCACTTCAGAAGTACTGAAGACAAAACTACTCTTCAGTAGTTGTCCTTCATCAGCACTTAGCAATAGATATTTCCCACCGCCTTTTTGCATCAGTAGTTTATTGTTTAATATTACTTTTAGCTTTATTTGTTTCTTTCAATGTTGCAACTTGTGCAACTTGTCACTGGAGTTTCTGTGCTTGGTTTTTAGGCAAGATACATGCATGTAATCGTCTATAAATAGGAGGCTTCAACCTTCTATTTTAGACATTGATTTTCAACAGAAAAATCCTTCAAACACTCTTATTGTTATATTCCATTTCTGTATTTATTGTGAATCTCTCTAAGTATCTAATTCTCATTTACAACTTAGATTCATAATAAATACTTTGTCATTTATTAGTTTCAAACATCAAGGGGGAGTTATAACTCTGCCTTTGTATAAAAAGTGTTGCTTTAACTTATAACATTCCGCTGTGCTTATAATCTGATTTACAAGGACTTGCTAAACACTTAAGTGTCAAGATAGCAAGTTCTTACTTAGCAAACAAGAGCAAACAGATCCAACAATTGGTATCAGAGCATTGGTTTATCTGATCACATATCAATCTAACAAATTGAGAATCAGACACAAAGCTCTTATTGATATTCAATATAAAGATCAAAAGTTCACTTTTTATCAAATATCCATCACTTAAAAGAGTCATCTGACAAATCTATACTCTTTAAAAATGGATCCACATAATACTGGTTCTGCCACCAAACCTGCCATGCTTGTGAGAAATGAGTACAATATATGGCAAAAGAGAATGGCACATACCTTGTCACAAACCAACACAGGTTGTTGGAGATCTGTGATATATGGTCCACACAAACCAGTAAACATAAATCTTGAAACTAAAGAAGGGATTCCTAAGGATCCCAAAGACTATACAGATGAGGATTTCCTAAAACTTGAGCTAGATGCTAAGGCATTCTCTATGTTGGCAATGGCTCTCCCAAATGAAATATACTCTGGCCTTTTACATTGTGAAAGTGCCAAAGAACTTTGGGACTGTCTTAAAGAACAGTTTGGAGGAACTGAAGAGGTGATTGCCAACACCAGAGAAATTTTGGCTCAACAATATGAAACATTTGCTTATATTAATGGGGAACTTTGACACAACAGTTTGAAAGATTCTCCTCATTAATCTCTGAGCTAAAGTTGAATGGTCAGACCTATACAACAGTATCTATGTTACATAGATTTTTAAGGTCTCTACCTGACAAATGGGAAACCTACTCCATTGTCTTAAGATCCTCACCAGATTTTAGCTCCCTCACTTTAACAAAACTCCATGGGAGATTACTTACTTTTGAGAGAGAAATCGATCAAAAAAAGAAATTACAAACTTCTGGTAAAACTGCTGATGACTACCTACCAGGTAGTACAGCACTTTTGGGACAAGATTCACCAACTTGTTCCTATGGATCTTATGACAATATTGACATAACCACTGGGATCTCATCAGAAAGATCTTTCCCAGGTTATGACAATGATGACCAAAGTCAAACTGCTGATAATCTATGTTTTATCATGGATGATTTGAAAAATTTTAGCAGTGATGACTTAGAGGAAATGGACATATTACACCAACTGGCCATGCTAAGCATTAAAACTAACAAGTTTTATAAAAGGTCAGGAAGGAAATTTCCAGGATTGACCAGTAATACAAAAATTGGTTTTGACAAATCTAAACTGAGATGTCACAAGTGTCAGAAGTTGGGACACTTTGCTAGAGAATGTAGAAGCTCTAGCTTTAACCAATCACAATCTGGAAATAACTATAACCCCAATTATAATAGGAACAATGGAACTCAAGGGAGTGCTCATTTTGTACAGGCACAAGCTCCTCAACAGCAATATATGCCTCAAGTACAATATGTTCAAGTGCCTGCTCAACAGATGCAGAGCCAACAATCAATCCCTCCCTTTCCAGCTGCTCAACTTCCTCCACAGCCTCAACAACCCCCTCAACAAAGTCTCTTTACCTCGGGGTATGTTGACTGGAGCAGTCTCCCTTATGACACCACAGAGTGTAATCCTGATGCAGACAACAAAGTGTTTGACATCAACTGGGGAGAACCAGACAATGGCAGAAAGAACTTTGCCTTAATGGCATTTGAAGGCTGTACCTCAAAATCTGCATTGTCTCAGGTATCAAAAGAATCTTTGACAAAACTTTGTTCAAACTCTTGCAAAGAAACTTTTGCTCTCATAAGAGAGACAAACGTGCACCTACAAGGCAAAGCCAATGATTTAGAAAGAAAATACACACAGATAAAATGTGATTTAGAAAGAAAACTGTGTGCTAAAACAAAAGAGGTTTCTAAATTAACTGACTCTGCTATTGAAACCCAAGCACAAATCAAAATGATGCTAAATGACCTGGGAGATGTCAGACAAGAGCTTGCTGACACCAGGATCACTTGTGAAAAATGGGTGGAATCTTGTAGGGGGTATCAACTACTGCTAAACAAACAAAGTGCTTCAAATGTTAAGTTTGGCATAGGATACCATCATGTTGAAACACCAACAGATTTTTCTCCCAAAACTACTGAAGATGGGAGAAGAATTGTTTCAAATGAAACTTCTGAAGGGAAAGAATGCACATCTTTCCATGAAAACTTTCTAAACAGAAATCCTGGCATTTTTAAAGAAAGTACTTCAGAAGTATTTACAAAAACTGACAACAAGCCATCAGTAGTTTCATCTACTTCAGGAGTTGAGACCCTGAAAACTACTGATGAGCAAAATCTTTTCACAACTGTCAGAAATTTGCCTTCTGATCAAAAACTTAAGGCAAAAGAATGTGAAATTTGTGGCCTGTTCAACCACAAAACTGAATTTTGTAGATACAGAAAAGGAATTCAGTTCAATCAAAATTTAAACAACAGGTTGTGGGAAATCAAATCAGAAATGATTATGAAAAAGTCTTTAAACCCAAGAAACAACAACCTGAAAACACCTTTTCTCAGAAAAAGATAAAATCTCATCCAAAATCTTTTTCTCAAAATTCCTTGTCAGTAGTTAGACCAGAATCATCAGCAGTTTCACAAACTGCTGAGATTCAAAATCTAAAGAACATGGTAGAACTACTGATGAACAAGGTTGATGGTGGTCCTAAAAAGGATACCACCATGGTTCTTAATGAAAAATCCATTGCCAAAAAGACATGGATTTCTCAACCTGGTCAAGAACAAACTGTAACTGTTCTAAAGAGCAAACCCAAAGCCAAACAGGCTTGGGTTTCCAAATCTAACTAATTTGCTTTTATGTGCAGAGAGTTTCCAGGGGCTTAAACAGCATATGGTATGTTGATAGTGGAGGCTCTATGCACATGACTGGATGCAGATACCTGATAAACAATTTTATCAGCCAAAGAGAAGGATCTGTGTCCTTTGGGAACAATGCTAAGGGATATGTGCTAGGACATGGCAATGTCTCCTCTGGCAAAATACAGTTTGACAAGGTCAATCTGGTGGAAAATCTTGAATACAACTTGCTGAGCGTGTCACAAATGTGTGATAAAGGATATTCTTCCTTTTTCACAAAGACAGCTTGCAAGATCATCTCACCAGAAGGCCAGAAGTTGATTGAGAAGATTATAGAAGATCATACTTTGCTGATTGCCAAAAGATGTGGCAATGTCTATGCAGTGGACATTGAGAAAGACAAAGTATTGAACAACACTGCCTGTTTCTTCTCAAGGGCATCAACTTCAGAAACAGATCTCTGGCACAGGAGACTTGGCCATGTGAACTTTAAAACCATAAATAAAGTCATAAAAATGGGCTTGGTCAGAGGTCTACCTTTGAAAGTATACCAGTGTCAAGAACACTGTGTATCCTGTTTAAAGGGAAAACAGCATAAGTCCTCCTATAAGTCTATTGAAGAATAAAAAACAACTGCATGTCTTCAACTACTCCATATGGACTTATTTGGACCTGTCAAGATTATGAGCCTTGGTAAAAAGAAGTACTGCTTAGTCATCATTGATGACTACTCAAGATTCACATGGGTATTCTTCTTATTTTCCAAGGATGAGGCTGCTGAAATCATCAAGTTCTTCATTCTACAAGTAGAGAAACAATATTCTCTATCTGTCAAAACCATTAGAAGTGACAATGGGACAGAGTTCAGGAACAAAATTCTGGATGAATTCTGTTTGTCTAAAGGGATTATTAGACAATACAGTGTTCCCAGAACTCCTGAACAAAATGGTGTAGTAGAAAGGAAGAACAGAACATTGATAGAAGGAGCAAGAACAATGTTAGCTGATTCTGGACTGCCATTGTACTTTTGGGCAGAAGCAGTTAACACAGCATGTTATGTTCAGAATAGAGTTCTGGTGGTCAAGAGACATTCCAAGACTGCCTATGAAGTTCTTCATGGCATGAAGCCCCTTATCTCCTTTTTCAGGGCTTTTGGGTGTCAATGTTTCATCTTGAACATCAAGGAATCTATTTCAAAGTTTGCTGCCAAAGTTGACTCAGGTTACTTTCTTGGTTACTCTTCAACTAGAAAAGCCTACAAGGTTTTTAATTCTCACACCAGGATAGTAGAAGAAACATTGAATGTCAAGTTCAATGAGTCAAAACACACTCTTATTCCAGCACATCCTGCTGAACTCTTTGACATTGACAACTTTCACTTTGGACCTGAAAAGGCTGTTACTTCTTCCAAACCTACTTATTATGGTGATCAAAGGTTTGAAGATGAGGATCCTGCACCATGGACTCCTCAAACAGTCATTAAGTCAACTACAACACCATCAGAAGTTTTTCAAACTTCTGATCAAACAAATACTGAAGGCCAAACTCAAGCATCTGCTTCAGCACCTGCAACTACTGAAGAAGCTGAAACTGCTGAACCAGATATTATAGACCTCAGTAGTTTGTTTGAAGAACAAGAGCCACCTACACCTGTCAGTGGTTTACAACAACTGATTGAACACAGAGATCATCCACTTGATCAAATCATGGGTGATATAGCTACAGGTGTTCTGACCAGAAACCAGCTCTCCAACTTTTGCCTATTCTCAGCCTTTATTTCACAGTTGGAACCAAAGAAGTACCAGGAAGCCCTCAAAGACAATAATTGGGTGCAAGCTATGCAAGATGAACTACTTCAGTTCAACAAGCAACAGGTCTGGGAAATCTGTCCCTTACCTCAAAACAAGCAACCAATTGGTACAAGATGGGTTTTCAGGAACAAACAAGATGAAGCTGGTATGATAATCAAGAACAAGGCAAGACTGGTAGTTCAAGGGTACTCTCAAGAAGAGGGAATTGACTATGATGAAACCTTTGCTCCAGTTGCAAGGCTTGAGGCCATCAGGTTATTTCTGGCCTATGCCATTTCCAACAAAATTAAAGTTTATCAAATGGATGTGAAAAGTGCATTTTTGTATGGAAAAATCAAAGAGGAGGTGTATGTCTGTCAGCCACCTGGGTTTGAGGATCCTTCTCATCCTGAGTGGGTGTACAGACTGGATAAAGCTCTATATGGGCTCAAACAGGCTCCAAGAGCCTGGTATGATACACTCTCCACCTTTTTACTCAAAAATAACTTTACAAGAGGTGCCATTGATAAAACACTTTTCATTAAACATGTTGGAAATCATGTCTTACTTGTTCAAATTTATGTTGATGATATCATCTTTGGTTCAACAAACACAAAATTGTGTGATGATTTTAAGAAACTCATGCAATCAAAATTTGAGATGAGTACCATGGGAGAACTGCAGTACTTTCTAGGACTGCAGATCAAACAACAAACAAATGGAACTTTTATACATCAATCAAAATATGTTAAAGAATTATTGAACAAATTTTCTTTAAATGACTGTAAATCATGTTCCACTCCCATGACACCTATCACACAAGTTGAACCTGATGATCAAGGAAAACAGGTTGATCAAACCATGTACAGATGCATGATAGGTTCCCTTTTATACTTAACTGCTTCTAGACCAGATATTATGTTCTCAACATGTGTCTGTGCTAGATATCAATCAGCACCAAGGGAATCACACCTTATTGCAGTCAAAAGAATTTTTAGATATCTGAAAGGAACTCCAACACTGGGAATTTGGTATCCTGCTTCAAGCAATACCAAGTTATCAGCTTTTTCAGATAGTGACTATGCAGGGTGTAAGATGACAAGAAAGTCAACATCTGGTGGTTGTCAATTCCTGGGTAACTGTCTAGTGTCATGGCAATCAAAGAAGCAAACATCTGTTGCAACTTCAACTGCTGAAGCTGAATACATTGCAGCTGCAAGTTGTACATCACAGATACAATGGCTCCAATATCAACTTCTTGATTATGGAATCAAAGAGACCAAGACACCTTTGTTTGTAGACAGCAAATCTGCCATTAGCATCATTCAAAATCCGGTACAGTTCTAAAAAACTAAACATATTGAGATCAGGTACCATTTCATAAGAGATTGCTATGAAAAAGGCAAGATTGAGGTGAAGCATGTAGCAACAGCTAATCAGATAGCTGACATCTTCACTAAACCCCTTGACACATCAACATTTCAGAAGTTAGTATCCATGCTTGGAATGCTAAATTTGTAAGTGTTTATTTTATTTTTTTCTGCATATCAGTTAGAATCCAAGTTAACACTTGATTCTACCCAACTCTACATCAAACTTCTACATCAATCACTACTGTTATGCATCAAAATTTTTTTTTCTTTCCTTTTTCCATCCTTGATTCCATCCTGTTTACCATGGTGGAATCAAAATGAAAAATTTTCTTTTTCCTTTTTCCATCCTTGATTCCATCCTGTTTACCTTGGTGGATTTCAAGTTAACCTTTTCCATCTTTTTTCTGGTTTCCACTTACAAATGACAAAAGTCTGCAACAAAACTTCTGAAAAAAAACAAACTACTGATTAAACAAAAATCAGTATGAGAGAAACTACTGATGAACAAAAATCATCAGTATGGGATAATTTTCTGAAAAAGTGTGTAACTTCTGATAAAATAAACTTCAGAAGTTATGAATAAAGTATTTATAAAAACATTTCTCATCAGATGTTAAAACTGCTGAAGAGAAAAATGGGAACTACTAATGAAGAAATCCTTCATCAGCAGTTTAAGTCAAAAGGGCAAATCTGACTTTTCCCATCATCAGAGGTTTGACCTAATCAGTTTAAAACCTCTGATAAAGAGATTTTTAACCAAAGGCGGTTTTAAAACTTCTAAAAAAAAAGAAGATTCAAGCGGTTAAAACTCCAAATAAATACCTTTTCTACACACTTATCCTTTCAAAACTCAAAAAATATCCCTCCTTCTCTCTCAAAACTCTCTCAACCTACACCTGCAAATCCACTGTTCGATCAAAAACCCAAACCACATGGCTCTAGTTCTAAAACAGGGACACAATCAAAGAGCCTTTCTTGAAAAACAAGAAGGCTGGTCCCAATACGATGAGATCATTGATCTTGTCGTCAAATCCCAATACTTTACTGCTCTCACAATAAACCCACCAATTCACACTGAAACTCTGAATGAGTTCTGGGCAAATGCTGAGACGGTTACAATGGGTGGTGAGGTCATTTCCCTCAACTCAAAGATAAAAGGGAAACAACTGACCATCACACCGGCCACACTAGCAACAAGACTGGGTCTGGATGATGTAGCTGCCCCTGACCATGTTGCTAACACTGATATTCATCTAACCATGACTGAGTGTGGTTATCAAGGTACTCTCTCCCATGCTACAATATTCAAAAAATATTTTGAACCAAAATACAAACTTTTGTTTCATTATATTATTATGTGTTTGAGTCCAAAAACAGGGTCTTATGACCAGATGCCCTCCACTTTTCAACCAATATTTCATTCCATTGTGAATGAAACTAAATTCAGGGCATCAAAACTGTTTTTCAATGAGTTGGTGTTACATCACAATAATACCAAGAAAAAGTTTTTGTTGTACCCAAGGTTCATTATGCAATGCATAATAGGGGAACTGGGTAATGAGGTGCTTGTGGGAAAAATTTCAACTTTAAACCCTTTAACATCACAAGCATACTCAAGACTTAACAAACCGGCTGCCTGGCCAGAAGATGATCAGGGAGAACAACAACAAGTCCCCCTGAAGCCCACATCTTCCAAACTCACACCACCAAAAGCCAAAAAGCCCAAGCCTACAAAAACTGCACCCCACCAACCCAAAAGAAAAGCTGTTCAGGAGGTTGAGATGCCTGAACATGCTCTTGAGCATTCTGCTCTTCAAATTGTTGAGACTGAAACACCCTCTCAGTCTCATCCATCTCAAACCCCACCAAGAGCACCCATATCTGTTCAATTCAAAAGAAAAAGACTTAGAAAACATATCAAACACACTCTTCTTTTGAAACTACTGAACAACAACCTATTGCCAAAACTACTGAACCAACCCCACAAATTTCTGAACAAGAGGCAATAGAAATTGCCAAACTTCTCTCTGGGCTAAAAGAGAATGTCCCATCTGATCATGTCAGTCCCCATCAACCACAACAAACAGGGGACATAACTACTACATCAGACATGGATGTGGACATTACTAGCCCTATCCCAAGAGATGAGGGTGGACCAGAGTCTTTAAGCCCAATTTTAGAGACTCTTGGGGCATCCGAGGCTGCTACTACTCAGTTACCACCCAGTGGTGGATCTGAGGACAGAAGTAACATAGCTAAGACCTCAGATGTGGCAACTACTGATGAAGGCTTAATGCCTGAAGTAGGAAATCCTCAGTACCAAGAAACAGAGGTTCATGAGAGAACTGAGTTGGGCTCAGCTCATGATTTAACTGAGACAGTCCTCACTGAGGGCAACATCAGGGATTCAGATGATTCCATTAGTTTGGATGATGTTTCACATACTCAAACTACTGAATTGACGGCAATTTCTGAAGGTCCTGCTGCAAAGGTATCCAGGCTCAAGAAGCCAGTCACCTCTGCACAGGTTAAAGCCCACTCAATCCCTAAAACCCCTAGAGTGGCATCCTCTGTACAACAAGAGGATCTCCCAAAAACACCCCCTTCACAGCAAATGCCTACCCAATTCCCTGGGCAAACAAACATAGACCTGAACCAGCTATGCAGCCCAGAGGGTCCCCTGTACCACATGATGAATATACTCATCAGAAATCACTTCCAAACATATACAGCTGACTTGGAGCTGTCCATCAAGAACCAATTTGGAGTGATTAAAACCAAGATGAACGATCTGTCCAACAAAATAGACTACAACAGCCAGCAGATTGCTCATCTTCAAGGACAATTCTCCCAACCCTCTGCTTCAAGGGTTAAAATTGATGAATCCAAAAAGGGGGAGAAGATGTTGGGTCTGCTGACCTGGAGAAGAACAGATGATTGGAAAGCCAAAATATGCTATCTATTTGATCCTTGAATAAACAGTCTTTACAACTTACTTCTCCCAAAAGACTGCTGACCCTAACTACTGTTCTATCCAAACAACTGCTCAACAACTGCTGATACAAAGAACTGCTAAGGAAACAACTGATGAAGAACAACTGCTGACCAAAGGTCTGAAGAAGAGCAACAGCAGATACAAGTACTGAAGACCAAAGCACTGCTGGAAGCAACAGCACTTAGGCTTCAGCAGTGGATACAAGATCGTCAGAGTTTATCTTTAACAGCTGTTTACTATCAGTGCTTTCAATGTAACAGTAGTTTGTATAGCAGATGTTTAAGTTTGTTATTCTGTTAGAGGTCACTGTCTTAGGTGACGTCAGCCTAGGTCATCAGTGGTTTGAGTCAGTCTATAAATAGAACAGTGCATGTACTGTTCTATTGCATCACACACAAAACATTCTCTCTGACAAACAACTGTGTGATCAGGCTGAGGGGGAGTAACTTGTACGATTGTAATCTTTGATATATTAATGAAAGCATTCGATCGAAAAACATTTACTCTCTTGTTTTGATTTACAGTTTATTATTCCGCTGCACTTTCATTCTACTTTCATTCCATTATTGTCATCATTTAGTTAAACAATCAAAACAAACAAACTCAGATCCTAACAATTGGTATCAGAGCTTGGTCAATTAAATTCGATCTAACAAATCAATTTAATAATCAGCTCACAATTATTGATATCGTTTGTCAGTTTGATTGAAAACAGAGTAATAGTTTAATTTCGTTTCAACCGTTATTAAACAGACTTTGTTCTTTTGAAAAATCAGAGAATGGCTTCTATCAATCACGATCCACATAACACTGGCACGAACAACAAGCCACCGATGCTTGTCAGATCTGAATACAATATCTGGCAACGTCGGATGAGCCATGTTCTAGCTCAACAAAACACTAGGTGTTGGAAGTCGGTTATCTTCGGACCACATGTTCCGACTGTGCCGAGTACTGAAGATCCCAAAGTGTTTGAGCCAAAGAAACTTGAAAACTACTCCGACCAGGATTTTCAGAAAATTGAGCTAGATGCTAAGGCCTTCAGTATTGTGGCCATGGCTCTACCCAATGATATATATGCTGGATTGTTACACTGTAACAGTGCAAAGGAGTTGTGGGATGCACTGAAAGAACAGTTTGGTGGGACTGAGGAGGTTATTGAAAACAACCGTGAAATACTTAACCAACAATATGAAACATTCAGTCATGTCAAAGGAGAGTCATTAACTCAACAGTTTGAGAGATTTAACTGCTTAATTAGTGAACTAAAATTGGTTGGTCTTACTTACCCTCATTCAACTTTGAACCATAGGTTTTTAAGATCATTACCAGACAAATGGGACACTATTGCAATTGTTATGAGAAACTCAATAGGATTTAAAGACCTATCACTGACCCAGCTTCATGGTAAGCTCTTGACCTATGAAAGAGAGCTTAACCAGAAAAAGAAGCTCCAGGACTCTGGAAAAGTGTCTGATGACTATGTGTTTGGGAATACAGCACTTTTGGGTCATGATGAGGTGCCTGGAAACACAAAGGATCAGAGTTATGATCATTTTATTGACATAACTTCAGGTTTTAACTCAGGTTTTAACTCTGATTCTTATTCACCTAACTATGCTTTCACAGCAAGTGGTGGTGATATACAGGCATCTGATAACATATCCTTTGAGTCTGATGACCTGAAATACTTTGACCCTGATGATTTGGAAGAAATGGACATTATGCACCAATTGGCCCTTCTCAGTGTAAGAACTAATAATTTTTACAAGAAAACAGGGAGAAGGTTTCCAGGGTTGACTGGCAGATCTAAGGTGGGGTTGGATAAATCAAAGATCAAGTGTTATAAATGTCATAGGTTTGGTCATTTTGCTAGGGAATGTAGGGGTCAACATGGTACACCTATGATAACCTATCCAAATCAAAGACCACAGACCAACACTTATCAGAATTCCTATAATACCCCTGGACCAAATGTGCAAAACACTGCTCATTTTGCACAGTCCTCAAACACTGTTCCTGTCCAGTATGTCCAAACCACTGTTCCTCAGATCCATTATGTGCAAACACCTGTTGCTCCACCACCTGTTCAAACGACTGCTGCACCATCCTCTGCTCCTGCAGAGACCAGTCAACAGAGTTTCTTTACACAAGGCTTTGTTGATTGGAGCAGTCTACCTGATGAGCTAACAGATGAGAATTTTGCACTGGTTGCCAAAGCTGAAAATGAACCAGAAAACTTTTGTTTCATGGCTATGGTTGATGAGATTGAATCTGAGGAAGTGGTAAATGAATCTGATGTTGTGACTGATGATATTGTTAGTGAAGTTGTTGCAGGTGAGAAACCTGAAGAAGAGGTTGTGAATCTCTCAGATCCCTGGGGTGCATCTGATGAATGTGAGTGCAAGTGTGATTGTGCATTGATGGCTGCTGCTAAGGTATCTCCTCAAATTCTCAAAGAGTTGTGTTCTGACAAATGTGTAATAGCATTTGCTAACATTAAAGAGGTGAATGAAAACCTTAGAAAGAAAATTTTGGATGATGAGGTTAAATTTGAAAAACTCACTAAAGATTTGAAAACAAGTTTAACTGCAAAAGAATCTGAAATTAGTAGTCTAAAACATGAAGCAACTATTGTCAAAGACCAGCTCCAAACTATGATAACAAAATATCAAAGTTGTAAAAGTGAGCTTGAGTCCACCCAAGTTGAATGTAAAAAATGGGTGGAATCAAGTAGAGGTTTTGAGATGCTACTCAACAAACAGACCAAAAGTCATGTGAAGTTTGGCTTTGGTTTTGCAACCACTGCTCCAGCTTTTGAAAACACTGACACAAAGGATCAAAAGTCTGTTGAGATAGTTCCAACAAACCTGCAGGGTCAAGAGATTAAAATCACTGAACCAAATGGTAAGAAAATTGTTCTTGAAAAACCAGAAGGTTCCTCATCTTTTGCTGAACTTGAAAAGTATGAATTTAAACCCACTTGGTCTGATGAGTGTGATACTCTTGAGAATTATAAACCTGTTGATTTTAAAACCCCTGAGGGAAAAACAGCTCCTCAGGCAAGGGTCATTCCCTTGGCAAAGGTCATTCCCCTGAAGGATTCTCCAGCAGATGCTCAAACATCTGCTGAAAAGAAGCCTGAAAAAGGGAAAAAGAAGGAAAAGACTGTTAACTTGTTTTGTGATTTCTGTGAAAAGAAGAATCATATCACCAAAAACTGTTTTCTTCTAAAAGCATATGATATCAACAAAGGAACAAGTGAATGTGATTCAAAAGCCACATGCTCAATATGTGGGAAAAAGAATCATAAGACTAAAGAGTGCTTGTATCTCAAAAATTTTGATGTAAAAATACAAGAATACAAAGCAAAAACTCTTGCAAACCCTGTGGTTAGTACTCCAAAAGGAAAGCCCAAACAGACCTTTACACCTGTCCAAACATCTGTTACAAAAAGGCTTGAAACATCTGCTTCTAGAGATGTCCAAGTAACAGATGCTCCACCCACAAGCAAATACCCAAGAGGTTATGGTCAACCTCCATGTCACAGTCTGCCACATGTTTATGAGGAGCCAAAAAGACCCTCTAAACCAAGAGTGAACAGAAATCCATATGGGTATTATCATCTGTCAGGGGGTGATCAAACAACTGCTGCCCCAAGTGCTGACATACAAGCACTGGCAAATGGTCAGCAGCAGTTGTTGACCCTAATTCAAAAATTGGTCCAAACCACTGATCACCTTCCAAAACTTGAGTCTGAAAGGCCTGAGGATCCATCCAAAGCCAATTTGGCTTTGGACACTCACCAAAACTAATCATTTACTGATGTGCAGGGAGCTTCTGCTTGTTTAGATAGTCTTTGGTATGTAGATAGTGGAGGTTCCAGGCACATGACAGGATGTAGAGCCCTTCTTCTGGACTTCTTGGCTCATGGAGGGGGTGATATATCCTTTGGTAATGATTCTAAAGGTAAGGTGTTGGGTTCAGGGACTGTACAGGCAGGAAAACTCAAGTTTGAAAATGTCAATCTTATTGATAATCTCAAGTTCAATCTTCTGAGTGTTTCACAAATGAGTGACAAAGGTTATGGCTCATTTTTCACAAAGAAAACTTGTAAGATTATTGGGCCAGAAGTGGTGAAAAAGATTGATACCATTATTGCTGAGAGCAAAGCACAGCTTGTTGCTCATAGAAGTGGCAATGTGTATGTTGTTGATATGTTAAAGGATAATCCTATGGCAAATGTCTGTCTGTTTTCTGCTGCCTCCACTAAGGAGACAGAATTGTGGCATAGGAGACTGGGTCATACCAACCTTAATACTATCAACACACTCTCAAAACAAAGCCTTGTCAGAGGTCTTCCATCAAAAGAATTTAAATGTGATGAGCATTGTGTTTCTTGCTTAAAAGGGAAACAACATAAAAGCTCTTACAAATCCATTGATGAGTCCAAAACTAGTCAGTGCTTACAACTGTTGCACATGGACCTGTTTGGCCCTGTTAAAATCATGAGTCTAAGAAGAAAAAGATTTTGTCTTGTCATAGTTGATGATTTTTCTAGGTTTACATGGACTTACTTTTTACACTCTAAAGATGAGACTGCAGGTATATTGAAGGACTTTGTCACCAAGGTTGAAAAGCAGTATGACTTGCCAGTAAAAGTTTTCAGGAGTGACAATGGAACAGAGTTTAAAAATAAGGAGTTAGATGACTTCTGTGTGTCAAAAGGGATTGTGAGGCAGTTCAGCATCCCAAGAACACCAGAACAAAATGGGGTAGTTGAGAGGAAAAATAGAACTCTTATAGAAGCTGCAAGAACCATGCTAGCAGATTCTGGTTTGCCACTGTCCTTTTGGGCAGAAGCTGTAAACACTGCTTGCTATGTTCAAAACAGAGTTTTGATCAACCCCAGACATCAAAAAACTGCTTATGAAATTTTGTTCAAAATCAAACCATTAATCTCATTTTTCAAAATCTTTGGCTGCCCATGTTTCATTTTAAATCTTAAAGATTCCATTTCAAAATTTGCAGCCAAAGTAGACTGTGGTTATTTTCTGGGATACTCTTCTACTGCTAAGGCCTACAAAGTGTTTAACACAAGGACTAAAACAATAGAAGAAACCTTGAATGTTAAGTTCAATGAACTTTCATCTCTGAAAATCCCTGCAAACCCTGCTGAATTATTTGATTTAGATAAATTCAAATTTGAAGATATCACTGTTAAGACTAACAATGCAGGTATTCCACAGTCTCCACAGCAAGATTACAGAACAGATGTTGTGATTCCCAGTCACTACAAAGTCTATTCTGCATCAGAGGGAGCAGTTGTTCAAAACAGTTGTCAAAACTCTGCCACAGCTGTGTCAACCACTGTTGGCCAGTCCTATCCTCAAACCTCTGCTTCACCCCTCACTACCACTGACCTATCATCTGTTGACAAAAGTCAATCATCTGTTGACAAAAGTCAGTCAAGTTTCACACCACTTGGACCCATTCCTCCACTACCATTCCAAACATCTGTTGACTCTACAGAAGTACCAACAGATGTTACACCAACAGAGTCACCAAACCTCTGTCCATCACCCCAAAATGCCATTGTTCCATATCAAGGAGATCTTATTTACTTAAGAGCTCATCCACCAGACCAGATCATTGGCAACATCAGAGAGGGAGTGCTCACAAGAAGCCAATCCTCAAATATCTGTCTTTTTGCAGGTTTCTTATCCCTCACACAACCTGTCAAGTACCAAGAGGCACTGAAAGATAACAGTTGGGTAGAAGCCATGCAAGAAGAACTCCTTCAGTTCAAAAGACAACAAGTATGGGAGCTTGTACCACTTCCTAAGGATGTTTGCCCTATAGGAACAAAGTGGGTCTTCAAAAACAAGACTGATGAAAGGGGTATTGTTGTCAAGAATAAAGCCAGGCTTGTGGTTCAAGGCTTCAGACAAGAAGAAGGAATAGATTATGATGAGACCTTTGCTCCTGTAGCTAGACTAGAGGCCATCAGACTCTTTTTAGCCTTTGCTGTCAACCACAACATAAAGGTGTATCAGATGGACATCAAATGTGCCTTCCTTTATGGCAAAATTCAGGAGGAGGTCTATGTATGTCAGCCACCTGGTTTTGAAGACACATTCCATCCTGACTATGTCTACAAGCTCAACAAAGCTCTGTATGGACTCAAACAAGCACCAAGGGCCTGGTATGAAACTCTTTCCACATTTCTCTTATCCATTGGCTTCACAAGAGGTAAAATTGACAAAACTTTATTTCTTAAATGGAAAGGGAAACACTTAATGATTGTTCAAATATATGTGGATGATATCATCTTTGGATCCACATGTAACCAAATGTGTGAAGAGTTCAGAAAACTCATGACAGCAGAGTTTGAGATGAGTGCCATGGGTGAGCTTCAGTGTTTCCTTGGTCTTCAAGTGAAACAACTGCAAAATGGCACATTCATTCACCAAAACAAATATGTAAAGAATTTATTAACCAGATTTGAGATGAATGATTGTAAGCCATGTAGCACACCCATGAGTACAGTCAAGCTGCTCACTATTGATGACAAGGATGAACTGGTTGATCAAACACATTATAGATGTATGATTGGGTCTTTATTGTACCTAACTGCATCTAGGCCAGACATTATGTTTGCTACCTGTGTCTGTGCCAGATCCCAGGCTTCACCCAGAAAGTCAAACCTTATTGCTGTAAAAAGGATATTCAGATACCTCAAAGGTGCTCCCACACTTGGTATCTGGTATCCTGCTAATGGAAACATTGAGCTTTCAGGTTTTTCAGATAGTGACTTTGCTGGCTGTCACACCACAAGAAAATCCACTTCAGGAGGGTGCCAATTTCTAGGGAATGCCTTAGTTTCATGGCAAAGCAAAAAGCAGGCAGCTGTTTCAACTTCAACAACTGAAGCTGAATACATTGCTGCTGCAAGCTGTACAGCCCAATTGATGTGGCTTCAGAATCAACTACTGGATTTTGGGATAACTGCACTTAGGACTCCACTCATGTTGGACAGCCAAGCTGCTGAAAATATCATCAAGAATCCAGTCTCTCATTCCACTACCAAGCACATTGACATAAGACATCATTTTGTCAGGGACAGCTATGAAAAAGGTTTGATTTCTTTACACCATGTTCCAACAGAGGATCAGTTGGCAGATGTGTTAACAAAAGCTTTAGACACATCTACCTTTACAAATCTGATTTCCAGAATTGGCATGTTAAACATGGATTAACCAAATAAATTTTTTTAAAAAAAAAAATAATAATAAAATTGTTCAGAAATCAAATATTTTCTTCAAATAGCTGTTTGGTTGAAAAATCTGTTTTCCAAACATCTGATCAGATAAACAACCACTGTTTCATTCATTTCCACTGTTGGTTGAAAAGTCTGCTCCAAACATCTGATCAGATAAAACAACTGTTAGTTGAAAAATCTGTTTCAGAACATCTGTTCAGATAAAACAACTGTCCATATATATATATATATACTACATTAAAAAAAAAAAAAAAAAAAAAAAAAAAAAAACCACCAACGGTTGGATCCATCAGCTGTTTGTATCAGTTGTTTACCAAAACAGCTGTTCTCCACCAGATGTTAGATCCATCAGATGATTGCCACGTCTGCTCATATAAGCAGATGTTTGGCCACATCAGCGGTTTCTTTGAGCCTATAAAACCCCTGTTTTACCACAACAGATGTTACACTGTCTCATTGTATTCAAAATACTGTAAACCGCCTTCTTCACTCTCAAACCCTTCATCAATCTTCAGTCATTTTCCCCGTCGAAATCCATTACAATGGATCTTCAAGCCAAAGCTACACACAATTGTCTCCCCTATCTGATTAAAACAGATGACAACACTCCATTTCATTCCACCATCGACATTTTCCTCAATTCCAAATACTTACCCATCCTAACCGCCAACGCCCCCATTTATCTGGATACACTCCAAGAATTTTGGTTGAATGCTGAGTTTCTATTACAAGATAAAAAGCCTACATCCATTATTTCCAAAATTGGAGAAACCAGTATCGTCATTACCCCTGATATCATATCCACAACCTTCACACTGAATGACCTGGCAGGTAAGGATTCCTTCACTAAAACAGAGCTTCACACTGAGTTCCAAGAAAGAGGGTATGATGGTCAGATGACTGGATCAACTCTTTTCAAAAAGTTTTTCCCTCCAGTCATGAAATTTTTCTTCCATACTCTTCTTCTTTGTGTCTCTGCTAAGTCCACATCCTTTAATGAAATACCATTAAGGATGCAATATCTGGGATATGCTATGTTGTCAAACTCTGACTTCAATCTTTCCCAGGGTTTGTTCATGGACTTGGTATCAAATGTGAAAGCAGTCAAGTCTGGGTCAAACAATGCTTTTCTTATTTACCCACGAATTCTTAGTGTAATTTTACAAAAATTATTACCTGAAAAAGTTTTCAAAAAGGGTGCTGCTATGCAAATGAAAAGCTTAACTGATGAAACTTTCACAAGAATGCTGGGTGGAAGCACCCAAGAAAAGGTGTCAAAAGTGTCTAAAGTTTCTAAAACACAAACAAAGAGGACAAAGGCAACAACTGTTGTCAAAACCTCTGTTGTTGAGCCCACTGCTCCTGGTGATCATGGCACTACATCCAGTGCTGTGAAACCCACACCAGCCACTTCCAAAAAGAAACATTCATCCACAAAAACCACCACTCAACCACAAATGAGGCTTCTGGATGTTGAGGTACCAGAAGAAACCTCTGTTGCACAACAAAAGCAACATGAAACCACTGTTGTTACTTCCTCACAACAGTTGGACATACCTCCACCTGACAAACCTCCTCATGAATCCTCTCAAAAGGATCATGTTGTAAGCCAAGGGGACACACATCATGATGCATTTGAGTCACTTGACCATATGTTCACAAGCCCCTCTCCCAGGGCTAACTCTCTTCTTACTCCACCACTCTCACCATCACATGTTCCACAAACAATGCAACCCCTGTTTGAAGCAATTGAATCTCAGGAAGATCCCAGTTCCTCTCTTCCACCTGTCACTGAGAGTATACTCCAACAAGTGACTGAGCCTGAGAATATTCAATCTGCTAACCCCCAAACAGAAGAGGAGGTTACACCACCAGGGTTCAATGAAACTCTAGGTGAGTTTTCAAGTGGAGCAGCCACTACTGATGTAGAGACCATTGTCTCACATCAGGACAGTGATTTCATAACTAAGACTCCCTTGAAGGCAACAACTGTTGAAGCCACCATAGTGTCTTCAAAAACAGTTGGAAGTCCCCAGTACCAAGAAAAAGGGGCATCTGATTCCCCTATTAGGGCTGAATCAGATAAAACTACCACTGGTAGGGACTCAGATGATCCTATTAATTTAGGAGATGAGTCAAAATACCAAGAATTGACGGCCAGAGTTTCTGCTATTGAAACATCTGTTGCTGACATCAAATCTGATGTCAAGCTTCTCCTAAGCTCAATTGCAGGTCTCTCCAAGAGTCAACCATCTACCACTGATATAGCCAATGAGTTATGGAAATCAGTTTCCCCCATCATCATAGCTCACAGGAAATTGGCTGATCAAACACATGAAACCTACATGGCTGAGATCAGAAATATGGTTGATGCAAGGTACAAAGATACCCATGCTGACATAAAAGCCATCAAGGACCATCTGCTGAAGACTACTGGCTCTGCCCCTACCACCATCCTCAGGGATGAAACTGATGATGATTTCACGGCTGATGATGCCAAAAAGGGGGAGAGTGGCAGAGATAGGCTACCAAAACTAGATCCTTTTGGTTGCCCAACTTCTCAAAAAGGTCAAGCCAAGTCTGCCAAGAAACCAGAGTCTACCAAATCAGTTCCACAACAACAACATCAAGCACCTCCACCACAAACCACTGAAAAGAATAAGGCAGTAGATGACTCTGCAAACATAGAAGCTGAAAAGGCTGCTCAGTCCAAACAACAAAGGGCTGACACCTTGGAAGTAAAAGCAGAGTCATTGATTGAACTCAAGAAGAAACAACAAAGGGAAACTGAAGATGTGGGATCCTCTAAAAGGATGAAAAGACCTGCCAAGCATGTTAGAAAACCACCATCCAAGTTACAAACCTCTGTTGATAAAACCACTGCTGCTGAAACCACTGTCACTGAAACCACTGCCACCCAAACCACTGAAACCACTATACCCAAACCAACACACACTCCTGAACCAACAACCACCAAACCTACATCACCAACCAAAACTCCAACATCTGCTGGTTCTTCTAAAAGGCCAACAGATGTTAATCCAACCACTGCTGCCAAATCACCTTCACCAAAAATCATGTACACAAGGAAGAGAAAATCAACCTTTGTTGTGCATGATGAAAACATTCACACATCACCAACCACCATTTCAACTGCCCAATCCACTCCTCCCATCACAGCCATTCCACTCACCTCATTCTCACCACATACATCCAAATTCACAACCCATAGACCACCACCAACCATTACACCATTGGTTGTTCAGTATCCCCTTGAACTTGATCTACTCAAGGGGGAATTACAATCCTTCTACAATACTGAACAGCCATCTGAAAGATCCTTCCCATCTCTCCCAAATTTCCCTGTTCCCCTCAACATTGATACCTATCTAAAATACAAGGGTGAACAGGTGGATGCCATCATCAGGGAGAAATGCAAAGGGAAGGATGACAGGACTGCTCAGGGCATCCATTCAGCAGAGCTTAGCAAACTCAGAAGGATTGAAGACTTTGCTAAGACCCTGAGCAATTCCATGTCCACCATGCCTCTCAGTGTAGACCTGGAGAAGGAGGTAAGGGAATCCCTACTTGAACAGATAATGGCAACCAAGCCCTACAAAGCTAACAAAAAGCAGTTCAATGGCTGGACTACTCATGCTTTGAGGGAAGAACTGATCAGAATTGAAGAAATGGCCAAAGATCCCAAAGCTAAAGTCTCCATTCCCAATTTTGGCAAAGGCAGAGACCCAGTCAGAGCCTTGAAGTTCAAAAGAATGAGGCAGGAGATTGTAGCTGCCAATTATGGGGAGATGAGGTCTGTTTCCAGATGGTCAGAGCTTAGATTGGTTGAAACCTATAAAAGTCTGGAAGAGAATAGAAAGAAGGATCCCAGCCTTCCAAGAAAACCAGTCTACAATGATGAGCCTATGATGAAGAGACCCCAACAGACTTTCAACCTAGACAGCTTACTTGAAACCTCTGATCTCACTGCTGCTGCAAGTAGACAGTTCAAAAGGCAGAAGGAGATGTCAGAGGAAGACCAAAGAAAGTTTGCTGACACATTCATAAAGGAAGGGCTCTTCAATCAAATCCATTATTTCTCTGATCCCACAACAGAGAAACTAAGAGAACTCATAGGAAGACCACCATCACCCAACTCATCAAGAATAAAGGTTCATCTCAGCAAATCCACTGACTCAAAAATTCTAAAGTGGAAGGTCAACAAAGACAACCACGAATTGACACTGCTCAGGTCAGATGGAAAGGTTCAGAAGATCAGTATGGATGATGCTTACAGCCTTTGTGCAGAAGATCACCAAGCACTGCTAAATCTGGATCTGGAAAGAGATGAAGAAGACCTATTTGCTTTGAACTTTGAATTACAATTCAAAGGTCAAATCAGAGAAAGTCTGATGAGGAATAAAGATCAATGAATAAAGCTGAGTTTTGGCATCATCTGTTCTAGGGGGAGATTGTTGGGTCTGCTGACCTGGAGAAGAACAGATGATTGGAAAGCCAAAATATGCTATCTATTTGATCCTTGAATAAACAGTCTTTACAACTTACTTCTCCCAAAAGACTGCTGACCCTAACTACTGTTCTATCCAAACAACTGCTCAACAACTGCTGATACAAAGAACTGCTAAGGAAACAACTGATGAAGAACAACTGCTGACCAAAGGTCTGAAGAAGAGCAACAGCAGATACAAGTACTGAAGACCAAAGCACTGCTGGAAGCAACAGCACTTAGGCTTCAGCAGTGGATACAAGATCGTCAGAGTTTATCTTTAACAGCTGTTTACTATCAGTGCTTTCAATGTAACAGTAGTTTGTATAGCAGATGTTTAAGTTTGTTATTCTGTTAGAGGTCACTGTCTTAGGTGACGTCAGCCTAGGTCATCAGTGGTTTGAGTCAGTCTATAAATAGAACAGTGCATGTACTGTTCTATTGCATCACACACAAAACATTCTCTCTGACAAACAACTGTGTGATCAGGCTGAGGGGGTAACTTGTACGATTGTAATCTTTGATATATTAATGAAAGCATTCGATCGAAAAACATTTACTCTCTTGTTTTGATTTACAGTTTATTATTCCGCTGCACTTTCATTCTACTTTCATTCCATTATTGTCATCATTTAGTTAAACAATCAAAACAAACAAACTCAGATCCTAACAGAAGATCAGGGAACCTAAGGAGTCATTCCAAGCCAGGATAAAGGCAAGAGTGGCACTCCTTGAAAGAGATCAGAAAGATCAGGCCAGAAAAGAAAAATTGGCCAAACAGTTTGGTGTCTCAATTGAAGAAATTGAAGCTGCTGAGAAAGAAGATGAGACCCAAAGTTCTGAAGATTCCCTAAGGCATAATGAAGAAACTTCTGATGACCAAACTTCTGATGAAGAATCAGAAAGTACTGAAGACAATCCTTTAGTAGCTGACAAACCATCAGCAGTTGTCAGCACATCAGAAGTTAACACTTCCCAACCTCAAACAACTGAACCTTCCAGAACCACTGCTCCCATTCAACCAACATCTGATCCCATCAGGCCTACATCTGTTACAACAATGACTGTATTAAACCCTTCTCCTATCTCTCAATCAGCTGAACTATTAGAGAAGAGCTTAATTGCAGCCAACAAGAAGGCCAGAGAAGATCAGATTTGGAAATCTCTGGAAGAAAGGGATGATTTGGACTTAAGCCATGAAGAAAAACTTCAGGCTTATGCAGCTGAACTACAAAGGCAGGCTAGCCTTGATGAGATTGCTGAACAGGATAAAAGACAACAACCGGTGTCTTATATTACCAAGAACAGCAAGACTAAAGCCTTTACACTCAAAGGACTCTCTATGCAAGAGCTGACAAGAAGAGCACAACTGCTTGCAGACAAAATGGCCACAAGCAAAGATGGAAAGGCCAAGAGAGCCCAGATAATAGAAGAGCTAGTAGCAGAAGGATATGGTTCAAAAGCCTCTGTATCCAGATGGAAAGAAGAAAGACTAATGGATACATATAGAAAATACTTGGCTGCCAAGGCTGCAAATCCTGAGAAGTTTCAAACTGCTGATCCTTCAAGATCAGTAGTTAGAACTTCTGGTACATCTAGAAGATCTGCTGCTCAGAAGAAGAAGGCAGAGGACAATGTCAAAACTGATTTCAAAATGGTACTACTTGAAGGAAGTTCTGTGAGCGTTGGATTTTATCTAAAACAGGATTATATGATCATACAAGTCACAAATCTAGGTGCGGAAACCCTAGATCTGAACAAATTGATAAGATACAAATCACGACACAATCAAGATCATTTTCAATATCATTTTCATAGATTAACTTCAATCAATAAGCATTTACAAACTGTTTATGTTAATCTAGAATCACACAGATAATCTCTCAAAAACACTCCTAGACCTGATCTGAACCTGGACACAAATGACAACTCTCTTTCATAATCAAAAACTCAAAATCTATATATAGCCACTGCACATTCGCCCCTTACAGATGGTCGAATGTGAGTATATTCCACATTCGCCCACTGCAAGTGGTCGAATGTGTTCTTCTGATGTAACCAATTCTTCCTTCGTCCAGATCAATTCTACCTTCGCCCCTTTCTGATTCACCTTCGCCCATCCATATCTACATTCGCCCAGTTATGTTCACCTTCGGCTATCTACTAACACATGTTAATTATAGTATATCCAATCCTTAGTCGCAAAATGCATCAACAAACTCCCCCTCGACTATTGATTGGATAGTTTTCTCTGATAGTCCATCGTCTTGTTCATCAGCTTTATTCTGAGCTGCTTCTTCTGCTCAGAAGTCATTGGCGGCTCGAATGTTTTCTTCACAGGCTTTGACACATTGGTGATCTTCACAGTCTTGCCAAGTTTACCCTCCAAGTTGCTTCCTGCATTTATATCGTATGCAAAACAAACTCCCACAACTTGAGTATACTTTCTCGCTTGAGCAAAGTCGTTGGGTTCATAGTAGATTGGATTATAGAACAACATGATGATGTCTTCGAATGTGCAATTGATCAGCCACATAGGATCAAATACATGCACATGCTTGTATTTATCCTTTCCATCCCTCAACACAATCACTGCTTCTGCCTTCCTCCAATCGTAATACCAAAATATGAAATCAGCACTGAAATGCTGTGGCATTGGCATCAACGGTATCTTTCTCATCACATTAGGTGCTTTATATATCAAAGTCACACGCTTCATATTGGTTTGAGGATCAATATCCCTATGCTCTTTTCTACGGGGATATTGAGGCTTGAACCTGTTCCATCTTGTACGACTCTCCCAAACCAATTTGTCTGCGCACCAACCGACATGCGATCCATTTACCTCGGCACCTGACATTGGGAATCTGCATAAATCTCTCACCGCCCAGTACGGTAGAGTAAGCAAATCACAGAATCTGTTGAAATACAGAATTCCGGTTTCCCATTTCGCAGCAATACACTTCAGTCTGCCTAGATAAGTCCACCCAAGAGCTCTGCCTTTGAACTTGGCATTATGAAAACGATAAAAGTTACCTTGAGCTTCAGGTTTAGGTCGGTTCTCATCCATCTCCTTCAACTTCTTCAGATAATTCTTCAACTCATCAGACTGGTTAGAAGAATCTTTCTTTTCAGTTCCAAATACCTTCTCAACAAACTCTTCGCTTCTTTTCTTTGCTTTTTGTTTCGCTGACTTATTTGGTATCTCTGTGAAGTCAGGAAATACTTCATTCTCATCTTCTTTTCTGAAATACTGGGGAAACTCTTCATGAGTAATATCTTCAATTTCAACTTCATTGTTTTCTGGAGTCTGCACATCATCTGAATGACTTCCCATATCCTTTTCAGGAATATCAGGAATCGATTCATCCATCATAAACTCCTCAAACGTCTTTCCTACCCTCTGTGCGAGACCATCTAGTATTTCTTTCGCCACAGATGCAGGTAGTTCCCCTTCTTCAAGATCTGGATCTTCATATTCCAGCTCATATCTCAAATCATCAGTCTGGAATATTTCAGCGAAGCATCCTGTGAACTCAATGGTCCACTCTCTCTTCTCCAACATATTCTTGTATATCTGTTTAGCATCATCAGACAGAGATCTCACCTTTTCGTTCCAGAAGATACTTTCATCCGAATCTACATTCCCACCTTTCTTCTTGGAACTCGATTCTCCAGTATCTTTCTTCTTCTGAGGTGTTCTCTTCTCATAACTATATTTAGAAGTATCATCTCCTCCTTCATGATCACTTCCACTGCTAAACTCATCACCTTTCTTTTTCCCTGTACCTTCAGCATCATCATCATCATCATTGTTGTCATCATCATCATCATTGTCATCATCACTTTTGTCCGATCCATCATCATCCTCATCTTCATCATCTTCTTTCTCTGATTCAGAATACTCATAATCAACTTTCTGTTCATCTTCTTCTTCATCTTCTTCACCCTCTTTCAACTGGGGTGCTCTGTTATACAACTCTTCAATCAAACCACAAAGGCGTTTGTTTTCCTTCTTTAATTCTTTGTTATCAGCCTTAATCAGTTTGATCTTGTTCTTGTTTCTATCACATCTTCTTTCAAGCTTCTCATTCTTTGCTTCAATTAGTTTAATCTTATCATTAATATCATCCTGATTCGATTTCGAAGCAACTACAATTTGGAGCATCTTCTCCTCATTCTGCTTGAACTTTGTAATCTCAGCTTGTTGAGCAATCAACATCTTCATCATGTCCTCCATCTTCTTATTAACCTGTTTCATAACATCATCATCTACAGTCACTTTCTTTGACTTAGATCTGGAGGGCTCAACTTCAACAACTTTCTCCTTTTGAGGCTTTCTAAACATATCGAGCACTTTATCCATATCGATATTGAACTGATCGATTGGTAAAGTCTCTGCCTCTTTCGCTTTCTTCTGCTTCTTGGCAACTGGTGAAGATAGCTTAGAAGGTGTTCCAGCATCAGGTAATCTCTTTCCCTTCAACAACTGAGCCAACTCTTTCTCTCTCAGTTCTTTCACACTAGACTTCTTTGCCATAGTCTTTTGTTTCTTTGTCTTCTTTGGCAAATTCACAACTACTGTATCTCCAACACTCAACTCAGCTAGGTCAACACCTAAACCTTCATCTTCAACTGATTTCTTTCGTCTCTCAGCTTCTTCAATCGACTGATTCAAGGATTCAGACTCACCAACCATAGTGGCCTTACGTTTGGTGGTCCTCACGTTCTCGTCATCAGAATCCCACTGTTCATCAACCTCAGTCTCTTCCGAATCTACAGACTCTTCATCCACCAAACCCGATCCTTTCTTCGCCGTCGATTTCTTTCTAGCAGCCTGTTGCTTGGTGCTTCCCTGATCAATAGCCTTTCCCTTGCCCTTCCCTTTGGCTCCAGGATTGACTACTTGACGTTTCCGCTTAGTGCTTGAATCAGCATACACTAAGGGATCATCATTGTCTGAGTCACTATCATCATGTCTTGCTTTGTTCTTGCCAGGATCAATGTAATCCGGACGAGCCAAAGCGCCAAACAATCTCCTGTTAGGTGTTTTCTCATTATCAGCTACACCTTTGTATCCTTTCATCCTCATCAAGGTTCTAATATTCATGTGATCTTGACCTAGGATCATAGTCGGATCCTTTTTCAACATTGGATACTTGTAGTCAAAGATCATCATTAGAAACCTTGGATACAACATAAACTTCTTAAACTTTATACCCTTCAGCATTTCCAGCATGTGGTCAAGAATCATCCCAGACACATTAAATGGTTTGTTGAGTGTCAACGCAACCATTAATGAGCTCAAACTCCTTCTCATTACGTCATAACCACCACTCACACAACCAAAGACATGAATCAGAACATGTGCAAAGTACTTGTACTGCACTCCCAGCTTCCCTTTATACATCGATCCGTCAGTGATAGGACCTTTGTATTTCATCCTTAAGAAGCACGCCTTCTGTTCTGTCCAAGATAACTCCCTGGGATCCTCACTGTCTTCGAACTTAATCTGTAACGCCTCTCGAATGTCAGCTTCAGTCAAGAACATCTCCATCTCCTGAATCTTGCTCTTGATGATAGTCTGATTCTCCCAGTAGTCATACTTAGCGTTCTGGTAAAAATCTTCAATTATGTCTTTATAAATGATGGTTGGTGTGGCTAGAGCATGTACAATCCTGCTCCTCTTCAGAAATTCAATAATCCCTGTAAACTCCGTATTCTTCTCCACGTCTCCTAGATACGCGCAACAGTTGTGCGATCGTTCGAAAGGCCAACTGCTCGGAGTAGATGTTTCAGCTACGGGGACTGGATCTTGAACTGTGATCTCTGCTGGAGTCTCAACATTCACTGCTGGTGATTCAATATTCTCGGGTTGTTCAGCCATCTGCACATGAAAATCAATAAAAACGCGTCAAAACACAAAAACGACAAAAATATAAAATTCTGGTCAAAACTGATCTGCACATTCGCCCGTTTAGAAGTGGCCGAATGTGAGATTTAGTGGTCGAAAGTGAAAGTATATGGACGAAAGTGAATATGATCTTAATAAAAAGTCACATTCGTCCGTTTTGTTATACATTCGTCCAAACCATTCCACTTTCGCCCGTTTTAAAACAACCGAAAGTGAAAAATTTACCCCCAAAAATTTAAAATTTTGCCATTGTTAGTTTTAATGTGCAATTTTGATTCTAATGTGTACTAAAAAGGCCGACTAACACTCGTCTATTTCCAATTTTGTCAATTAAACATTTTACATAGGTTTTCAAGTGGAATTAGGGTTCTATGTGTTCAATCGATCAAAACTATCATCTAAACATGTTTTAATCCTAATTCCTTCAATAATCTCCCCCTAAAACCTATGTTAAATGATCGGCTAACAATAACAATCAACAACAATCATTAAAAGCCCCTAGAACAGAAACCCTAGGTCCCGTTCGTTAATCAAGCCATTCTGATCTGTTTTCATGTCCAATACCTGTAAAATTAGGGTTAAAATGATGAGCAATGATCAGGGAACAAATCAAAGGAACTTAAAATGCACGAGCAACAAGGTCTGGTATGACAGAGATTTTTGAAAAATTTCAGAATGAAGGGTTCGAAGGTGACAGACTTATATATAGGGATCCACGTTCGCCTGTATGAAATGGTCGAATGTGGGTTAAGGCCACATTCGCCCCTAGTTAAAGACCCGAATGTGAACCTGCTCCACCTTCGCCCCTATTTAAAGACCCGAAGGTGGAATGTGTACCCGGAAGTGGAAATTACACCCGGAAGTGGAAATTCCACATTCGTCCATTTGCAAACCGGTCGAATGAAATGATTTTTCCACATTCGACCCAATTAAGGGGCGAATGTGAAATGGAAAAATCTGAAAATTTCGCCAAATCACGAATTCGAATCCCGTTCAACATTTTTCAATCCGTTAAACTTCCAAAACTCAAATTTTCACATTTTGAATGTTACAAAGACCAGATGGTGTTATCAAATCTCAGAAATTGACCATCAAGCATCCCCGGATATCAAAAATAAAGCAGAAATGCAAATCTTTTGGATTTTCTGAAATTTATATCAAAACACACCTAAAATCTTTTTGGATTTTGTAACTTTTTGACAATAAAAGTAAAATGCAACAAAGTAAAATGCATCAAAGTAAATGAAAGCAGTAAACATTTTGTGATTTCCGGTAAGAGGATCATATCAGTTTTCTGAGAAATCTGAACACAGCGTTGATCTGGTTCAATATTATCATTAGAAACAATATGTGACACGGCAATTGCTGATATTGTTGTCCACATAAGCTCACATGCAGACAATTACGCAATGCTTTAAAATGATACGAATTAGATGTATTAGACTAACACATTGTGGTTCCCACACACACGACATACTCCCGTATCAAGAAGTAATTTGCACAAAGACTCATTGTAAAGCGTGATTATGCTTTCGTCGTCTGTAATTGTACAAGATATAATGCATAGAGGTATACAGGTCAGCAAATTAATGCAGCAAAGTAACATATGCACCATACCAGGTTGAGGACTGATATTAATCATGATTTGCATCAATGATCAATACGATATTATAGATAATCTTTGATCATCATATAACATGGAAAGTTCCTCAATTCGGTAACTTTAGGTTTTGGCATAAAGCTCTTTTATAAAGACATCCTGTCTGATCTAGGTCCGTAATGACTTACAGCAGAAGATCAGATAGGCTATCCCCAGACAACTAATAACATAACGACCCTAAACCTCCGAGTTTTGTACAAACACCCTATCAAACGAAATTACGGTACTAAGACCATATGCCCATGAGGTGTTCATCCACAAACACGTAGTTTGTTATGTTTGTATCACTAATGCACGCAATATATAGTCTACGAAGCCTATCAGCATATCACACGTAATCAACATACGTCTCATTAAAACTATACAATTCTTTAGCCTGTGTCAGATCCCCACTGATGTACTATCATTTCCTCTTTTTATCCAGGAAATCATTTTGGGTTTTTCTAATTTTTAGGTATTTTGAAAATTTTTCAATGTTTTTGGTTTTTCTGATAAAATGACTCCCCCTAAAACATATTTTTGGGTTTTTAATTTTTTTCTGAAAAACAAAACAAAAAAATTTGAAAGAAACAATCCACTTGAAAGCATCAACTTCTTTGAGGATTAAACAACCCCCTCGAAAGCATCAACTTCTTTGAGGATTATGAAAGTAAAGAGAAATTCCCAATTAGCAAAGAGAAATTCCCAATTAGCAAAAATTTAAAACTAAAACTAAAAACGAAAAATGATAAACCGAGGAGCCGATTAGTCCTGTTTTTCCTTTATATTGTTTACTTTCAAAAGATATTCAAAGCGGGATCTGTCAAAAGCTTTTGTAAACAAATCTGCACGTTGGTAGTCAGTATGGATTTTGACCATGTCAATCAATTCCTTAGCATAACAGTCACGGATAAAATGATATTTAATCCGGATATGTTTAGCTTTAGAATGATTTTCAGTATTTTTAGTTAATGCAATTGCGGCTTCGTTGTCACAGTGTATAGGGGTTTTAAGAAACTGCAAACCGTAATCGACCATCTGTTGTTGGATCCAGAGCACTTGCGAACAGCAACTCGAGGCTGAAATGTACTCGGCTTCACATGTAGACAGTGCGACAGAAGTCTGTTTCTTGCATTGCCAGGTAATTAACCTGCTCCCTTAAAAACTGGCAACCGGCTGTTGTTGATTTGCTGTCTTTGTCACAGCCGCCCCAATCTGCATCACTAAAAGCAATAAAATCAAAATCATCATCATTAGGGTACCAAAGTCCTTTTGATGGACAACCCTTCAGATATCGAAGGATACGCTTGACCGCCGTCAGATGACTTTGTTTCGGCTTCGATTGGTAACGCGCACATAGACACGTTGCATACATAATATCTGGTCGAGACGCTGTCAAATACATCAGAGATCCGATGATTGCTCTGTATGTAAATGGGTCTGTCAGCTCCCCCTTAGCGTCCACTCCAATCCCGTGATTGGGTTGAATCGGGGTATCCATCGGCTTAGAGTCCTCCATCTGGAATCGGCTCAAGATGTCGGCAACATATTTTGTCTGGTGAATGAAGATCCCGTCGGGTCTTTGATCCACCTGTAAGCCGAGGAAAAACTGCATTTCTCCCATAGCGCTCATTTCGAACTTCTCCTGCATAACAGTTTCAAATTCCCTGCACAAGAGTTCGTTAGTTGAACCAAATATAATATCATCAACGTAAATCTGTACGAGAAGCAAGTCATCTCCCGTCTTCTTCGTAAAGAGGGTACAATCGACGAGGCCGCGCTTGAATCCTTTGGAGATGAGGTATGTACTTAGCTCCTCGTGCCACTGTCTTGGAGCCTGGTGCAAACCATATAAAGCTTTGTTCAGCACGTAGACCTTGTCCCGGTGGATTGGGTCCTCAAAGCCCGGTGGCTGCCCGACATAAACCTCCTCCTTGACTTTACCATACAGAAATGCGCTCTTGACGTCCATTTGATAGACTTTGAATTTCTTATACGAAGCAAACGCTAGGAACATCCGAATAGCTTCCATTCGTGCTACTGGTGCATAGATTTCGTTGTAATCAATTCCTTCAATCTGATGGAAACCCTGCACAACCAATCTGGCTTTGTTCCTTACAATAACTCCACGATCATCCTTTTTGCACTTAAACACCCACTTAGTGCCTATTTTCTTTCTTCCCGGCGGCAAATCTGTGAGCGTCCAGACTCCCAATTTCTGGAATTGCAATAACTCCTCCTGCATTGCCTCAACCCAGGCATCTTCTTGCAAAGCGTCTTTGTATGTCCTTGGCTCTACCTGCGACACATAACATGCAAACGACCAATCATTTTGGCTACCAGATTTCTGAATTTTGGCATACAATGCTAAAGCACCAAAACTCTCTGGCGAATTAACGCTTTTAAGCTGCCCTCTGGTCATCACTCCACTACCAGGATCACCGATTACTTGCTCCAGCGGATGAATACGATGAATCCGAGATTCCGGATTAACAGGTACAATCACTCCCGTCTGAGCAGTCAAATTCTCTACAGCATCCTGATCATTACCCGTGTTAGATGATGAAGCAATGTCTGTATTTGGAGTTGGGTTCACAGTTTGCTCTTCTAAGTCTTCTGCATTTTCAAGAACAGCTTCTTCAAATTGTTCATCTTCAGATTCTGAAGTGTCTAATGAAGTTGAAGCTTCTTGAAACAACTCTTCTTCTTGTGTAGGAACACTGGTATCATTAGAAGCTGGTGGGGGGTTTACAGTGATTGGACGCATCAATGGTGAAGTTGCCGCGTTTTCACACTCGTAAAGTAATCTAATCACAGCTTCTTCAACCAGGCTATCTAGGTTGAATGATTCAAAGAAATCTTTGTAATCAAACATCCAATCAGGGCCCGTTCCTTGCAAATTTTGTGTGTATCGTTGAACTTCCACGTTTGCCCAATCCTCCACTTGACGAGTTCGTTTGTTGAATACCCGTTTGAGCGGGGTTGCATATCCAACAAAATATCCCTCTTCAGCTTTAGGACTAAACTTCTCGCTTGGATTCAACATCGTACATGGCGCCCCAAATGGTTCTAGATACTCTAAATTGGGCTTTCGTCGGTGTAACAGCTCATAAGATGTTTTTCCAAACTTCTTCACTGTCAAAACCCGATTTAATGTATAGTTTGCTGCATAAATCGCCTCATTCCAGAACATTACTGGAAGATTTGAGTCAGCGAGCATTGTTCTTGCAGCCTCAATCAGAGTCCTATTCTTTCTTTCAGCAACACCGTTCTGTTGCGGGGTATACGGAGCTGAATATTCATGATGTATCCCTTTGCTTTCACAAAGTTCATCCATCTTTGCATTTTTAAACTCCGTCCCGTTGTCACTCCTGATCCTTTTGATCTTCAAATTGTAGATATTCTCCAGCCGAGTGAACAGAACTTGTAAGTTGGTAAAAGTGTCGCTTTTGTTTTCAAACACATCACCCATGAAAATCGTGAATAGTCATCAGTGACGACTAAACAATAAAGCTCTCCAAGATGACTTTTGCGCTTGACCGGTCCAAAAAGGTCCATGTGCAATCGCTCAAGCGGCATCTCAACAGAGTTAACTTTCTTCACTTTATGGGATTGTCTGTGTTGTTTGCCTTTCATGCAGCTCACACACTTGTCGTTCAGATGGAAATGTTTCACATTTACTCCATCGACAAGTCCATTTCTCACTAACTGATTCATTTTCCTTAGATGAATGTGCCCCATTCTGCGGTGCCACATTATCGATTCTTTTTCGGTCGCCTTGGATAAAAAGCATGTTATCTGTCCCTGTGGTGTCATTGCCTTGGACATATCAAGAATATAAAGATTGTTGACTCGAGGTGCCATCAACATAACCCACTCCTTTGGAATCTTGAAGCCCGGTTTGAGTATGTAGCAGGATTTGTCATCAAAATGCACAGAAAATTGTTTATCGCATATTTGACTGACGCTCAACAGATTATAGTCTATCTGTTTGACATAAGAAATCCGCTCGAAAGTCACAATCCCGTTACTCACGCTTCCTTCCATCGTGATATAACCTCCTTTATTTCCCGCGAACGCAACATATCCTCCATTAATATTCTTCACATCAAACAACAATGCCAAATCCCCCGTCATGTGGCCTGAAGCTCCACTATCAACAATCCAGAGACTGCTAATAGGGCCAACTGAAGCTCCCTGCACACAAAAAGTAAACATTTAGTTCTTTTGGGGGACCCAAGCCTGAGTCTTGGGCCTTTGAACTTTGGCTTTCAAAGAATCATTCTCATTGACTTTTTCAACAACTTTCTGTTTTGAATCAATCGTTTTCTGATTTTTCAAAACAGTTTCATTTTTATCACTCACCTTTGACGTAGAGGCTCCTGGAGAACCATTAGGTGTCCAAGATTGTTCAGACCTTTTGAGAATACGAATTTGAGATTTTGGTTTCTCAATAGGTTTCTGAACATTGTTACTAAAAGTAACTTTCTTAGCAACCTTATCTGAATTAACAGACTTAGGTCCAACATTGACTTGACAATTGGTTTTTGTGGAACCTTTTGTCTATCAGCTGTTGTGTTCACCACTGGTTTTCTCCAAGATTGTTCCATTGCAATCCGATTCCTCCGATCATAATGAAATGGACGGTTGTTCCTCATTTGAAAATTGTTTTGATTATGAAAATGTTGTTGTTGAGGAACAGTCCGTCTATGCGGTGGGACATAATGATCAATCGGCTTTTTCATGGAATTCTTAACCTCAACTTCATGTCTCTTGTGCCTTACATATGGACACTGAGCAAGTAAATGCCCGCGTTCTCCACATTTAAAGCATTTTCTATATTCCTCAAACACATAATGAGCATTTGGTGAAGCAAATGATCTTACAGGAAATTGATCATTATATTGTTGATTTCTTAAACTCTCAGGAAGTGGTCCTTTCGAGTAAGAAGGTTCATGAAAACCATTTGCTTTATCATCTGGTCGAATGAACTTCAGTGACATGAATTTTTGGCTCTTGAGGAACTTCTGAAAACAGTTTCTTTAAGATTTCTGGTGGAATTTCATTGGTTCTTTCATGTTTTGGAAACCATATTGTGCTTTCTTGCCAGATTTTATCAAGTTTAGAATAGTTAACATTTTTAATCGGAAATTCCTCATCAGCAATGATTTTATCGGATCCTTCCATCCGATAAAACACCTTTACAGGTTTGTCACTTGGTTCATTCAGCTCATTCTTTTCAATCACATTCTTAACATCATTCTTTTTCTTAACATCAATCTTTTCAGACTTCTTATCACGATTAGCATTAGCCATCGAATGAACATGATCAGATGGTGATACTGGTTCAGTAGTAATGATGTGATTTTCTTTTGGAATCTCACATTCATTAACAGATTGATCACTACCAGTATCATCATTATCTGAGTCTGAACTATCACTCTCAGCATAAACACCCTCATTGTTCAAGCCCAAAATCGGTCTCACATCGGAATATGGATCACCAATACTTGAAGTATTAGATTCCATTTCTGACGATGAGTCTGATTTTACCGAACTCTCCGGTATCACTTGGTGATAGTTATGGTTTTCAAAAAGAACCGGAGATGGTACAGACTTGTAGTTGGTGGTGTTATCATCAATGATATGATCCACAACATAAGCAACATTCTTATAACTTTCCAGTTTCTTGTTAACTTTTTCAGCAAAGCATTTAATGGCAGCCATTTCCAACTTGGTGTTTTCGATTTCATTGATATAGTTATTTATGGCCAATTGTTTCAATGACAAAGTGTTTTTCAAGTCGGAAATGTCCTTTTTATAACCATCTAATACTTTGTTAAAAGCATTTAACTCTTTGCGAGTAGATTGACAGTTTTGAATAGCACTATCACGTGAAATTCGGAGTTGTTTATTCTCCTCTGTCAATCTATCACAAGTTCCACAGTATTTATCACTCATAACATCAGTGCTAGATTCAGAACTTACAGGTTTTGGCGGTTCGGTCATGGCCATCAAAGCAAAATGAGCTTCCTTTCCAGTGAAAAACTTTGAGTAGTCGATCTTGGTGAAAGCATCATCAGCTATGCACGACTTCCTCGTCATCAAAAAGTCAGCTTCTGCCAGCAACTGGTCAATATCATCATCCAAAGAATCAACACTTCCCTCTGTGTCTGATTCGCTCTCACAATCTGAGTAGACTGATTTACACTCCTCGGGAACATCAGAAACTGAATCAATCACCATCCCAGAACTCTTCTCCTCAGCCTTAACCTTAACAGGTTCATTCTCCACTTCCATCTCTGTCTCAGAATCATCACTTTCACTCTCCTCAGTTTCTTCCTTCTCATCAACTGCCACCGACTCTTCCAAATCAACCTGATAAGCAACGCATGCCACATTCCCACCAGTAGTCACTTCCTCAACTCCTATTTGCATACCCGACCAGTCAAACCTCTCATCCTGTTGAGTCACCAAAGCTTGGTTCTGACTCGCATTCTGTTGAGTCTCAGTAGGTGTAGTGATAGGTACAACTGTTCGGTTTGGGTGATTAGGAGATTGGTTTTGAATCTGGTTTTGAGTGTTTGGTTGTCTGTTTTGGTTGTTAAAGTTTCGGTTTTGGTAGTTGTTGTTGGTTTGGTAAGAAACTTGGTTTTGTTGACGGTTCTGGTAATTTGCATTGAAAGGGTTTCGGTTACCTTGTTTAGGTGGCTGGGTGCATTCCCTTTTGAAGTGTCCTTTTTCTCCACAATTGAAACACGTAACCTTCTCCTTATTGAAACCATAAGTTGTGTTTGGAGAAGTTGCCAAGTCAGTCCTTCCAGTTTTCTCGATGAATTCTGTTGCTCTTCTCATTATACTAGCAAAAGCCCATTGAATGTCTATGAGTTCCATCTCTTCTTTATCGATCTGTGCGTAGTCTTCGTTGGTCAAGTTGTTGTTCCCAATCTGACTAGCAACCAAACCATTGTAGGATGAAACCATTGCTGAGACTAATGCAATGTGTTGCTGAGCAACCTCCACAGTCACATTTCCCAAGTTGGATGTATCCAAAACCACTGGTTGTTTATGTTGAGTAACTTGGTTTGCTGGTTGTTGTGTTTGGTTAGCAGTGTAAAAACTAGCTTGTTGCATTGGAGAGACTGGTGAAATGTAGGAAGTATATTGTGGTGGTGTGTATGATGGTTGTGAGTAGGAATTGTATTGTGGTGGTGTGTAGTTGGTGGTTGGTTTTGATGAATCCATGACGTTGGAAATACATGCAACATGTGGTGCAACGCTTCCAGAGCTCGAGTTTCCAGCTGAAACTGAAGTTCCTCCAAAATACAGACTTGGATTCTGAGGAATCTGTGACCTCCTAGCTTTCCTCCTATCCTCCAGCTCTTTGTTCTCCAGCTTTTCAATAAACTCTGAAATGGTCCAGAATTGATAAGCATCCTTCTCTCTGAGTACCTCCACATGCTGATCCCATTGTGGTGGTAAAGCATCTGCAAACTTATCCACCTGCTTAGTCATTGGAATCTGTACACCATAGCTAGACAATTCAGACAATAAATGCATATATCTCGGAGTTAGTTCTTTCAAAGTTTCATTATTAATAAAAGAAAAATTATCAAACTCTTTGACTAATTCCTCCATTCTCAGACTCCTGGTCTTCTCGTTACCATCATGCTTTCTCTTCAGCTTATCCCAAAGCTGCTTTGACGTAGTACATGTCCCAAACTGATGCAACAGGTCACTTGTGATTGCCTGTGTCAGTTGAGAGAACGCCTTCTTCTCCACCACGTATTTCTTCTTTTCGTCCTCAGTCAAACTCTCCAGAGGAATCAACTCACCGGTATTCTCCAGAATCGGTGCTGTATATCCTTTCACAATCATGCTCCATGCCTCAGCTCCTTCAACTCCCATGCCTTCCAGATGGATCTTGAACATGGTGTGCCACTGGTTATACTCTTGCATATCCATGAGCTTCGGTGGCCGAGTTCCACTACCTGTAGACAAATCCTTAATCAAGGTAGAAATAGCATTAGTGGTTTGAGTATTTACCGCCGCTGCAGCTACTCCCCAGTAATCTGATTGTAATGCCGGATGTGCTACATTCTGAGGCATCGTGCTCGTTGTTGTCATGTAGTTAAGTGGTTGTGAGGATTGCGTGTTCGTCTTTTGAGCTGCCACTGTCCATGGGTCCATTGTCTGCTGTTGTGGTTGTGTTGGTGCTGATCCCGAAGTAGTTTGAAAACGCCACATGATCACAATCTGAAAATCTCAACACTTAGAAAAATTTTTCAGCAAAAATCTTAGGTTCGCCCGAAAACTAGTACTTTCGCCCAAATATTTTCACTTTCGTCCAAATCTGTCACACTCTCGTCCCTTCTTGTTTCACTTTCGTCCAAATAGTAACACCCGAATGTGAAAATGACCAGAATGTAAATCACACAAACACACTTTCCACTTTTTGTCAGGTTTGCCCACAACACTCAGTCCAGGTTCCAGGTTCGCCCAAAATCAGCAGATCTCATTTTTGAAAAACGGTTATTGTTTGAAAAACGGTTATTTTGATCTCAGATTTTCAAAAGTTCTTGGATTTCAATGATCTTAATCAGGTTATGTTTCGGATTTGATTTGGAACAACTTTAAGTCTTGGAAAACTTGAATTCGACTACAAATTCACCTTTAAATCGATCAAAAACTATGTTTTTAAGAGTTTTTGTAAAAACAGATGATAATTTGTCTAAAACATGTCCAAATCAACTCTGATCTTATCAAACTTGTTGTTGTATGATCCTCTAGGCTCTGATACCACTTTGTGAGCGTTGGATTTTATCTAAAACAGGATTATATGATCATACAAGTCACAAATCTAGGTGCGGAAACCCTAGATCTGAACAAATTGATAAGATACAAATCACGACACAATCAAGATCATTTTCAATATCATTTTCATAGATTAACTTCAATCAATAAGCATTTACAAACTGTTTATGTTAATCTAGAATCACACAGATAATCTCTCAAAAACACTCCTAGACCTGATCTGAACCTGGACACAAATGACAACTCTCTTTCATAATCAAAAACTCAAAATCTATATATAGCCACTGCACATTCGCCCCTTACAGATGGTCGAATGTGAGTATATTCCACATTCGCCCACTGCAAGTGGTCGAATGTGTTCTTCTGATGTAACCAAATCTTCCTTCGTCCAGATCAATTCTACCTTCGCCCCTTTCTGATTCACCTTCGCCCATCCATATCTACATTCGCCCAGTTATGTTCACCTTCGGCTATCTACTAACACATGTTAATTATAGTATATCCAATCCTTAGTCGCAAAATGCATCAACAAGTTCAATAGTCCATTCAGATTTTGACATTGAGGAAAAACCTCTGTTGACACAATTCAGGGATCCTTCCACTTTTGCTTATCAAATACAAAAGACCATCAAAGAGAAGATGCATACCAGAGTAGTGACTGAACACCATCTCCCAACTGTTCAGATGCCTGATATGCAACAACAACAAGGAAGAGAATCCCACCTGAGGCTATATGAAACTGAAGACATTCAGCACTCAGGACCATCAACCCAAGGGACAAGTCTGGTTCCCTATTCTTCTGACTTTAACAAGTCAAAGATCCCTATCATCAGATGGTCACTTACTGATAACAACTCAGTACTGTTGACAAGAAGAGACTTCTCAAGCAGGGCTTACAAGAAGATCAGTGATCTGAAGAAACTGTCAACACAAGACCTGCTCACAATTCAACATCTAGAACCACAGAGAGGATCTCTGTCTGATGGTCAGTACAACCAGCTCAAGAACACCATGTACAAAGAGATATGGAAGATTGTTCAAGACAGAAGAAACACATAAGGAATTAGTAAGGTTTTGGCTTCATCAATCCAGGGGGAGATTGTTAGGACAAAGAGGATTGGTGAAACCACTTTTGTAAACCTTAGTCTAATTCACTTCTGTCATTTTTGGCTAAGTATAGAAGTACTGAAGAGAAGACAAGAAACTGCTGATTAGAAGATATGAAGAAGTGCTGAAGTTGCAGAAGTTCTGAAGTCCAAACCAGACAAGTTCACTTCAGAAGTACTGAAGACAAAACTACTCTTCAGTAGTTGTCCTTCATCAGCACTTAGCAATAGATATTTCCACCGCCTTTTTGCATCAGTAGTTTATTGTTTAATATTACTTTTAGCTTTATTTGTTTCTTTCAATGTTGCAACTTGTGCAACTTGTCACTGGAGTTTCTGTGCTTGCTTTTTAGGCAAGATACATGCATGTAATCGTCTATAAATAGGAGGCTTCAACCTTCTATTTTAGACATTGATTTTCAACAGAAAAATCCTTCAAACACTCTTATTGTTATATTCCATTTCTGTATTTATTGTGAATCTCTCTAAGTATCTAATTCTCATTTACAACTTAGATTCATAATAAATACTTTGTCATTTATTAGTTTCAAACATCAAGGGGGAGTTATAACTCTGCCTTTGTATAAAAAGTGTTGCTTTAACTTATAACATTCCGCTGTGCTTATAATCTGATTTACAAGGACTTGCTAAACACTTAAGTGTCAAGATAGCAAGTTCTTACTTAGCAAACAAGAGCAAACTGATCCAACATTGCATGCTTCGGAGAAGTTGAATTCAACATCTTTTTGTAAAATCTCACACATTGGTCTTGCTATCTTTGAAAAATCTTTGATAAAGCTTCGGTAAAAACCTGCATGGCTAAGAAAAGAACGTACCTTGTAGACAAAATTAGGATAAGGTAAATATTTAATAATGTCTATCTTTGCCTTGTCAACTTCCAAACCATTTGCAAAAACATCATGTCCTAAAATGACACCTTGATCAACCATAAAATGACATTTTTCATAATTCAAAACAAGGTTGGTATCAATGCATCTTTTCAAAATTTTGGTCAAGTTAGTCAAACACTCTTTGAAATAATTAGCATAAACCGTAAAATCATACATAAAACTTCAATTACTTCCTCAACATATTCCGAAAAAATGCTTACCATGCACCTTTGGAATGTGACGGGGGCGTTGCAAAGCCTAAAAGGTATTCTCCTATATGCAAATGTTCAAAAAGGCACGTAAACGTGGTTTTCTCTTGGTCGTCTAGTGCGACGGGTATTTGGTGGAAACCAGAATACCCATTTAGGCAACAATAATGGGTCTTTCCCGCCAACCTTTCTAACATTTGGTCAATGAATGGTAGCGTGAAATGGCCCTTGCGGATTGAGGCATTAAGCCTTCTATAATCTATGCAAACTCTCAACCCGTTTTGTACACAAGGGGGGACCAACTCACCTTGTTCATTTTCAGTTACAGTAATACCTGATTTCTATGGCACTACTTGTACGAGACTCACCCACTTGCTATCAGATATTGGGTAGATTATGTCACACCCTCAAATTTCCACATGCGGGGTTTATGAAAACATAGTTGACACGCGTTTAAAGAACACAACATGTTTTCTCCCCCAAAAATGTAAAACCGGTAAAAGAGTGGGGCCGTGAAACTCACCTTAGAGTGCGTCTTCTTGATAACTAGAGATCCAACCCGTGTATGATACTCCAGACTAATAACGACCTATTAATGAGTTTACATAAGTGTGATGACTACTAACCCGAAGGCTAACTAGTCCCCGATTGTCCAAATCTTGACTACGTGTGTTAAAAAGTGTGTTTAAACGTTAACCGGACATACCAGATAGACCCGACATCCCGTTGGTGACCCATTACATCAATTAGTCATGCACATAAGGTTAACACATAAGTTTCAAGCATAAAACACTTAGTTTGCATCAAAAATCTCATTCCGGACATCAGATGGTCGAATGTGGTTTTTCCCATTTCCACGTTCGCCCGTTTGAGCCACGTTCGCCCGTTTGAGCCACGTTCGCCCACACGAATGGTCGAATGAGAGCCACGTTCGCCCGTTTGCATCAGCACTTCATAAAACGCACCAAAACGCATCTAAACGATCCGAAAACATCACGAAACATCACCAATCACAGCAGTCAACTATCATTAACATATTCCTACAAAACCCTACCAATTTTATCCCGAAATCCATTCGTTTTACAAGTTACCCGAAATAGCAAATTATGGAGATGTCACATCAAACGCATGCAATCTTTACCCAAATAGGAAACTTTCTGAAATCAATCAATAATCAACTTAATATACTTAGATTATCATGAACAAGAAACCCCCAATCATATCCTTATCACTATCATCATGAACAAGCCCTAGATCTATCCCAAAATCCCGAAAATGAACAAAACATCATCATTAATCAATTGTAACCTATCTCAATCATAAATCATCATCAATAACAGTCCTAGATCATTGTTATAACATCTATACAACAATCAATCATCAAACAATACATAACATCACATAAAACACCATTAACACATGTTAATTTGTATGAAAACTCATTGTTTATGAATAGGTTTTGTTTAGAAAGACATTAGGAAGGTTTTTATCCATGAAAACATGTTTGAATCAGATCTGGACTCTCGGGGTTTAATGAAAACGAATTGAAATGCTTTAAAAATGATTTAGAATGAAGAACACACCTTAGATCTTTGTGTAGAAGATGTTTGTAGGTTAGATTATAGGAAAACAAGAGCAAAACTCCTTCCCCAATGTTTAAAGTTGCTAGAGAGTGTTTAGAGGCATTTAGGGTTTGTGAAATGGTGAAAAATGACAAAGTGTGGTATTTATACTATGTCCACATTCACCCCTTTTACCTGGGCGAATGTACCCACATTCGCCCCTTTCACAGGGTCAAATGTGCATGTTCTGGTCGAATGAAACTTTTTCATTTCCACATTCCAGGTTCGCCCCTTTGCTAAGGGTCGAACCAAGATTAATCTCCAGGTTCGCCCACTCAATGTGGTCGAACCAGGACTCATGTTTTTCCTAGTTTTCCAGTTTGTCGTGTTTAACGCATTTTAAGGCACCTTATCATACGAGCATGCAACCTTAGTCTATGTTTAACATATTTAAGCACAGATGATTATCTACACATCATATAAACACATCTAAGCCTATAATCCACCATACGACAATTAGTCTACACATACACTTAATTAGTTTATGTAATTCACCAACAACGGGACTCGTAACGTGTGTGTGTGTGTGTAATTAACCCAATGATCCCCCGAATCATTGAACCCTGGACAATACGAACTATGTTCCGACTCTACTGACCCCGTCAAGTATGTTTAATAAACGTTTTTCGCTAAGGTAGACTTATGTGTTTATAAAATGTTGACCCAAACATGCCGGGTGTCACATCATCCCCCTGTTGAAAGAATTTTCGTCCCGAAGTCAAAGAGAACGAAGCGATAAAAAGAAAAATTTTCCCGGTCGTCACATCATCCCCCTGTTGAAAGGAATCTCGCCCCGAGATTCACTCTTCAACAGTAATGAGTGTCAACCTAACCCAAGTAACGTTTCCCAGAACACAAACGAAATGATAACCACGAACGAAGGATGATATCAACAGATACTCTATGCCGGGGAACCGCCCTCCCCAAAGTGAATACAAAACAATGAATCCTCTTGATCGAAGGCCTACTATAGACTACTGTGATCGGTATAAATGATACACCGGTACCATCCAAGTGGCATCTCTAAAGGACCCACATCAGACCTAGGGGTGTAAATGGCACGTAGCGGCTCGGGATCGCTCGGTAAAAAGTTCGAATGAGCCGAGCCTTAACGAGCCCGAGCCCGAGCCCGAGCCTGAAATATGGCTCGTTTAGTTATCGAGCCCGAGCTCGAGCCCTAGATACAAAGCTCGATTGGGCTCGCGAGCCTAATCGAGCCTTAACGAGCTAGAGCCCGATCCCGAGCCCGAGCCTAAGTTATAGCAGAGCCTAAGTTATAGCCTTAACGATTGGGCTCGCGAGCCTAAGTTATAGCCGAGCTTTTGCGAGCTCGAGCCGAGCTTTGAGCTCGTTTGAGATTCTCAAATCACCTCGAGCCGAGCCGAGCCGAGCCGAGCTCGAGCTTTGGATTTTGCTAGCAAGCCGAGCTCGAGCTCAAGATTGTAGGCTCGAACCGAGCCGAGCTCGAGCTCGAGCTTCACAAAACCTTAACGAGCCCGAGCCGAGCCCAGTCAGGCTCGGGCTCGGCTCGGCTCGTTTACACCCCTAATCAGACCCATGAGTGCAAAACGATGACCAAATACCAAACTGAATGCACACAATGAATACGAATCGCCAAACAATGTGAATGAGAATGAATACAAGCATAACGAGAATCAAGAAAAGAATACTCACCAGTAACAGTATCAGGATCCTCCTGGTTCTCCCTAGCGCCAATGACATAAACATGACCACGAGTAGTTCGGCCGCCACCTTCGTTCCCTGCACCACCTGCAGTCCCTTGGTTCAGCTTAGGACAATCACGTTTGAAGTGCCCAGTCTCCCCACAGTTATAACACCCTTGGTTTCCCTGAGGAACAGGAGCAGGGACAATCGCTTGGCCTAGAACTGTCTGTTGATTGACTCTACAGTTTCTAGCAACTTGGCCCACACGCTTACAACGGTTGCAACGAAACTTCTCACAGTTGCGATAATGATGGAACCCACATTGATTGCACTCCGGCAGTTTCCCCGTTGTTAGGATTAAGTGGCGCAGCGGAATAACTGATTCACAATGAACACGCAATAACAAATGAGAAAATATAAAGCACGACACACAAACACGAGAATTTTACGTGGTTCGGTTCCAGTGGGGAACCTACGTCCACGGGCTGCAACTAGGGATTTATTATTAAGCTCTGACAACTATTACAATTACATAGACAGGATATATATAGAGACTAGGTTTTAGGCTTGGTGAACAAGAAAACCTAAATGGGCTTCCTAAACATCCAATAAAACAAGCCCAATAGTAATAACTAGCCCAAGGACTTCACACCCAACAATCTCCCACTTGAAGGCCTTGCGATAAACACCAAGTCCGCCAACAAGCACAAAGCAATCCATGTCTTCAGTAATCCGTAAAGTTCAAACACACACAGAAACAGAAGTCTTCCAGGTCCAGCTCCCAAGAACAAACCAAACTTCAAACCATGTATCCCCAATCAACCTAGTTACAGCCGACCCAATCATCAGTAACCTGAAGGGCCCGTTGAAGCCCCAGATGGCTTCAACCCGATCTCAAAAGACCCCGTCTTCACATCCTCAATCCCAACTGATTCCCATAGACGCAAACCATCAGATACAGGGATTCTCAGAGGAACACTCCCCACTAGCAGAAACTTCTCAGGAGAGATTTCATTCGGAATCTTGGTCTTCTGAACCCAACGTCGATTTCCAGACGGTGTCAGAACACTTCCTATGCTCCCACTGCTACAAAAATCCCGTACATGTTCAGACCTCCGAATACGCTCAAGCTGATTTCCTGAAGTCCCAGAGTCCTTTTCTGCAAACTGGACTCGTTTAACTATCGAATCGGCGAGCCCGACTTTGGCGTTTGTCTTAACAGGGGTGGTCACTTCCCCAGACGGAACAGGCACCATATATAACGACCCTTTCTTGAAACCGCTAGCAACCACGAGATTACCTTTAACGACCTTCCACTTTCCACCACCAAACTTAACGTCAAAACCTTGTTCGTCCAACTGCCCAACGGAGATCAACTTCGTTTCAAGCCTTGGAATAATCCTGACGTCACACAAAGTCCAAGTAGTGCCCCAAGTAGTAACCAGATCCAAATCTCCCATGCCAGTCACATCAAGAAATTCACCGTTTCCTAGCCTAACCTTGCCAAAATCGCCCTTTTTAATATTCCGCATGCCATCATTGCTATGGGTAGCATGGAATGATGCACCGGAATCCATGACCAAGGATTCCACACTGCTTTCAACACACAGTATCAAAGCGTCATCCTCAGAATCGCTTACCGCAGCAGTGTTCAATCCACCATAATTCTTCGATCCTCCATCAGAATTCTTGTTTGGACATTCATTCCTATAATGCCCCTTTTCGTTGCAGTCCCAACAACGCACACTCGGACGAGCCCTAGACGAGCTCCTGCCCCGACCCTTGCTGCTCCCACTGTTTCTACTATTCCCCCTTCCCCTGCCAACATGCAACATCTCAGAAGACGACCCTTTAGTATTCCTGCGGCGAACATCCTCGCCTAATACCAAATTCCGGATCTTTTGAAATGTTAACCCTTCAGGCCCAACTGAGTTAGTGACAGCTGTCACCGTCCCGGACCAACTATCAGGCAGTGAAGATAGCAAAATCACAGCTTTGGTCTCATCATCAAATCTCATTCCCACAGACGATAATCTGGACAGAAGAGAATTCAAATTATTTATGTGCTCGGTCACCGAGCTTCCCTCTTTCATTCTCATCGTGAACAACTCTCTCATCAAGAACACTTTATTAGCTGCAGACGGTTTTTCATACATATTCGACAGAGCCAACATCATACCACGAGCCGTGGTTTCAAACATGATGTTAAATGCAACGCTCCTCGTCAACGACAATGTAATAACACCTCTAGCTTTCTTGTCCTTGGCATTCCACAGAGCTTCGTCAGCTTCATCCATTTTCTCCGGTTTTTCTTCCAGTACCATATCCAAGTCTTTTTGACCCAACAATGCATCTATCTGCATTTTCCACCAACTAAAATCCGAACCGTCAAACTTTTCAATCACCAATTTTCCGTCTTCAGCCATAATGACAAACGAAAAATAAGATCAAAGTAACCCAGTTCCAAGTTGATAATAACCGGTCAAAAACTGACAAACAAACCAAACCCGAACGACCCGAATAATAACCCGAAACTTGAACACCCAAAACCCAAACAACAACCCAAACAAACCTAATCAAAAAACAAGAACGAGTGAACCTGTCTCTCTTGATCACGGCTGAAAAAACGGTTGTAAACGGCACGTTCGCAGCAACGTCACAATTAACAGCGTCGATTCAATTGGTCTAACCCGGTACTATATAGATCAACTTTCCTTGATCAATTTTGAACAGAAGATCCGGCGGCTCTCAAGGGTTATCGCAAACCCTAACCTCCAATCTTCAAAATAGAATAAACACCTCTGCGAATCGTTACGTGAATCCAACGAGCCGTAGCTCTGATACCACTTGTTAGGATTAAGTGGCGCAGCGGAATAACTGATTCACAACGAACACGCAATAACAAACGAGAAAATATAAAGCACGACACACGAACACGAGAATTTTACGTGGTTCGGTTCCAGTGGGGAACCTACGTCCACGGGCTGCAACTAGGGATTTATTATTAAGCTCTGACAACTATTACAATTACATAGACAGGATATATATAGAGACTAACTAGGGTTTTAGGCTTGGTGAACAAGAAAACCTAAATGGGCTTCCTAAACATCCAATAAAACAAGCCCAATAGTAATAACTAGCCCAAGGATTTCACACCCAACACCCGTATACCCGTCTTGCCTCTGACCCGAAGATGATCCCAAAGCCTCAGTCTTCCTCACCTGCTGCTACGGTTGACCCGAACTTGCACTCTTCCAGTACCATCCCACTTCCGCTTGTTGTCCGCAGGGGCTTTCATAGCAACACCCTCGGAGGTAGAACGCCCTCAGCAACCTTCATGTTGGTCAGCTTGTGACCTGCCCGAACAGTGGCCAACATAGTAGTGTGATCAGCAGCGGCAACAAGCCAAGCAATTTCCGGCACTAACCCAGCAACGTAGTGCTCAATCCTCCGGTACTCCGGTGTAGCCAAACCGGGGCACATCATAGCCAACTCGTTGTGCCTAGCAGTAAACTCCTCGATCTCCGACCCAACCATCTTCAGATTCCAGAACTCATGCTCCAACTTCATAATCTCGTCTCTTGGGCAATACTCCGCCCTCAACATCTGAACAAACTCGGACCACGGCATAGCATTGGCCTCACCCAGACCAAGATTTGAAGTGGTGGAGTTCCACCAAGTCAAAGCGTGTCCCTCTAGAGTAGCAGAAGCATACTTGACACGATCAGCGTCAGGACAGTTACACATAGCAAACACCGACTCGATCTTCTCCAACCACCGAAGTAGTCCCACTACCCCTTCAGTCCCATTGAAGAAATGGGGCTTACAGTCCATGAACTTCTTGTAGGTGCACCCAGACTGCACCTGATTAGTATTCCCGAAAGTCTGCTGAGCAGCCTGGAAAGCAGCCAACGTAACGTTCAACTGTTGCTGCAACAAGTGCTCCAACTCCGCCTGAGTCATGGTGATGTTCCCACCACCTCGTCCACCGCCATTGCGACCCCCGCCGCCACCACGGCGTCCACCAACACGTCCACTGTAACCTCACGAATTTTCCCATTTATTTTGCATTAAAGTATTTCCGGATCCATGATATAAAGTCTAATTTATTTCTAAGTATTCTTATCTTTATCCGTGCACTCTATTTTTCTAAGTTCCTTTTATCATTGTACTTAAAAAAAATCTTCAATCATGACATATGTCCTATCCTAATTCTATTTATAAAATCGTCATTTTATAAGACGGTGTTTTTATTTTCTAATTCAAACTAATGATTTTTTTATTTCTTATTTAAAACTAATCATTTTTCCAATTACATTTATAATCTCAAACAAGGAAGACATAAATTCGTTTCAATATATATATATATATATATATATATATATATATATATATATATATCAAAGTCCTAGTCAAAGTCTTAGTCAAACAGTCAAAGTTTAGTCAAATAGTCAATTCATCATAAAACCTTACTTTATGGTGTTGACCAATTTTAATGGCTAATTGAATCCAAAACTAGTATAAAATCCCACCTATGACCCATTATACATGGCACCTCTAAATCGATTGTTTCAATCCGATTAAACTTTCCCTCATACCTTTCTTCTATAGTCTATTACTTCTACAATTGAAGCTTTGATTATAAGCTCTTGTAATTGGCGAATTGGAAGCTTGATATTCTTTCTTTTTCGTTTTTTTTATTTCTTCAACAATGATTGAAACTTGAAACTTATGATTCAATTATAAACATTTTATACACTATCATTTACTCATTCTATCATTTGACTGTAACAAAAAGACACAGTACAATCATTAACATTGATCAAGCCGCCTGTTTAGATTATAGCGCTATAGGTCTGACAAACCCATCCCCCCGCATAAATTCAGGGATGATCGATAACAGTTACACTTTTACTAACTTGCGAGTTAGGTCTCAGTCGACACAAGGTTTGATTGTACAAAAGACGCATTGTTACATGTCGGACTCATATTCTATCATTACTCATTATTATACTTCAACAATGATTGCTATACAACATATTGTTTTCAACTATATGCAAAACCTATGTATTCTCACCAACTATTTATAGTTGACCCCCCCCATCTTTCCAACTTAACATGTTTCAGGTTTTGTTTGCTATTGGAAGTTGTACAAGTCTTGGAACACGTAGGAGCTTTGGATCTAGTTTTATTTAATCAACTTTTGTAATCATTACTTGTAAGACAAATTGTAACTTGTTTGATATTATTCAACTTTCATTTAGTACCATGAGCTATTGAACAATCATCACTACGTGACATCCCGATGTTTCCGCCATCGGTTGGGGTGTTACATCCACCAGCGCGACCAGACATGTTTTTCCAAACATGAGACAAGACACTCAAAACCACTAACAGATCGAGCTACAAGTGACCAAACGAATTCAGAACGTGGTTCCAGCATGACCATTAGTCCAAACACGAAGTCCACCAAGATTTTCATGCATTTCGATTTATGATTTCGTGTGCACCCGAAATAACAAATCGCTCTACATGGTCCTCTAGGCGTGCCCTAGCTAGAACTTCAAATCACCCGATATCCACATTCCTAAAAGAAACTGTTATCGCACGAGGATCCCAAAGTGAACAGTCACTCAGGAGTGTACTATGACAAGTACTAGTGCATGATAGTGTGTGTGTGTAGGCAAGTATGTACATTAGAGCATATAGGGGAGATATCCAAATCCCGGAAAAATCTCAAGAATGTGCCGAAGCGACCCCAATGTACACTACTGCCAAGTATAAGAGAATAGCCCCTTCATCTTCAAACCCGAAGAAGAAGATAGAACCAAGGTAGGAATAACAAAAGATAGATAATGTGATGCTGCTTGATGAGGACACCGACACCCCGACAAGGTTAGTATGTTTACCAAATGACACGACTCGTAAATATGTGTGACCGTCTAATGTGTGTGATACTCGGCTATAGACTAGACTCTACATGCAGTCCTAGTTCACTATAACCATTGGCTCTGATACCAATCTGTCACACCCTCAAATTTCCACATGCGGGGTTTTACCTCGAGGCGCGTGACACACCAGGATCCAAGTCAACGGTCACAATAAACGACATCTATATGAGATGAAAACAACGTAAACTGCCATTATGTTTCAAAACCGTTCCAACACAGCGGAAGCAAAATGTATTATTACAACTCAAAAGTAAAACTCAAAGTCTGAAATGTTTAACAAAACGTGCATATGATTCCTAGACGCCGTGAGACTCCGTGCGCCTACCGATAGCTGCTACCTTAGCGACCTGAGAAAAACATGCTAAAGAACGTCAGCAAATAATGCTGGTGAGTTCACAGGTTTTTAAGTAAAACATTTCACGAACTTTTGAAAGACTATCATGATATTATCGACCGATGAAGACACTCGTTAAACGTTTGAACTCCATAACCAACCTCCCAAATGAACCATCGCCCACCGCAGTTAACGAACTACCGTCCCATGGTCAACGAACTACTTTATCATAGCTAACGAACTACCATCCCATGGTCAACGAACTACTATACCATAGCTAACGAACTACCACATAAAGGGCTAACGAACCACCGCATCGCGGCTAACGAACTGCCACCACATAGGTCATATAATACTGAACATAAATGAATACCTTGAACCCAAATGAATACTCCCAAACGTAATGAATACTCCCAAAACATAGTGAATACATGAATACTTCAAAAGCATAGTTGACACGCCTTTTATGAAAACATAGTTGACACCCGTTTAAAGAACACAGCATGTTTTCTCCCCCAAAAATGTAAAACCGGTAAAAGAGTGGGCCGTGAAACTCACCTTAGAGTGCGTCTTCTTGATAACTAGAGATCCAACCCGTGTATGATACTCCCGACTAATAACGACCTATTAATGAGTTTACATAAGTGTGATGACTACTAACCCGAAGGCTAACTAGTCCCCGATTGTCTAGATCTTGACTACGTGTGTTAAAAAAGTGTGTTTAAACGTTAACCAGACATACCAGATAGAACCGACATCCCGTTGGTGACCCATTACATCAATTAGTCATGCACATAAGGTTAACACATAAGTTTCAAGCATAAAACACTTAGTTTGCATCAAAAATCTCATTCCGGACATCAGATGGTCGAATGTGGTTTTTCCCATTTCATTGTTCGCCGTTTTGAGCCACGTTCGCCCGTTTGAGCCACGTTCGCCCACACGAATGGTCAAATGAGAGCCACGTTCGCCCGTTTGCATCAGCACTTCATAAAACGCACCAAAACGCATCTAAACGGTCCGAAAACATCACGAAACATCACCAATCACAGCAGTCAACTATCATTAACATATTCCTACAAAACCCTACCAATTTTATCCCGAAATCCATTCGTTTTACAAGTTACCCGAAATAGCAAATTATGGAGATGTCACATCAAACGCATGCAATCTTTACCCAATTAGGAAACTTTCTGAAATCAATCAATAATCAACTTAATATACTCAGATTATCATGAACAAGAAACCCCCAATCATATCCTTATCACTATCATCATGAACAAGCCCTAGATCTATCCCAAAATCCCCAAAATGAACAAAACATCATCAATAATCAATTGTAACCTATTTCAATCATAAATCATCATCAATAACAGTCCTAGATCATTGTTATAACATCTATACAGCAATCAATCATCAAACAATACATAACATCACATAAAACACCATTAACACATGTTAATTTGTATGAAAACTCATTGTTTATGAATAGGTTTTGTTTAGAAAGACATTAGGAAGGTTTTTATCCATGAAAACATGTTTGAATCAGATCTGGACTCTCGGGGTTTAATGAAAACGAATTGAAATGCTTTAAAAATGATTTAGAATGAAAAACACACCTTAGATCTTTGTGTAGAAGATGTTTGTAGGTTAGATTATAGGAAAACAAGAGCAAAACTCCTTCCCCGATGTTTAAAGTTGCTAGAGAGTGTTTAGGGGCGTTTAGGGTTTGTGAAATGGTGAAAATGACAAAGTGTGGTATTTATACTATGTCCACATTCGCCCCTTTTATCTGGGTGAATGTACCCACATTCGCCCCTTTCACAGGGTCGATTGTGCATGTTCTGGTCGAATGAAACTTTTTCATTTCCACATTCCAGGTTCGCCCCTTTGCTAAGGGTCGAACCAAGATTAATCTCCAGGTTCGCCCACTCGATGTGGTCGAACCAGGACTCATGTTTTTCCTAGTTTTCCATTTTGTCGTGTTTAACGCATTTTAACGCACCTTATCATACGAGCATGCAACCTTAGTCTATGTTTAACATATTTAAGCACGGATGATTATCTACACATCATATAAACACATCTAAGCATATAATCCACCATACGACAATTAGTCTACACATACACTTAATTAGTTTATGTAATTCACCAACAACGGGACTCGTAACGTGTGTGTGTGTGTGTGTGTGTAATTAACCCAATGATCCCCCGAATCATTGAACCCTGGACAATACGGACTGTGTTCCGACTCTACTGACCCCGTAAAGTATGTTTAATAAACGTTTTTCGCTAAGCTAGACTTATGTGTTTATAAAATGTTGACCCAAACATGCCGGGTGTCACAGATTATACCTGCATCCAACAGCTTCAGAATCTCCTTTTTCACAACCTGAGTCATAGAAGGGTTTAACCTTCTTTGTGCTTCCTGTGTAGGCTTGTAATCCTCCTCTATAAGGATCTTGTGCATACAAAGGGTTAGACTCAAGCCCTTAATGTAGACTATGGTCCATCCTATTGCTTCCTTATAGTGCTTCAGACTCTCAATCAACTCATTTTCTTGCTCTTTTGTCAACTTGTTGGATATAATCACCGTAAAGTTTCCTTCTCCTTAAGGTATGCATACTTTAATTGTTCGGGGATAGCTTTCAACTGCAAGTCCGAAGCCTGCACAATAGACGGAAGAAGCTTTTGGTTAGTAATTAGTAATTGTATTTTTTGTACTTCATACCTGTTTTTCCTTTGTGCATCCATAAAAGCCACAAGTTCTAGCAGATCCTCCCCAAGCTTGAAATTTTTAGTAAGTTCTTTTGCTGTAACTTCATCAATGCTTTTGTTTAAGACTAATGCTAAAACATCATGGTCATATAACTCAAAACAATCATCAGATAATGGTTCAATGACATCTAACCAATTCAAAGATGAAACATCACTTGGATAACGCATGGCATCATATATATTATAATTGATAACTTCTCCATCAAATTCCATTGATAGGGTACTACTATAAACATCAAATTCCTTTGTTGATAGCTCATGTTGGAAGGGTTTCCTCGGACTTGATTTCCTCAGGGTGGTTCATATTGTCTCAAATTTTGTCCCGAATAACCAAGAATTGCATTTGCATCTTCACCATCATCTTGTAATGTAGGACACATGTCTGTGGGGTGTCCACGTTGTAGACATATTCCGCATGCTCTCGCTTATGGTTCGACACACTTTTCTTTGGTAAGTTACATAACCGCTTTTGTTAATTCAGCAATTTGAGTTTCAAGCTGAGTAGTATTTACTTCTTTGACTCACCATGGTGGATCAACATATCATTCTTCCTCTTGTGCCGAATGCTTTGAGTCTTCATCGATTGATGTTATCAAAGCTCAAATTTGAGTAGCAGTTTTGTCAAGCAGAGCTCCTGCACTAGAGGCATTTATCAAACGCCTCTCCGTCGGTGCTAATCCTTCACAAAAGTACTATAGGAATTGATGCTCGAGCACAAAGATTCTTGAACAAGTCCTAATAAGTGTGCAATGCTTCTTTTTTTATTTCCTTATACCCAATAATTTCTTTACGAATTATTGAGGCCTTAGCTTCTGGGAAGTATTTGTCAAGAAACAGCACTGCAAGTTCATTCCAAGTGGTTACTGACCCTAGTGGTAGATAATACAACCAGTCTATTGTTGAGTCTTCAAGAGCAAAGGGAATGCCCTTACCTTGATTTGGTCTTCATTAATATTGTGTGGTTTCATACTTGAACAAACAACATGAAACTCTTTGAGAAACTTGTGTGAGTCCTCATTCTCTAGGCCTCGGAAAAGGGTAATAGATGGATCAATCCAAATTTCAGTTCAACGTTTTCCATTGCAGGATAGTTGATGCAAAGTGGTTATTGTGGGACATCAGGAGTCACCCACTGTCTAAGGGTTTTTTTCAACTGCCATTATTGGTTTGAGTGAGTTTGGTACTTGGTGGGTATTGGTAAGTAAGTGTGGTGGAGTAATGGGTGTTTGTGGATGTGATAGAGATTCAGTTTCAGGTTCGGATTCACTTGACAAGAGGATGTCGTGCCAATTGTTGGTGATTGGAGAGGAAGTTATAGAGGTTGAGGAACTTGCTAACTTCTTTCGTTGTCTTGCTTGTTTCCTTAATCTCCTTGCAGTTTTCTCTATTTCCTGATCAACTTCAAGTGGTGTAGTTGTACGAGTAGATCTTTGAATAAAACAATTAGAATTGTCGTATCCCTGGCAACGACGCCATAATCAATACTTCTATCCCCGACAATGGTGCCAATTTATTGGGTTTTGAATCCCGCAAATAAATATATGATCAGGGCCGGACCTGAAAATTCAGGTGCTCGGGCCGAGCTGCAAAAATTATGCCCCTTAACCTTAACTTTAGGCCTTAACGAAATAAATAATTTAAACTATTTTTTTAAACTATGAATAAAATAATATCAAATTGACGGATCAGATTTTATTTCCCACTTAGGTTGTAGTCTAACGGTAGAGAGAACAAACCCTCTTGGGGGAGGTTGGGAGTTCGAGTCTCACAAAGGGTGAAAATATAAATGGGGGAAAGTTTGGCAATTAATTTTTTTTTGTTTCATTACAAAAATAAAAATTAAAAAAGAAGTCAAAACCAACCGGTAAAAAGTAAAAATAATTAAGTGTGAATCCTTTTCATTTCATCTTCTTCATCCTCTACTCCTACACCCGTTAATACAACTGCAATTTTTTTCTCAAACCATTTCATTTTCTTCTTTAATTCTTAAACTCTCTCAACATTTCTTTACTTTTGGTTTTATACAAACTACCATTCACTTTGATTAATACTTGGTTAAAAATTTTAGGGCTCAAACATACAAAAATCCATCGAATTAAGAACATCACTATTAAGAAAATTTGAATTGGCGGAGGGTCAATGTGCCCCCTAGAAATTGGGCCCAGGCCGGGAGTCCTCCCCGCACCCCTTAATGGCCGGCCATGTATATGATAAACCTACTAGTATTAGTGAAAGTAAGGTTGTCATCAGGGATACAGAGTAACCAATTATACCAAAAACGTTCCAAGTGCAAATACGATTTTTTTAGGGGGGGGGGGTGATTTGATTTAAAAAAATGATGAAAACCGAGTTAAAACTTAAATGATTAGATTGATTAAAAAAATTAAACAATTAAAATTGTGAAAAAATTAAATATTAAATACCAATTTCAACACTAAGAAAGTTTCCTGATTCGATTTCATCTTATGATCAAAAATTGATGTCCATACCTAGATAAAAATAACTCGCGTGGAGCTTTAATAAAAAAAACCAAAACCCATAAAAAATTGCTTAACAGAAAATTCGTCAAAAACTCAAATGACAATATTATTAAAATTCATAGGTTGTATTGTAAATTGATTAAAGAAAAAGGAAAAAAAATGAAAAATCAACCAACTAAATTTCAAGGAGTAATAAACAAACTAAACTAGAAGAATAGCAAACGAATATTACACTAACTAGTGTGTTTCATGGGCGCACGTTCCGCGCGCCTTGTGAGCTAAAACACATTTTTGTTGTGCGATTTCATTTACATCTCAAAAGTGTTTTGTTCGTACACTTTCAATGCACATTCGCAATACTAATTTAAACATCACAGTGCATAACTACATAATAAATTGATTTAGCCTGCATGGTGGTGATCTTTGTTGCTGTTGCGTATACACAAGTTAATTTAAACATCAGCATTCATAACTACATTTTCTGTTTAAAACCAACCCAAAAGACTGTCAAATGGATGTTGTGTGTCTACCAAAAATAGTTTCAAATCCATGTTCAGAGAAAAAAGAGGTATCACACAACTGTCTCATCCACTTTCTTTCCCTTGTTGCTTTTCTTGGGTTCGGTATATCCTGGTCAAAATCCTCCTACTGCTCCTGTAGCAGTTGGTTGTGTGGCTGCTGTGCACGTTGTATAGTCTGCTGATAATGTTGGAGCTGCCGCCACCGCTGTTTGTTGTGATCTCGATGCACATGTTGCCCATCCACCTTTTGAGCTTCTTTTCCGCTTCCTAAAAATATACATTTACCATTATCAGTGTTGTTTTTGTGTCATCCCGAGCAGTGGCGAAGCTTGACCCGAAGGTTCGGGGGGTCGGAAGTCACCGGGGGGTCGGAAGTCACTAGTTTTAGGGGGTTGAAAACCAGTTTCGGGGGGTCGAAACCCTATATTTACAAAATTTTCTATACGAATACTATATAATCGGAACTTTTGCACGAAAATTCGGGGGGGTCGGCCGCCCCAACTAAGCCTCGCCACTGATCCCGAGCACTTGGTCATTGATCTCCAGATTGCAAACAATAACATACACACAAATTAGATAAAAACGAAAAGCAATACATAACATTAACGATTAAAGCGCAAAACAAAATTTTCCCTAAAAAAATCAATTCATGCACATCCTATAGGCACCAATTAATCACCCAAACAATAGCTAAACATACAATACTATACTCGGATTTCCACATAAACAATTAGGCCAATAACAAATAATCATTAAAAATTAAGATCTGTCCAAGGCTCCCTCACTATCTCACACTCTCACTTGACTTAAAAGTTCAAAAACGTTTCAAGTCTATTTACTTTGCGTAGCTAATACAACTTGTAAATTATGCATTAAAAGTTGTACTATGAATCTAGCGCATTTTCTGTGACACCCGGCAAATTCTGGTTAACAACGTTGTCTAGATGAAAGTCTACCTTAGCGAGTCACGCGTATATTGTACTTAACTGGGTTAGTTAAGTCGGGTTATGGTTCGGGAACTATCGGTTAGTCTAGAAGATCATTGGATGTTGGTCTAGAGGTTCATTAGATGCCAGTCCTTAACCAAGTGTACAAACGGTGACGATTTGTAGGATCGTCAGGGCATACGGAACATACAAGTCTCGAGTCCCGGGAATTGGTGAACGAGTGTGAATATGTGTATTTACATGTGTTATGTGTTTACAATCATTATGTGACTTGTCGGTACGTGAATATGTGTTAACATATGTTAAAACGGGGTTTAACGCGCAAAACACACGGAACAGGCCCCTATAGGCGATTAGGATAGCCCAATCGCCTATAGGAGGGGCGAGTGGGGGACCTTAGGGCGAGTAGGGGACTGATCGCATGACTGTTCATGCGATTAGGCCCCAATCGCATGAACTTACATGCGATTAGGCTTCCTGATCGCGTGTAAAGCTGCATAATCGCGTGTTACGTGCTGGACGACTAAAAACGACTATAAATACCATACTTGACCTCATAAACTTCATTATACAAACCCTAGTCGTCCCATAACCTGCCCCAACACACACACAACCTCTGGAACGCGATTTTTGATCAAAACACAAGGTTTCAAGCTTAATCCATCATTCTTTCACAAATCTAAGGTTTGGTTTCCATCCATGAATCTTTATAAACGTTTTTAATCAATCCCTAATGGTCCAGACCTGTTCTAAAACGGAAAAGCTTTCTGAAAATCGTTAATAAGTGTTGTTAATCGGATTTTAACTAGTATACATGTGTTATGGGTGTTTATGATTAGAAAGCTAGGATTTTTATGATTCAAGATGAATGAATGACATGTTATTATGTTAGATCAGAATAATAATGATATTATGATGATAAAATCTGAGAATTGATTATTAGGGTTATAGTTACGCATGTTAGTATGATGATTGCATGCCATGTGAATGGTGTTTGGATTACGTGATTGCATGCAGGGCTGATAATACGAGGCAAAACGAAGGGTTTTAGTTGAAACATGTTTAGGATAGTGTTTGGGATGATATTGGGTGGTTACACACGTTCTGGACCTGATTTGGAGCGTTAAACGCGCAAAAAACTGGAACAGCAAGGTTACAGGCAATTAGCAATCCTAATCGCCTATGTTAGAGGCGATTAGGAGGCCAATCGCCAGTCTTTCATGCGATTAGGGCCTAATCGCTAGTACTTACATGCGATTAGCCCTAATTGCTAGTTTTTACATGCAATCAGCCCTAAATGCTAGTTTTTACATGCAATCAGCCCTAAATGCTAGTTTTTACATGCAATCAGCCCTAAATGCTAGTTGACTTTTCCTAATCGCGTGTACTGCTGCTGTAAGTATAAATTAGCATTCCGAGACCCGATTTGACATGTAGGAACATGTTAGGAACCCCGTAACATATCTAATAACTTGGTAAAATATGTTTGGATGTAATTCGGTGATACGTGAACTATGTGCTATAACTTGTTGTGCGTTAACGTATGTTAAGTGTGATTGCATGATTGCATGTTTGAGAGCGTAAACTTAACACGGGAATCTCGGGTCACCAATGGGATGTCGAGTCTTGTACTTTGGGTCAGTTAAACAGTCACGGTGTTTTCAAACGAACTTGGTTATGGTCTGGACATCTAGGGACTAATTAACCTGCGGGTTATTAGTCTAAGTACTTGTAACTGTCATATGTTAGGTCGCCGCTTTACGGGACTAGCATAGCAGCTGAGTTTACTCGGGTTAAGGAGTAACGCAACTTAAGGTGAGTTTACGGCCCCTCTTTTAAACTGGTTTCATATTTACGGGGGAGAAAACATGTGTTAAAACGATTATTTGGTAACTACTGTCATACTATGGGTTTCTATTGTGTACTACACGATCTTTGGAAGTCCCGGGGGGAACCATGAATGTGCGGGTTTGCACAACGGGGAAATGTGAATAGCGCTATTGGGAATGACCAACCCCGCTCGTCGGCTTGGAGGGCCGGGCGAGTGCATATTGTCACAAACAGGAACAACAGGAACAACTGGGTTACTTTTCGGGCACAACATCTGGTATGCGTGTTAGTAATGGTTTTCCAATCGTGGTAGTAACAGACATACGCCTAGCTAGCGTACACTGGTTTTCGATTTGTTATAGTATGGACAGGTGGACTTGGTACTTGGATTACAAAACCTGTAAACTCACCAGCATTTTTGTGCTGACGTAAACTTTTACATGTTTTCTCAGGTCGCTAAGGTAGCACAATGGAACTAGGGCGCACGCGTCTGCACGGCGTCTAGCTAGAGTTGCATGATTTTACAAACGTTGAACATTGGTTTATTATTGAATAATTATTTTGAATAAGCTTCCGCTGTAAACGGGGATTTTAAACATTGTTTTGAAATTGCATTATGTTCATGTTAGACTTGTTTATTGTGATCGTTGGTTTGGATCCTGGTTTGTCATGCGCCTCGCGGTAAAACTCCGCAAGTGGATTTTGAGGGTGTGACAGATTGGTATCAGAGCCAATGGTTATAGTGAACTAGGACTGCATGTAGAGTCTAGTCTATAGCCGAGTCGCACACACTAGACGATCACATGGTACTAAACATTATGGTGGTTTACGTATGGTCTTATCGGGGTGTCTCTAAATCGTTGGTCTTTCTACGTTACATCATCCGTTCTATCTTAGGTTGGGTTACTTGCTTCCTAGGCAGTGTAGTATAGTGGGTAACTCGTATACTCTTGAGATTTGTCCAAGGCTCGGACATCTCCCTTTCATACTCCAATAGAAACACTTGCCATAAACTACCGTAGTATTACGGTGTATAGCTAAGAGTCTATGTTCGGTGATTCGAACTTTGAACTAGGAGAACACTTGGAGAACCATGTAGAGCGGTTTATCATTTTGGGTGCACACAAAATCATAAACCGAAATGCATGGAAGCCCTAGTGAGCTCTGGGTTTGAGGGGATAGTCCTGGATTGGATCTAGCTTTGATCTTGTGAACATTAGTGGTTATCTTTATCTGCGAAACTAAATTTTCTCGTTCTTTCTGCCAGAATCATGTCTGGAGTACGAGGAGGACGTGGAGGTGGTCGCAATGGTGGACGTGGTGGTGGACGCGGTGGTACTGGTGGTCGTGGAGGTATTAACCTATCGCAGGCTGATCTGAACAACTTGCTCCAAGCTGCCTTCCAGTTAGGGCACAACGGTGGTGGTAAGTTGATTTATCCATTTTCTTTGCCTCATTGGTGAACCTTGTTCACATTCTTCGTGGTTTCTCATGCGTTTCATTTCAGGTGGTCCTGTTAACCCACCCCCACCCATGTGTACCTACAAGATGTTCCGGGACTGTAAGCCCCAGGAATTCTCTGGCACTGAGGGTGCGGTGAGCTTGCTTAGGTGGCTGGAGAAAGTGGAGTCAGTGTTTCTGATGTGTAACTGTCTCCCAGAAGATCGGGTTAAGTATGCTGCTGCGTTATTCCAGGATGTTGCATTGACTTGGTGGAATAACATCACCCAGAATATGGGTATTGGGTAGGCGTATGCTATGCCTTGGGAGAATTTTGTGCAGCTGCTGAAGCGTGAATACTGTCCGAGGGAAGAGGTGCAGAAGCTAGAGCACGAGGTATGGAACCTCAAGATGACTGGGTCTGAAATTGAGAAGTATACTGTGAGGCGTAATGAATTGGCAGTGCTGTGTCCTGATTTGCATGTGCCAGAGTACAGGAGGATTGAGCATTATATCTCGGGGTTAGTACCGGAAATCGCAGGGTTAGTGGCTGCGGGAAATCATCCTACATACGCAGAGGTGGTCCGATCGGCTCATAGGATGACCAACTTGAAGATGAATGAGGGTATTTTGCCTGCTAAGGGTTCGATTGTCAAGGCCCCAGAGAACAACAAGCGCAAGTGGGAAAATGACGGGAAAGGATCTGAGCCAACACAGCAGGGTAAGAGGTTTGATAATGGGGTTCTTCTTCTTCTTCAGGTAACAAGCAGGGTGGTTATGCGGGGAAACTGCCCAAATGTAACAAGTGTGGACGTCACCATCAAGGGAACTGCGACAGTAACCGTTGTCATCGCTGCCAGCGAACAGGGCATTATGCTAAAGATTGTCGGGTTACACTTCCATCGACCCAGGCTCCGACTAATAGCTCAGCTCCGACTACTCAAGGGACTACGGGAAGACAAGGATGTTACAATTGTGGTGAGACCGGCATTACAAGAAGGATTGCCCAAAACTGAAGCAGGGTGGAAACAACGGTAATGGGAACAACGGGGGCGGTGGCAGAAATGCACGTGCCTTCGTCATTGGAGCCGTTGAGGCTAGACAGGACCCTGACACAGTTACCGGTACGTTCCTTCTCAATAATCGTTCTGTTAGTGTATTATTTGATTCTGGTGCCGACAAGAGTTTTGTATCCATGGGAGTTAGTCGACTGCTAGATGTAGTACCCGTACCATTAGAGACTAAGTATATTATTGAGTTGGCTGACGGTAAAAAGATTGAAGCTACTAGTGTCCTTCGGGAGTGTCAATTAGAGTTGTCGGGTTTATCGTTCCCCATCGACCTTATGCCGGTACCGTTGGGTAGTTTTGACGTAGTGGTAGGCATGGATTGGTTATCTTTGTATCGCGCGGAGATTGTTTGTTACGACAAGGTTATTCGATTCCTCTCCCTGATGGAGAATTCCTTTCTGTGTACGGTATCAAGGGTGGTGTTCCGCTGAATATCATCTCTAGCATGAAAGCCCTTAAGTGTCTTCGAAAGGGTTATCCAGCCGTTTTGGCACTTTTATCTGTTTCCTCTGGTGATGAGAAGAAGATCGACGATATTCCGGTTGTACGCGAGTTTCCTGATGTTTTTCCCGATGATTTATCTGTCTTCCTCCTCATCGTCAAGTCGAGTTCGGTATTGATCTTGTACCAGGGGCTGCTCCTATTGCTCGGGCCCCCTACCGTCTTGCACCTCCCGAGATGCAGGAATTGTCTAGTCAGTTACAGGAACTCCTGGACAAGGGTTTCATCAGACCAAGTTCTTCCCCTTGGGGAGCCCCGATTCTATTTGTTAAGAAGAAGGATGGAAGTTTCCGATTGTGTGTGGACTACAGAGAACTGAACAAATTGACCGTTAAGAACCGTTATCCTCTTCCACGTATTGATGATCTATTCGACCAGCTCCAGGGTTCTAGTTATTATTCCAAGATTGACTTGAGGTCCGGTTATCACCAGTTGCGGGTAAGGGAAGCTGACGTTGCAAAGACTGCCTTTCGTACACGTTATGGCCATTTCGAATTCTTGGTCATGCCTTTCGGTCTCACGAACGCACCGGCGGTTTTCATGGACTTGATGAACCGCGTTTGCAAACCATATCTGGACAAGTTCGTCATTGTGTTTATCGATGACATTCTGATCTACTCTAAGAACGAGACCGAACACGAGGAACATCTGCGATTAGTTTTGGAACTCTTGCGACGGGAACAACTTTACGCCAAGTTCTCAAAGTGTGACTTTTGGTTACGCGAAGTTCAGTTCCTAGGACATGTGGTTAATGAACTAGGGATTCATGTCGATCCAGCTAAGATCGAAGCGATCAAGGACTGGGGAGCACCTAAGACGCCAACTGAGGTGCGGCAATTCCTAGGCCTTGCGGGCTACTATCGTCGTTTCATTCAGGGGTTCTCGAAGATTGCTCAACCCCTGACCGCTCTCACGCAGAAGGATAGAAAATTTGACTGGGGTGAACCACAAGAGTCAGCGTTTGAGGAACTAAAGTCTAAACTTTGTTCTGCTCCTATTTTGTCTTTACCTGAAGGCCCTGATGATTTCGTTGTTTACTGTGATGCTTCTATTCATGGTCTCGGTTGCGTGTTGATGCAACGCGAGAAAGTGATCGCGTATGCTTCTCGTCAACTCAAGGTGCACGAGAAGAATTACACCACCCATGACTTGGAGTTGGGTGCCGTGGTATTCGCGTTGAAAATTTGGAGACATTACTTGTACGGTACCAAATGCACCATCTACACCGATCACAGAAGTCTCCAACATATTTTCGACCAACAACATTTGAACATACGGCAGCGTCGTTGGATTGAACTTCTGAACGACTATGATTGTGCTATTAAGTACCATCCTGGCAAGGCGAATGTTGTAGCAGACGCCTTGAGCAGGAAGGAATCAACTAAACCTCGTCGCGTTCGGGCATTGCAGCTCACCATTCATTCATCCCTACCTGATCAACTCCGTTCTTCCCAGTTAGAAGCTTTGAAGGAGGAAAACCTTAAAGCTGAAACTATGCACGGTGCCGACAAGCACCTCGAGCGAAGGCCTGATGGCCTGCACTATTTCGCAGAACGTATATGGGTTCCTTTATTTGGGGGACTACGGGAGCTTGTCCTTGATGAAGCTCATAAGTCCCGGTATTCTATTCATCCTGGTTCGGATAAGATGTACCAAGATCTGAAGGTGCTTTACTGGTGGCCAAACATGAGGTCGGATATAGCCTCATACGTGAGCAAATGCTTGACCTGTGCTAAGGTCAAGGTGGAATACCAGAAACCGTCGGGTCTCTTGCAACAACCTGAAATTCCGGAATGGAAATGGGAACGGATTACTATGGATTTTGTCACGCAACTTCCTAAATCACCCAGCGGGAATGACAAGATATGGGTGATTGTCGATCGGTTGACGAAATCAGCCCATTTTCTTGCTATTAAGTAGACCGACACCATGGATCGTTTGCTCGTCTTTATTTGAAGGAAGTTGTTTCTAAACACGGGGTGCCAGTTTCTATTATCTCGGATCGTGACTCCCATTTTACTTCTCACTTCTGGAAGTCTTTGCACAAGGCTTTGGGTACCCAACTAGACATGAGTACAGCTTATCATCCACAGACTGACGGTCAGAGTGAGCGCACAATTCAAACTTTAGAAGACATGCTGCGGGCATGTGTGATCGATTTTGGCAAGGGTTGGGAAGCTCATCTACCGTTAGTAGAATTCTCGTACAACAACAGTTATCACACGAGCATCAAGGCAGCTCCGTTCGAAGCACTGTACGGACGGAAATGCCGTTCTCCTCTTTGTTGGGCTGAAGTGGGTGAGAGTCAACTCACTGGGCCTGAACTAATGTACGAAACTTCGGAAAAGATCGTACAGATTCGTAACCGGTTGGCGGCGGCACGGGATCGACAAAAGAGTTATGCCGATCAGCGTCGCAAACCATTGGAATTCCAAGTCAATGACAAAGTACTTCTAAAAGTCTCACCGTGGAAGGGCGTCATACGCTTTGGGAAGCGTGGCAAACTCAATCCGCGGTATGTCGGTCCATTTACGATCCTGGAACGGATTGGACCGGTGGCATATCGTCTTGATTTACCGACGGAGCTCGGTAACGTACATAACGTCTTCCATGTGTCCAACTTGAAGAAGTGTCTGGCTGACGAGTCCCTCATTATTCCAGTGGAAGAGATCAAGGTTGATGATCGTCTTCGGATTGTGGAAGAACCTGTGGAGATCCTTGATTACAAGATTCGTAGCCTACGTCATAGCAAGATTCGCATCGTTAAGGTTCGGTGGAACTCGAACCGGGGACCAGAGTACACGTGGGAACGGGAGGATCAGATGAAGTCTAAGTATCCTCACCTCTTTCCTAAGGAAGCGTTCGAGTCGAGATATGTCTCTTCTGCAGCTGAATGAATCTCGGGGCGAGATTCCTTTTAACGTGGGGATGATGTGACAACTCGGGTAAATCTCTCTTTTGGTTTCTATCTTTTGTTTGTTCCCTTCGTTATTTCTTTTGTCCTTTTGGTACTTGTGCAATTTTCGGGACGAAAATTCTTTTGACGTGGGGATGATATGACACCCGGCAAATTCTGGTTAACAACGTTGTCTAGATGAAAGTCTACCTTAGCGAGTCACGCGTATATTGTACTTAACTGGGTTAGTTAAGTCGGGTTATGGTTCGGGAACTATCGGTTAGTCTAGAAGATCATTGGATGTTGGTCTAGAGGTTCATTAGATGCCAGTCCTTAACCAAGTGTACAAACGGTGACGATTTGTAGGATCGTCAGGGCATACGGAACATACAAGTCTCGAGTCCCGGGAATTGGTGAACGAGTGTGAATATGTGTATTTACATGTGTTATGTGTTTACAATCATTATGTGACTTGTCGGTACGTGAATATGTGTTAACATATGTTAAAACGGGGTTTAACGCGCAAAACACACGGAACAGGCCCCTATAGGCGATTAGGATAGCCCAATCGCCTATAGGAGGGGCGAGTGGGGGACCTTAGGGGCGAGTAGGGACTGATCGCATGACTGTTCATGCGATTAGGCCCCAATCGCATGAACTTACATGCGATTAGGCTTCCTGATCGCGTGTAAAGCTGCATAATCGCGTGGTACGTGCTGGACGACTAAAAACGACTATAAATACCATACTTGACCTCATAAACTTCATTATACAAACCCTAGTCGTCCCATAACCTGCCCCAACACACACAACCTCTGGAACGCGATTTTTGATCAAAACACAAGGTTTCAAGCTTAATCCATCATTCTTTCACAAATCTAAGGTTTGGTTTCCATCCATGAATCTTTATAAACGTTTTTAATCAATCCCTAATGGTCCAGATCTGTTCTAAAACGGAAAAGCTTTCTGAAAATCGTTAATAAGTGTTGTTAATCGGATTTTAACTAGTATACATGTGTTATGGGTGTTTATGATTAGAAAGCTAGGATTTTTATGATTCAAGATGAATGAATGACATGTTATTATGTTAGATCAGAATAATAATGATATTATGATGATAAAATCTGAGAATTGATTATTAGGGTTATAGTTACGCATGTTAGTATGATGATTGCATGCCATGTGAATGGTGTTTGGATTACGTGATTGCATGCAGGGCTGATAATACGAGGCAAAACGAAGGGTTTTAGTTGAAACATGTTTAGGATAGTGTTTGGGATGATATTGGGTGGTTACACACGTTCTGGACCTGATTTGGAGCGTTAAACGCGCGAAAAACTGGAACAACAAGGTTACAGGCGATTAGCAATCCTAATCGCCTATGTTAGAGGCGATTAGGAGGCCAATCGCCAGTCTTTCATGCGATTAGGGCCTAATCGCTAGTACTTACATGCGATTAGCCCTAATTGCTAGTTTTTACATGCAATCAGCCCTAAATGCTAGTTTTTACATGCAAACAGCCCTAAATGCTAGTTTTTACATGCAATCAGCCCTAAATGCTAGTTGACTTTTCCTAATCGCGTGTACTGCTGCTGTAAGTATAAATTAGCATTCCGAGACCCGATTTGACATGTAGGAACATGCTAGGAACCCCGTAACATATCTAATAACTTGGTAAAATATGTTTGGATGTAATTCGGTGATACGTGAACTATGTGCTATAACTTGTTGTGCGTTAACGTATGTTAAGTGTGATTGCATGATTGCATGTTTGAGAGCGTAAACATAACACGGGGAATCTCGGGTCACCAATGGGATGTCGAGTCTTGTACTTTGGGTCAGTTAAACAGTCACGGTGTTTTCAAACGAACTTGATTATGGTCTGGACATCTAGGGACTAATTAACCTGCGGGTTATTAGTCTAAGTACTTGTAACTGTCATATGTTAGGTCGCCGCTTTACGGGACTAGCATAGCAGCTGAGTTTACTCGGGTTAAGGAGTAACGCAACTTAAGGTGAGTTTACGGCCCCTCTTTTAAACTGGTTTCATATTTACGGGGAGAAAACATGTGTTAAAACGATTATTTGGTAACTACTGTCATACTATGGGTTTCTATTGTGTACTACACGATCTTTGGAAATCCCGGGGGGAACCATGAATGTGCGGGTTTGCACAACGGGGAAATGTGAATAGCGCTATTGGGAATGACCAACCCCGCTCGTCGGCTTGGAGGGCCGGGCGAGTGCATATTGTCTCAAACAGGAACAACAGGAACAACTGGGTTACTTTTCGGGCACAACATCTGGTATGCGTGTTAGTAATGGTTTTCCAATCGTGGTAGTAACAGAACATACGCCTAGCTAGCGTACACTGGTTTTCGATTTGTTATAGTATGGACAGGTGGACTTGGTACTTGGATTACAAAACCTGTAAACTCACCAGCATTTTTGTGCTGACGTAAACTTTTACATGTTTTCTCAGGTCGCTAAGGTAGCACAATGGAACTAGGACGCACGCGTCTGCACGGCGTCTAGCTAGAGTTGCATGATTTTACAAACGTTGAACATTGGTTTATTATTGAATAATTATTTTGAATAAGCTTCCGCTGTAAACGGGATTTTAAACATTGTTTTGAAATTGCATTATGTTCATGTTAGACTTGTTTATTGTGATCGTTGGTTTGGATCCTGGTTTGTCATGCGCCTCGCGGTAAAACTCCGCAAGTGGATTTTGAGGGTGTGACATTTTCCAAGTACCATTTGATAGATCTAACATGTAGGATTAGGTGCAAATTATTCAATAAATGTGATCTGTCAAGAAGCAAAATTGATATCTCATATGTTAGTTACTTATTTTTGAAATTATATCAACCAAAAGTCAAAGTCATGGCAAGTCACTTTGTACTTTCACTTGACATAATAATCATCTTCAAGAAAATACTTCCAACTAAAATTACTTCACATATGAAGCAACATCCAGTTTAACCATTTATTATTTACATATACACGATATCTTTAAACAATATCGCAATAAACACATATCACATTTGCATAATACAATATCAAAAATTAACCAATTACCTTTTATCCTAAAGACGGCAATCAACCATTTTCATTTTTCTTTTTTACATTTACTTTCAAACTATAATCTCGCGAGACCGCCAATGAAGCCACAGCGGAGTGGTGGAGGTGTGAGGGTTTTCCCCACAGGTCTCAAGTTCGAGCCTTGGGGTTTCCCGCGCACTGGGATAATCAACCCTCGGTCTGGAGTGGGCCAGGTTGTGCCCCTGTCTTTTCCACTGGGGTCGCTCGGTGGGTTTGGTCAGTCAAAAAAAAAAAATCTCGTGAGACCGTAAAAACGGAGCAAAAGGCCGAGCTTAAAAACAAATGAAAGTGAAGTCAAGGAACAATAATATAAGACATGAAAACGTAAATACCTATGAGCAACAAACGTTGCACATTAATACTAATAGTACAAAAGCAGTAGGCAATGAACCTTTGAAAAAGTTGCATTAAGGTGTCCATGTAGGATCCAACAAACCTATATGTGATGACAGTATGTTATCTTACTAAAAGATGGTTGTACCTACAGCATATTTATCTGACAAAAGAACGATTATTTTCATACCATATGAATTTATAATCACTTTTTGATGAAACTCCTGTAGCCTCTGTAGCTGCACATCTCCAGAGCACTCTGCTAGCTCTGGTTTAATCTCTTTAGGCTTTTCAAGAAGTGCCTCTGTAGCTGGAACATCTCCAGAACTCTACGCTAGCTCTGGTTTTAATCTCTTGAGGCTTTTCAAGAACTTGGCCAGCTTCAGGCCTTTTTTCGGGTGACGGATCCACCGAGCATTCGCCTTGCCAGGATGGTATTTAATAGCGCACTCGTAATCATTAAGAAGCTCGACCCAGCGACGCTGTCTTATATTTAACACCTTCTGATCAAAGATATGCTGGAAGCTCTTGTGATCGGTGTAGATGGTGCACTTGGTACCGTACAAGTAATGCCTCCAAATCTTTAAAGCAAAGACTACAGCACCCAATTCCAGATCATGGGTGGGGTAGTTTTTCTCATGAACTTTGAGCTGACGAGAAGCATAGGCGATGACCTTCTCGCGCTGCATCAGTACACAACCGAGACCCCGGATAGAAGCGTCACAATAAACCACAAAATCGTCCGTGTCTTCAGGTAAGGACAAGATAGGAGCAGAACAGAGTTTAGCCTTTAACATCTGGAAGGCTGACTCTTGCGAATCACCCTAGTAGAACTTCTTGTCCTTCTGGGTAAGCGAGGTGAGGGGTTGAGCGATCTTCGAAAATCCCTCGATAAAACGACGATAATACCCTGCAAGACCCAGGAATTGCCGCACCTCAGATGGCGTCTTTGGTGCTTCCCAGTCTTTAATGGCTTCAATCTTAGCTGGGTCAACGTGAATTCCCTTCTCATTAACTACAAGACCAAGGAACTGGACTTCACGCAACCAGAAGCTACACTTAGAAAACTTGGCGTACAACTGTTCCCGCCTCAGGAGTTCCAAAACAAGACGCAAGTGTTCCTGGTGGTCCACTTCGTTCTTGGAATAGACTAGAATATCATCAATGAAGACAATCACGAACTTATCAAGATAAGGCTTACAAACACGGTTCATCAAATCCATAAAAATGGCGGGTGCATTAGTGAGACCAAAAGGCATGACCAAGAATTCGAAATGGCCATAGCGAGTTCGAAAGGCGGTCTTCGGAATGTCAGCTTCTTGGACCCTCAACTGATGGTACCCCGATCTCAAATCGATCTTCGAATAGAAACTAGAACCCTGAAGTTGGTCGAATAAGTCATCGATGCGAGGAAGAGGATAATGATTCTTGATGGTAACCTTGTTCAATTCCCGGTAGTCGATACACATTCGTAGGCTTCCGTCCTTCTTCTTAACAAACAAAATAGGGGCTCCCCACGGGGACGAACTAGGTCGGATGAAACCCTTCTCTAACAGCTCCTGCAACTGGTTAGACAACTCCTGCATCTCGGGAGGTGCAAGACGATATGGGGCTCGGGCAATAGGGGCCGCACCTGGAGCAAGTTCAATACCGAATTCGACCTGACGATAAGGCGGAAGACCAGGTAAGTCATCAGGGAATACATCGGGAAAATCACGGACAACAGGAATATCTTCGATCTTCTTCTCTTCCTCAGACGAAACCGAAACAAGTGCCAGAATGGCAGAATACCCCTTCCGAAGATACTTATAGGCTTTCATACACGAAATGATACTCAAAGGGACCCCGCTCTTCTCACCGTGCACCAACAGAATTTCTCCATCGGGGAGAGGAAGTCGAATGACTTTATCAAAACAAACGATCTCAGCATGATACAAAGACAACCAATCCATACCCACGACGACATCGAAACTACCCAAGGACACCGGCATAAGATCAATAGGAAAGGAATAACCCGACAACTCAAGGCGACACTCCCTAAGGACGTGCGTCGCTTCGACTTTCTTACCATCAGCCAATTCTATCAAGTACTTAGCCTCTTAAGGTGTAGGTACCCTATCAAGCAATTGACTAAACCCAAGAGATATAAAACTCTTATCGGCACCGAAATCGAATAAAACCGTAGCATAGCGATTATCGAGAAGAAACGTACCAGTAACAGTGTCAGGATCCTGTCGAGCCCCGCTTGAACCAATCACGAAGGCGCGAGCATTCCTGCCTCCGCCCCCATTGTTTCCATTACCCGACCCGTTCTTCCCAGCCTCGCCCTGCTTCAACTTGGGGCATTCACGCTTGTAGTGACCAAGCTCACCACAATTAAAGCACCCCTGTTTTCCCTAGTTTCCCTGGGGAGCAGCAACATGAGGAGCCGGAGTAGGTGTAGCAGGTGGGTTCCGGTTACCCTGGAGATTAACCCTGCAATCCTTTGCCTGGTGCCCAAGCTTATGGCACCTGTGGCAGCGGTTCCGGTCCTCGCAACGACCGTTGTGGTGAAATCCACACCGGTCACATTTCGACAGTTTCCCAGTATAACCCCCTGTGAGCGAAAGATTTTAGCTAAAACAGGATTATACGATCATACAAGTCACAAAACCAGGTGCGGAAACCCTAGTTCTGAACAAATTGATAAAACACAAATCACAACACAATCAAGATCATTTTCAACATCATTTCATAGATTAACTTCTTTCAAATAAGCTTTTACAATCAGTTTATGTTAATCTAGAACACACACACAATATCTCAAAACAACCTCTGAACCTGACCTGAACACAGACACAACTGACAACTCTATTACATAATCAAAATCACAAAATCTATTTATAGACACTGCAGGTTCGCCCCTTTTCATGGTGCGAATGTGGACAGATTCCACATTCGCCCAGTGTGAATGGTCGAATGTGGAAACTTTCCACATTCGCCCCTTTTCATTCTACATTCGCCCATTATGTCCAATATATTTCCACCTTCGCCCACTTTTTCCACTTTCAGGTCATCAGCACTTTTTAACACATGTAATCAGCACTTTTTAACACATGTTAAAGTCTTGGTCATTTTCTAATTATCTGAACCTTCGACATTCTCTACCGGATCACTAGCTAGGGACATACATGAATAATGCACTAACAATCTCCCCCTTGGACCTAGCTAGTGATGTACCAAAGCAGAAAGTTATCAATTCTTCAAGTCTTGATTGAAAACTTTCCATCTTCATGCACGTTTGTGTCGAAGTTCCTATCTATCTCTCCAGTAAGCTTTGAAATCTCAGACAGACTCAAGAAATCTTGGCTTTGTCATTTGTTCATTCAGAGATGAAAATAGACGATAATCTTGATTTCTTCAATCTTCATCATTTCTTTAACTTCTTACTAACTTCTGTTGTTCTGGTAATCTTGATGTTCAGGTTTGGGTCTTGTTCGGTTATACAATTTGTCGATGAATCTTGAGTAGTGCACCTGTTGTATTTGATTCTGCAGAAAAATTTACTAAAAACTGCACAAACTACAACCGGCGTTAAACACGACAAAAATCTCGGAAGTACTCTTCACATTCCTTTTGACCCTCAATAGTTCTCCCCCTGAACTATACAACATTTTCAATATGTACCAGAAACTTGAAAATTTGAAATCTTTTTCAACTTTTTAAGTATCTGAGCATTCTCATTCAGTATCCCAACATCGGTTATCGAAAATAAAGTTGAAACAAAACTTTTTGATTTTTCAAAGTTTAAGCTAATACACACCAAAAATCTTTTTGAATTTTCCAATGTAATTGCATAAAAGTAAATTCAACATATTTTTGTGAATTTTTCCGGTTAAGAGGATCATATCAGTATTGAAACAGTCAGTCATAACTCTTTTTGATCGATCTTCTGTTTTTGTCATTGAGCATCATACAACCATTACCAGTATGTTTGTCCACTTAAACTCAAAATCATCATTCATTGTTCAGCACTTTAGATACATTATGGTAATATTAGATACTGAGTAATCTATGGTCCCCGCATTCGCGACACATTCCCGTATCAAGAATTGCGCAAAGTTTCATTGTAACGCGTGATTATACTGTAGTTATCTGTTAGTTACAAGGTATGAGGCACAGCGGTGACAGGTCAGCAAATTAATGCTTCAAAGCGACTTATGCACTCAACCAGGGTGAGGACTAATATCAATCATGATTTGCATCAATAATTGGATACGTTGCAATAGATAATCTTTGATTATCATCACACATGTTAAGTTCCTCATTCGGTAACTTAAGGTTTTGTCATTAAAGATCTTTTAATAAGATACCCTGACTGATCTAGGTCCGTAAATCAATACGACAAAAGATCAGTTAGGCTATCCCCAGATAACTTTCAATATAACGACCCGAAACCTCCGATTTTGGCAATCTATCAAACGAAATTTCGGTACTAAGACCATATGCCAACGATACGTTGAACCACATGATTATCAATTATTGATTTTAAATTTATATCACCATGCTGAACTTTAAACTTTGATTTCAAGCCTACCAATATATAATTGTAGTGGCTACTCAATGTTTATCAAATTATTTTTGTTTTTAGAGTAGTCTGACAGTCCACTGATGTACTATCATCTCCTCTTTTCTCCAGGAAAAAACTCATTTTTGATTTTCTAATTTTTTATTTTGATTTTTCTAACCTTTCTCCCCCTAAAAATCTAAAAATAAGCATATTTTTGGATTTTTAAACTTTTGAAGAAAAACAAAATAAAATGATATCCGATGCGGTTTACCCACTGGGTTTTAAAAACCATTTACCACTCAGATTACTAAAATCATTAAGATTTTTCAATTAGCAAACCATTTTGTCGTATCTGTTATTGAAATCCAACACCTGAGAGCAATTGCAAGAGATTGCACTTTTTCCGGCTTCACAGGTTGGAGACAGACTCCACACACTCTCCTCTTTGTTGAAATCATGTTTTCCTTCTTCAATAACCTTTCCTTGACCTTCACCTCTCCAATAAATAGTGTGTATACAGATGCTCCACTATCAACTATCAAAGAATAGCTAATAGGTCTGTCTGGAACAACCTGCACACTTATTAAACAATTAGCATGAAAGAGGCACCCATCCCTTCACAATGATGGGTCGTCCAAGATCATCAATTCTTGGAACATCAATCCATTCTCCTTTTGAAAAATCAATTGGTCTTTCAATGGATTGATTTGAAGTAGAAATTGCTATTGACTTAGAAAGTGATTTGGGTTTCCAAACACGTTCAGAGTTTATTTTAGATTTTGTTGAAATCGTTTTGATTTTTGACTTTTCAGGATTCATGTTTGACACCTGCTTCTGAACTTTGTTTGGAATCTTCTCAGACTTAACTGATGAAGACCCAGGTTTAGAGTTATTCTTAGTCTTAGCCTGAGAACTCCCCCTTACCTTAGTAACCCTATCACAATCTCCATTTTTATTCAAGGCAATTTTGTTACGATTGTCATACACAACCTGTTTTCCCTTTTTCTTCTTGATTGGTTTTGAGGACACAGGCTTTCTGACATTGCCTGAATTTCTAGCAAATTTCACTTCGGTCTTTTTCTGTTTAACATACGGACAGTAAGCAACTAAATGCCCACATTCTCCGCAGTTATAACAAGACCTATACTCTTCAAAATCACATGCATACCCGTCATCCCAATACCAATAGGGACAATGAGCTGCAATATGACCAACCTCACCACATTCAAAACAGTTTCTCCATTCAACATAACCATGAGAATACTGTGGTGAATTGTTTCCCCAATAACCATCAAATCGAGATTTATATGAATAATCATAATAGTCATATGATCTAGATGAAAAATTTCTTGAATTCTTTTGATGAGAATTTTTCATCTGATCATTTCCTTTCGATTTGTTTGGTTTTGATCCCTTTACTTTAGGACCATTCTTATTTTCAACATTTTTCTTTTGATCCTCTTTATTCTCATGTTGGTTAGGACTGAGTTCAAAATGAAGATGATCAAATTGATTTCTAAATTGATTTAACAAATCAAGATTATCAACAAAAATACATTTAAGTAGAGATTGTTCGATATTCTCGATTAGAAAATCTTTGTTTAAAATCAATTTGTCATGTCCTTCCAACATGTAGGATCCTTCAACTCCTTCAGGAAAACTGAATATGGGTTTTTCTTCAGATTCAGATTCTGAAGTTGTTTCAACATTTTCAGTTTTCTGTTCAAACACTTGTTTCACTTCAGAATCAGAATTAACAACGCAAGGTGTTGTGATTTCCAACTCTGATGTGGAAGTATTCTTTGAAACACTTTTATTCATTTCTAACATTTCTTTCTTTAAAGATTCAATTTTATTTAACAAATCTTTTTCATTCTTTTCAAAAACTTTAATTTGGTTTTTACAATTTTCTAGTTCATTTGCTAGTTTCTGTTTGTCCTCAATAAGTGTCATCAATTCACAATTCAACTTGACACATTTAGAACAACTAGCACTTACCTCATCATCTGATTTATTACCATTATCAGATTTTGCATCACCATTTGAAATATCACTCTGTTCTGATGTACTTTGTTCTGAACTCGTATCAGAACTCAAATCACTCTTTGACACTTTACTGGAATCATCATGTCTCATTTGTTTGACTAAACATACAACATTCCTATGAACACCTTCTCTGTTAACACACTTGTTAACGTGTACCATTTCATCAGTTGGTTTCGGTGTCATTGGAAATCTCCAACTGTAGTCAGCTTGAGAATTTTGTCTCTGTAATTGTTGTTGCTTTCTTTCAGCTTCTACTAGAGCTTTGATCTCCTCATCCGTTCGAACTTTTTTAGGCACTAAATTCTACGTTCGCCCCTGGTAATTCTACGTTCGCCCCTTTTGATTCCACGTTCGCCCAAAAGTATCAGCCGAATGTAGAATAAACACCAGAATGTAGAATATCAAAATTCAAATTCCACGTTCGCCCAAAAAATGTCTACGTTCGACCACTTCTATTCCACGTTCGCCCAAAAATTTTCAGGTTCGCCCACTATAGTTCCAGGTTCGCCCAAAAATTCCAGGTTCGCCCATTTTTGATTCCAGGTTCGCCCATTGTGTCTCCAGGTTCGCCCAAAACAGTAATTTTCAGATTTTGAAAAACGGTTACACTTTGAAAAACGGTTATTTTGATCTCTGATTTTCAAAAGTTTGTGGATTTGAATGATCTTAATCAGGTTATGCTTCGGAATTGATTTGGAGCAACTTTAATTCTTGGAAAACTTGATTTTAACCACTAATTCAACTCTAAATCAATCAAAAACACTCATAAACCATGTTTATGCAAAAACAGATGTATTTTGATCAAAAACATGTCCAAATCAGCTCTTAGTTTATCAAATTTGTTGTTGTATGATCCGTATGGCTCTGATACCACTTTGTGAGCGAAAGATTTTAGCTAAAACAGGATTATACGATCATACAAGTCACAAAACCAGGTGCGGAAACCCTAGTTCTGAACAAATTGATAAAACACAAATCACAACACAATCAAGATCATTTTCAACATCATTTCATAGATTAACTTCTTTCAAATAAGCTTTTACAATCAGTTTATGTTAATCTAGAACACACACACAATATCTCAAAACAACCTCTGAACCTGACCTGAACACAGACACAACTGACAACTCTATTACATAATCAAAATCACAAAATCTATTTATAGACACTGCAGGTTCGCCCCTTTTCATGGTGCGAATGTGGACAGATTCCACATTCGCCCAGTGTGAATGGTCGAATGTGGAAACTTTCCACATTCGCCCCTTTTCATTCTACATTCGCCCATTATGTCCAATATATTTCCACCTTCGCCCACTTTTTCCACTTTCAGGTCATCAGCACTTTTAACACATGTAATCAGCACTTTTTAACACATGTTAAAGTCTTGGTCATTTTCTAATTATCTGAACCTTCGACATTCTGTACCGGATCACTAGCTAGGGACATACATGAATAATGCACTAACACCCCCCGGTTTCTGTTCAGTCGACGGTCCCCCAACATTAGACTTCCTCACCTGCTGAGGCTGAGCCGAACTCGAGCCTTTACCCACAACTTCCCATTTACGCTTGTTATTCTCAGGGGCCTTCACAGCAGCGCCTCGAGGAGGCAAGACCCCTTCAGCCACCTTCATATTGGTCAGCCTGTGAGCCGACCGAACCACCTCAGAATAAACAGTGAGATTACCCGCAGCTACCAATCCCGCAATCTCCGGTACCAACCCAGCAACATAGTGTTCAATCCTCCGGTATTCTGGTGCGTGCAAATCAGGGCACAACACCGCCAACTCATTGTGCCTAGCAGTGTAAGCTTCAATCTCAGACCCCACCATCTTATGATTCCAGACTTCGTGCTCAAGTTTCTGGATCTCATCCCTCGGGCAGTACTCATTTTTCAACAACTGAACGAACTCTGTCCAGGGCATAGCGTGAGCTTCCCCAATACCCATGGTCTGGGTGGTGGAGTTCCACCAAGTCAGAGCTTGACCCTCCAGGGTCGCAGAAGCATATTTCACCTGGTCGCCATCCGGCAGCTGCACATCGAGAAAACCGACTCAATTTTCTCCAACCAGCGGAGCAGTCCCACTGCCCCTTCAGTTCCACTAAAGTTATGGGGCTTGCAGTCCATAAACTTTTTGTAAGAGCACTGGGGTGGAGTGGGATTGACAGCACCACCTGGAAGAGACACGCAGGTGAAAATCAAGAAAAGGTACAGTACCCAAGAACAAGATAGGATAGGTGAGAATTGACGTACCACCCATAGCATTATGAGCGGCTTGGAATGCAGCCAAAGCAATATTCACATGCTGCTGCATCAGGTTATCCAACTCCGCTTGGGTCATATTAATGTTCCCACGGCCACCGCCGCCACCACGGCCGCCAGCACGGCCGCCTCTGCGACCTCCACGAGCTCCCGACATCTTCTGTCACAACATGAAACAAAAGATTTAGGCTTGCCCGTGGTATAACCCATTAGGAATTTTAAGGAACTAGACCGAACCCAATTCGGGTCCATCCGTTCAAGCACAAGGTCCGCTAGGGATCCCATGCATCACAGTTTATAATCTCGTGTGCACCCGACATGATAAACTGTTCTACATGGTCCTCCAGGCATGCTTTGAGTTTGAAGTTCAAGTCACCGAACACTAGCGCCCAATCGTGGTATTATCATAAGTATAAGTACAAGTTAGTATGCATAAGAACAAGCGTGTTCATTAGGGCATAGAAGGGAGATATCCGAATCCCTGGACAGATCTCAAGAGTACGCCGAAGCTACCCCAATGTACACCGCCGTCAAGAAGGTTCAATAGTATATCGTTCGCCATCGAATCATAGTAAGGATGAGTCAAGAGATAGAAGGATAAAGAGTAAACAGATGATGTAGCGTAGAAGATGATGACACCGACACCCCCGACAAGTCATGTTGTTACCCACATGTTAAGACTCGACTATCTGTGACCGTCTAGTGTGTGTGCGACTCAATTATAGACTAGACTCTACATGCAGTCCTAGTTCACTATAACCGTTGGCTCTGATACCAATCTGTCACACCCTCAAATTCCACGTGCGGGGTTTTACCGCGAGGCGCGTGACACACCAGGATCTCAGTCAACGATCACAATAAACATACAACAAACATGCATTCACATATATTTTTAAAACCAAAATATCATGCTTTGAGCTGTAAACCAGCAGCGGAAGCATTTTTTGTTTACAACCAAAAGACATATCATTGTTTACAAAACATTGTTTAATATACTTCAAAATATTAGACGCTGTGCATGACTCCGTGCGCCTAGCCCATTGACTGCTACCTTAGCGACCTGAGAAAACATGCCAAAAATGTCAACATATAATGCTGGTGAGTTCACAGGTTTTCTTTTATAAAAGTGTTGTCACAAGTTCACAAAGATCATTCCCGTTAATACTACGTCATAAGAACGTTAGCTAGATGTTAAGTGTTTTTACTACTACGGTTGGGAACCCATTACTAAACATGAACCAAAAGATGATACCAGCCCAGATGACTGGGCTACCGATGCCTCGATAGCCCGATAGGTAGAGACAATATTCACCCGCCCGGCCCCGCCGTCGAGTGGGGTTTGTGAGGCCTAATAGATCTATCCACATTTCCCTCGTTGTGCGTTCCAGCACATTCATGGTTTCCCCCTGGGACTTTTCATAAAAGCCGTATAGTAACATAAAGTGCCCATAGTATAACATGACCTTTAAATAGTTCGTACGAAGCATGTTTCTCCCCCGAAAGCAAAACAGTAGAAGTGGGGCTGTGAAACTCACCTCGGTTTGCGTTACTTGAAAACAGTTAAGTAATTATGCTATGATAGCCCCAAATAGCGGCGACCTATCATAAGATGTGTATAAGTATTCGGACTAATAACCCATGGGTTAACTAGTCCCCGAATGTCCAGACCGTGACCATAAACGTTTGAAAACATCTTTGACTGTTAAACCGACCGTACCAGACAAGACCCGACATCCCATTGGTGACCCGACATCCCACGTGTTAGCTAAATGCAAAGTATCATGCAACATATGAAGTTAAACACTTAGCACGCGCAAGAGTTCACCTAGTCAAGCATAACGCATAAACAGGTCCGAACACGTGTTACTAAGTCATTGGGTGTATCCCGGGGTTCCTATCATGTTCCTAGGTGTCAAATCATGTTCCGGGATGTCAAAATGCGTTTATGACTGTTGATGCGTTTTGCGACTAAGGATTGGATAAACATAATTAACATATGTTAGAGCTTGGCAGAAGGTAGACATAAGGGGCGAATGTAGATAAGATGGGCGAAGGAAGATGGATTATGGGCGAAGGTAGACTGGACTTGATCATGAAGACACATTCGACCACTGGAAGTGGGCGAAGGTGGAAAAAGCTCACATTCGACCAGTGAAAAGGGGCGAATGTGCAGTGTCTATAAATAGATTTTGTCATTTTGATTATGTAATAGAGTTGTCAGTTGTGTCTATGTTCAGGTCAGGTTCAGAGGTGTTTTTGAGAGATTGTGTGTGTGTTCTAGATTAACATAAACTGATTGTAAAGGCTTATTTGAATGAAGTTAATCTATGAAATGATATTGAAAATGATCTTGATTGTGTCGTGATTTGTGTTTTATCAATTTGTTCAGAACTAGGGTTTCCGCACCTGGTTTTGTGACTTGTATGATCGTATAATCCTGTTTTAGCTAAAATCTTTCGCTCACAAAGTGGTATCAGAGCATAGAGGATCATACAATAACAAATTTGATAAGATCAGAGCTGATTTGGACATGTTTTTGACCTAAATACATCTGTTTTTACATAAACATTGTTTTTAAGTGTTTTTGATCGATTTAAAGGTGATTTTGTGGTTGAATTCAAGTTTTCCAAGACTTAAAGTTGCTCCAAATCAATTCCGAAACATAACCTGATTGAGATCATTCAAATCCATGAACTTTTGAAAATCTGAGATCAGAATAACCGTTTTTCAAACAATAACCGTTTTTCAAAAATGAGATCTGTTTGTGACGGGCGAACCTGGAACCTGACCTGTGTTTAGTGGTCGAAAGTGTTAGAAAGTGGGCGAACCTGAGGAGTTTTTGGGCGAACCTGAAAATTTGTGTAGAACTTTTCACTTTCGGGTACATAATTTCACATTCGACCGGATCATTATTGGACGAAAGTGGAAGGAGGTTATTCTGTGTTTACATTCTGGTCAAATCCACGTTCGGGTGTTACTGTTTGGGCGAACTAAGGATCAGAAGGGACGAAAGTGAGAAAGTTTGGACGAACATAGAATAGTTTGGACGAACCTAGGATTTTTCGGGCGAATCTAGGATTTTGTTTGAAAATTTTTCTAAGTGTTGAGATTTTCAGATTGTGATCATGTGGCGTTTTCAAACTACTCCGGGATCAGCAACAGCACAACCACAACAGCAAACAATGGACCCATGGACAGTGGCAGCGCAAAAGACGAACACACAGTCTTCACAACCACTTAACTACATGACAATGACGAGCACGATGCCTCAAAGTGTAGCACATCCGGCACTACAATCTGATTACTGGGGAGTAGCTGCAGCGGCGGTAAATACTCAAACCACTAATGCTATTTCTACTTTGATTAAGGATTTGTCTACAGGTAGTGGAACTCGGCCACCGAAGCTCATGGATATGCAAGAGTATAATCAGTGGCATACCATGTTCAAGATCCATTTGGAAGGCATGGGAGTTGAAGGAGCAGAGGCATGGAGCATGATTGTTAAAGGTTACACAGCACCGATTCTGGAGAATACAGGTGAGATGATTCCTTTGGAAAGCTTAACTGAGGACGAGAAGAAGAAATATGTGGTGGAGAAGAAGGCGTTTTCCCAACTGACACAGGCAATCACAAGTGACCTGTTGCATCAGTTTGGAACATGTACTACATCAAAGCAGCTTTGGGATAAGCTAAAGAGGAAGCATGATGGTAACGAGAAGACTAGGAGCCTGAGAATGGAAGAATTAGTCAAAGAGTTTGAGAATTTTTCTTTTATTAATAATGAAACTTTAAAAGAACTAACTCCGAGATATATGCATTTGTTGTCTGAATTGTCTAGTTATGGTGTACAGATTCCAATGACTAAGCAGGTGGATAAGTTTGCAGATGCTTTACCACCACAATGGGATCAGCATGTGGAAGTTCTAAGAGAGAAGGATGCTTATCAATTCTGGACCATTTCAGAGTTTATCGAAAAGCTGGAGAACAAAGAGTTGGAGGATAGGAGGAAAGCTAGAAGGTCACAGATTCCTCAGAATCCCAGTTTGTATTTTGGAGGCACTTCAGTTCCAGTTGGTAACTCGAGCTCAGGAAGCATTGCACCACATGTTGCATGTATTTCCAATGTCATGGAATCATCAAAACCAACCACCAACTACTTGACACAAACAACATCCTACTCACAACCATCATACACACCACCACAATACAATTCCTACATTTCACCAATCTCCCCAATGCAACAAGCAAGTTTTTACACCGCTAACCAATCACAACAACCAGTAAACCAGGTTACTCAACATAAACAACAACCGGTGGTTTTGGATACATCTAACTTGGGAAATGTGACTGTGGAGGTTGCTCAACAACACATTGCATTAGTCTCAGCAATGGTTTCATCCTACAATGGATTAGTTGCTAGTCAGATTGGGAACAACAACTTAACCAACGAAGACTACGCACAGATAGACAAGGAAGAGATGGAACTCATTGACATTCAATGGGCTTTTGCGAGTATTATGAGAAGAGCAACAGAGTTCATTGAGAAAACTGGAAGGACTGATTTGGCAACTTCTCCCAACACAACCTATGGATTTAACAAGGAGAAGGTTACGTGTTTTAATTGTGGAGAAAAAGGACATTTTAAAAGGGAATGCACCCAGCCACCTAAACAAGGTAATCGAAACCCTTTCAATGCAAATTACCAGAACCGTCAACACCAAAACCAAGTTTCTTACCAAAATAACAACAACTACCAAAACCGAAACTTTAACAACCAAAACAGACAACCAAACACTCAAAACCAGATTCAAAACCAATCTCCTAACAACCCAAACCGAACAGTTGTACCTATCACTACACCTAATGAGAACCAACAGAATGCGAGTCAGAACCAAGCTTTGGTGACTCAACAGGATGAAAGGTTTGACTGGTCGGGTATGCAAATAGGAGTTGAGGAAGTGACTACTGGTGGGAATGTGGCATGTGTTGCTTATCAGGTTGATATGGAAGAGTCGGTGACGGTTGATGAGAAGAAAGAAACTGAGGAGTGTGAAAGTGATGATTCTGAGACTGAGATGGAAGTGGAGAATGAACCTATTGAGGTTAAGGCTGAGGAAACAAGTTCTGGAATGGTGATTGATTCTGTTACTGATGTTCCTGAAGAGTGTAGATCAGTGTATTCAGATTCTGAGAGCGAATCAGACACAGAGGCAAGTGTTGATTCTTTAGATGATGATATTGATCAGTTGCTGGCAGAAGCTGACTTTTTGATGACGAGGAAGTCGTGTATCGCTGATGATGCTTTCACCAAGATTGACTACTCCAAGTTTTTCACTGGAAAGGAAGCTCATTTCGCATTGATGGCCATGACTGAACCGCCAAAACCTGTAAGTTCTGAATCTAGCACTGATGTTATGAGTGATAAATATTGTGGAACATGTGATAGATTGACTGAGGAGAATAAACAACTCCGAATTTCACGAGATAGTGCTATCTTGAACAGTCAATCTACTCGCAAAGAGTTGAATGCTTTCAACAAAGTATTAGATGGCTATAAAAAGGACATTTCCGACTTGAAAAATACTTTGTCATTGAAACAATTAGCAATAAACAACTATATCAATGAAATTGAAAACACTAAGTTGGAAATGGCAGCCATAAAATGCTTTGCTGAAAAGGTGAACAAGAAGTTGGAAAGTTATAAGAATGTTGCTTATGTGGTAGATCATATCATTGATGATAACACCACCAATTACAAGTCTGTACCATCTCCGGTTCTTTTTGAAAACCATAACTATCACCAAGTTATACCGGAGAGTTCGGTAAAATCAGACTCATCATCAGAAATGGAATCTAATACCTCGAGTATTGGTGATCCTTATTCCGATGTGAGACCGATTTTGGGCTTGAACAATGAGGGTGTTTATGCTGAGAGTGAGAATTCAGACTCAGAGAATGATGATACTGGTAGTGATCAAACTGTTAATGAATGTGAGATTCCAAAAGAAAATCACATCATTACTACTGAACCAGTGTCACCATCTGATCATGTTCATCCGATGGCAAATGCTAATCGTGATAAAAAGTCTGAAAAGATTGAGGTTAAGAAAGATAATGGTGTTAAGAATGTGGTTAAAATGAATGAATTGAATGAACCAAGTGACAAACCTGTAAAGGTGTTTTATCGGATGGAAGGATCCGATAAGATCATTTCTGATGAGGAATTTCCAATTAAAAACGTTAACTATTCTAAACTTGACAAAATCTGGCAAGAAAGCACAATATGGTTTCCGAAACATGAGAGAACCAACGAAATTCCACCAGAAATCTTAAAGAAACTGTTTTCAGAAGTTCCTCAAGAACCAAAGATACATGTCACCGAGTTCATTCGACCAAATGATAAAGCAAATGGTTTTCATGAGCCCTCTTACTCGAAAGGACCACTTCCTGAGAGTTTGAGGAATCAACAGTATAATGATCAATTTCCTGTTAGATCATTTGCTCCACCAAATGCTCATTATGTTTTTGAAGAATATAGAAAATGCTTTAAATGTGGAGAACGCGGGCATTTACTTGCTCAGTGTCCATATGTAAGGCATAAAAGACATGAGGTTGAAGTTAAAAATTCCATGAGAAAGCCGATTGATCATTATGTTCCATCACATAGACGGGTTGTTCATCAACAACAACAATTTTATAATCAAAACAATTTTCAAATGAGGAACAACCGTCCATTTCAATATGATCAAAGGAATCGGATTGCTATGGAACAATCTTGGAGAAAACCTGTGGTGAACGCAACAGCTGATAGACAAAAGGTTCCACAAAAACCGATTGTCAAATCAAATGTTGGACCTAAGTCTGTTAACTCAGATAAGGTTGCCAAGAAAGTTACTTTTGGTAACAATGTTCAGAAACCTATTGAGAAACCAAAATCTCAAATTCGTATTCTTAAAAGGCCTGAACAATCTTGGACACCTAATGGTACTCCAGGAGCTTCTACTTCGAAGGTAAGTGAGAAAAATGAAAGTGTTTTGAACAATCAGAAAAAGATTGATCCAAAACAGAAAATTGTTGAAAAAGTTAATGAGGATGTTTCTTTGAAAACCAATGTTCAAAGGCCCAAGACTCAGGCTTGGGTCCCCCGAAAGAACTAAATGTTTACTTTTTGTGTGCAGGGAGCTTCAGCTGGCCCTATTAGCAGTCTCTGGATTGTTGATAGTGGAGCTTCAGGCCACATGACGGGGGATCTTGCATTGCTGTTTGATGTGAAGAATATTAATGGAGGGTATGTCGCTTTCGCGGGTAATAAAGGAGGATATATTACGATGGAAGGAAGCGTGAGTAATGGGATTGTGTCTTTCGAGCGGATTTCTTATGTCAAGCAGATAGACTATAATCTGTTGAGCGTCAGTCAAATATGCGATAAACAATTTTCTGTGCATTTTGATGACAAATCCTGTTATATTCTCAAACCGGGCTTCAAAATTCCAAAGGAGTGGGTTATGTTGATGGCACCTCGAGTCAACAATCTTTATATTCTTGATATGTCCAAGGCGATGACACCACAGGGGCAGATAACATGCTTTCTATCCAAGGCGACCGAAAAAGAATCGATAATGTGGCACCGAAGAATGGGGCACATTCATCTGAGGAAAATGAATCAATTGGTGAGAAATGGACTTGTCGATGGAGTAAACGTGATACATTTCCATCTGAACGACAAGTGTGTAAGCTGTATGAAAGGAAAACAACACAAACAGTCCCATAAAGTGAAGAAAGTTAACTCTGTTGAGATGCCGCTTGAGCGATTGCACATGGATCTTTTTGGACCAGTCAAGCGCAAAAGTCATCTTGGAGAGCTTTATTGTTTAGTCGTCACTGATGACTATTCAAGATTTTCATGGGTGATGTGTTTGAAGAACAAAAGCGACACTTTTACCAACCTACAAGTTCTGTTCACTCGACTGGAGAATATCTACAGTTTGAAGATAAAAAGAATCAGGAGTGACAACGGGACGGAGTTCAAAAACGCCAAGATGGATGAACTTTGTGAAAGCAAAGGGATACATCATGAATATTCAGCTCCGTATACCCCGCAACAGAACGGTGTTGCTGAAAGAAAGAATAGGACTCTAATTGAGGCTGCTAGAACAATGCTCGCTGATTCAAATCTTCCGGTAATGTTCTGGAATGAGGCGATTTATGCAGCAAATTATACATTAAATCGGGTTATAACAGTGAAGAAGTTTGGAAAAACATCTTATGAACTGTTACACCGACGAAAGCCCAATTTAGAGTATCTAGAACCATTTGGGGCGCCATGCACAATGTTGAATCCAAGCGAAAAGTTTAGTCCTAAAGCTGAGGAGGGATATTTTGTTGGATACGCAACCCCGCTCAAACGGGTATTCAACAAGCGTACTCGTCAAGTGGAGGATTGGGCTAACGTGGAAGTTCAACGATACACTCAAAATTTGCAAGGAACGGGCCCTGATTGGATGTTTGATTACAAAGATTTCTTTGAATCATTCAACCTAGATAGCTTGGTTGAAGAAGCTGTTATCAGATTACTTTACGAGTGTGAAAACGCGGCAACTTCACCGTTGATGCGTCCAATCACCGTAAACCCCCCACCAGCTTCTAATGATACCAGTGCTCCTATACAAGAAGAAGAGATGTTTCAAGAGGCTTCAACTTCATTAGACACTTCAGAATCTGAAGATGAACAATTTGAAGAAGCAGTTCTTGAACATGCAGAAGAATTAGAGGAGCAATCTGTGAACCCAACTCCAAATCAAGATGTTGCTTCATCATCAAACATGGGTCATGATCAGGATGCTGTAGAAAACTTGACTGCTCAGACGGGAGTGATTGTACCTGTTAATCCGGAATCTCGGATTCATCGTATTCACCCGCTGGAGCAAGTTATCGGTGATCCTGGAAGTGGTGTAATGACCAGAGGGCAGCTAAAAAGCGTTAACTCGCCAGAGAGTTTTGGTGCTTTAGCATTGTATGCCAAAATTCAGAAATCTGGTAGTCAAAATGATTGGTCGTTTGCATGTTATGTGTCGCAGGTAGAGCCAAGGACATACAAAGACGCTTTGAATGAAGATGCCTGGGTTGAGGCAATGCAGGAGGAGTTATTGCAATTCCAGAAATTGGGAGTTTGGACGCTCACAGATTTGCCGCCGGGAAGGAAGAAAATAGGCACTAAGTGGGTGTTTAAGTGCAAAAAGGATGATCGTGGAGTTATTGTTCGCAACAAAGCCAGATTGGTTGTGCAGGGTTTCCATCAAATCGAAGGAATTGATTACAACGAAATCTATGCACCAGTAGCACGAATGGAAGCTATTCGGATGTTCCTTGCGTTTGCTTCGTACAAGAAATTCAAAGTCTATCAAATGGACGTCAAGAGCGCATTTTTGTACGGGAAAGTCAAGGAGGAGGTTTATGTCGGGCAGCCACCAGGCTTTGAGGACCCAATCCACCGGGACAAGGTCTACGTGTTGAACAAAGCTTTATATGGTTTGCATCAGGCTCCAAGACAGTGGTACGAGGAGCTAAGTACATACCTCATCTCCAAAGGATTCAAGCGCGGCCTCGTCGATTGCACCCTCTTTACGAAGAAGACGGGAGATGACTTGCTTCTAGTACAGATTTACGTTGATGATATTATATTTGGTTCATCTAACGAACTTTTGTGCAGGGAATTCGAAACTGTTATGCAGGAAAAGTTCGAAATGAGCGCTATGGGGGAGATGCAATTTTTCCTCGGTTTACAGGTGGACCAAAGACCCGACGGGATCTTCATTCACCAGACGAAATACGTAGCCGACATCTTGAGTCGATTCCAGATGGAGGACTCTAAGCCGATGGATACCCCAATTCAACCCAATCACGGGATTGGAGTGGACGCTAAGGGGGAGCTGACAGACCCATTTACATACAGAGCAATCATCGGATCTCTGATGTATTTGACAGCGTCTCGACCAGATATTATGTATGCAACGTGTCTCTGTGCTCGCTATCAATCGAAGCCGAAACAAAGTCATCTGACGGCGGTCAAGCGTATCCTTCGATATCTGAAGGGTTGTCCATCAAAAGGACTTTGGTACCCAAATGATGATGATTTTGATTTTATTGCTTTTAGTGATGCAGATTGGGGCGGCTGTGACAAAGACAGCAAATCAACCACAGCCGGTTGCCAGTTTTTAGGGAGCAGGTTAATTACCTGGCAATGCAAGAAACAGACTTCCGTCGCACTGTCTACATGTGAAGCCGAGTACATTTCAGCCTCGAGTTGTTGTTCGCAAGTGCTCTGGATCCAACAACAGATGGTCGATTACGGTTTGCAGTTTCTTAAAACCCCTATTCACTGTGACAACGAAGCCGCAATTGCATTAACTAAAAATACTGAAAATCATTCTAAAGCGAAACATATCCGGATTAAATATCATTTTATCCGTGATTGTTACGCTAAGGAATTGATTGATATGGTCAAAATTCATACTGACTACCAACGTGCAGATTTGTTTACAAAAGCTTTTGACAGATCCCGCTTTGAATATCTTTTAAAAGTAAACAATATAAAGGAAAAACAGGACTAATCGGCTCCTCGGTTTATCGTTTTTAGTTTTAGTTTTAAATTTTTGCTAATTGGGAATTTCTCTTTGCTAATTGGGAATTTCTCTTTACTATCATAATCCTCAAAGAAGTTGATGCTTTCGAGGGGGTTGTTTAATCCTCAAAGAAGTTGATGCTTTCAAGTGGATTGTTTCTTTCAAAATTTTTGTTTTGATTTTCAGAAAAATTAAAAACCCAAAAATATGTTCTTTATTTTAGGGGGAGTCATTTTATCAGAAAAACCAAAAACATTGAAAAATTTTCAAAATACCTAAAAATTAGAAAAACCAAAATGATTTCCTGGATAAAAAGAGGAAATGATAGTACATCAGTGGGGATCTGGCACAGGCTAAAGAATTGTATAGTATAATGAGACGTATGTTGATTACGTGTGATATGCTGATAGGCTTCGTAGACTATATATTGCGTGCATTAGTGATACAAACTTAACAAACTACGCGTTTGTGGCTGAACACCTCATGGGCATATGGTCTTAGTACCGTAATTTCGTTTGATAGGGTACTTGTACAAAACTCGGAGGTTTAGGGTCGTTATGTTATTAGTTGTCTGGGGATAGCCTATCTGATCTTCTGCTGTAAGTCATTACGGACCTAGATCAGACAGGATGTCTTTATAAAAGAGCTATATGCCAAATCCTAAAGTTACCGAATTGAGGAACTTTCCATGTTATATGATGATCAAAGATTATCTATAATATCGTATTGATCATTGATGCAAATCATGATTAATATCAGTCCTCAACCTGGTATAGTGCATATGTTACTTTGCTGCATTAATTTGCTGACCTGTATACCTCTATGCATTATATCTTGTACAATTACAGACGACGAAAGCATAATCACGCTTTACAATGAGTCTTTGTGCAAATTACTTCTTGATACGGGAGTATGTCGTGTGTGTGGGAACCACAATGTGTTAGTCTAATACATCTAATTCGTATCATTTTGAAGCATTGCGTAATTGTCTGCATGTGAGCTTATGTGGACCACAATATCAGCAATTGCCGTGTCACATATTGTTTCTAATGATAATATTGAAACAGATCAACGCTGTGTTCAGATTTCTCAGAAAACTGATATGATCCTCTTACCGGAAATCACAAAATGTTTACTGTTTTCATTTACTTTACTGCATTTTACTTTGTTGCATTTTACTTTTATTGTCAAAAAAAAAAATACAAAATCCAAAAAGATTTTAGGTGTGTTTTGATAAAAATTTTAGAAAATCCAAAAGATTTGCATTTCTGCTTTATTTTTGATAACCGGGGATGCTTGATGGTCAATTTCTGAGATTTGATAACACCATCTGGGCTTTGTATCATTCAAAAAGTGAAAATTTGAGTTTTGAAAGTTTAACAGATTGAAAAATGTTGAACGGGATTCGAATTCGTGATTTGGCGAAATTTTCAGATTTTTCCATTTCACATTCGCCCCTTAAATGGGTCGAATGTGGAAAAATCATCACCTTCGACCGTTTTGATTTTGGACGAATGTGACTTTTTCACTTCCGGGTGTCCATTTCACATTCGGGTACACATTTCACCTTCGGGTCTTTAATTAGGGGCGAAGGTGGAATTGTTTCACATTCGTGCCATTCATTTGGGGCGAATGTGGACTTCACCCACATTCGTCCACCACCAACGGGCGAAGGTGGCCTCTTATAAATACCCCATTTCAGGTTCGAGCCCCACATTCAAAAAAATTTTCAAACTTTCTCCATAACCAGACCTTGTTGCTAGTTTTTCTTCTGATACACTGATTTGTTCCCTATACATTCCTGATCATTTTAAGACTACATTTGCAGGTATTGGAGATGTTAACAGATCTGAATCATCGAGTTTTTAGACCGGACCTAGGGTTTCAATTTTAGGGGTTTAAGATGGTGTTAATTACTGATTTTTGTTTCCGATCACTTTTCATAAGTTTTAGGGGGAGAATACAAAAGGAATTAGGTTTATAACAATGTTTGGACGATCGTTTGATTGATTGAACCAGTTTAAACCTAATTCTATTTTAAAACTCATGAAAACTGATTAATTTTGACAATTGGTAATATACAAGTGATAATCGGCCATATTAGAGTACATGTAAATCAAAATGAGATGTTAAAAACTGAATTGGCAAATTTTCAAATTTTGGGGGAAATCTATTTCACCTTCGGTTGAAATAAAAGGGCGAAGGTGGAATTGGTTTGGACGAAGGTGAAATAATATGGACGAATGTGACTTTTTACTCAGATAATTTTCACATTCGACCATAATTTGCTTATTCGCCCAGATAAACTCACATTCGACCATTCCAAAACGGGCGAATGTGCAGTATATTTTGACCAGAATTTTTATAATTTTGTCGTTTTTGTATTTTGACGTGTTTGTTTGATTTTTATGTGCAGATGGCTGATCAATCAGAGTACGTGGAAACACCAGCAGAAAATGTGGAAACTCAAGCAGAGAGTACAGTTCCAGATCCAGTGCCAGAAGCAGAAACGTCTGTTCCAAGCAGTTGGCCGTTTGAAAGATCGCACAACTGTTGCGCATATCTCGGTGATGTAGAGAAGAACACGGAATTCACCGGGATCATAGAGTTTCTGAAGAGGAGCAGGATAGTTCATGCATTAGCCACACCAACCATCATATACAAAGACATCATTGAAGATTTCTACCAAAATGCCAAGTATGACTACTGGGAGAATCAAACGATCATCAAGAGCAAGATTCAGGATATGGAGATGTTCTTGACTGAAGCAGATATTCGGGAAGCGTTACAGATAAAGTTTGAAGATAGTGAAGATCCCAGGGAGTTGTCATGGACTGAGCAAAAAGCATGTTTCTTACGAATGAAATACAAAGGTCCAATTACTGACGGATCTATGTATAAGGGGAAGCTGGGAGTGCAGTATAAGTATTTTGCACATGTTCTTATCCATGTATTTGGGTGTGTGAGTGGTGGTTATGATGTCATGAGAAGAAGTTTAAGTTCATTAATGGTTGCGTTGACACTCAACAAACCATTTAATGTTTCTGGGATGATTCTTGATCATATGCTGGAGATGCTGAAAGGAATGAAGAACAAGAAGTTTATGTTGTATCCGAGATTTCTGATGATGATCTTTGACTATAAGTATCCTATGTTGAAAAAGGATCCGACTATGATCCTAGGTCAAGATCATATGAACATTAGAACTTTGATGAGAATGAAGGGTTACAAAGGTGTGCCTGATAGTGAGAAGCCACCTAACCGGAGATTATTTGGTGCTTTGGCTCGTCCGGATTACACTGATCCTGGCAAGAACAAAGCAAGACATGATGATAGTGACTCGGACAATGATGATCCCTTAGTGTATGTTGATTCAAGCACTAAGAGGAAACGACAAGTAGTCAATCCTGGAGCCAAAGGGAAGGGCAAGGGAAAGACTGTGGATCAGGGAAGTTCTAAGCAACAAGTGGTTAGAAAGAAATCGACGGCAAAGAAAGGATCAGGTTTGGTGGACGAAGAGTCGGTAGATTCAGAGAAGACTGAAGTTGATGAACAGTGGGATTCTGATGATGAAAATGTGAGGACCACCAAACGTAAGGCCACTATGGTTGGTGAGTCTGAATCCTTGAACCAGTCGATAGAAGAAGCTGAGAGAAGGAAGAAATCTGTTGAAGATGAGAGTCTAGGTGTTGACCTGGCAGAGTTGAGTGTTGGAGATACTGTGGTGGTGAATTTGCCTAGAAAGACAAAGAAGCAAAAGACCATGGCCAAGAAGTCAAGTGTAAAAGAGCTGAGGGAGAAAGAGTTAGCTCAGTTATTGAAGGGTAAAAGATTACCTGAAGCAGGTACACCATCTAAGCTATCTTCACCTGTTGCCAAGAAGCAGAAGAAAACAAAAGAGGCAGAGACTTTACCAATCGATCAATTCAATGCCGATTTGGATAAAGTGCTCGATATGTTCAAAAAGCCTCAGAAGGAGAAAGTAATTGAAGTTGAGCCATCTAGATCAAAGTCAAAGAAAGTGACTGTGGATGACGATGTCATGAAGCAAGTGAATAAGAAAATGGAAGATATGATGAAGATGTTAGTTGCTCAACAGGCTGAGATTGCTAAGTTCAAGCAGAATGAGGAGAAAATGCTTCAGATCGTGATTGCTTCGAAATCTAATCAGGATGAGATAAATGATAAGATTAAGATGATTGAAGCTAAGAATGAGAAGCTTGAAAGGAAGTGTGAAAGAAACAAAGGCAGGATCAAACTGATTAAGGCAGATAACAAAGAACTAAGGAATGAAAACAAACGCCTTAGTAATTTGATTGAAGAGCTTTATAGTAGGGCACCCCAGTTAAAAGAGGGTGAAGAAGATGAAGAAGAAGATGAACAGAAAGTCGATTATGAATATTCTGAATCTGAGAAAGAAGAAGATGATGATGAGGATGATGATGGATCAGAGAAAAGTGATGATGATGATGATGATGACAATAATGATGATGATGATGATGCTGAAGGTGCTGGGAAAAAGCAAGGAGATGAGTTTAGCAGTGGAAGTGATCATGATGGAGGAGATGATACTTCTAGATTTACTTATGAAAAGAGAACACCAAAGAAGAAAGATACTGGAGAATCAAGTTCCAAGAAGAAAGGTGAGAACGTTGATTCAAATGAAAGTATTTTCTGGAACGAGAAGGTGAGATCTCTGTCTAATGATGCTAAACAGTTGTATAAGGATATGTTGGAAAAGAGAGAGTGGACCATTGAGTTCACAGGATGCTTCGCTGAAATATTCCAAACTGATGATTTAAGATATGAGTTGGAATATGAAGATCCAGATCTTGAAGAAGGGGAATTACCTGCATCTGTGGCAAAAGAGATACTAGATGGTCTTGCACAGAGGGTAGGGAAAACGTTTGAGGAGTTTATGATGGATGAATCGATTCCAGATATTTCTGAAAAGGATATTGGAAGTCATTCAGATGATGTGCAGACTCCTGAGAACAATGAAGTGGAAATGGAAGATATAACTCATGAAGAGTTTCCCCAGTACTTCAGACAAGATGATGAAAATGAAGTATTTCCTGACTTCACTGAGATACCAAATAAGTCAGCAAAACAGAAAGCTAAGAAAAGGAGTGAAGAGTTTGTGGAGAAGGTATTTGGTACTGATAAGAAAGATTCTTCTAACCAGTCTGATGAGTTGAAGAATTATTTGAAGAAATTGAAGGAAATGGATGAGAACCGACCAAAGCCTGAAGCTCAAGGTAACTTTTACAGATTTCATAATGACAAGTTCAAAGGCAGAGCTCTTGGGTGGACTTACTTAGGCAGGCTGAAATGTATTGCTGCAAAATGGGAAACCGGAATTCTGTACTTCAACAGATTCTGTGACTTGCTTACTCTACCGTACTGGGCGGTTAGAGACTTATGCAGATTCCCAATGTCAGGTGCCGAAGTAAATGGATCACATGTCGGTTGGTGCGCAGATAAATTGGTTTGGGAAAGTCGTACGAGATGGAACAGATTCAAGCCTCAATATCCCAGAAGAAGAGTGCATAGGGATATTGATCCTCAAACCAATATGAAGCGTGTTACTTTGATCTACAAAGCACCTAATGTGATGAGGAAGATACCATTGATGCCGATGCCACAGCATTTTAGTGCTGATTTTATCTTCTGGTACTATGATTGGAGAAAGGCAGAAGCAGTGATCGTGTTGAGAGATGGAAAGGATAAATACAAGCATGTTCATGTATTTGATCCTATGTGGTTGATTAATTGCACCTTTGAAGACATCATCATGCTTTTCTTCAATCCAATCTACTATGAACCAAACGACTTTGCTCAAGCAAGAAAATACACGCAAGTGGTTGGAGTTTGTTTTGCGTATGATATCAATGCGGGAAGTAACTTGGAGGGTAAGCTTGGTAAGACAGTGAAGATAGCAAACGTGTCTAAGCCGGTGAAGAAAACATTTGAGCCGCCAATGACTACTGAGCAGAAGAAACAGCTCAGAATCAAGTTGATGAACAAAAGTATGGACCAACAGAGAAAACTATCCAATCAATAGTCGAGGGGGAGTTTGTTGATGCGTTTTGCGACTAAGGATTGGATAAACATAATTAACATATGTTAGAGCTTGGCCGAAGGTAGACATAAGGGGCGAATGTAGATAAGATGGGCGAAGGAAGATGGATTATGGGCGAAGGTAGACTGGACTTGATCATGAAGACACATTCGACCACTGGAAGTGGGCGAAGGTGGAAAAAGCTCACATTCGACCAGTGAAAAGGGGCGAATGTGCAGTGTCTATAAATAGATTTTGTGATTTTGATTATGTAATAGAGTTGTCAGTTGTGTCTGTGTTCAGGTCAGGTTCAGAGGTGTTTTTGAGAGATTGTGTGTGTGTTCTAGATTAACATAAACTGATTGTAAAGGCTTATTTGAATGAAGTTAATCTATGAAATGATATTGAAAATGATCTTGATTGTGTCGTGATTTGTGTTTTATCAATTTGTTCAGAACTAGGGTTTCCGCACCTGGTTTTGTGACTTGTATGATCGTATAATCCTGTTTTAGCTAAAATCTTTCGCTCACAATGACAGCAGTACACGCGATTAGGAACTTAGCATGCAATTAGGAAAAGTCAACATGTGATTGGGGATGGTCAACAGGCGATTGTGAGGCTAATCGCCTACCTTAGCATGCGATTGAGGGGCTAATCGCATGCTAAGAGGGCTAATCGCCTGACTTGGCATGCGATTAGGAAAGCTAATCGCCTGCTAAGGAGGCTAATCGCCTGCAGCTGCTGCGCGACGCAATTTCGCGCGTTTAACCCTTCAAATCAGATCCGAAACATGTGTAAAACACCCAAAATCAAAACTAAACTATTAACCAGCCCTCTCCAAGCAAAAACCCCCAATTTATCTCTGCTCTAACGGGCTCGGTGCGATTATTTCCAAAAACGGCAAAATACTAGGTTTCATTAACTATGAAATCTTTCCTTAAGTAGTAAAGATCAGATTACACCTCCTACAAATTGCAATACATCATCCCTATGTTATAACATCATTCTAGCATGATTCCTAACCATAAACAAGCAATGAATCATAACATAACATCCTAATTCTTCAAGAATCATCCAAACGGGTCAAAATGCATACTTCCATCTAAACACCATAACAAGAGCTTAAACTCATAGATAATCATCCTAACAACTCCTACACATCAGAAGTACATCAAATTCATGGAAACATTCATGTTATAATTACCAAAAATCATCATATGCATCAATACTTCACATATAACACACATAAGGGTTTGGGTTTGTTTAAAAAATGGTTTTAAATGGATTTTCAAAGACAAAAACATTTATAAGTCAGGTCTGGACTTTTAGGGAACAAAATATAATCATTTAAAGGTTTGGGTTTGAAGAACACACCTTGGATTTAAGAGAAAATGATGGAATAAGCTTGGAAATGGTTGTTTTGATGTAAAAACGAGTTCCAGAGGGTGTTTGTGTGTTGGTATGGGTTATGGGACGGCTAAGGTTGCACAAATGGTGTTTTGGAGGTCAAGGGTGGTATTTATAGGCGTTTCTAGTCGTTTAAAACATGTTAGGCGATTGTGTAGCCTTATCAGGCGATTAGGGCTGCTAATCGCCTTCACTATCATGCGATTAGCCCCAATCGCCCCTTAACACTGCCTAATCGCCCCTTAATTCATGTGATTAGGCCTAATCGCCTGATACTACATGCGATTAGGGCTAATCACCTCTATCAGCATGCAATTAGGGCTAATCACTTATAATGTCATGCAATTACGTGTAATCACCGTTTTAACATATGTATCCACGTATACACATACCGATAAGTCACGTAATGATTATAAACACATAATACATGAAAACAAACACGTTCACACTCGTTCACCAATTCCCGGGACTCGAGACTTGCATGTGTGCGTTAAACCCGGCGATTCCACGAATCACCAATCCTTGTACACATGGTTATGGACCGACTCCCGATGATCCCGCGGATCATCGTAACGACTCCCGATGATCCCGCGGATCATCGTAACGACTCCCGATGATTCCCAGAATCATCGTACCGACTCGACTGACCCCGTTAAGTACGTAATATGCATGACTCGCTAAGGTAGACTTACTAGTTTAGTTACTGTTACTAACCTGAGTTTGCCGGGTGTCACACACACACACACACACACATATATATATATATATATATATATATATATATATATATATATATATATATAGAGAGAGAGAGAGAGAGAGAGAGGGAGAGAGCCAGTTAGAGAGAGAGAGAGGTAGAGAGAGAGAGAGAGTAGAGAGAGCAGGTGTGTAGAGAGAGAGAGAGAGTGGTGAGAGATTATTATTATTATTATTATTATTGTTATTATTATTATTATTATTATTATTTAAAAGCTAACTTGGGTGGGGTGTTGTTATTACTAAAATGCCTATAATATTGTTTGCAAAAAGACTTTGATACCTCTAATTAAAAAAATACAAAAAATTTAAAAAGTGTTAATGTGTCACTTAATGAATGGTTCTTTGGGATTCTTTAGTTCTCACAACTTAATGGAGTTTTCATATGATCCCAATCCTATTCTAGATTAATATACATGACCAATAACAACATTGTTATTCCATCATTCTTGAAATAACGTTCCGTTAGAACATATACTTTGTGAACAAAACTAGAAGTGACATATACCCAATTCTAAGTTCAGGTATACCAGAAACTTTGTTCCATCATTCATATGTTTCATACCTAACTTAACTCCTACACCATTCGACACATATCTAACCACATGCAAGATTATTATTATTATTATTATTATTATTATTATTATTATTATTATTATTATTATTATTATTATTATTATTATTATTATTTTCATCTTTTTATCATAGAAACAAATTGAATAATTAAGCCAAAGCTAACAACCAACAAAATAATCAACCATTTCTTGCTTTTCAAGTGTGTTTTTGTGACACTAGAACCCACAATAGATGTTTTTAAGGGATTTTTTTAGGAAAGATAGGGTGTTAGTAGATAAGAGAGGGTGTGATGTAGAAGCAGGGGCAAATGCAGCTAACACACAGGGGGGAAATATGTTACCCCTCGATTTTCCTGACAAAGTGAAAAAAATTGCTTTTTAAAGTATTTTTATAAAATATTACCCTTAAAACAAAGTTTTTATTACCTCTTAAAATAATTTTAATTAAATGTTACTTCTTATTTTATTTTCTAGATCCGTCACTGTGTAGAAGTGAGAGTGTGGTTTAATTTTTCTAAAAAATACCAAATAACAAATATGTGAGTGCAACTAGAAGAGACACGAGAGAACAGAAAAGTGGGTGCTTTTACATCTTGTGTAGAGAGAAATCTTCCTATTCGTGGGGCAGGTGCTAGGTGCACATAAAAACATAAAAAAAGTACTTCTATTGCTAATTCTCTTAGAGCACTCACGATAGCTTTTTCATCCTTCATTTACTCACAACTAATCACAACTACATATTATATTAAAAATCATTACAGTTTCTCTCTCCTCCACTCACAACCACTTTCAACAAATATTAAAAAATAAATACAGTTTCTAGTTTTCCCCAAAGGATTTCCAAATAATCCCAAATATACCGATCAACAGTAGATTCCCCATTTTTCTTCACTCACAACCTCTCAAAACCACCCCATATAATTTAGGGGCTACTCTCACATAAAAATGGGGGAGCTATTGTGAATGCTCTTAATGCAATTAACTTTGTGTTCCCGAGTTAACTAAACAAGAGAAAAGAAAGGAAAGGAATGGAAGGAAAAATTTGATTGTATTCCCGAGTTTCATTAAATGAAGGAAAAGAAAGGAAAACAAAATATGGTGTGTTCCCGAGTTTCATTAAATGAAGGAAAAGAAAGGAAATGGAAGGAAAACTAGACAAAATCCTTTAGTTTAGTTTTCCTTCCGATTTGAAAGGAAACAGAAGGAAAGGATACTTATCCTTTCTTTTCCTTTCCCTTCCTTTCCTTCTATTCTTTTTATTTCTTTTCCCTCTTTAAGTTAACTCGGGAACACAACGTAAATCTCTCATTGTTTAATTATATCCATATGGGAGCATCGAAAGAATGTCTTACCTTAAGAGGTGAACTCTTCAATTAGTGCCTTTAGGTGAGAGTAATCTATAGATGGTTGGAAACTTGGGAATTTACCACTCGGTTAACCAAAACCTAGTGTGTGAGCTCGTTATGGACAAAATGAATAATATGGTTGGTACAAGTGGTCGGATGTTACAAGAGATATCATAGCCGCACAATATTCTATTTTGTAGCTAGGCAAACCTCAACGGAGTCAAAGAATCCCAAAGGCAATGTTTATGACACCTCAGAAAGATCCCACATCATTCTTGCTTTTCATGAGATATAATAGGCCAAAGTGAGGGCGTGTGGAAGCGGTATGAAGCTCAACATGGTTGAGGAGGTAGTGAGGTATTGACGAGAACACTGCCCTCGCCTCTAGCTACCAAAAGCTACATTAAAACAAGACACCTCTTCTAAATTGGAATTGCAATAAAGAAGGAAAGTGATGTTACATAATACCAAAGTGGGAACACCGCCCCCACCATCGGGACGAGCAGGATGACACCCTCTACTATGAGAAATGTTCCACCTCAAATATCATCAATGTTTTTAGGCATAATGGTTCTAAATAAGATGGGAATTTGACAGTTAAGCATGTTTGAGTGAGATTAATCCATAGATTGATGACCTTCTAGGAAGATTTCACTCAAGCAAGCAAGAATATTATTTGGTATGAGTGGTGTACCTTATAGTTTTCAGAAATCCTAATTAATTCATGCAATTAGTTTATCTTTAACGACTACATTTTTAAGGAAAATTTTGAAGGCCCATACTGAATTTTGGGCATGTTACACATTCATATAACCAAGCACGTAACATCTTTGTCAATTAGGTACATGTATACGTCTTCATTCTCCTATCTTTCTAAAAATGGAAAGAAAAGCATGCAAAGTTTATGTTATCTTACTTTCTCAATTACTATTTTGTGCATAAACTTTTAACGCGTGTAAATTTTAGTACCGTCCCAACATGGCCGGCTCAATAATTTTATGTTCTCATGTAGATTAAAAAGTCATGGCCCTTTTCGTAAAAAAAATATGGTTTTTAGTAGAATCTTAACACGTGGGAATACAATTTCACACATTTTTTGTCTATGATTTCTAAAAGACACAAATCCAACTATACATTTCGAAGATTGAGAGTTGAGTAAGTCATAGTGATTAAAAAGGAAAAATCAAATGCAAATCGAACATAGTCAGGCCCTAATAGATTGAGGCCCCTTAAAAATGAGCCCCAAGCTTCACCTTAGTTTTTTTTAAGTCAAGCCGCATTGGTACAATGACAAACCATAAATGATCAAAACATTTATTTGTCACCGCAAACTGCTGATTAGCAAACATATCACCTTGAGCGTATGTTGTTTCGTAACGATTATGCTAAGTTATATACACCATGTTGGTTAGTAAACATAAGATTAATCTAAAACAACTCAAATTACGAAATTATTCAACTTAAAATCATCATATAAACAAGCTAAAAGTCTTTTAAGTAAAGTCAAAGGAAAAGGAATTTATAAAAGATGCACAAATTAACCTAATTTTACATCAACTCACTCAACACTCATTTACACACACTAAAAGACAAAACCATAAACACACACAAGAAGACAAACAAACCACATACACATAACGTACACTTTTGTATAAATAGAGGGTATGTTTCATAAGGAGACGTATGCTTGAGGTTCTTTTTCACACTCACAATCGTTGTGTCAAACAACCTCTTCGGTTTCCACCACCCGTAGATGGAAGTTGCGATGGCAACCGCAGGCGGCACATGTAAGCAAAGCCTCAGTTCCCTCTTCCTCGTGTGATGCCATGAATTCGCGACACCCATCAACCGCATAGCCACCAACGTTGGCTGCATGATTTCTTTGACACTCGCCATATCGCACATGAACCCTCATCGTATTAGATGAATTAGTGGAATCCGAAGACGGTGGCAGCTCTTCCCTTATCAACACCACTCGTCTTTTGGTCATTTGTTTTGAACAAAAGATGTGTTTTTTGTTGAAAACGTTACCCTAAAAGGGATTATTTATAGGCTGTAAAGCTTTTCACTAACCTTAAGAATAATTTGGTTCAGTTTCACATTTCACCCTTGTTGTTTGATTTTGTTTCCAATCATAACCTTGCTTTTTGTATTAATCGAAATTACACGTTTAAGTTTTTTGTGAAGGTAATTATGGTTAGAAGAATATTCATGCATGTGTTCCACATGTATGTCATCTTATCAATCTATTACCACACGTATTATGTATATAACAATAACATACCGTACATACATGTTACTTTGTTTAACCTTTGCCCTTTCAATTGGAAATCATTTCTTTTCTTAGCTGCCTTTTGGTCACAATATATATATTTTTGAAATTGAATTTATTCTAATAATTTTTCTAAAACATTGTTCAAAACCCTTTTGTCCTTTCATATATATATATATATATAGCCACACGGATCACAAATTGGAACAATAGCAAATAATATCACCTTATGATCAGTGAAGAAAAGTCACCGATGGATTAATTATCGACGCTTGTCTTTAGTTGCTTGTTGATCACCAACGATTCTTTATTAGAAATTTACCATCAATGTTGATAGTCACTAATTACTAATAGTGAACTATCCATTGACTCAACTCATACTCTTATTTACCTACCCAATATTAACATTTGATAAGAAAAAATGTCACTTATATATAGCATAAAGGACTTATTGATAATATGTTAATTCATTAGGCATCTCTTTTTAAATTTGGTAGCTAGTATCACAAGATATTATTAAAATGCGAAAGGAAAGTAGTAATGCCAAAACAATATGCTCTAAAAATATATGCTTAGAAGTTCAAGTTGGCAAAGGACTGGCCGGGGGCCGGGCATGTTATGGGTCCAAGGTTAACAACTCACTAAGCATAGAATACAAGTACCAATCCTTTCTTTATCAAGGAAAAACAAAGATAAAAACAAGTCATAATAGACCTTTCATCATTTAGCTTGTCACAAAGGCCAAAAGTCCTACTAATATTTGTATGTCAGTCGTCCTACTTCGGTCTAGTCAATTCATGACCGGCAACAAACTTTAAGGAATGAGATGAGAAGATATAAAGTTTTATAATCGTATTTTTAATATACATTTTCATTATTATTAACGTGATTAAACTTGTTGCTTTTTTTATTATATTATAGTATGTACATTAAATTCTATGTTACATCTTAACACATATTTTATTAAATCATATTAGATTTATCTATTTCAAAAAGCTTACAGGATATAATCTAGTATAAAAATAAAAGAAATCATGTCAAGAGATATGAATAAAAAGAAAAAGTCTTGAGAATTTTATACTACACATACATTATCATTTCTTTTGCATCAATCTGGTTTTTGAAATATTATTAAAATATAAAACATAGTGACACTAGTAAAATAATTACTCCAACCGTCACTACCTTTGATATATGTTAAGCTAAAACCGTTAACGGATTAGTTCAATGTATTTTTTCTTTCATTTTGCTTGTTTAAGTGGTTGGATTAATCATGAACTCTAAAGATCCGTATTTCTACTTGAGTTGATATATTAGAAAAATGATCTAGATAGTAAAAGTTTTTTTTTTTATATCACTTTTGTGCTATACAATGGAAATTATTGATGTACTATAACTTTTGAAGGAGTAATTTATTGTATCATCGAATGTCAAAATATTCTCTTTGGATTTGACAGTATTTGAATCCGATCTTTAATAAATAAAATCAATCATGCTAATTTGGCTTGGTTTTCTTTTAAAAGACTAATGAAGCATTAATGGGTAATGGGTAATCCCTTCTTTTTAAGCAAATGAAAATGACTATAGATAAAGATTCAAAGAATGTGTATAAATTAATATTGCACAACTTTCATGTGATTGTCGCATGTGTGCTTACACATTTTTATCACTATGATCAAACGTTTTTGCCTTTAATTTATTTCTCTTTAAAGAAAATTCGACTTGAATGGAATTTTTAAAGTCTAAAATAAATTAGTATAGACATGTATTATTGAGACTTTATATTCCTAAATTTGGTTTTAATTTCTACTTATTTTTATTCTATCGATTATTATCTTCAAAGTCTACTACGAATCATCTATGACTCATATTTCCGACGAGTACTATTATTATTAATTTTCTTTTTCATGTTCTTAAAGCTTTTGTCGGTGATTCCCAACCGATCATCATACTAATATGTAGAAAACCGTAACCATTTTTGTTTGTTAGGTCAAATATGATCCTTCGGTAATAACCAACAGACCCGATTCTTCTATGGTTACATTTTTTAAAGTTCATATCTTATTCGAATGGAATGTTACGTATGCGAGCTACTCTTGTCTCTTGATATAAGTCGACAAATTTGTTTACATAAAAATACAACTATGGACAGTGACAGATGTGTTTTAGCATGTGTAAACTGTGTAAGAAAGCCCACACGACAATTTCTCTCATACTTGTCTTTTGAGTTATTTATGCAACTCTCTAAATACACTAGCCGTTTCGTTTATAGAAACGTTTTGATTGAAATAAAATACGTTACCTAAATTTGAAATTTATGGTGAGTGAAAACAGACTCAAATTCATATTGCTTTCTTTTGAACAGCGACTAAATTCATGTTACTAACAAATCAAGAATCAATAATACTATTTTTTTTATGATGAAGAAACGACGATAGTTACAATTAGGGTGCAAACGAGCTGAGCCGAGCCCCAGCTCGACTAGGCTCGAGCTCAAAAAATGTTGAAATAAGGTATAATTCAAATGTTGGGATATTTATTTTTCTAAAAAATATGTTTGTTTAGATTGTTTCAAGTATTGGGGTTATGGTTAAATAAGGAGTTCGGTCCAGAAATCAGGCCCATTTGTTTAGTAGCACAGCTTGTGTCCAACTGGTTTGGTGAAGCCATAATGGAGTCTTATTATAAATTGAAGAGAGAGTATTCAAGAAGTTGGTTGGTCAAATATTTTTTTCTATTTGTGCAAGTCTGTATTATTTCTTTGTATTTGTATGGTTGTCTACTAATCTAAATCATCAACTGGCACAGTGCATCTTTGTATTGTTGAGGTTTCAATGATTTGTTGAAACTTTTGGGTTTGGTTTGGGTTAATAAGAGTTTTGGTCACCGTTTTATGTCGCTATTTCTTGTGTTCATTGTCTTGTTTCTGAGAGATTGTTGGTATTAGTGTTTAGATATGTCATTTCTACATGGTATCAGAGCCATAAGGCTCTTTTATCGTTTTATTTTCCTGGTTCCAGGTTGTTTCCGCTGCTTATTTTCATATCTATAAGTTTAGATCGTGTCTATTTGTCCTTGATTTTGTTTTCTTAGATCTAGGGTTTCTGGATCTTGTTTCGTGTCTGTCTTGTCTAGATCTAGGATTTTTAGATCTTGAGAGTTCTTGATTGTCTGGTGTTTAGTTAGATCTAGGGTTCTAGATCTGTGTCAACTATTGTTGGCAAGAGCTTGAGGAGGAGCTTCGATTGAGGTGTGTTTTTTGTTTCTGTTTTTGGAAGCTAGCAACCTATAAGTCTTTTCTATCTCCCTTCTTGTTATTTCTTTGTTATTTTTTTTTTTTGCTGCTTTGCTTGGCTGTTGGAGTACTCGGTAAGTCTTCTTGTTCTTGATCATGTATTGAGTCTCGGCGTCTTTGGCCTGGTTAGGGTGGACCGATGGTTGATTGATCCTTGTGTTGTGACGTCTTATTTGTTTGTTCTTGATTGATTTTATTGTCTAGTGGTTCTTGTTCTTGTTCTTGTTTGTCTATTGTTCTATTATATACGTATAGACCTTAGTTAATAAAGAGCTCTCTTATGTTAAGATCTGTGTGGGCACCTATGAGTGATGAACCCATGATCTGAACACTGACACAACTTCGCTCTCTAAGGTTTGTGGTATGCTAAGTTAGCTATTGCTAACTGATTTGTTGTTTGTTTGTTTTCTGTGTGATTGGTTGTTTATTTGTTGTGTATTGATCTTGTTTGGATATGGGTGATGATGTTGTTACTGGTGCGTCTGGTATTCCTATACCTCATAGTGGAGGTGTTGGAACATTAATCAGTAAGTTGGATATATGTGATCCTTTGTACATGCATCCTAGTGATACTAGCAGTAGTTCTATCATTAACATAAAACTAAAAGAATAGAAAATTATTTAGTCTGGGCTAATTCTATGAAACTTGCTTTGGAAACTAAAAACAAATTTGGTTTTATTGATGGAACTATTGTTAGGTCTTGTGATGTTGAGGTCTTGGGTAAACAATGGGATAGGTGCAATTTTGTGGTATTGTCATGGTTGTTGAACTCTGTTAGCGAGGAATTGCTTCTAGGACAAGTGTTCTCTAAATTTGCTAGAGATGTTTGGTTAGAATTAAAGGAGACATATGATAAAGTAGATAGTTCAATAGTGTTTAATCTGCATCAAAAGATTAATTCATTAATTCAAAATAGTAGTTCTGTCTCTGAGTATTATCATAAACTAAACACAATGTGGAAACAGTTTGATTCTATAGTTCAACTTCCTTTATGCACATGTAATGCATCAAAAAAATTTCAATGATTTTAATGGTTTAATAAAACTAATGCAGTTCTTAATGGATTTGGATGATATCTACCAGCCAGTTAGAACTAATCTTTTGATGTAAAATCCCTTACCTAATATCAAAACTGCCTTTTCTATTGTGTCTAGAGAAGAGTCACATATGAGTTCTAGTGTTAGTACAAAAGGATCAAATGTGTCATTTTTTTTCTAAAGCTAATCAATTTCTTGATAATAAGATAAAGATAATGAGAGGACCTAATCCTAACTTGTAATGTACTCATTGTAACATGCTAGGGCATACTGTTCATAGATGCTATGAATTATTTGGTTATCCACCTAGTTTTAAAAAGCAAATTGTAAATCAAGATTTTAAAACCAATCTGTCCAGAAATATGTTTAGTGGAAAAGCTAACTTGTCTAGTAGAAATTTTAAATCAACTACTACTACTTTGCCTTTTACATCTGAGGAGATATCCAAGTTAATGAATCTCATAAGTGATAGAACAACAAGTGATCCTCAACCTTCTAATGTGGGAGGTGAGTCAGTTGTTGTAAATGGTTTCACAAATGTGTATGTTTTAAGTAAAGTCTGTAGTATGTTTGAAAATTTTTCAAGTTATTCTACATTAGTTAAAACTGCTTTGTTATTAAAATGGATTATAGACACAGGTGCTAATTAGCATATGGTTAGCACTGATGAAAACATGATAAATTGTTTTGATGTGTTTAACTATAATATATCTGTTAAACATCCAAATGGTACAAGTGTTAAAGTTATGAAAATAGGAGATATCAAGTTAGGCAATGAACTCATATTGTATGATGTCTTTTATGTTTCTGAATATTGTGTGAATCTGATCTCTCTTCACAAGTTAGCTCAGGATAATAAACTAAATGTCTTATTTGATGATCATGCTTGTTATGTCCAGGATTCCAAGTCCAGGAGAATCCTGGTGACAGGTAAAGAGCATGATGGTTTGTATTTTGTATGAGACAATGTGAGTGATGTTAATATGTGTTTTAATAGTGTTAATGATTCTAATATGTGGCATAGTAGATTAGGCCATCCATCTAATGAGGTCCTAGTTGTGTTAAAGGGATAAAATGTGCAGTAGGGCTGAAAAATGTGTTTTAATCAGATACTCACCTTTTAAAAAGTGGTATAAAATCTGGTGTTTAGATTCAAAATAGTTTGAGTATTCAAGAGATGTAAAGTTTTATGAAAACAGTTTTCCTTTCAAGTTTTCTAATGATGAAGTGTTATTTAAAAATGTTAATAATCTGATATTTTTGTTATTTATATGAAAATATAAGCAGTGAAAATTTCTTAAATAACAACAACAACAACAACAATCCTCCCAATGATTAAGGGGGAATCAGTGTTGCTCATGAACACTATCTTGGGTTAGGAATAGAGGACTTTCCCAGGGCTGCCAGGGGGTGGATCATGATCATAGTTCATTTGATCATATAGCAGATCAACAGCCTGGTAGTATAGGTTGTAAAGGGATTGTTCCATCCAGTGATGAGGGTTCAAATGATGAGAATTGTACTCCTGAAGGAAATAGGATTGATAGTGGTGTTAGAAGGTCTCATAGGAACTCTGTCTAACAAAAAATTTGATAATTTCATTAGTGAAGTATGGGGTTGAAAAGGTTGTTAATTATTCTCATTTGCCATCTAAAAATATGTGTTTTGTATCTAGTCTTAATAAAACGGTTGAAACAACTACTTATTCAGAAGCTTCTAAAGATCCTAGATGGATTGAAGCTATGAATAAGGAGATAGATGCTCTTTATAGAAACAATACTTGGTTGTTAACTGATTAACTCCATGATAGAAAACCCATATGGTGCAAATGAGTGTTTAAGATTAAATATAAGGCAAATGAAGAGATTGAGAGGTATAAAGCCAGGCTTGTTGCCAAAGGCTATAACCAAAGAGAAGGTATTGACTTTGGATAGACATTCTCTCCTGTGGTTAAGATGGTAATTGGTAGGTGTTTGTTAAGTATAGTTGTTAGTTGCATTTTTAGGCATAATTTATCATCTTTTTAGTAGCTAGTTTTAGTGTTTTTATGCATTTAGGTTGTATATATTGCATCATCTTTCGTGAAATGCATATTTTGGTGGGCGGGAAATCTACTTTGGTTTGTTTTTGGTTGATTTTGTAGGTGTGGAGAATTGAAAGAGGCAATCACGAGCATTGACGAGGCGAGGCCATAATTTACTTAGACTTTACTGGCGTCTTTAAAAATGAATTTTGGCTGCAAGTAGCGTTGAAAGAACTAGAGGGGGCTGGATTGTAAAATAATAATAATTGAAAGAAATCTTTAAATGACAAAAAAAGGAAACTAACAAATCTTGGAGAGAAAAGTGGCGTGAGGAAAGGAAAAAAAAGAGAAGAATTGAAGGGCATTTTTATTTTTTTTAGCATCAAAGACAATTCTCCATTTTTGTTTCGTAAGCCTCTCTATTTTTGTTTAGTAAACTTTTAGTTTTATTGTTTTATTTCGTATTTGTTTTGATTGATCTAGTTATTATGTTTGGCTAGAACATTTTAGTTTCAACACTAGGGTTTGTTTGATTTGATTCATAAACTTATGTAAACGGTTATGAGATCCATTTATTTTAGCGGTTTGTTTGTGTAATTCTTGTTCTTAATACAGGTTCAATCCGGAAAATATTAGATTGTTAATAAACCTAATCAACTTATTAATTTTTCTAATAAAGTTCATCAATATTTAAAACCTTAATCAAGTTTTAGTTTTTGATACAAGGAACAAATAATATTTTGAGTTTGTTTATGAACCCAAAATTATTATAGATTCACATGATCTAGTTTAACATTCCGAACGACGTGAGTGTTCAATTATAATTGATACTTCTATCACGCAACCCGCACACTAAGATCCGAACGGCGTGAGCTTAGAGTAGCGGGATGGCTCTAATCAACGAACCGCGTTTGGTTAGACTTTAGATGGAGTGGATGTCCGAACGGTGTGACGTCTAGTATTGATACAAACTATTAATTAAAAGGATCATTGCACCGTGACCGTTAATGATCGTAAGCCGAATCGAATCAAGAAATTGCCCTGGTGTTGAAATTAGTTTTTAATATCTGAATTCCCTAACATTTTAATCGTCTTAGTTTTAATTTAGTTTTCGTCATTTTTTATCAAATCAAAACCCCCCTTTAAACAATCGTATCTGCACTTGAAACGTTTTTGGTATAATTGATTAATCTGTATCCCTGAGAACACGAACCTTAATTTCACTCATACTAGTAGGTTTATTATTTATTTATTTATTTGTTAGATTCGACTCCCAACAATAGCTATTCAAAACAACTGGCCTATTTTCCAATTAGATATTAGTAATGCATTTCTGTATGTGTCTATTTCTAAAGATGTTTACATGACTCTCCCTAAAGGATACTATCCAAAGGGAGAAACAAAAGTGTATAAATTAGTCAAGTCTTTGTATGGGCTTAAACAAGCTACTAGGAAATGGAATGAGAAGTTGACTAATGTATTATTAAGTATTGGTTTTGTGCAAAGTATTTGTGACCACTCCTTATTTGTTAAAACTGATAACAATGTGTTTTTTAGCATTATTGGTATATGCAGATGACATTGTTATAACCGGAAATAATGAAAAGGAAATAAGTAATGTCAAAACTTTGCTTAGTTCAAATTTCCAAATCAAAGATCTTGGAAAACTTAAATATTTGTTAGGAATAGAAGTTTTATATTCAGAAAAAGGAATTTCTTTAACTCAAAGAAAATACTGTTTGGAACTCTTAAATGAATTTGGGTATTTAGGGTGTAAACCCGTAAATACTCCAATTGAACAAAGCTATATTGTTTCAGCTAAAGTGTTGAAAACTGATTTAGTTCTTGACAATGTTTCTGGATTTCAAAAGTTAAATGGTAACTTTTGTATATTTCACTTACTAGGCCTGACATTAGTTATGCAGTCCAGTTTCTAAGTAAATTTATGCATAAACTAACTCAGATTCATTTGCAAATTGATTTAAGGCTTCTTAGGTATCTAAAGTCATCTCCTAGAAAGGGGATTTTGTTTAGTAAGTCTGAAAAATTTGAGTTGAGTGGTTATGTTGATGCTAATTGGGCAAAGTGTCTAATGCCTAGGAAGTCAGCTACAGGTTATTGTATCTTTCTTGGTAAATCTATTGTGTCATGGAAAAGTAAAAAAACAAAGCATTGTATCCAGATCTTCGGCAGAAGCTGAATATATGGCTTTGTGTTCAGCATCATGTGAAATTATATGGTTAAAAAATTTGTTGCAAGAACTAAGTGCCAAAGTTGTATTACCTATGACACTTTATAGTGATAGCAAGGCTGCTATTTCTATAGCAGCAAATCCAGTCTTCCATGAAAGGACTAAGCATTTCAAAATTGATCTTCATTCATTTTATTAGAGAAAAAATATCTAATTGTGTTATTCGAACTGAGAAAGTAATTTCAGAAGATCAAATTGATGATATTTCCACAAATAGTTTGAGTGTTGAACAACACAAAAACCTGTGTGATTGTTGAGCATGGTTGATTAGTTTAGCATTTTAATTAAGGGGGCGTGTTGAAATAATGTATAATTCAAATGTTGGGATATTTATTTTTATGACTAATATGTTTGTTTAGATTGTTTTAGGTATTGGGCTTATGGTTAAATAATGGATTCTTATTTTAAATAGAAGAGAGGGTATTCAAGAAGTTGGTTGGTCAGATATTTTCTATTGTCTCTCTCGTTCTTTCTCTCATTCTCTCAGTGTCGTATTAGGGTTTCTTCTATTTGTGTAAGTCTGTATTATTTCTTTGTATTTGTATGGTTGTTTGCTGATTTAAATCAGCAGCAAACACAGTGGATCTTTGTATTGTTAAGGTTTTAGTGATTTGCTGAAACTCTTGGGTTTGGTTTGGGTATTTTTTGGTTTGGGTTAATAAGAGTTTTTTGTATGACACCCGACAAACTCAGGTTAGTAACTTTTGTCAACTAGTAAGTCTACCTTAGCGAATCATGCATGCATTACACTTAAATGGGTCAGTTGAGTCACTACGATGGTTCAAGGAACTATCGGGAGTCATTATGATGGTTTGGGGAATCATCGGGAGTCATTACGACAATCCAAGGGATCATCGGAGGTCGGTCCATAACCATGTGTACAAGGATTGGTGATTCGTAGGATCACCGGATTTAATGCGCACACGCGAGTCTCGAGTCCCGGGAATTGGTGAACGAATGTGAACGTGTTAGTTATCAAGTAATATGTGTCTATAATCATTATATAACTTGTCGGTATGAGAATATGCATTAATATCTGTTAAAATGGTGTTTAACGCGCCGAAAAAACTAGTTTTACTGTAGGGGCCGACTAGGGTAGCTAGTCCCCACCTGAAGGGGCGACTAGGGGCCTAGTCGCCTGCTGTAGGTGGTGACTGGCATATCTAGTTGCTACCTGCAGAAGCTTAGTCGCATGTTGTGCTTGAAAAGACTAGCAGCAGCTATAAATACCATACTTGACTTGTATAACATCATTTATGAAACCCTAACTTGCCCTAAACCTCTCTCACACTATCCTTAACCTCTGGAACAGGTTTGTTCTCTAAATCTACCATTTCCAAGCCTAAAACATCATTTCTAAGCAAAATCTAAGGTGTGTTATTGATCCTAAGCTTTTATCATGTCGTTATTTTGACCCTTAAAGCTCCAGACCTGTTTTTATAAAGTTTGTGTCTTTAAAACCTTTTAAAAACAGTCCTAAAACAAGTCTAATCATTTAAATGGGTTCTATATGGAAGATTCATGCACAAAACGGTTTTTGATGATTAAAACATAGGGATTCTTATGTGTTTGATGTTTTGTTGATATGAATGAGTTATTAGGATGAAAATCTTGGATTATGATGTTTGTTTGATGTGTTTTGATGATAATTTGCGTTTTGACCCGTTTGAGTGCATTAGGAGGATTTAGGATGTTATAGGGTGATTTAATAATCGCGTGATGTTAGGGTTTATGCTAGAATGATGTAGTAACAGTATGATGAGGATTGGAACATGATTATGTGATGAAATCTGATTATTTGCCATTTAGGGTAAGGTTTTCATGCAATGATGTGATGTTTTTATAATATTATTCCATTTTGGGAAATGCTTGCAATTAGGTTGTTAGACTGATGATAAATTGGGGTTTTTCGTTTAGGATAAGTTGCGTGATGATTATGAATTGATATTGGGTGTTTTTACATGTTTCGGATCTGATTTGGGGGTTTAACGCACGAAAGGAGCCGCCCATGCTACAGGGGGCGACTAGCTTAGCTAGTCGCCTGTATGGAACCAAGTAACCCTTCCAGGGGCAACTAGATCTTTGCTACGTAACCGTTCATCTTCGTTCACAAACATCCTTCTTCTTCCACACCCAGATCCAGGGGCTTCAAGAAAAGAGACGGGAGCTTCGGATATGGTGTCAACAGAGATGATGATGTTGAGTAGGTAGAACAAAGTGAGAGACATAAAGGATTTTCTATACCTTGGTCGGCCGCCCCTCGTTATCGCCTTCACCACAAACGTTCACCTCATCACCAACACCCCTCGTCATTACCACTGTTCAACACACCATCCCAGATCTGAACTTTTTTATCCCAATAATTTTTCACTAATGGGGGCAAAGATGGGTTTGGATTTGAAAGGATTTAGATGGATTTGAAAAAACAAAAGAAGCTAAAAGAACAAGAGAGATAGGGAGATTTAGGTGGACTTGATGAAAAAATGAAATAGAAAAGAGAGAGTAGTTGGACAGAGAAAAGAGCATGAGAGAGAGACTTGGGCTTAAAAATGAATTGAAAAGAGAGAGGGAGAGAGAGAGGGGGAGGAGAGTAGTTGGTCAGAGAAATTTGGAAAAGAAAAGATGTGTCAGTACTTTAGAAAGACAACAACAAAAAATGTTAAATGGTAAAAAATACCCTTCAAAGAGAGAGAGGAAGATGAAAGACGTGGAACAATATAGGCCATGTATTGGGTTTTCAAAGTCTCTTTAACTCATGGGGGTTTCCTAGTTATACTTCCCATATATATATATATATATATATATATATATATATATATATATATTATCTTATTAAGGAGGAGTGATGTACCATTTTGTAATTTTCTTATCCGTTCAACTTAACAAGCACTGTGTACAATAGATTTAAGCTTAGTTTTTAAGGGTATAATGGGGAGGTTGGTGACAATTAAGACACTTAGGAGGGTATTATTGTAACTTTACCATCATTATCTCACTCACATCTTAAAATCCTATTCCAATCCTACCCTCATGACCATACCAATAGATTATCCATTTAATTTCCCTTAATTGTGATTATTGCTAGAAAACGAAGAGGCACGAAGTTGTTACTAATATAAAATTGATGCCATGAAAATATCTAGAGGAAGTAGGTTCTAGCCTCTATTGAGAACCCAATACATATAATTTGATAAGTTGAATCAAATCCAGCTCACATTTTTTTAACAATCTTTGTGCTTCTGTCTTTCATTAGGAATGAAGTTGAAGGGGTGGATGTTGAATCACAAACAAGGCATCAAAATATCATCATCTAAATAACAAGGTTTGTCTATTTGATGTTTTCCTTTAAGTTAATTTACAAGCATATTTGTAGTCTGACATCATGGTATAAACATCAAGGTTTGTTTATTAATGTTTCCTTTAATTTTACAAGCATGTTTTTAGTTATGGGACCTGCCGCATCATCGCAAACACGGATCCTCAAAATGCTTATAGGGACCCAAAGGCACCGATGCACGAAAGCTCTGTGGATTTCTCCCTTTCACAACAGAGTGGGCATGTAGCATTGAGTACATTTATGTTTCTGCGCCTAATAGCAAGCCTTGTGGGTATGTGATCCATGTTTACCCTCCAACCGAATATGTTTATCCTTTTGGTAGCCATTTATTCCACTTGAACTTGGATATGGATGCTTCAGACTCTTGGCCGATTAATAGTTTTCTGAAGGACTTAACTGAGAATTGGCCACTTTCGTCAGCGCCCCATTAAGTGTCACGTTTTTAAAGTATTCTTCTGGCAGAATATATTCTAATGTGACTATTTTCAAAAACAACGGCTTTCTTTTAAATATTTATGGTGATTAAAATTGTCTCTTAACTCTTAAGTGTCAAGTTTTTATGTGCTGCACTTTAGACTTACTTCTATTTTATATGTGGGCATTTTCTAGCTCTATTCACCTCATTTGGATTCTCCACTACTTCTTTTCTTGTACCAGGTTTGTTTTTAATTTGGTGAAAAAGGTTTTAGTGTTCCGTTTTGATGTATCACAAGCAATGTATGTAGCTACTTATATAATGTGGTTAATCAATATGTGTATTGGATGTATCCTGATTATGCCAAACTATTGGATTTTTGGTTTTCAGAAATAAAAGATATAAGCCTAAAAATAGGCTAAGTATAGACATGATAACTCTTCTAGACATTCACAACAAGGGAAGACTGTCCATCAAATGCACCGATTTTTGTAGTTTGATTACTTAATCCATTCAGACACTGCCACGTGCATACAAAGTTATAAGATGTATCTCATAAGTAACGGGTAAATCAAGGATTTTCTTTTCTTCTTTATATTAGAAATTTCCTTTTTTTTCTTTGGGTTCCTGGAGAATTTTTTTGATAATGAGTTCTTTTCCTTATTACTGTAAAGAAAGAGTGCTTGAAACGGCCAATGCTTGTATACACCCATATCCGACATACCAGTTTCTAAAACCAAGTGTACCGTATTAGCTGTTGGAGCCAACGGTTCGGTTTTAAAACATTGGCTGCAACAACAATAAAACAAATGCACACTAATTTTTTGTGACACCCGGCATGTTCGCCTTAAACATATTAGTAACATCTAAGTCTACCTTAGCGAGAAACGTTTATAAACAAACTTAACTGGGTTAGTTGAGTCGGGTCAAGTTAGGATTGTCCAGGGTACAATGATCTGGAGGATCATTGGGAGTCGTTTTGGTAATACACTAGTACCGGGTTCCGTTGTTGGTGACGTTACATGAACTGATTAAGTATATGTGTAGATTATGGGTTGTATGGTGGATTATATACATAGATATGTTTATATGATGTGTAAATGATTATCTGTGCTTTAATGTGTTAAATATAGACTAAGGATGCATGCTTATGTGTTAAGGTGTGTTAAAATGCGTTAAACACGACAAACTGGAAAACTGGTTAAAAAGGGACTCTGGTTCGACCACTTCGAGTGGTCGAAGGAGAGGAAGAATGTCTGGTTCGACCCATGCAAGTGGGCGAACCAGGGAAGTGGAATTTGAGGAATTCCCTTCGACCAAACAGGTCTCATTCGACCCTGTGAAAGGGGCGAAGGAGACCACATTCGACCAATGAATTGGTGCGAAGGAAGATTAGTATAAATACCAACCTTTGTCATTTTTCAGCATTTCACAAACCCTAACCGTCCCAAAACGCTCTCAAACGATCTTAAACACTAAGGAAGGAGTTTTTGCTCTTCTTTTTCATAATCTAACCCATCTACAACATCTAAACAAGAATCCAAGGTGTGTTCATAATCCTAAATCTTTTAAAAGCATTTTAATTCGTTTTCATCTAACCCAAATTGTCCAGATCTGTTCTAAAGGTGTTTTTATGATTAAAAACCTTTTAAACATCTTTCTAAATCAAAACATGATCATTAACATAGGTTTTCATAATGAATAACATGTGTTAGTTGTGTGTTATGTAGTGTTATGTGTTGTTCATTGATTTGCTGCTATATCTATGATAGAAACATGATATAGGATTGTTGTTAATGATTGGATTATGGTTGTCTAGGGTTAGGATTGGATATATTGATATTTGGGGGTTTTATTGGATTAACACTTGATGCATGAATATTTATGATCAATAGAATGAATAAGAAAGATCGGATAATCGACAAACTGAGTATTTTAAGCTAAACATGAATCGATTTCAAAAGTTTCCAAATTGGGTAAATAATTCATGCATGAAAGTGACGTTTCCATAATCTTTACCATTTTGGGAAAGGGCTGAAACGGACGTATTATCGGGGGAAATCGATGGGGTTTGTAGGGATAAGTTATTCATGCTTGACTGCTGTGTTTGATGATGTTTCGGGTCATTTTGAATGTGTTTGAAGCGTTTTTAGGAAAAATAATACAACAGGGGCGAACCTGGCCTCCTTCGACCAGTCGATGGTGCGAAGGAGGGATCCAGGGTCGAACCTGGGATTTTTATTGGACGAATGTGGATAAACGGGCGAAGGAAGCATCAAACGGTCGAACGTACTGTAAATGGTGCGAAGGAGACAAAAAGGTGCGAAGGAGACTCAAAACTGACTGGTTCGACCGTTCTGATGCAGAAATGAGATTTTTGATACAAACTAAGTGTTTTATGCTTGAACCTTGTGTGTAATCTATGTGTACTTGATTAGTTAGGGTAATGGGTCACCAACGGGATGTCGGGTCGGTCTAGTGTGTCGGTTAAACATTTAAACACGTTTTAAAACATACTTGGTTACGATCTGGACAATCGGGGACTAGATAGCCTTACGGTTATTAGTCGGAACACTTATGTGAACATTTTGATAGATCTCCGGTAGAGGGATTATCAAGGGCTAAACATCTTTACTTATATTTGAAGAACGCAACTTAAGGTGAGTTCACGGCCCACTTTTACTGCTTTAACTTTTGGGGGAGGAAACATGCGCTAAACTGTTTTGGTAACATATGTCATACTATGGTTTTAACTTATTATTGCTATACGATCTTTTGGAAAGTCCCGGGGGAAACCATGAATGTGCGGGTTTGCACAACGGGGGAAATGTGGATAGATCTATTGGGCGTGACCTGCCCCACTCGTCGGCTTGGAGGGCCGGGCGGGTGCATATTGTCTCGAATAGGTACACTGGTATCATGCTGAACATACGGGCTGCTTAAACATGCTGAACATTGCTAAACGTGTCTAGTAATGGTTTCCAATCGTAGTAGTAATGAAACATACGCCTAGCTAGCGTACTTGGTAACATTGATATAGTATGGACATGGTAACACTTTGGCAACATTTTTGAACAAACCTGTGAACTCACCAGCATTATATGTTGACATCTTTTTGGCATGTTTTTCTCAGGTCGCTAAGGTAGCAATGAACGGAACTAGGCGCACGGGTCTGCATTGGCGTCTAGATTTTAGTGCACGTTTTGTAATAAGTGTCTTGGATACTTGGGAACACTGTTTGTAGAGATTAAATTCTTTAAATGCTTCCGCTTGTGAAAATTATGTTTTTGGGTTACGTACTTCATATAGTGTCGTTTATTGTGATCGTTGACTTGGATCCTGGTTTGTCATGCGCCTCGTGGTAAAAACCCCGCAGGTGGTAATTTGAGGGTGTGACATTTTTTTTTGATGACCTTTATTTCAAGGGAAAAAAAATCATCTATTTGTTATTGTGACTCATTACATGCTTATTTGTGATCTCATCACAGATTATATATCCTGTTTTTGATGATGCTGATTTGTGAATTTAATGAAAATAAACCACACTACCAAATCACTTGTTTACATCGTGCTCCTCAACGATGATAACTTGAAATGGACCAATTGTCGTCGATACAAATTTGAGGTTACATAGAATCTAATAGGCACCGTGTGTACAATTAGGTGTTAGTGGTCCTGATGTAACGTTCTTGAACTGCCTACTGGCTAGCGAAAAGACTTGTAGTGTTTGGGTTTGATAAGATATGTCATTCGCCGTTAAGAAAATATCTTTTGTTTCACAATTATAACCCTATATGAATAGGGATACTTAGTTAATCTTACATTAACATTTATCTTAATCGGAAATTTTGTTGCAAAAATCTCTTTTACATATAATCTTTATGTTAATGAGTAGGCTTGCTAGATTATGCTTTTACATGACGGGTCGAACACTAAAAGTAAGTTCTCACTATAGTGTTGCACTAAATTAGTATAGAGAGAAATTTTTTTTATAAGTAAGTGTTGCACAAGTTAGATATATCACCTAGGCGTTCCTCTTCAAATTGGGTTTTAAACATTTGTTACCCATGTGATATGGGTTTTGATAGATGTCTCAATGTATGTCCATATATTTATGACCGGGTCAATTTATCCATAATGTGAAGCCCACAATGCAACGTACACCAAAAAAATAAGTACCCGCGGCAACGCGCGGGCACTGACACTAGTATATATATATATGGGAAGATCAAATGGGAAGAAGCATAATATGAGAACAAAAAGAACAAATGATATAATGATAAACATTAAATACTTTAACTACTTTTAAATTAATTATTATCTATTTAAATAATTAGTCATTAACATTTTATCGAACACATTATCAAATTTGGTCTTACACATATCAAAACTCATCCTACATATATCAAGAATATCATACGTTTATCCTACACATATAAAAGTTCATCATACGCATATCCTACACATATCAAAATTCTCCTTCACTTTAATTAGGCTTGCTTTGAAAGTACATAACTTAAAATTAATTATGAGGTTTATATTGAATTAGTTTATGGGGGTTACAAAAGAATAAATAATTTATTTAACATTAAATACAATTAATATATGAAAGATTTCTATTGGTTAATATTTGTTCTTTTTCTTCTTACAAGTTATTTTCTTCTCATTTGAACTCTCCACTATATATATATATATATATATATATATATATAATATATATATATATATATATATATATATATATATATATATATAGGGTTAGGATCAAATACACAGTGAAAGAAAAATAGGAAGTCGTAGGAAGGGTATCAAACGGATTCCGATTGAACTCATTCAAGCGGCAATGGAACCGTCTCATCGAACCCTACGATGTTTGTTTTTTGGTCTTCATTTTTTGGGGTTTTAGCTTGTAGTTTTTAGAATTTACGTTATATCATTGTGTCTTTTATGTAGCATCGTGTCTTTTTCTTATTTTCATCATTGTGTCATTTTTTCAATTCATTGTGTCTTTTTTCTTCAGCATTGTGTTATATTTTTCAGCACTGTGTTATATTTTATGGCTCATTGTGTCATATTTCATGATTTATTGTGTTTTTTGTATCCTTCCCACCTTCTCATTATTGTTACACTGTGTAGAATAACTTGACCCTATATATATATATATATATATATATATATATATAGGGTAATTATAAAATGAAAACCACCCTCACTTGTGAAAACTTGAAAAACCCCATCTTGTGGCCATAATGCTTCCACGTTCACATTCTTGTATTTGTGCATAAGGGTATTATAGTAATTGTCTCCCTTACACATTCTTCCATATCTATGACACTTTTTTCTAATCCTCTTCCATTCATGCCAGACATGTACCTTGATGTTGACCCATCCTTCTCTCTTCCTTTTTTTATTTTTCCCTCCACCCAACATATATACCAATCACAAGACCATTCACTATCTTTAAGATCTACTACCCATTCTCTCTTTTCTCATTTCAAAACACACTAGCTCACACAATCAAAAGACTCTCCCTCTATCTCTCTCTACCTCGTACACATTTCTCTCTCTAAAACACTCAACCTTCAAGTTGGTGAAGGATGATTCAGATGTATGTTCCAAATGGTCAGTAAATCCCGATTTCAGATCTTGAAGGTCGTGAATGATAATTTTTGGTGATGTTTGCTGATGGGGTTTCGTGCACGACGACAAAGATAGGGTTTTCATGAATGACAACCGTTTATAGCCTCTTGATCCATTCTTCCAGATCTATAAAGGTGGAATAGAACTATACTTCCAGATCTGAAAGTTTTTTGTTGTTTTATCATATGGTGTGCGGATTGTGATGATGACAGTCGTGTTTCTGATGGCGATGGTGGTGTTTTGTAAGATTTTGAATATGTTTTTTTTTCTTTTTTTTTTGTAATTAAAAAAGTGCCATTGGATTGTAAGATTTTTTGTGTTTAAACGTTTTAGCTGGATGTTGTGTACAAAATCGTGTTTTTTTAAGTTAATTTTTTTTGTTTGGTAAAAGTTTTTTTTTTTTTTGATTATGTTTTTTTTGTTTGATGTTAGTGGACTTCCTTCGATTTGTATACATTTGATCCATTGATGAATTTCGAAGTTTGTTTGTTTCATTTTTTTTTGTATATTAAAGTTTGTTTCATCTAAAAACATATGTTTTTGTTGTTGGGTCATAATTTATTATATGTTTTTTATGAGATAAGTCAATGAAAACATCTGTTTTTGGTGCTGGGTTATAATTTTATTATATGTTTTGGTTAGATAATTAGTGAAAATATTTGTTTTTGTTGTTGAGTTATAATTTATTTCATGTTTTTTGTGAGATAAGTCGTGAAAACATATGTTTTTATTGTTTGGTTGTAATTTATTTATATGTTTTGGTCAGATAAGTTTGTCAAAACATATGTTTTTGTTGTTGAGGTAAAGCTTTTTTATATATTTTTGGTGATATAAGGCTTGAAACATGTGTTACTCGAACATTTTTTATTAAAAAAAACATCTGTTATCTAAGGCTTGAAACTTAACGGTAGTTTGTTATGTTTGTTTGAAATTTTTTTTATAGAAAAACATGAATTTATATTAATAGGAAAGAGGAGAGAGGAAAGATAAGAGAAGAGAGAGGAAAGATGAGAGATGAGAGAGGAAAGAGAACACTTCAAAAATTTTGGACCATATTACCCTTTTTTACTAAATATGGAACTTACCTTTTGATAAAAAGCAAGAAACAATCACCACCATTGATCACTTAAGATGAATGGTCAAGATGTGGGTTTTCAAGGTTTTCTTAACAGGAATGGGTTTTCAAAATATCATTCCCCTATATATATATATAAGAGGTTTTTATAATAAACCAGATAATCGGGTTCGGGTCAATTTGGATCTGAACGAGTCACGCGATTCCCAACAAATAAATGTAACATTGTTTTAGAAACCACAAAGTATTATATTCTTCATACGACGTCATATATCTAAATGTACCAAATCAAGTATGCTTTCTTTTCGAGAAGGATGGTGGCTTTTAAAGGAAACTCTCTTTTACTTACCTACCAAATAATTGGAGACTTCTTCATATAAACCTCATACACATCAGACAATATTTTTTTTTCCCACAATAATGATACCCCCTTTCACTCATGTGCCAGGCCTCTTATGCCACAAGTTACTCATATAAGTATTTTTGAATGGATGGACCTAGCCTCTGGAGATCTTTGGAGGCGTCATGTGTAACTGTGAGCTTTGTTTACTTCATTCCACAATCAAAGAATCATGAGTGAGGTTCCAAATTCCATCGCCAAAGATACTATTATCAAGTAAACCTACGGTAAATAAAAAGAATATTTTAAGTGTGGAAAACCTACTTCATTCCACAAACGGTAAATAAAATAAAAGTTGCGGAATTAATCTTAGTTTGACCAAACTTCCAGACTCAAATGAAGTTATGAGGATTCAAACAAAAATAATATTTTGAACAATAAAACCCCAAAATTATAGAAAAGTGACAATAAAGAGTCACCAAATTTAAGTGTGGAAAACCCCTGGAAACGAGAGTAAAAATTAGGAGATTACTAGAACCGCTTCATATCCATTATCATCAATGTCATAGAAATACAAAATCCTCTCTAGATCTACTTGAGAAATCCAATAAGTATCATATACTTGAAACAAATTACTTCAATTATATGGAATAAGAAACGATGACAATTAAGAGGTGTCAATAAAAAAATTGTTGCAAAGCTCGGTCGCTGGAAAATTTTCTCTTGTCTTCACAATGCCATACACCAAGAATGAAGAATTTTGTTTCTCTTTTCTCTTGGGTTGAGTTGACAGCAACGAACACCACAAAACACAAACCCTATGCTTTTTCTTGTGTACGTAAGATGCATTCACGAATGACTAGAAAAGAAATATTTTGAGTTAACTACCAAGTTCGTCCTTGAGGTTTGGTCCAGTTTGCTGCCCCAGTCCAAAAAAATTTTTTGTTATATATATATATATATATATATATATATATTGCAATTGAACACCTGACGTTTTTTTTTGGTGCTATTTCCGTCCATTTGACTAACTCAGTTAGAAACTGACGTTAAGTCATAGTAGCCTTGTCATTTTGCCTCCTTAAATGAGGGTTAATTTGGACATTTTTCCTATGATTATTTTAATAATAAATATATTGTCAGGTTTGTCTTCCCCCTTTAAAGGGATTAAAACCCTAAAAATGTATCGTCTCAAACCCTAAAGCAAACCCTCAATCGAACTTCAAATCTGTGCCTTCATCATGGCTCTGTGCTCATATGGTTCACGAACCATCATTCGTACATCATGGACAGGTCTAAACCTAGGACGTCGGTTCTATTGTTGCTCTAATCCGGTACAAGGGTGTGGGTTCATTTCCTGGGCTGAGCCCCCCATGTGTCAAAGCCCTACTATGTTGATCCCTGCTTTCTTAGGCACAGTACGTCGTCATGAAGACAATGCAACAAGAATGGATGTGAGGATTACACAATGGTTCAACATCAATCTTAACTGTAGAGCCTGGGTTAGATTTGAGCAGCTCTTTACCATAGTCCCTAAGCATGGCATATTGAGCCTTGTAATGCCCCTGAACCTTCTCAATTGCCATTATCTTATCCCTAAACACTTGATTAATAGTCAGTTGTACCTGATATTGTTGCTGCAACTCACTCTGTAAAGTAGTAAGTGGTATTCAAGTTGTTTTTAACCTTTGAAATTATCTGCTTTGCCAGCCAACTCACTGTGCATATGTTAACAGCCCTTGTTTGTAGACAAGTATGCTCATTGTGATATATTTTGACAATCCAAGTCCCCTCTTGTTTGACGTTTGAGACATGTAAAGTCCATGGGCAAGTGGGAGGAGGAATCTTCTTTTTAGGTTTAGGGTTTTTTTTTTCTCTTTTCCAGAATTGCCCTTATTGGTCCCACCTTCCACATTACTCTTGCTGGTCCCACCATCCACTTTAGATCTTGCGTATCTCTTCTTAGGTTCTGTTGTCCCCATATTTGTCCGTTTCTTATTACTTTCCCAACTATCAAGATTTATGTTACCACCTAAACATATCACCTGAAATCTCCCTTTATCATTCTTTGAAACATACAGTTGCCTTCTTGACTCAAGTGCATGGTTCTTGACTAATAACTTAACTTTATTTCTATCAACAAAGGACTGACCAAGAAAGAAGGGGAATTCATTAGTTTTTTTACCTTTTTTCTTTTTCTTCCTAATAATCCAACAAGCTCTTTTCAGTGTGGTATAATCCTCAAGTTCACCAAGACTGTTAGAACCATTCAAGTCAACCTGTTCCTTCATAGCTTCCTCATTTTCATTCTTTTCATCGTCATCACTAAGGTCAAAGTCAACTGCTGCTCTAAACTCATCCATATCTACTTCATAATCTTGAACAATATTATCTTCATCTACTAAGAAATCATAATCAGAATCTTCATCATCAATCTTCATTTTAGGTATATGTTTACCTCTACTATCCTCTTTATGCTTACCTTCACTACCCTCTTTAACCTTACCACTATCATCAGAATCAGAATCGTCCTCATCATTTATAGGTGCCTCATAATTAGCATCATCACTGTCACTATCACTTTATCTATCACTATCCTTATCAGACTTATCATTACCCTTAATTGCCTCTTCATCACTTAATTCAACAAATTCAACATTATGGACCTTTTCAGTTTCAAATTTTTGAACATGCTGAATATAAACCTCAATAACTTTATTACTTTTAGCATACTTAATTAAGCTTAAAACATCAGTATCATTTCATAAAGGTTTTAAACCTATATCTAGTTCTTCACCAGGTATCCTGAAGTAGTATATAACTAAATCATGTTCTAAATAACTCAATGTTACCATTATCTCATTCAATATGATGATGGAAAATTCATCAGAGTCAATCTTGTCAACATAATGAAACGTACCCCTTTGTATGTCACATCTGGGAATTCAGTAAAGTCACCACCATGATTAATCTTTAAAGTGAAGAAATTAGGTTGATTAGCTTAAAACAAACAATAAACAACTCATTATTAACATGATTATTGTGGTAAAGATGAACAATATAAAAAGTTAACATTACTAGGATAACAAACCATATTTCACTTGGAGGTCGAAGTCGGAATCACGTTCTTGTATACACCAATCCACGATTCAAAAAATTAAAAGTCTTCAGACTTCTTCCTTCGACCTTCATAATCTTCATTCAACCCATGTTTATTCTTCCTTCGACCTCACGTTTTCTTCAAAAAGGTTTATATTGACAATCCAAAGCATTAGTCACATTTCTTGCATCTACAAACTCCCCCTTGACTATTGCTTGGATTGTTGTCATTGATAATCAAGCGTTATGTTCATCAGTTTAATCCGGCGAGCTGTTTTCTGCTCTTTTCTTAACACCGGTTCAGGTTTAGGTTTTGATGAACTTTTCTTCACTTCATTCACCTTTACATACTTACCCAAATTCTTATCAAAATCACATCCTGCGTTCACATCCCAGGCAAAAAACAAACAAACAACCACATAGGATCAAATATGTGTATCTTCTTGTATTCTCCCCTTTTGTCTTTCAGCAAGATGACAGCTTCAGTAGTTCTCCAGTCATAATACCACATCACAAATTCTTTGCTAAAATGCTGCTAGATAGGCATCAAAGGAATACGTTTCAGCACAGTCGGTGGTTTATATTTCAAAGTTACCTTGTTCAGCCCAGTAATCGGATCAACTTCTTTATGAACTTTTTTGATTGGATACTGAGGCCTGAACACATTCCATCTCATTCTACTCTCTCTCGTCATTCTATCAGCAAAGTAACCAACAACATGGTTATTAACAGATGCACCACTCATAGTATGTTTACAAATATCTCGCACAGCCCAGTACGATAAAGTCTTTATATCATGGAATCTGTGAAAATACAGAATTCCCTTATCCCATTTCACAGCAACACACTGTAACTGTCTGAGATACTTCCAACCCAGAGCTCTATATTTAAATAGCTCATTGTGATACTTGTAGAAACCACCCTGTACTTCTGTTTTCGGTTGGTTAGCTTCTTTCTCTATTGCGAACTTTTTCTTCTCATCTTCAGATAAACCTTCAAGTGGAATAGGTTCTCCCGAATTCTCAAGACATGGAGCAACATAACCTTTCATAATCATCTGCCAAGCTTCAGTTCCTTCCAAACCCATGCCCTCAAGATGAATCTTGAACTTCTTTTGCCATTGGTTGTACTCTGCCATTTCCATCAACTTCGGAGGACGATTTCTACTACCTGAGGATAAATCATTGATTAGTGTGGAAATAGCATTAGTAGTATGAGAATATACTGTTACTGCTGTAACGCCCCAATAAGTCATTCACTGATTGCTGTGGAGGTTGAGTAACAGATTGTGGTATTTAACTACTCACGGCAAGGTAGCTAATCGGTTGAGATGATTGAGTGTTCGTCTTCAGAGATGCTACAGCCCATGGATTCATCAGAACGTGTTGTCGTTGTGTTGTTGTAGGCCTAGGTGTCATAGGAAATCCCCAAATGTTGTCCATGATGTTTGAAATGTAAACACATAGAAAAATTTCCCAAAAACAAGCTTGGTTCGACCTCTGAATAGCAAACGAGGGTTCGAATGTAGAAATCCCTCGGGTCGACCCCCTTAATCAGACTCGAATGAAGAAATGAAACACACTAGATTCTTTCGACCAAAATAAACCCTCCTTCGACCTCCCGGTTGGTCGAATGAACACTTGATGGTCGAATGAACAAACAACACACTTGAAAAGTTTTGGTTCGACCTAAAAAGACTCAGATTCGACCTGAAATGACTTGGTTCGACCCAAAAACACACACGTTCGACCCTATTCTCTCTGGTTCGACCCGACCCATTTGTAAAACGGTTATTCTTCAAAAAACAGTTATTTTGATCCAAAATTTTCAAAAGTTTATGGATTTTGATGATCTTTATCAGGTTTTGCTTCGAATTTGATGGAGATCATCTTTAATGAATGAAAATTTTGATTTTATCCATAAAATCTAGTCTAAATTAATCAATCTCAATTAAAACTCAATGTTCATGCAAAACAGAAAAATTTTGGACAATTTTGGGTCAAAATCTGTTCGAAATCTATCAATTTGTAGTTGTATGATCCAGATAGGCTCTGATACAACTTTGTTAAGGATCGGTTTTGATGAAAACAACTAGATAATCATACAAGTTGAACAATCCAGGTGCGGAAACCCTAGATTGTATACAAAATGATATAGATCGAATCAGACAAAATCAATTACCTTTTCAATCACAATTCATTAATAAACATTGTTAATCAAGCATTACAATTTAGGTTTACAATGAAATAATAACTTTCAGAATTTTCCAGAAACACAGAGAGAACCTAGACTTAACACACACACCAAAATGACAAAAGTTAATAACTAAACAAAACTTTTTGCTTTTTATAGACCTGCACATTCGACCTCTCGACTAGGTCGAATGTGTACCTTCGACCTTCCACATAGCTCGAACAAACCAACAGTCTTCAGACTTCCTCCTTTGACCTTCATAATCTTCATTCGACCCATGTTTATTCTTCCTTCGACCTTCATAATCTTTATTCGACCCATGTTTATTCTTCCTTCGACCTCACGTTTTCTTCAAAAAGGTTTATATTGACAATCCAAAGCATTAGTCACATTTCGTGCATCTACAATAACATTGCCAAAAGTGTTGTGTTATTTAAAATATCATGGTGATATTTGCGAAGGGAGGGTGGATTAAGATTTTTTTTCTATCTCGGGCATAACTAACGACCCCTTTGCGTTTCATGTGCGTCTTGCACCTTTGAATAACTAGGGGTAATGCAAAATAGTCTTTGCTTAAATTTCCATTTTAATTGAAACAATGACATGTTATGCTACCCTATCGGGGAGCATAAATGGAAACTTTTATTTTTTTGTCGCTTGGGTTGTAGCCAAGTGGTAAGAGGCAAAGCCTCTTTTGGAAAGGAGCCAGGATCAAATCCCGAGCAAGGTGTAAATTGGTTATTAAGATAATTAAATCAAAATTACACCTAATTATGCATATTTTTTAAAATCCCAGTAAAACACAAAATATATATTGACCAAATGAACTTTTTGTATGTAATAATATGAAGTCGATGGAACAATGATGTGCTTTTGTGGTTTCACCTTACAGGGCTCTTAAGATTTCTTGATTACCATAAACAAACCATTTGACCGAAGGTACCTTCTAACTAACCAGGTAAGGTCTTCCTTGTTTTCCAACTCTTTACAATCTATAACTCCTGTTTTGGATATAAATATGTCGATTTTGACTGTTAATTAGATTCAATTCACTCTAAAATTTTGGTGTTCATGATGTCGTTCTATATTCGTTTCTTCAACAATTGTTGATTTTTTTATTATGTTATTTTAATATATATTACCTAATATTCTTTTCTAAAAAGATGTAAAGTTGTAGGTCATTGTGTAATTTCAACTCATTAACATACTAATGGGTTGTCTTTTATAAAATTATACTCAAACAAATGTGATTCTTGATGGATATTATTTGGTCTCAACAAGTATTTTCGTCAAGGTTGTCAAGTTAAGGGGAAGGGTGTTAGGTCATTATACTCTTGGCAAGGTGTGAATGTTTGGTGCTTGGGATCCACAAGTTTTCATGTTAGAACTACACAAGTTTGGTTGTGTGTGGGGTGGAGAAAGTTATAGTAATTTCATTATCAGTTTGTATGTTCTTGTAGTGTATGCCCAGTTCTTTCGGGTGGTAAATCATTTATGGGTGTGTCTTTTTCTGTACGTGTGGTGTTCTTACATATTCTTGAGGTTATTGAATAAATGGGGATCTGGCTGGTTTGGGTTACAAACGACATCGAAGTACATAGCTTTGATGCAAAGGGATCATTTAAATGGGTCATAAGGAAAGTGCAAAGGCAACCGTAAAAGGAAAGTTGCACTTGCTCAACAAGCAAGGACATAACTTTGATGCAAAGGGATCATTTAAATGGGTTCATAAGGAAAGTGCAAAGGCAACCGAAAAAGGGGAGGGCTTGGTAGTTATAAAATGAAAATGAGCAAGCGTAAAAGGAAAGTGGCACTTGCTCAACAAGCAAGGACAGAAGCTGGTAATGTTAATCAAACTATGGTAATCTAGTAATTGTATGAATATTATGTGTTTTTTTCTTATACTTTATAGTTCAATTTTTAAATATTTATGTTTTGACCAGTTGTTTTGTTAATGCAAAATCAAATTCATAGGTTCCAAAAGAAAATAACTAAGATTCTTCGAGAATCACATGATTTAATGTGACTCTTTTTTTTATTTTCATGATTCAAAATATTTAAAAGTTGGTGATTTTTGGTTCTTTTAGCAGAGGAGAATACTCTTGGACTGAAAGAGAAGAGGAAGCAAAGAATTATACTTGTGCAGTATATGACAAAAGCATTTACAATGCCGGTTAGTCCACACACAAATTTGAGTCTAACAATCTATATCTCCTGAGTATGGGCCACAGTTTTTAATAGAATAAACCTAGAGAATATGTCATTTGTATATTAGGCAATGATTAGGCACACATAATTGTAATTATTTCATTCCCATATTATTGGGCTTTGTATCTTGTATTTATACCATATACCTCAATGAGGAGAGGACAAGGAATTATGCCACCTCACCTTTCTTCGCCTTAGCATCCTTCTCTCCTTTCTTCGCCCACCTCACCCTGACGATCTCTTTTCTTCTCGGCAATATCAAACCTTCTGTCGTTTATTTTTTTTCTTTCCCCCAAAACAAGCCTTTTCTATCAATTAGCTTTTCTTCTCCAACAACCATAACCCACTGCCGATAATTAAATATTATCCTCCTTTTTTTCCCAATTACCTTTTCTTTCCACAAACAAACCTTTTCTGCCCATTACCTTTTCCTTCAACAGCTTTCTATCGATTTCTTACCCTCCCTCTTTTCCATTCGCTAGTCTTCTTCTCACCTTAAATCATGTCATCCCATTCTATTCATCCAACTATGACTATTACTAATATCAAGAATTGTATACCTTTGATCAACAAACAAGCCACTACAATACCTGGGCCGAACTTTTTAAAATCTATTGTCGTGCTTACGAAGTCTACAACCACCTACAACCCAAAACGTCCCTGTCCACTCCCATCCGACCGGCCCAACTAATCCACAACATACCCGTCCAACCACAACCTGCCAGACGTGTCCCACCACCACCACCACAGACCCGGACTATTGATCGGATGTTGTGGTCCGGTCAAAAATAGTATTTATAGAGTCCTAATTATCCCAAACTATGTAGCTAGTGATAATGAGGGTGTTGAGCCACGAAGATTATGTGGTCAGTGATTAAAGTTCTTAGTTGATTGAGAATGTCACTTTTATGAATATGTTGTCAATTATGAAGATTGTAGTTGTTTGATAACTCAGATTATTAACATATAAAACAGGCATAAACAGTCTCATAATAGGATGCAATTAGGATTATATTATTGATATTTTATGCTTAATTCGTTCCTATTTGTATTTCTTAGGAAAATGGAGCTCCAAGACGGAAACGAAGGATTTTCGGGTAAAAACGAGCAAAAACTGAAGATTCTCGAAGATACAAGACTTGCTACATGTTCACTGTATGTTTAAAGACAATCCTGGGGCTTAAACAGTGATAAAACCAGTCCGGGAGTGACCCTGCACGCCCACGCACACTTGCACGAAGGCCCTGTACGCTAGAAGACAACGCAGCAAAGTTGGAAAACGACGAAACTTGGGGAACAAGGCAAGCACGCCTGTGCCATTGCTTGGCACGCCAGTGCTCAGGCTGGATGTCTATAAATAGCAAGCTACCCCTTACCATTTGTTCATCCCTTCTTGTGCTCTCTTGGGGCCAATTACCAAGCTTCATCCAGAGATCATAGGGTCCTTTGGGAGGCCTTATGGCCCTCCTAACATCCCACCAAGGTCAAGCCTCGTCCTACCTTGATCGGCTTAGCCAAGAAGAGGATCGTAGAGTAGTTCATATGCAATAAAACATCAAGGGTCGTGAGGTGTTAGATTCATAGCACTTGAAGATGGAGAGCTTGTCTACGAGCAGCCATGTTCTTGGGTTGATCATTCGATATGGTTGTATCTTTCTATTATCATGAACCCAGTTCGATATGTAGACTTTTATTAGTAGTAGTAGTAGTTTATTTTTAGTTATTTGTTGTGTTATCTTCTTCTAATCTTTATTTGTTTATCTTTGTGACAGGCTTGAATGATGATTAACTTAATAACAACCTTAACTTAATTAATTAAATAACTAAGGGTATAATCAGCTTCTGGTAGTCCCGAGCTAGATCCAAGGCGAGGAAACCGGTAGTAAGACAGATCCTTCGGGCTTCTGATATCCAAACCGGATTCTGAGCAAAGGCTTCTGAAGGGGACCAGATCTGAGTAACACATTTCTGGTACTTATTAGATGAGTAAATGATCTTTTTGGTAAAAGACGGTTTCCCTACAGGTGCACCAGTGATCTTCGGATTGCACGCTTTTAGGATTATGTGCCACCTTTACCAAGGATTTCATTTAGTTCGGGAGGTTAAGGGTTGGGTAATTAAGTCATCATATATTTAAAACCAACTTAATATTTATCAGGCCTGTAAATATTAAAGTGTCACCAAGATAAATAAAATAAAGATTCTTTATCTAGTTCTCGTCAGTACAATGCGGTTAGCCAATGGGGATACGAGGTTTCCAGGATAAAGAGACCCTTCTGTACGGAACGCGAGAACTAAGGAGAGGTGTACGGTGTCCCGGGTTGGGAATGAAGCCTCCAATTTAAGAAGATGATAAGTTCGAGGACCCGAAGACTTGACCACGGTTTGAGGAGCCCGCCATACGCGAGGCCTTGGAAAAGTACCCCAGGTGGACGCAGGATGCACGCTGGAGAGGTTCTTGTAACACCCCAACTAATGGCGGAATCATCGAGGTGCCACGTAGTGACGATTGTTCAATAGCTCATGGTACTAAAGTGTAAATTTGAATACATTGTTTAAATAGTTTATTACATTGTAATGAAATACAAAATATAATGATTCTAAAGTATCAACTCTAACTAAAACACAATGAAGTCAAAACTTAAATTACAATCCAAAAGCTTAAAGAAACGCCTCAAAATAACCTGAAACTTTTACAAAATAATTTTGTCAACACATATAATGTATTGGTGAGCATACCCATTTCGTTCAAAAAGTATTTCGCAATTTATGTGCTATGATATTTGTAATATGTTAAAGGATCAAAATCAAGCCTCACATCGTTCAACAAGCATTCATACATCGTTCAATAAAAACCATAACAATGACCAGGGACTTAACTCGTTCATGTAAGTCAATCAAAGGATATAATTCGTAGTACTACTCATTGTTAGGTGCCAAAGGTTAATGACTTTGACAAATCGTTCATACAATTCACACAAAACATATCAATGAGCACATTGCTGTATAAAGATTATATGTAAGTTTAATAATAATGGTACATGATTCACCCCAAAAGAGTAAAGCAGTAAAAGAGGTTTAGATATACTCACATTCACTAAATAGTTATGTCACTAAAACGTCGTGAGCGTGAATTGGCGAATCCCGAAGTCTCAACCTAAAAGTATGGTATATGTATAAGTGTTTGGACTTAAAGTAAGTCTAGGGTTTCAAGTCTAAGGCACTTAGGATGTCTAGTCTAATTTGGGTTTTAACTTGTGAATAACGATATATGTTGAAAATGCGACGTAAGTAAATATATATACTTGCTTGAAATAATATGACATATGAAATAAGGAATAAATATGAATAATAATATTATAAGTTCATAATTGAAAGTTATGAACTAAAGTAAATGGTGGAAATCACATAAGACCATAAGTAATGGTTCATGTCCTTTAGGGGGCATTTTCCACCACATCATTATTATGATGCCGTTCAAACAAATGTGTAATGGTTAAAGCCACTTAATGCCCTTTTTAATTATTACTTTCCATATTTTTGATCCTATTTGGGCATTATACTAGAAATGCCCCACCCTCATAATGCCCATATAATGCCCAAGGGGATGATGTTGGGGGCATTATAATGCTTATTCGTGCCCCTATAATACCCATAACACATGGTCTAAGTGATAAATTATGTAACAACTTTGACTTGTTCAAAAAAAAATGTAACAACTTTGAAACATTAATAACTTGTATTTATTAATTTAAATACAACAAATTAATTAGGTTAGTTAAAAAATTTAAATAAGATAAATAATTTAAGTTTATACAATAATAGATTTATGAAGTCATAAAATGATCTAAATATTTCATACATATTTTTAAATGATTTAATGAATATAAAAATGCATAATTATCATAAATTCACATAAAAATTTTAAGTTAATTAAAATATCAAAAAATTTTAATGAAAATAATGTATTATGAACCAAAATGGTCAAAAATAATTTTTAGATAATTTTTTTTAACCAAAAATGATTTTATATTATATTTATTGTCTAAAACTTAAATAAAGAATTAAATTCGATAAAAGTACAAAACTAATACAAATCAGGTAGCAAAAATCATAATCAGTATTCTAACATAATAAATAGGTTTTCCACAAATATTTACATTATATATATATATATATATATATATATATATATACAATTAGCAACTTGGGTCACTTCTAAAAGTCACCACCCTTCCCCATCACTTGGCACCTTTTCACAAATTAGTTATAGTTGGGCCACCTTTAAAAGTCACCACCCTTCTCAATCATTTAACACCTTTTCACAAATTAGTTATAGTTGGGTCTCCTTTAAAAGTCACCACCCTTCTCAATCATTTGGCACCATTTCATAAATTAGTTAGTTGGGCCACTTCTAAGAGTCACCACCCTTCTCCATCACTTGGCACATTTTCACAAATTAATAACATTAATCTCCTCTAAGAGTCATCACTTTTCCTACTTTAAAAGTCACAACCCTTCTCAATCATTTGGCACCGTTTCATAAATTAGTTAGTTGGGTCACTTTTAAGAGTCACCACCCTTCTCCATCACTTGGTACCTTTTTCACAAATTAGTTATCAACATTAATCTCCTCTAAGAGTCATCATTTTTCCTACAATTAGCAATTTAGGCAACTTCTAAGAGTCACCACCCTTCCCCATCACTCCCCACCGTTTCACAAATTATTATTATTATTATTATATATATATATATATATATATTTAAATTGGAAACAATACATATAAAAAAACAATACATATCACAAAGCACTGATTCCGACTTGCAAGGTTTTTTTCTTATTTCTAAATCCATTTGATTTCTAATAACCCGCTCCAACATGTGCCATTTCCACATCTCATTTTCTTAAAAAAAAATAGTTTATTTAATCATATTTCTTAAACTATCTACGCTGAAATTAGAGATTTTTGTTGTTGAATTAGGTTTTACTTAGACAATTTATTTTGTTATCATGCCTATAAATGCAAAACTTTATTTATATTTTAAAATATGTAAAAGATGTAATTTGTATGTTGTGACCAAGGCAATTTCAAACTTAAAAATATATAACATACAAAGTTAGGACCCTAAAATTCGGGTCATTTCCTAAAACACTTTGTCTTTTGAAGTAAAATAATTTTGGTGTGTTGTTGTAGGTTAGGGATAATGCAAAAAAAGATAAAAATAAAAAGGAAAGATGGTTTGAATAAAGTTTAAGAATTTTTGCATCTCATATAGTGATACTAAAATATTCTTACCCACCGCAACGCGCGGGCAAACACAACTCGTTAAAATACATTATATATGTTTTTTTAATGAAATAAGCATGATTTGATCAAAATAAAATTATTAAAACTATTGCAACGGCTACAAAATCAGAATAGAAACTATTTTCAGGTCATAAATATCATCTAGAAGCTAAGGTTAGAATTTCATGATTTTTAGATAACATATGAATTAGTTATGAATTTTACAAGTTAATTATACTTTTATTTCAAAAATCCCAAATTGCTCATAAACACCCTAAAGCCCTAACTAGCAATTGAAACCCTAAAGTGTATGAATCATCAAATAAATATAATGCTATTGAAGAAATATATATGAAAAGGAAAAACAGTGAAAGTTGATTGAAAATACTTACGGTTTGGTTGTTCGATTAAGAAAAATAAGAATATATGAAAACCAAAGCAGAAATCTCCAAAATTCTTGAGGATGATGACGATATGAACTCAAAAGATGATGCAAAGATGAGAGAAGTGGGAATGTTTGTGTGTGAAACTCATGTTGGGATATTGAGGAAAAGAATAAGTAATTAGAAATATAATGGTGTTTAATATAATAATCAATTTGTGAGTAATACTAGTAGTTAGCTGACTAGAAAACTCATGAAACTTATTTTTGAGGTAATATAATTAGTCATAAAGTTTAAAAGAAATTGGTAATTGTTTAATTGTGGTTAAAATATATGATACAAAAAATGTTTTTTGGCATAACTAACCTCTAGACTTGGTATCCTATAAAAGTTAAATTATAATAAGTTTGAAAAAAGTTTCAATATACGTATTTGATTAAAACGTAGACCCATCAGTAAATATGTAATGATAAAAAGAAACTCAAGCTTTTATTAATTTGAGAATAAACAAAAGTACATGGACTGGATTTGTGAATGTGATAATATAAGGACTACATTTGTAATCTTGGCAAAAATATAAGGGGCGGATGTTACAGTTCTGCATTCTACTTAGTAGTCGCCTTCGCTTCTCTATCAAGGAGTCAACACTTTAAGATCACTCTCGTCTTCCATACAATTAATTAACTTAAATTATTAATTTTAATAATAAACTTAACTACTTATTCGGAGGGTCTCGAGATGTGCATATTTGATCTCTCTACTATTTTAACGTTTTCTTTTATAAAACCAAAACCTTTTTCAAAACCATTTTTCCTTTAAAGAACCCCTCCGTTTTATTTTTCTTTTCAAAACTAGATCAGTTGATGGATGAAAGGTTGAGTAGGGGAAAGTGTGAACTCTGGAATACGATACTCAATACTTACCCTAGAAGCTATACTATGCACGTCAGGTTCTCTGCCTATGTGTTGGTTTTAGTTTCGAAAGTGATTATTGTTTACTTTATAAATTTAAAACTTGTTAAAACCGGTTTAGTAAAATCAGTCGTTTACCTCGAAACCAAAGTTTCGGATTTCAAACATCAAGTTTTTACTGGGGAAATGACATCTTTTTAATTTGCAAAAACCACGCATATCAAGTTTTTGGCGCCGTTGCCGGGGAACACAATTATTTCCAAAGAAAAACCCAAGTCACTTAATTGATCGGCTTATTTTTCTTTTTCATTTTTATTTTTCACTTTATTTTTCTTTTTGTTTTCAGTCTTCTTTATTTTTTCTTTTCATTTTATTTCTGCTTTATTTTCGATGATTGCGGTTGTTTTAGTTTTTATTTGTCGGTGTTCTTCAAGATTAGCTACCTTGGAGAATACCCGTGGAGGAAACCGGAACCACCAATTTCATCAACTTTCATTTTGGAGGGTTTTTATTTCTGCTTTATTTTCGTTTAGATGAGGTTTGTCATACTATAAAGATCGGTAGGTAAGTTTGGTTGAATGCGAAAAATGAGCTGGGTGAGATTTTTCAAAAATTTTAAACTTAAAATGTTTTCGGGGCTTAAATTTGAGTTTTAAAATTTAGGAGGATTTTTCACAAATTTTAAAACCATATACGAAATACTGTTTAAAAATTTAAAAATGTAATATCCACCCCTAAAACCGCCATTTTTCGTCATTTTTTTTTCAAGCTCCCATCTTCACTCTAAGGTATGTATAAAACTTTTCTAAACAACTTTCTTTTTTCTTTTTGGTTACTTTACATGCACGTGAGTGCATGTTTGGAACATGTTTGATCTATGATTAGACACGTTCCACCTCGCTAGTGTTTTGGCACTAGTATTCTATCCCTAGTTTTAGTATCTTATCTATCTAGTTTACTTTTATTTTAGTTTTTAGAAAAGGTCGGGACAACTTGATATTTTGGAGCCGCTATTTCGACGTCTCTGTTGGGAGTATGCAGGTTTCGCTCACACGCGAGAGAATTCGTCGTTATCAGGGGAGTATTAGTTTCTCTTGCCTTTTTCTCCAAATCTGCACTTAAAATTTATACAAAAATTTTAAGTGTGAGGTGGACCATTATTGCTGCTTATTTTATTTTATCTAGCGAGTCATTTGTCACTGAATGTGCGTTATCCGGTACCCTCTTAGCAGCTTGATACCCGTAGCGTCATTCATGGTCAATTTTGGCAGGTTTGTATAGTCTATTAGGCTCGTCCGAGTGATACCTATTAGGCATTTATGCCGAACAGTTCACATTAAAAGACGGTCGAAGTAGATGATGTTAATTAAACCCATAGATTCATTTAAAATAAAATAAAGTAGAAAATAGGTTGCATGACACGTAGAAAATCACCCCGAAAGTTATGATTAAAATTGATACCTTATCCTACCCGATTTTCCGTGTGAGAGTTTTTGAGCCTTTTGTCGAGCACCACGCTTATATCTATATCATATTTTGCTCGCTTCATTTGGCTTGAGAGATATCCGACCTTAGTCCGACTCGGTTAGAAGTTGTGTGTTTATGCATTTTCTTGTTTTAAAATCAATAAATAGATTAAAATGATAGAGGCAATTAGGTTTCACCCCCAAAATAAAATCCTTTCCCTTAGAAAACCCTTTGAGCCTTAGCCTTTCATTTCTTTCACCCAATAAATGAGTCCCAATCATGCGTTACCACAGCAGCTTCAAGATTCTGTCATCACCAAGGGCGCGAGACCGCAAGTTTGAAGAAAAAAAGCAACATTGTTGACAAAGGAAGGAACAACACAATATGGGGCCAAGATGAAGATCTTCAAAAAAAGAAAAAAAGAAAAGTAGTTAGAGAGCCCAAAAATAAAACGAGAGCCCAATAAATAGATAGACCCAAAAAGAGAGCCCAAGAAAATAAAAGTTCTACAAAAGTTAAAAATTTGGTTTTCGACCGGTGAGACCCTAAAGAATGGGAATTTTGCTCTCTCTCTCTCTCTCTCTACATTCTCTCTGTAATCTCTCATCTCTTTCTTGCTTACCCCCTCGCTTTCTTAAGATGCACCCGTTGGACGAGCACTTGCTTCGATGATTCCACTTCACTTAGCCACATCTGCCCCCGATATGTTACAGTTTATTTTCAAGAAAACGGCAGACGAAAGAAAATTGTGGAAGAAGATGGAACAGAATTCACCCTTTAGTTGACAGTCAAAGTGCGATGCAAAAAAGACGGGCCTCGCAGCCGTGACGCTCCGTTGTGATTGGGTGACTCATCCCCCTTAAAAAAATGTTTTATCCTTCACACCCCTACATTACAACCTGAATAAAAGTCCTCTTGATTTATCTTAGCTATTCGGTTTAGAGACGAGGACTTGATATGCATACAAGCCTATGACCTTAGTCGACTTTCGGTGCGGACTTGAGTGTTCACCCCCAAAAATCACTAAAATGTGTTATAAGTTGTGTTTTAGCTCTGTGTGTTAACTAATTTTAAATTCCATGGCTATATTAAATTGAATTGTGTTTTAAATTGTTGTGTTTGGTGTTTTTTTAGCAAGAACAACCTAAAACATCATACCTAAATCCAAAACATGACGCTTACATGTTAATTCTTGATCTTTCTCACACTTCTCACGAAAAATGGCATTTGTACTCGAACCTATATAAGGAAAGAAAATGTTATAGATAAATTGTATCGGTTATTTTAGCGGGTATATATATATCGTAATCGGGTTGGGTATCGCTGTATACCAAACCCGTACCCAAACACACAAAAAAAATAAAGAAATTTAAACCTGAACCCGGCCCCGTACCCGTCTCAAACATTTCTTTCGGGTTTGAGGTATACCCGTCATGTTCGGATTTTTTTACCATCCCTAAACTTGATTATGACGTCTGGTTTTTATTTTTAATGGCTGTTAAATTATCGAACCTTGTTCACATACAAAACCAGTAGGTTGACCGTTTGACCATGGCAACAAACATCGAAAAGTCAAACACACAAAAACGCGCAAAGCCGAAAACATTAAACAACTACGATAATGGGAAGCGTGGATTCTGTCTCCATCACCAGTTTTTTTATTTTTTCTTTTTGTATATATTATTTGTAAAAATAACCATCACAATTGCTCTTAGTACACAATCCCTATCTTCGAGAAGCTCTTTTCTTTTAAGTTTTTAAGATATTGACTTCATTATTCTTTCCACATATAAGAATTAGAAATGTGGTTTCCACGTTGAGTTGCTATCGATTCATAGAAAAAAAAACCACATCAGAATATTAGAACCTGTATAAGTTTGGTTTCTAAAATCTTGATGACATCACCAATGATAGGTGGGAAGGTTCATCTTACTCATATAGAGTTTCTGCTCGGGAGGTCTTCAATTCAATCATCGCCACTTATAAAATATGTGATTATGGCCTTTGGGCCGAAAGGGTTGCAATACTTGCATGTACGGTACGAGGACAATACGGGAATGGGGAACGGTAAAACTCAAAAATTCAAGATACGGGTACGACAAAAGTACGACAATATAAAGATATAAAAAGGTAAAAACATATTTAAAAAATAACTTTGTGTTATTTATAATACATATTTAATGTTGATTTTATATATTTATGTATAAAATTATAAGTATTATAAGTTTAGGGCTCAAATGTAAACTATTAAAGATAAAGGGACTTAAATGTTTAAATACACAAACTTATTTTAAAATTTTTGAGTAAAACTTATAAGGTTTAGAGACTAAATGTAAAATAGTGAAAGATAGAAGGATTAAATGTTAAAAAGTCTTAAGTTATTCAAACCCTAAAAGACTAAAGCATAAATATGTGCTGCCATAGCCTCTTCTATGTTTCTCCTCTCTTCCGCCCTATTTCTGGCAAAAGTTGCAGCGTCGCTGCCTACGGAATTCGTTGCTAGAAATCACGCCTCCAGCGCTATGTGGGGTTAAAACCCTAAAAGTAAATGGAAACGTTTAAGAAAATTTCGGGGAAACGTCCCCCATATCCGGAAACGGGCAGGAAACATTTCCTTGCTGTTTCCGACGCAGTTTCATCCCCAACGAGCTTCTGAAATGGGCATGACACCAAAAATGACGTCCCCATGCATCATAAATTACTATTCCCATTAAGCTAGGTGGCTAGGGCTTACACTACTTCATGATGCTAATACAAATATCCTTCAAAAATGATGTTATGTGGTTGTTGAATAATGTCATAACGAGACAATTTTTTTATGGAAGAAAGTTATAATGTCTATTCACAGTTCTAATAGGTCACAACCTACTCTCCCTCATGCAAAGAGCCCATGTGGATACGCTAGCTAAGTTGGAAAATCGGTTAGCAAAATCCAACCTCAAGCGCGTGAAGCTCATCAATGGGGAATAGTATCATTTTTTTTTTTTTTTGCTTGACTCTTGGGTGGATCAAGATCCTCAAAAAGATTTGTTCTCCAACATATTGATGAACCGGTCGTCACAGGTCATACAAAACTTAAATAACCTAGGTAGCTAGGGTAAGTAGGGTATCGAATTCAATGAGCATGTGGTTAGCATCACACTAGTTGTTTGTTCGTCTAAGTTGTATACTGAAATAAGGAAGCAATACGATTATGAAGTTTGCTTATTATGAAGTTTGCTATTTTTACAATAATTTCTAACTAACATTCACTCTCGGCTAGGATATGCAAATAACTAGGATTCAAGAGTTATTATGACATATTTGCAATTTCACTTGTAAGAATCTCTATGATAGAGAATCAAGAGTTAGGCATCAACAAATAGCTACTAGGCCCTAAGTATGCTTCATTATCTAGTTCAACAAATCCTATATGTCGAGTTAAGGCATAACTGGCAGAATTCATCTTATGAGCTTAAAAACACAATGGTCTCTAAACATGCAATAAGTCCAACCCAATACCAAGACAATTAAGCACAACAATAATTCATACAAATGATGTCACGATTACAAATAGATTTGCAAAGATACAAAAACCTTTAGTCGTATAATGAGTCTAACCCAATATTCCAACTTAAGTGATAGGATTTATCTCACAAGTCTAAAGATAATGTTGAGGCAAAACTTAATTGACAAGATTCATCTCTATGGTTTAAGCATACAAGAAACATACACAAGGTCCAACCCAACATCAAAAGCTAATTGATGGAATTCATCCCCATGGCTTAAGCATAATATAAACATATACAAAGTTCAAACCAATATCAATGCTTCATTGAGTACAACACTTGTTCCTTACAAATACACAATCAAAACAACATTACAAATCTAGAAACTTAGAATCCTTCACCCGGAAGTAAATGGGAACTTAACCAAACATGGTTTTAAGAGCTTGAATGATGTTGAAGAAGATGGAGAAAGTAGCCATGTAAGATCTTGGATGATGATGAAGAATAATGGGTTTTTGGTGATTGATCTTGATGTTCTTGATGGTATGGGATGATATGATGGTGATTTGGGAATTAAAGATAGCGTTTTAGATCCCCCAAAACTTGTTTATAATTGTTCCATCCCGAGTCCTTGGTCAAAGAAGACATAAAATTACTTAAAAATTCATTAATTTTGGTCAAAAAATCAAGTTTGGTCAGGTCCGGCCGTCCCGACGGTGGGCAGGGCGTCGGCGACGGCCTGGGTTGGTCGACGCCCAAACTGGCGGCCAACGGGCTTGACGGCTAGAAAACTTGTTTTCTTCATAAAGTTTTCGTTTCAACTCCGTTTTACTCCATTTTTGCGACCACGTCATCGTATTTTCGCCTTCTTTCACATCATCACATAATATATTTAAATAAAATCCATTTATTTTCTCCAAAATTGAATATACTCCTCAACGGTCTCCATCTTGTGCTCGTAAAATCACCATTTTAGCATATAATTCGCACCTTCCATAATCCTTGGCAGAGTACCTTGTTTCGAACAAAGCTACACACAAAAGATAATAAATCTAACAAATTAACCTATATAAATGTGATCCTTTCGATATCACAACACATATTTGTGCTAGAGAACAATAAAATTTGTTTGGTGCTATCATAACTTAGGGAGTGGAAGAAAAAAAACCTCTTATGTAACTATCAAGTGCGACCCAAACAGTTACACATTGGAGTGCGAACAAGAAATAATATTTATTGATTAAATATTATATCACAAAAGACATACTAATTGCAGTGATAAATATTCAGAGAAATGTTTTTAAACCTGGATCTAGATTTGAGCCACAAGAAAGACAGGGATTTAATCCTAGCCACTATTTCTCCAACCAACACTTCTTTATCTTTGAAGATCTTTTCATTCCTCGCGTTCCAAATAACCCATATGGAGACCATAATAATGCCTTTAATGATCGAAGCTTCAAACTTGTTCCTTCTATCATTAGGGAGACTTAACAAGTCTTGAATGTCAAAAGCGAAAATCTGTCTGATATTACACCAATAGCCAATAGCCGAGAAAATACCAAACGAAACGCCACAACTAGTGAATAAATGGGTCGAAGATTCGTCACTCGCCTCGCAAAGAGCACAAGACACATCCTGGATATTAATATTTCTTCTCCGGAGAGCTACCCGGGTGGGATACGGTCCATTTCTAGACGCCAAATAAAAATTTTCACCTTGAGAGGAACCCACTTTATCCACTTCATGAAAAATTGTCTTTGCTGCACTCGATCGCTGATCATGAGCTTTTTAACTTTAGCCACTGAGAAGCGACCATCATTGCTGCTAATCCAGGACCATTGTCTGTTTCTGCCGACAGAAACAGTCCCAATAACGGACGTCTGCAACTGCTGAACCTGCTGTAACTCGGCAGTAGATAATTCTCTGGTCCACTCGTATCTGAAAGACTGCAGATGAATGTCCCAAAAACTAGAAACAGCTGCATATTTCCTCGTAGACAGGCGAAAAGGGGCTGGAAACAAATCTTTGTAAGGAAGCTCTCCTTGCCACTTATCCAACCAAAAACGGATATGTTGACCATTACCAACAACTCCTTTAAATTGATAATTTAAGGGAGCCGAATGAACCACCACTTTGTTTAGCCATAGGACCATAGATCTCCATCCTCCAGAAAGATTACGGTTTATAGGAAGGATATCCCATACGTTTTTCCTGCCATGACAATGATCTATCACTTTCCGCCACAAAAGAGAATCTTCAATTTTGTATCTCCAAGCCCATTTGATTAAGAGCGCCAAATTAACTTCCGATAGTTTAGAGACACCCAAACCTCCGTTCTTTTTTGGCGTTGTGACCACGTCCCAAGCAACCTAATGAATCTTTTTAACATTTTCATCACCCGCCCAAAGAAAACGCTTCATTAGTCTTTCCATGTCTTCGATGACCTTAACAGGGGCTTTATAAAGAGAAAAATAATAAATCGGCAAACTAGAGAGCACCGATTTAATTAGAACAAGTCTCCCACCGATTGAGAGGGTTTTAGCCTTCCACAGTTTCAAACGAGACTTGCGTTTGTTGATGACCGGCTCCCAGCTTTTAACACGGTTCATATTTCCACACACCTTGATACCAAGATAGTCGAAAGGGAAACTCCCAAATCTGCAGCCACAAAGTTCAGAAAAGGATAAAATCTCTTATTCCGAACAATTGACGCCATAAATAATAGACTTATGTATGTTGATCTTCAACCTGGAGCACAAATGGAAAACTCTCAGAATGCGGATTAAGTTACTAAAGTTATTCAAAGACCACTTTCCCACTAGTAGAGCGTCATCCGCATACAATAAATGAGAAATATTTAAACCCTCGTTCCCCAAGCGAAGGCCTTCATATTCACCAATCTCCACGCCTTTGTTGATAAGACACGTAAAAGCTTCCATCACTACTAAAAATAAAAATGGGGAAAGAGCATCTCCTTGCCTCAATCCTTTTTCACATTGAAACATATAGGTTGGCGACCCGTTAACCAACACAGGCGACCTAGCCGACTTTAAAATCCCATCAATCCATATGCACCACCGACTAGGAAACCCCATTTGATTTAACATGGATAATAAAAAGTCCCAATGCACATTGTCATAGGCCTTTTGAAAATCAATTTTAAACAAAAATGCTTTCTCCCCTTTACGTTTAAGCCAAGACAATAACTCATTTATAACAAGAGGGCTGCCGAGAATGAATCGATAAGAGAGGATGTCACTTTGATTCTCTGAAATAATGTACTTCATCACCTTCTTGATTCTATTTGTCAAAATCTTTGAAATAACTTTAGATAAAATGCCGATCAACGTAATTGGTCGATAGTCTTTAAGATCAATCGGTTCTTAATCTTTGGAATGAGCGTGATAAAAGCAGCACTGTACCCATGATTAATGTGTCCCGAATAATGGAAATCAACCATCATATTAACAAAGTCATCTTCAAAGAATGTCCAGAAGTGTTTCAGAAAAGTAAAATTAAAGCCGTCTGGACCCAGGGCTTTGTCACTGCCACATTCAAAAACCGCAGTTTTAATTTCTTCCTTTGAGAACTCGGCCACTAGATCAGCTTTAGCATCTTCCGGTAAAGTCTTTATATTGTCACATAATAAAGAAGGACTGCAAGAATGTTTAGCAGAAAAAAGAGATCGATAAAATTGGAAGAATGCCGAATTTTCATCTCCATTAATCGCCCAACGTATCCGCGACTTTTGTGACATTTGCACCGTTCACTTTCATCCTATGCACACTTTTAGTCCTTAACCTATATTGTAGTTTCACTTTCAATCCTTGTATGTTTGACATTTGTATTTTATAAATTAATCACTAAATAATAATTGAGACAATTTTAATAATAATAAAATAATTATTCTTCAATAAGAAGTAAATTAGTTAATGACTTAATGTGAAATATGAGTTATAAAACTCAAATATCAATTGAATTTACTAGTCATAGAATTTATTTCCTCTAAGATATAAAGTTCAAAAGAAACATATGATTCAATTCTAATTAAGTGAAACAATTTAGAATTCATTAGGGACTTTAATTTGGTTTTATTAGTGAAACGGTCGGAAACTTAAATTATCTTAAAACTCCTCTTTACTAGTCCAATATATAAATCTTTCACACCATTCATTTTCTACACTAATTTACATTCTAAAACCACTAAAAAACATGTCACATGGCGACTTCAAGACCTCCAAGCCGTGACTTTTAGTTCGGATTCTTTGCTTTCATTTTCGATCATTATTCGAACTAGTAAGTCCAAATTTATATTGCCGTTTTGTTTCTTATTTGTCCCTCTATAAAAGCCCTATATACTCATGTGTTATTCGAGTCAATTGGGTTTTGGTTAGGGTTAGGATTGTTAGCTAGAAATTTGGGACGAAGATGAGTTTCAAACTAATATTTTTATAGTTATTTCTCTAAATAAAATCACAAATCTAGTTGTGGTCTAGTGGTTTGTGAGTGTTGTGTCAAGGAAACCCACATGGGTTCGATTCCAGCATCCCCCACTTTTCTTTTTCTTTTCAGATTTTAATTCTTATTATTCATTATAATTATATAAAATACAAGCAAAACTTAGAATATTATAATAAATTCATTTTTGATCCAAAAATTATAAAAATTTAGGTATAGTTCTTTGATACCTCATAGAAAATTATAATATTTTTATTTTCTGGAAAATAATTTATTTCGTAATTTTTATTAATTTAATTTGTTTTAATCATAATTAATTGATTAAAAATTGATTTTTAAGGATTTTAATCTCAAACTTTTTGGAAAATTATTTCTAATCATCCTGAAGTGAAATAAAAATTATTGGTTCAGAAAACATTTATTTTTATTGATTTTCCTATTTTTAATCATTTAAACATGATTTAAATTCATTAAATCACTTTTAAATATAAATAAGTTTAGAAAAATTATGGGAAAATTATTTTCATTTATTTACATTAGAAAGTATTCATTTTATAAAAAAATAATACTTTGGATCATGTCTTGTATTTTTAGTCTTATTTATGTTTAAATAGACCTAATTAATCTTTTATTTATTTATACTATTTAACATCTATTTTATAAACACTTTTCTTAAAAATAGAAATATTCTTATGTTTGAAAGTCTTTATTATCATTTGTTGGATCATTGTGTAACTCATAAGTATTTATTTCAATATTTATGATTATTGTAATTATTTACAATAGTTAGTTAAAGTAATTAACTAAATTATTTTGCCTTAATTATTCAAAACATATTTTTATATAAGATATTCAATTGGTAATAATTATATTATCTAAGCCACATTTACAAACTTTGACGTATTACTTTTGATATACAGCTTTTATATATTAATTTGATTTATCATAAAAACTCTAATTCCCCAAATCGACTTAGCAAACCCTAATGCCTTAGAACCCTATATACCTTAGACTTTTAAGACATTTTATTTATTAGTATTCTTATATATTATAGGTAGAATTCTTCGAAATTCCCATTTCTTAACTCACGTCAGCTTAAGTTGGATTTTGATCGCTTTCGCAAACTGTGAGTATATCTTTCCCATTTTTACTGTTTTACTATTTTGGGGTGACTCATGTACCTATTACCAAGTTTCTATTTCCTTTTACTAAAATAGCAATTCTCATGTGTGTTTGCTTGTGTTAATTTGTGTGTCTATGACTTGTCAAAATCATTAACCTTTTGATCGCTTTCGCAAACTGTGAGTATTATGGTATTTACCCTTGTGACTCTGTTGAGAGTCCTTGTCAGTGCTATGTATTTCATTACTACTAGCGCATACTATATATATTTCCTTTCATTATAGGGTTGATTTTGAACGGATATTACTTATTACATAATTGCAAACAGTATACAACACGTGAATTGCGAAACACTTTTCTACTATATGTATTCAAACAGGGTATGCTCACCAATACATTTTGTATTGACAAAAATTATTTTCGTACATGTTTCAGGTTGTTATGAGATCACTTTTAAGCTTTTGGATTCATATTTAGATTTTGATTCATTGTATTCAGTTTAAATAATTAGTTTGAATCATTGTATCTTTGTTTTCTCATGTAATAAATTATTCAATCAATGTATCAATATTTACACTTTTAGTCCATGAGCTATTGAACAATCGTCACTACGTGACACCTCGATGTTTCCGCCATCAGTTGGGGTGTTACAACTTTGTTTGATATCAAGAGCTCCACGATGCTCTATTAAGCCCACCGAGTTTTTTAACTCCTCATAAATCCAAACATCTTCTTCTTCCAATTCATTATCTTCCATCATCACTTCCAACTTGTTGATCTCTTCTTGCATAACCTTAACCTCCTGCCCTTCCCTAGTATTGACTTCAGAACACCAAGTCTTCAATGCATTACAAACAGCTTTGAATTTATCAGCAATAATGTCATCCAGTCTACCAATAAAACCATCCCCATCTAAAATATTCAAAATAATGTCTTCACAATTATCCCTATACAGCCATGAGTTATACCATTGAAAAGGTTTAGGCCCAAAATTAGTTTCAACCAGAGATAAAAGTAGGGGACAATGATCTGATCTTTCTCTAGGCAAAACACGACCAACAGCTTGAGGCCACTTACTTAGAAAGCTTTGACAAATAAGAATCCGATCAATTTTACTAAATTTAAAACCGTTCTCACTACCAACCATATAAGTAAACTTATTCCCGCGCATTTTGTATTCATTCAGGCCCAAGGAATCAATAAAGTTGTTAAAATCTCCCGCGCTAACCGGATTGAACACGGAGTTTTTTCTGTCTTCGGGAAACCTAACAACATTGAAATCTCCGAGCAAGATCCACAAACCCGCATATTCTTGAATAATCCCCAACAAAGTATCCCATAATCTTCTTTTTCGAACAACATTTTGAGGCCCATAAATGTTAATAACATTTATAGGGTATTGTCCGATAATAAAAAACCACCAGTGACAAAGAAATTAGGATTTCAGATTGAAAAAGATTTCGAAAAAACTTTCTCATCCCAAATACAAATAAGACCCCCCCCCCCGATCTCCCTTCTGCATACATAATATCAAAACCAAAACCCGAACCTCCCCAAACTTGATTTAAATCAAACGAACTTGAATTCGACATCCGAGTTTCTTGCACAGCTAGAAAAGAAACCTCATGTTTAACCTTCAACCCTTTAACCCAACCAATCTTTCCATCCGCCCCTATCCCTTTGACATTCAAAGATAAAAAATTCATGTTTTACCTCTTTGTGAACCTTCTTCCTGTATAGTGTCACGAATAAGATTGTTGAAACCTTGCAAATCTGCTCCCAATTTGCCTGCAATTGTCACAGTTTTGTTAACCTCAACTTCCACCATATTAACTCCCTGGTGGTCCGGCAACCTGTCAGACATAACCGAGCCATTATCAACTCTTTCTGGCTGAAAATTCAGATCGAATCGTTCCCCCACTTGCTCTGCCGCGACCGAAAAGGTATATGTTCCTGAGCAGGAATCTGTTGTCGTGTTTGCTTAGGTCTAGAATCTTTGTTTGTGTCTTCCCCTGTATTTGGAATTCCCAACAGAGCATTTAAACCAAATAAATCCAAGGAATAAGATAATCACAATTAAGTATGAAATGAATACTAGAGATTTGTTTTTAATAGGAATATTGGAAATAAATAATCCCAACTATTGACTATTGGCCAATAACAGTCCCAACTACGAAAATTACCAATAGTGGTCCCAACTTTCGACATATTGGAATATAATGGACCCAAACTAACGGCGTTAGTGTGGCGCTGACATGGCATGCCACGTAGGATGCCACGTCGGATCATCTTTGCCACCTAGGATGCCATGTCGGATGCACGTAGGATCATTTTGCCACTTAGGATCCCACGTCAGCATCACACTAACGTTGTTAGACCTCCGTTAGTTTGGGTCCATTATATTCCAATATGTCGAAAGTTGAGACCACGGTTGGTAATTTTTGTAGTTGATACTGTTATTGGCCAATAGTCAATAGCTGGGATTATTTATTTCCATTATTCCTTTTTAATATAAAAGAGTTTTATTAAAACAAAAATCTCTACAACTTTCATAAGATGAAAAAACCCTAAAACCACCTCCACCACCATCTAAGTGTCGCCACCATGTAGGTGGCGACTCTCCTTTTCTTTCGGCCACCACATGGTGGTCGTGACCACCACGACCCGCCATTGCCACCACCCTCTTCCACCACGGGCTCTAATCTTCCATCTTGTATGTTTTATACATATTAATTTGGCTTGTTAATGCAATTGGAAACCTAGAAACGAGCAAATCTTCTACAACAAAGTGAACTATGCTTCTAAAGTGGCGAAAGACCTCAAATCGCTTGGCTACAATTAAATAAAAAAACATTCATGGAAGAACTAGTGTGAATTCTCGTTGTAATGCTTGTATTGTTGTTTGTCTTCTAGTAGCTCGTTGCTAGTCTTTTAATAAAACTAAATGTTCCACCAACAACAATAACAGCAGCAACAACATTCATAGAAATAAAAGATAGCGGTTACGGTTTATATGGTTTTCTCCAACTATTTTTTTATGTTCAAACATATCATTGAAAAACTCCAAAAATAAACAAAAGTTAAAATATATAGATGCATTTTTTATATGGCAAATATACTTCCTTACACCAATAACAATCCTAAAATGAATTCTCTTTCTCAAGCTAGAACCCCTAATACCTCCTTTGTAAAAGATATATGCATCTGAACTAGTCCTACATTAATCATGTTAAGGAATGAAATCATTGTAACCAATAAAACCAGATCTCGGTACAAATTAATTGATCACGGTAACTTTTAAATGCATGTAGGGTGAAAAATACCGTGAAAAATAAATTAATTGACTACGTAAATTCGATAAAGCTCTTGTCACACCCTCAATTTCCACGTGCGGAGTTTTACCGCGAGGCGCTTGACACACCAGGATCCAAGTCAACGGTCACAATAAACGACAACTATATGATATAAAAACAACGTAAACTGCCATTGAGTTTCAAAACCGTTCCAACACAGCGGAAGCATAATGTATTATTACAGCTCAAAAGTAAAACGCAAAGTCCGAGATACTCAAATAAAATGCAAATGAATCCTAGACGCCATGTGACTTAGTGCGCCTATCGATAGCTGCTACCTTAGCGACCTGAGAAAACATGCCAAAAAGATGTCAACATATAATGCTGGTGAGTTCACAGGTTTTAAGTTCACGAAACGATTTTTTTTTGCGTGAAAGTTTCATCTCAAAATACCAAGTGTGCAAAAACCTTCAAGTAAACAACAAACGTTCCCTTACTACTACGATTGTGTTGCTGAAACCATTACTAACAAGCGTTGCATGTGTTGTTGCCCGTGTTTGAGTTGTCACACCCTCAAAGCATTGTGTTTCTTAAGTGTTGTGTTTCAAAAGCATTGCGTGTCATAAGCGTCGTGTTTCAAAAGCGTTACGTCCCAAAAGCGTTGTGTTATAAAACATAAACGTTGTATTTGTTAAAACGTGTGGCATGCTTCTCCCCCGAGAGAAAAGTGTATAAAAGAGGGGCCGTGAAACTCACCTTAGAGTGCATCCTCAGTAAAATAGAAACCCGATACGTGTGTGATAGTCCCTACTAGTGGTGACCTATCAATGAGTTTACATAAGTCTAATGACTACAAACCCGAAGGCTAATCAGTCCCCAATTGTCCAGACCGTGACCGTGTATGTTGAAAACATGTTTGAATGTTAAATCGACCAAACCAGACAAGACCCGACATCCCATTTTTGACCCGACATTCCACGTGTTAGCCATATACAAGATATCATGCAACATATGCAATTAAACACTTAGCATGCGCAAACATTCACCCTATCTAGCATAATGCCCAACTAACGCATAAACAAGTCCGAACACGTGTTACCAAGTTATTAAACATGTCACGGGGTTCCTAACATGTTTCTAGGTAACAAACCGTGTTTCGGGATGTTAAAATACACATATAACAACAGTACATGCGATTAGGAATCAAACATGCAATTAGGAAAGTCAACTGGTGATTAGGATGGTCAAACTAGTGATTGGGGTTGTAATCACATGATGTACACGCGATTAGGCTCCCAATAGTCCCTAATTGCATGTGATTGGGGGCTAATCACCTACTCCTTAGGCGATTAGGAAGCCCTAATCGCCCCCTGCAGCAGGTTTCCACCTTTTCGCGTATTTAACCCTCCAAATCAGGTCCGAAACATGTGGAAACACCCAATATCAAACCCAAAACATTTATCAACCTATTTCAAGCAAAAACCCCTAATTTATTATCATCCTAACAGTCCCGAATGCAAGCGTTTTCCCAAAATAGCATAACTAGCATGTAAACATCACATCAACATGCAAAACTTACCCTAAATAGCAAATATCCAGATTTCATCACATAACAACATTTTCCGACACTATCCTACTGTTCTAGCATCATCCTAGAGTAAACCCTAACCTCAAATAATCAACAAAACACATCATATCATCATCAATCATTCATAGTCATTCAAACAGGTCAAAACGCCTATTATCAACAATACACAACTATGAACCTCCAAACTCCTAGGTTACCATCATAATAACTCATTTAAGTCAGAAACATATCAACAACACAAGAACAATCATGTTTTATCAATAAAAATCCAATCTTTGCATGAATACACCACATATAACAAGCATAAAGGTTTGGATTTGTTTAGAAACCGTTTTTAATAAGTTTTCAAAGACACTGTTGGATCAATTTGCTCTTGTTTGCTAAGTAAGAACTTGCTATCTTGACACTTAAGTGTTTAGCAAGTCCTTGTAAATCAGATTATAAGCACAGCGGAATGTTATAAGTTAAAGCAACACTTTTTATGCAAAGGCAGAGTTATAACTCCCCCTTGATGTTTGAAACTAAATAAATGACAAAGTATTTATTATGAATCTAAGTTGTAAATGAGAATTAGATACTTAGAGAGATTCACAATAAATACAGAAATGGAATATAACAATGAGAGTGTTTGAAGGATTTTTCTGTTAAAAATCAATGTCTAAAATAGAAGGTTGAAGCCTTCTATTTATAGACGATTACATGCATGTATCTTGCCAGAAAAGCAAGCACAGAAACTCTAGTTACAAGTTGCACAAGTTGCAACATTGAAAGAAACAAATAAAGCTAAAAGTAATATTAAACAACAAACTACTGATGCAAAAAGGCGGTGGGAAATATCTTCTGCTAAGTGCTGATGAAGGACAACTACTGAAGAGTAGTTTTGTCTTCAGTACTTCTGAAGTGAACTTGTCTGGTTTGGACTTCAGAACTTCTGCAACTTCAGCACTTCTTCATATCTTCTAATCAGCAGTTTCTTGTCTTCTATTCAGTACTTCTATACTTAGCCAAAAATGACAGAAGTGAATTATACTAAGGTTTACAAAAGTGGTTTCACCAATCCTCTTTGTCCTAACAATCTCCCCCTGGATTGATGAAGCCAAAACCTTACTAATTCCTTATGTGTTTCTTCTGTCTTGAACAATCTTCCATATCTCTTTGTACATGGTGTTCTTGAGCTGGTTGTACTGATCATCAGACAGAGATCCTCTCTGTGGTTCTAGATGTTGAATTGTGAGCAGGTCTTGTGTTGACAGTTTCTTCAGATCACTGATCTTCTTGTAAGCCCTGCTTGAGAAGTCTCTTCTTGTCAACAGTACTGAGTTGTTATCAGTAAGTGACCATCTGATGATAGGGATCTTTGACTTGTTAAAGTCAGAAGAATAGGGAACCAGACTTGTCCCTTGGGTTGATGGTCCTGAGTGCTGGATGTCTTCAGTTTCAGATAGCCTCAGGTGGGATTCTCTTCCTTGTTGTTGTTGTTGCATACCAGGCATCTGAACAGTTGGGAGATGGTGTTCAGTCACTACTTTGGTATGCAGTTTTTCTGTGATTGTCTTTTGTATTTGATAAGCAAAAGTGGAAGGATCCCTGAACTGTGTTAACAGAGGTTTCTCCTCAATGTCAAAATCTGAATGGACTATTGAGCTTCCCTCAAGTAGTACCATTTTGAAATCAGTTTTGACATTGTCCTCTGTCTTCTTCTTCTGAGCAGCAGATCTTCTAGATACACCAGAAGTTCTAACTACTGATCTTGAAGGATCAGCAGTTTGAAACTTCTCAGGATTTGCAGCCTTGGCAGCCAAGTATTTTCTATATGTATCCATTAGTCTTTCTTCTTTCCATCTGGATACAGAGGCTTTTGAACCATATCCTTCTGCTACTAGCTCTTCTATTATCTGGGCTCTCTTGGCCTTTCCATCTTTGCTTGTGGCCATTTTGTCTGCAAGCAGTTGTGCTCTTCTTGTCAGCTCTTGCATAGAGAGTCCTTTGAGTGTAAAGGCTTTAGTCTTGCTGTTCTTGGTAATATAAGACACCAGTTGTTGTCTTTTATCCTGTTCAGCAATCTCATCAAGGCTAGCCTGCCTTTGTAGTTCAGCTGCATAAGCCTGAAGTTTTTCTTCATGGCTTAAGTCCAAATCATCCCTTTCTTCCAGAGATTTCCAAATCTGATCTTCTCTGGCCTTCTTGTTGGCTGCAATTAAACTCTTCTCTAATAGTTCAGCTGATTGAGAGATGGGAGAAGGGTTTAATACAGTCATTGTTGTAACAGATGTAGGCCTGATGGGATCAGATATTGGTTGAATGGGAGCAGTGGTTCTGGAAGGTTCAGTTGTTTGAGGTTGGGAAGTGTTAACTTCTGATGTGCTGACAACTGCTGATGGTTTGTCAGCTACTGAAGGATTGTCTTCAGTACTTTCTGATTCTTCATCAGAAGTTTGGTCATCAGAAGTTTCTTCATTACACCTTAGGGAATCATCAGAACTTTGGGTCTCATCTTCTTTCTCAGCAGCTTCAATTTCTTCAATAGAGACACCAAACTGTTTGGCCAATTTCTCTTTCCTGGCCTGATCTTTCAGATCTCTCTCAAGGAGTGCCACTCTTGCCTTTACTCTGGCTTGGAATGACTCCTTAGGTTCCCTGATCTTCTCCCCCTTTTTGGATTCATCAATTCTAACCCTTGAAGCAGAGGGTTGGGAGAAGTGTCCTTGAAGATGAGCAATCTGCTGGCTGTTGTAGTCTATTTTGTTAGACAGATCGTTCATCTTGGTTTTAATCACTCCAAATTGGTTCTTGATTGACAGCTCCAAGTCAGCTGTATATGTTTGGAAGTGATTTCTGATGAGTGTATTCATCATGTGGTACAGGGGACCCTCTGGGCTGCATAGCTGGTTCAGGTCTATGCTTGTTTGCCCAGGGAATTGGGTAGGCATTTGCTGTGAAGGGGGTGTTTTTGGGAGATCCTCATGTTGTACAGAGGATGCCACTCTAGGGGTTTTAGGGATTGAGTGGGCTTTAACCTGTGCAGAGGTGACTGGCTTCTTGAGCCTGGATACCTTTGCAACAGGACCTTCAGAAAGTGCCGTCAATTCAGTAGTTTTAAATTGTGAAACATCATCCAAACTAATGGAATCATCTGAATCCCTGATGTTGCCCTCAGTGAGGACTGTCTCAGTTAAATCATGAGCTGAGCCCAACTCAGTTCTCTCATGAACCTCTGTTTCTTGGTACTGAGGATTTCCTACTTCAGGCATTAAGCCTTCATCAGTAGTTGCCACATCTGAGGTCTTAGCTATGTTACTTCTGTCCTCAGATCCACCACTGGGTGGTAACTGAGTAGTAGCAGCCTCAGATGCCCCAAGAGTCTCTAAAATTGGGCTTAAAGACTCTGGTCCACCCTCATCTCTTGGGATAGGGCTAATGATGTCCACATCCATGTCTAATGTAGTAGTTATGTCCCCTGTTTGTTGTGGTTGATGGGGACTGACATGATCAGATGGGACATTCTCTCTTAGCCCAGAGAGAAGTTTGGCAATTTCTATTGCCTCTTGTTCAGAAATTTGTGGGGATGGTTCAGTAGTTTGGGCAATAGGTTGTTGTTCAGCAGTTTCAAAAGAAGAGTGTGTTTGATATGTTTTTCTAAGTCTTTTTCTTTTGAAATGAACAGATATGGGTGCTCTTGGTGGGGTTTGAGATGGATGAGACTGAGAGGGTGTTTCAGTCTCAACAATTTGAAGAGCAGAATGCTCAAGAGCATGTTCAGGCATCTCAACCTCCTGAACAGCTTTTCTTTTGGGTTGGTGGGTTGCAGTTTTTGTTGGCTTGGGCTTTTTGGCTTTTGGTGGTGTGGGTGTGGAAGATGTGGGCTTCAGGGGGACTTGTTGTTGTTCTCCCTGATCATCTTCTGGCCAGGCAGCCGGTTTGTTCAGTCTTGAGTATGCTTGTGATGTTAAAGGGTTTAAAGTTGAAATTTTTCCCACAAGCACCTCATTACCCAGTTCCCCTATTATGCATTGCATAATGAACCTTGGGTACAACAAAAACTTTTTCTTGGTATTATTGTGATGTAACACCAACTCATGGAAAAACAGTTTTGATGCCCTGAATTTGGTTTCATTCACAATGGAATGAAATATTGGTTGAAAAGTGGAGGGCATCTGGTCATATGACCCTGTTTTTGGACTCAAACACATAATTATATAATGAAACAAAAGTTTGTATTTTGGTTCAAAATATTTTTTGAATATTGTTGCATGGGAGAGAGTACCTTGATAACCACACTCAGTCATGGTTAGATGAATATCTTTGTTAGCAACATGGTCAGGGGCAGCTACATCATCCAGACCCAGTCTTGTTGCTAGTGTGGCCGGTGTGATGGTCAGTTGTTTCCCTTTTATCTTAGAGTTGAGGGAAATGACCTCACCACCCATTGTAACCGTCTCAGCATTTGCCCAGAACTCATTCAGAGTTTCAGTGTGAATTGGTGGGTTAATTGTGAGAGCAGTAAAGTATTGGGATTTGACGACAAGATCAATGATCTCATCGTATTGGGACCAGCCTTCTTGTTTTTCAAGAAAGGCTCTTTGATTGTGTCCCTGTTTTAGAACTAGAGCCATTGTGGTTTGGGTGTTTGATCGAACAGTGAATTTTGCAGGTTTAGGTTTTGAGAGAGTTTTGAGAGAGAAGGAGGGATATTTGTGAGTTTAAAAGGATAAGTGTGTAGAAAAGGTATTTATTTGGAGTTTTAACCGCTTGAATCTTCTTTATTAGAAGTTTTAAAACCGCCTTTGGTTAAAAATCTCTTTATCAGAGGTTTTAAACTGATTAGGTTAAACCTCTGATGATGGGAAAAGTCAGATTTGCCCTTTTGACTTAAACTGCTGATGAAGGATTACTTCATCAGTAGTTCCCATTTTCTCTTCAGTAGTTTTAACATCTGATGAGAAATGTTTTTATAAATACTTTATTCATAACTTCTGAAGTTTATTTTATCAGAAGTTACACACTTTTTCAGAAAATTATCCCATACTGATGATTTTTGTTCATCAGTACTTTCTCTCATACTGATTTCTGTTTAATCAGTAGTTTGTTTTTCAGAAGTTTTGTTGCAGACCTTTGTCATTTGTAAGTGGAAACCAGAAAAAAGATGGAAAAGGTTAACTTGAAATCCACCAAGGTAAACAGGATGGAATCAAGGATGGAAAAAGGAAAAAGAAAAATTTTTCATTTTGATTCCACCATGGTAAACAGGATGGAATCAAGGATGGAAAAAGGAAAAAGAAAAATTTTTCATTTTGATTCCACCATGGTAAACAGGATGGAATCAAGGATGGAAAAAGGGAAAAAGAAAAATTTTGATGCATAACAGTAGTGATTGATGTAGAAGTTTGCTGTAGAGTTGGGTAGAATCAAGTGTTAACTTGGATTCTAACTGATATGCAGAAAAAAAAAATAAATAAACACTTACAAATTTAGCATTCCAAGCATGGAAACTAACTTCTGAAATGTTGATGTGTCAAGGGGCTTAGTGAAGATGTCAGCTATCTGATTAGCTGTTGCTACATGCTTCACCTCAATCTTGCCTTTTTCATAGCAATCTCTTATGAAATGGTACCTGATCTCAATATGTTTAGTTTTTGAGAATTGTACCGGATTTTGAATGATGCTAATGGCAGATTTGCTGTCTACAAACAAAGGTGTCTTGGTCTCTTTGATTCCATAATCAAGAAGTTGATATTGGAGCCATTGTATCTGTGATGTACAACTTGCAGCTGCAATGTATTCAGCTTCAGCAGTTGAAGTTGCAACAGATGTTTGCTTCTTTGATTGCCATGACACTAGACAGTTACCCAGGAATTGACAACCACCAGATGTTGACTTTCTTGTCATCTTACACCCTGCATAGTCACTATCTGAAAATGCTGATAACTTGGTATTGCTTGAAGCAGGATACCAAATTCCCAGTGTTGGTGTTCCTTTCAGATATCTAAAAATTCTTTTGACTGCAATAAGGTGTGATTCCCTTGGTGCTGATTGATATCTAGCACAGACACATGTTGAAAACATAATATCTGGTCTAGAAGCAGTTAAGTATAAAAGGGAACCTATCATGCATCTGTACATGGTTTGATCAACCTGTTTTCCTTGATCATCAGGTTCAACTTGTGTGATAGGTGTCATGGGAGTGGAACATGATTTACAGTCATTTAAAGAAAATTTGTTCAATAATTCTTTAACATATTTTGATTGATGTATAAAAGTTCCATTTGTTTGTTGTTTGATCTGCAGTCCTAGAAAGTACTGCAGTTCTCCCATGGTACTCATCTCAAATTTTGATTGCATGAGTTTCTTAAAATCATCACACAATTTTGTGTTTGTTGAACCAAAGATGATATCATCAACATAAATTTGAACAAGTAAGACATGATTTCCAACATGTTTAATGAAAAGTGTTTTATCAATGGCACCTCTTGTAAAGTTATTTTTGAGTAAAAAGGTGGAGAGTGTATCATACCAGGCTCTTGGAGCCTGTTTGAGCCCATATAGAGCTTTATCCAGTCTGTACACCCACTCAGGATGAGAAGGATCCTCAAACCCAGGTGGCTGACAGACATACACCTCCTCCTTGATTTTTCCATACAAAAATGCACTTTTCACATCCATTTGATAAACTTTAATTTTGTTGGAAATGGCATAGGCCAGAAATAACCTGATGGCCTCAAGCCTTGCAACTGGAGCAAAGGTTTCATCATAGTCAATTCCCTCTTCTTGAGAGTACCCTTGAACTACCAGTCTTGCCTTGTTCTTGATTATCATACCAGCTTCATCTTGTTTGTTCCTGAAAACCCATCTTGTACCAATTGGTTGCTTGTTTTGAGGTAAGGGACAGATTTCCCAGACCTGTTGCTTGTTGAACTGTAGTAGTTCATCTTGCATAGCCTGCACCCAATTATTGTCTTTGAGGGCTTCCTGGTACTTCTTTGGTTCTAACTGTGAAATAAAGGCTGAGAATAGGCAAAAGTTGGAGAGCTGGTTTCTGGTCAGAACACCTGTAGCTATATCACCCATGATTTGATCAAGTGGATGATCTCTGTGTTCAATCAGTTGTTGTAAACCACTGACAGGTGTAGGTGGCTCTGGTTCTTCAAACAAACTACTGAGGTCTATGATATCTGGTTCAGCAGTTGCAGCTTCTTTAGTAGTTGCAGGTGCTGAAGCAGATGTTTGAGTTTGGCCTTCAGTATTTGTTTGATCAGAAGTTTGAAAAACTTCTGATGGTGTTGTAGTTGACTTAATGACTGTTTGAGGAGTCCATGGTGCAGGATCCTCATCTTCAAACCTTTGATCACCATAATAAGTAGGTTTGGAAGAAGTAACAGCCTTTTCAGGTCCAAAGTGAAAGTTGTCAAGGTCAAAGAGTTCAGCAGGATGTGCTGGAATAAGAGTGTGTTTTGACTCATTGAACTTGACATTCAATGTTTCTTCTACTATCCTGGTGTGAGAATTAAAAACCTTGTAGGCTTTTCTAGTTGAAGAGTAACCAAGAAAGTAACCTGAGTCAACTTTGGCAGCAAACTTTGAAATAGATTCCTTGATGTTCAAGATGAAACATTGACACCCAAAAGCCCTGAAAAAGGAGATAAGGGGCTTCATGCCATGAAGAACTTCATAGGCAGTCTTGGAATGTCTCTTGACCACAAGAACTCTATTCTGAACATAACATGCTGTGTTAATTGCTTCTGCCCAAAAGTACAATGGCAGTCCAGAATCAGCTAACATTGTTCTTGCTCCTTCTATCAATGTTCTGTTCTTCCTTTCTACTACACCATTTTGTTCAGGAGTTCTGGGAACACTGTATTGTCTAATAATCCCTTTAGACAAACAGAATTCATCCAGAGTTTTGTTCCTGAACTCTGTCCCATTGTCACTTCTAATGGTTTTGACAGATAGAGAATATTGTTTCTCTACTTGTAAAATGAAGAACTTGATGATTTCAGCAGCCTCATCCTTGGAAAATAAGAAGAATACCCATGTGAATCTTGAGTAGTCATCAATGATGACTAAGCAGTACTTCTTTTTACCAAGGCTCATAATCTTGACAGGCCCAAATAAGTCCATATGGAGTAGTTGAAGACATGCAGTTGTTTTTGATTCTTCAATAGACTTATAGGAGGACTTATGCTGTTTTCCCTTTAAACAGGATACACAGTGTTCTTGACACTGGTATACTTTCAAAGGTAGACCTCTGACCAAGCCCATTTTTGTGACTTTATTTATGGTTTTAAAGTTCACATGGCCAAGTCTCCTGTGCCAGAGATCTGTTTCTGAAGTTGATGCCCTTGAGAAGAAACAGGCAGTGTTGTTCAATACTTTGTCTTTCTCAATGTCCACTGCATAGACATTGCCACATCTTTTGGCAATCAGCAAAGTATGATCTTCTATAATCTTCTCAATCAACTTCTGGCCTTCTGGTGAGATGATCTTGCAAGCTGTCTTTGTGAAAAAGGAAGAATATCCTTTATCACACATTTGTGACACGCTCAGCAAGTTGTATTCAAGATTTTCCACCAGATTGACCTTGTCAAACTGTATTTTGCCAGAGGAGACATTGCCATGTCCTAGCACATATCCCTTGGCATTGTTCCCAAAGGACACAGATCCTTCTCTTTGGCTGATAAAGTTGTTTATCAGGTATCTGCATCCAGTCATGTGCATAGAGCCTCCACTATCAACATACCATATGTTGTTTAAGCCCCTGGAAACTCTCTGCACATAAAAGCAAATTAGTTAGATTTGGAAACCCAAGCCTGTTTGGCTTTGGGTTTGCTCTTGAGAACAGTTACAGTTTGTTCTTGACCAGGTTGAGAAATCCATGTCTTTTTGGCAATGGATTTTTCATGAAGAACCATGGTGGTATCCCTTTTAGGACCACCATCAACCTTGGTCATCAGTAGTTCTACCATGTTCTTTAGATTTTGAATCTCAGCAGTTTGTGAAACTGCTGATGATTCTGGTCTAACTACTGACAAGGAATTTTGAGAAAAAGATTTTGGTTGAGATTTTATCTTTTTCTGAGAAAAGGTGTTTTCAGGTTGTTGTTTCTTGGGTTTAAAGACTTTTTCATAATCATTTCTGATTTGATTTCCCACAACCTGTTGTTTAAATTTTTGATTGAACTGAATTCCTTTTCTGTATCTACAAAATTCAGTTTTGTGGTTGAACAGGCCACAAATTTCACATTCTTTTGCCTTAAGTTTTTTATCAGAAGGCAAATTTCTGACAGTTGTGAAAAGATTTTGCTCATCAGTAGTTTTCAGGATCTCAACTCCTGAAGTAGATGAAACTACTGATGGCTTGTTGTCAGTTTTTGTATATACTTCTGAAGTACTTTCTTTAAAAATGCCAGGATTTCTGTTTAGAAAGTTTTCATGGAAAGATGTGCATTCTTTCCCTTCAGAAGTTTCATTTGAAACAATTCTTCTCCCATCTTCAGTGGTTTTGGGAGAAAAATCAGTTGGTGTTTCAACATGATGGTATCCTATGCCAAACTTAACATTTGAAGCACTTTGTTTGTTTAGCAGTAGTTGATACCCCCTACAAGATTCCACCCATTTTTCACAAGTGATCCTGGTGTCAGCAAGCTCTTGTCTGACATCTCCCAGGTCATTTAGCATCATTTTGATTTGTGCTTGGGTTTCAATGGCAGAGTCAGTTAATTTAGAAACCTCTTTTGTTTTAGCACACAGTTTTCTTTCCAAATCACATTTTATCTGTGTGTATTTTCTTTCTAAATCATTGGCTTTGCCTTGTAGGTGCACGTTTGTCTCTCTTATGAGAGCAAAAGTTTCTTTGCAAGAGTTTGAACACAGTTTTGTCAAAGATTCTTTTGATACCTGAGACAATGCAGATTTTGAGGTACAGCCTTCAAATGCCATTAAGGCAAAGTTCTTTCTGCCATTGTCTGGTTCTCCCCAGTTGATGTCAAACACTTTGTTGTCTGCATCAGGATTACACTCTGTGGTGTCATAAGGGAGACTGCTCCAGTCAACATACCCCGAGGTAAAGAGACTTTGTTGAGGGGGTTGTTGAGGCTGTGGAGGAAGTTGAGCAGCTGGAAAGGGAGGGATTGATTGTTGGCTCTGCATCTGTTGAGCAGGCACTTGAACATATTGTACTTGAGGCATATATTGCTGTTGAGGAGCTTGTGCCTGTACAAAATGAGCACTCCCTTGAGTTCCATTGTTCCTATTATAATTGGGGTTATAGTTATTTCCAGATTGTGATTGGTTAAAGCTAGAGCTTCTACACTCTCTAGCAAAGTGTCCCAACTTCTGACACTTGTGACATCTCAGTTTAGATTTGTCAAAACCAATTTTTGTATTACTGGTCAATCCTGGAAATTTCCTTCCTGACCTTTTATAAAACTTGTTAGTTTTAATGCTTAGCATGGCCAGTTGGTGTAGTATGTCCATTTCTTCCAAGTCATCACTGCTAAAATTTTTCAAATCATCCATGATAAAACATAGATTATCAGCAGTTTGACTTTGGTCATCATTGTCATAACCTGGGAAAGATCTTTCTGATGAGATCCCAGTGGTTATGTCAATATTGTCATAAGATCCATAGGAACAAGTTGGTGAATCTTGTCCCAAAAGTGCTGTACTACCTGGTAGGTAGTCATCAGCAGTTTTACCAGAAGTTTGTAATTTCTTCTTTTGATCGATTTCTCTCTCAAAAGTGAGTAATCTCCCATGGAGTTTTGTAAGAGTGAGGGAGCTAAAATCTGGTGAGGATCTTAAGACAATGGAGTAAGTTTCCCATTTGTCAGGTAGAGACCTTAAAAATCTATGTAACATAGATACTGTTGTATAGGTCTGACCATTTAACTTTAGCTCAGAGATTAATGAGGAAAATCTTTCAAATTGTTGTGTCAAAGTTTCCCCATTAATATAAGCAAATGTTTCATATTGTTGAGCCAAAATTTCTCTGGTGTTGGCAATCACCTCTTCAGTTCCTCCAAACTGTTCTTTAAGACAGTCCCAAAGTTCTTTGGCACTTTCACAATGTAAAAGGCCAGAGTATATTTCATTTGGGAGAGCCATTGCCAACATAGAGAATGCCTTAGCATCTAGCTCAAGTTTTAGGAAATCCTCATCTGTATAGTCTTTGGGATCCTTAGGAATCCCTTCTTTAGTTTCAAGATTTATGTTTACTGGTTTGTGTGGACCATATATCACAGATCTCCAACAACCTGTGTTGGTTTGTGACAAGGTATGTGCCATTCTTTTCTGCCATATATTGTACTCATTTCTCACAAGCATGGCAGGTTTGGTGGCAGAACCAGTATTGTGTGGATCCATTTTTAAAGAGTATAGATTTGTCTGATGACTCTAAATGATGGATATTGATAAAAAGTGAACTTTTGATCTTTTTATTGAATATCAATAAGAGCTTTGTGTCTGATTCTCAATTTGTTAGATTGATATGTGATCAGATAAACCAATGCTCTGATACCAATTGTTGGATCAATTTGCTCTTGTTTGCTAAGTAAGAACTTGCTATCTTGACACTTAAGTGTTTAGCAAGTCCTTGTAAATCAGATTATAAGCACAGCGGAATGTTATAAGTTAAAGCAACACTTTTTATGCAAAGGCAGAGTTATAACTCCCCCTTGATGTTTGAAACTAAATAAATGACAAAGTATTTATTATGAATCTAAGTTGTAAATGAGAATTAGATACTTAGAGAGATTCACAATAAATACAGAAATGGAATATAACAATGAGAGTGTTTGAAGGATTTTTCTGTTAAAAATCAATGTCTAAAATAGAAGGTTGAAGCCTTCTATTTATAGACGATTACATGCATGTATCTTGCCAGAAAAGCAAGCACAGAAACTCCAGTTACAAGTTGCACAAGTTGCAACATTGAAAGAAACAAATAAAGCTAAAAGTAATATTAAACAACAAACTACTGATGCAAAAAGGCGGTGGGAAATATCTTCTGCTAAGTGCTGATGAAGGACAACTACTGAAGAGTAGTTTTGTCTTCAGTACTTCTGAAGTGAACTTGTCTGGTTTGGACTTCAGAACTTCTGCAACTTCAGCACTTCTTCATATCTTCTAATCAGTAGTTTCTTGTCTTCTATTCAGTACTTCTATACTTAGCCAAAAATGACAGAAGTGAATTAGACTAAGGTTTACAAAAGTGGTTTCACCAATCCTCTTTGTCCTAACAGACACAAATGTTTAGAAATCAGGTCTGGACCTTTAAAGAATAAAACAATAACATTACAAAGGTTTGGGATGAAGAACACACCTTAAATTTGATAGATTTATGAGGTGTAAGGCTTGGAAAGGTGATTTCTTGAGCAAAAACGTGTTCCAGAGGCTGGATAAGGTGTGGGATGGCTTTGGGGTGTGTTAGGGTTTCACAAATAATGTTTTGCAACATAAGGGTGGTATTTATAGGCGTTTCTAGTCATTAAACATACGTCAGGCGATTACACAGTAGTACAGGCGATTAGGGTGCCTAATCGCATGTACCTACTAGCGATTAGGGCTCTAATCGCCCTCAAATCCTCCCAATCGCCCCCTATTTACATGCAATTACACGTAATCATCTATATTGTCATGCAATTACGCGTAATCACCTATAAGATCATGCAGTTACACGTAATCACCTATAATGTCATGCAATTACGCGTAATCACCTATAAGGTCATGCAATTACACGTAATCACCTATAATGTCATGCAATTACACGTAATCACCTATAATGTCATGCAATTACACGTATTCACATACCGACAAGTCATACAATGATCGTAAGAACATAATGAATGATAACTAACACGTTCCCATCCGTTCACCAATTCCCGGGACTCGAGATTTGCATGTGTGCGTTAAACCCGGCGATTCTACAAATCACCAATCCGTGTTCACATGGTTATGGACCGACTCCCAATGATCCTGTGGATCACTGTAACGACTCCCGGTGATTCCCGGAACCATCATAACGACACAACTGACCTAGTTAAGTATGTTTGAAAATGTTTTCGCTAAGGTAGATTTATGTGTTTTATGAAATGTTAACCTAAACGTGCCGGGTGTAATAGCTCTTCTCTTAAAATGGCTTTGGAGATACAAGACCGAGTCGAAGTCTTTGTGGAGAAAAATTATAGACGTAATGCATGGGTCATCTAGTAGGGGTGACATTATACTGTGTAATAATGCAATTACGGGAGTATGGAAGAACCTTAGCGCCTTTGGGTCTAAGATTAGGATGGAAGGAATGGGTATGGAGCGATTGGTGTTTGGCAAAGTTGGTAATGGTAGACAAATTCGATTTTGGATAGATTATTGGTTTGGTGATGATTCGTTAAAGTATAAATTCCCCAATTTGTTTTAGCTCGAAAAGGATAAAACATGCACAGTGGCGGATCGATGTGTGAGGAATGGTAATGTTGGTGTTTTAGTTTGGCACTGGAGTAAACGACCGAGTACAGATTTGGAAGTAAAGGAAAGGGATTTTTGTGAGAAGATGTTGGAAGGTGTCTTGGTTAATAATGTAGGGGACTCATGGAAATGGAGATACAAAAATGAAGATTTGTTCACTGTTGCATCGGCTGAAAAATGGTTAACGGCTAAAAGTGATGTTAGTGGAAGATTTATCTTTACTTGGTGCAAATGGATCCCAAACAAATGTAATATTTTTTATGTGGCATGCTAAATGGATAGGTTACTGACTAAGGTGGCGTTACAAAGGAGGAATATGTTAAGCGAAGATTGCATGTGTAAGTTGTGTGAAGATGGAGAGGATACCTCGGAACATGTGTTTACGGCTTGTGGCGCCGTAGCTGGGGTATGGAATTTGGTGTCAAAATGGTGCGGTATTCCGAGTATATATGTATTTTCAGTTAAAGGACCTTTTAAAGCTCTATAAAAACACTCTTGGAAGCCAATTGAAGAAGACAATTTTACAAGGTATCATTATTATTACGTGTTGGGGGATTTGGAAGTGGAGAAATGAGATGATATTTCAAAATAAACGTGCAAAGGTTGTGGAGATTGTGTCTACTGTCAAGGTGTATGGCTATTTGTGGTATAGGCATAGATATAGAAAGGATAATGTCGATTGGGATAAATAGTGTAAGTTCGAGTTGATGTAAGTTGTTTTGGGTCGCTATCTCCGCCTTGGAGATAGTCGGCCTTGTTGTTTTAATGAATGTTAACCTTAAAAAAACACAAAAAAAAACTACGTAAACATACTTAGTTAGACTCTAGAAAATGGTAGGCTTCATAAATGAGACAATGCATTGATTTTCCTTTAAATTTTTTTTGACAACCAACAAATTTTTTTATTATCACCCAACACTAGCGGGTACTAGCAAATCATCCGAATAAATCAAAAGATTACACTTGCCACCAATAAAATCAATAAAACAAAATAATGGTCTTATTGACAAATAATGCGGAGCTGATCATTTGTGATGGTATTAATCATGGAGAATTAAACGAACCTCACGACTTCAATACTTCATTTGTGGGCCGGTCACTCTCGCGTCAGCGTGGACCCGATTAAGACAACATAGTCTGACCATTGTAGGGTGGCTAGGGGATCCCCTTCTGGGAGGTTGTGATGAACTCTGCCACAACATAGAAAATCACCTTTCAAAAAAAAAGTAATTTTGTGCTTTTTTAAAAAAATAATAAAAAAGGAGAGGATATTCCATGGTTAGTGGAGGATAGAAATTGTGAAAAGGAATGCTAGCGTGGCTTTCAGGTGAAAGATGGTGAAAGGTGTATATGAGCACAGGGGACGATCCGTCATATAACCATGTGATGGTTGTGATACATCGTCTTGCCACTCATGCGATGAACAAAATCATCAGAGTTGTAATGTACATCATAACTCTGATACACGTGTGTAACGTGAGTGGTTTGTTTGTGGATAAAGTTTAATGTTGTGATTGGTTATTTTTTATTTTTTGGGATTGGTAGGAATAATTTTTTGTGTAAGGTGAGTTACTTTTTATTGTTTGGTTGATTAAGTGCTGAATTATTAAGAGGTTTGAATGGTTAAGTGTTGAATCATTAAGTTGGACCTCTTAAACCAAATGGTGCGGGGGCGGCCTTGGGTCGTCGAAGCCGGCTTTGGCCGGCCAAAACGGCCAAGATGGGACGAATCGAACGGGCCATTTATTGGGTGATTGTTTGTTTGTGGGCCACATCAAACGATCATATGACCGTTGTTAATTAAAAAAAAAAACCTTTTTCTCTATTTAAACAATACAAACCACCATTAAAAAAAAACAACCTACAACTTCTCTTTTCTCTTCTACTCTTCTACTCTTCTCACTTTATTTCAAATTTTATATAAAGAAAAAAAACAAATGGATCCCTTCAACCAATATAACCCAAATAACCCGAACACCCCGAACCAAACACCTAATCCAAACGCGAATCAAAACACGAACTTCCCGATAACTTTTAGTAGGTGTTATCGGCCTGAAGTTCCATCCTCATTTGCGAACTACCAACAATCCTCGTCAAACGCGTTTCAACAACTAAGTCAAATGCAAATGCAACAACTTATGCAATCAAACATGTTCAATCAAATGCAAATGCAACAACAGCCTTTGTTTGCTATTACTTTTATACCAACTCAACCACCTCAACCAAGTCCTACAACACCACAAGTACGTCGTCCTATGGGGCTCGTAGACGAGCCATATGAGGTTGAAATTGTTCCCGAAAGGCAACCATCACTACCACGTAACAAAGGCAAAGGAAAGGCAAAGGCGAAGGGTGGTGATAAATTGCTTAAGAAACCTTGGACGGGAACCGAAATGGAGACGTTGGTCAAAGAGTGGCTAGAAACATCGACGTGCCCCATTGTTGGTAATTAATTAACTTAAGTTTTTTATTACATTTCTATATTGTTAAAATTTGTTTGCATATTATTTAAGTTTTACTTTTGTACTAATAATAAAAGTTAATACATTTACTTTTCGTAAAAAAAAATTAGGCACCAACCAAAATGGAATCGGCTTTTGGAAGAAATGTACCGAGAACTTCCATAAAAGAATGGAAGCACCAAAGCCCTACCGAGACTTAGACTCAGTTAGTGGAAAGTTTAGGAAAATAAATAAGGCGGATACGTTATTTGTTGGTTTTTATAATCATATCAAGTCGAACCCTCCTAGCTGATACAACGAAAGTTTGATTTTTAATGACGCTATGAAGAAGTGGAATGATACGCAATCAGGGGGATTCAAATTTGTTCGGGCTTGGGAACTTTTGAGGAACGAACCAAAGTGGGCGACGGTCCCAAACTCCGTTGTAAAAGCAAAGCGTAGAAAGACAAACGCTAAAGCTAAAGCTTCACAAGAGGGAAGCTCGACTTATCAAATGACTTCGACATCAATGAGGAAGCGGAGTTTGATATCCCGATCGAGGAGGCCCATCGTCCCATGGGTTTGTCCTTTTTTAAAATTTGTTCTACTTGTTAATTAAAAGTTATTACATTCTTATTTCGATTAATTAAATAGGTCAGGTTAAAGCGAAAAGGGAAGCAACCGCCAAAAGACAAAGCAGGTCGGGGAGCGGTAGCGCAACGAAGATTGATGTTTTGACGGCTCAAATCGAAGCTTTCAACTGAGTCAACGGGAAAAAGCTAAAGGTGAATAATGAAAAGCTCAAAATCGAAGAGGCGAATGTTTTAGCGATCGACACAAGCTCCATGCTCGAAGTGAGCCGTCGAGTTATTGAAAAATTACAAGAAGACATCATTAGCAAGTATAGTTAGACGTTTTTTTAAGTAATGTCGACTTTAGTATTATCCGACGTTGTTTTATTTGTAACCTTTTTTATAATATTATGTCACTTTTATTTTATTTAATTATTTACTTATTTAAAAATTAGAAAATAAAAATTAATTGGTGACCAATAGGAGTGGAAGACTACCCCACACCCTTGGGTACTAGTCCTCAAAATGTCTAAAACCATGTGGGACCCACTTTTTGATGATGTGATGGAAAGACTTCCGAAAGCTTGCCTAAACCACACCACATAATCTTAATGGTTAGTATTCTTGTTCTACATTGGTAGGAGAGTCTCATTAAGTTTCAGCCTAGTTCAGTGATTAATGATTCAGCGCTGAATGGTTCAGCAACATCTCAAATCTTAATGGTTCAACCTTAACCATTCCATTTAAAAGCTGAAACAAACGCGCTAAATGCTGAATCATTCAGCGCTGAATGGTTCAGTGCCTCATTAAGAGGCTTATCAAACAACCCCTCAGTGATAGATGTGATAAAATGTGAAAACTGAAAAGTTGATGTGGCCAAAATGATTTAGTGTAACAAAATAGGTTTATTGATAATGTAATGACCACCTCGCCTCCCTTAATGAACCATACCTCATTGCCTTGGTCACCTCTTTATTCTTGAACATTTCATTTAAATTAAGATTTCATTTCACTTAAGATAATTCCTTTCGCACAAAACATAATGTAAGTGACATGTTTCAGAAAATTCATACCCAAATGTATGATTATAGATATTATAAAGTCTGGATACATTTTTATCTACTCTCTTTTACTTGATTTAAGAAAATTAAGAAGCACATTATTGAATCAAGACAAATTAGTAATGTTAAAAGAAAATAATTGAATCAAGACAAATTAGTAATGTTAAATTATGGCACATGGATTGGTCAGGAAGATCACTAAGTAACTCATGAATGTGTAATCAAGATAAATCTGATTCTTAAACAAATACAGAAATTTTAAGTTAAACTTGAGATCATAGACTTTAGAGTACATAATGACCAAATCCGATTGGTATGTGATCTTCTAAGCATATTTTCAATGGATGCACAACATCCTTAATATATTCACATTGTATAAATCCTTTTGCTCAATTTGAAAGCATGGCTTCATAATGCATGTGTTTGAAGATCTTAATTTAGTGGCATGAATGGAGCTTCATATCAGTCTAAATATGATCTTGATCCATCACATAGCTTTTCAAAGATGCTCAAAATTTAAGATTTTTTTTTCTTTGTGTTAAAATATGCTCCTGTACATATTAATGTGTCACATTATTTTCTAATACACTTTTATGTTTTTATTGTTTTTATTACATATGTGATTGATCTTGGATGATAGACAAGGATAATGGATTGGGTCCAGCCCACAAAGAAGAGTTGCTGGTCATAGCTGAAGAAGTCCAAGATTATTAAGTCCAACACTTAGCCCACTTCGTTATTAGATTGGGTCCAGCCCACAAAGGGGTATTGCCAACGTGGCAATCCGGGTGAAACAAACACACCTTCGTTTCACCCGTTGATCTTATATTACTCATCTAATCCTGATCGTCCATTGGTGCATCGATGTATGTGTTGAGAGCTGGGTATAAAGTCTTTGTGTTTCCCTTCTCTCTCTAGATCAGATCACTTTATTTTTGTTTGTACTTCAACGATTATTGTTCTCTCGTTTCAATCTCTCACCTAGGGTTATCCAGTGTAATCTGTTTAGGTTAGATTTCTTGGGTGTAATCTCAGATCATCTATTGATGATCTGGTGGGTTGGGGGGTTGGGTATAGAGTTTGTTGAGAGATTGATTAGTCTTGTTTAGTTTTTTGATTATTTGTAAAGTTCTTGATAATTAGTGAATAAACCATGAAATTTCACATGGTATCAGAGCCTGGGCTTTGATCTGGATATTCACTGGAATTATCTTGGATATGATTGTTTACTATGGTTCTTGGTGTACTGGTTATTAAATTGTCTTAACGTTCTTGGTGATCGTCTTTGGTACCTGGTTACGTGGAGCTGATACTTAGCTTGTGGCTTGGTGAAGCCGATGTGCTAGGGGTCGTAAAAATCCTAGCAAATTGTTCTGATTACCCCCAATCAAAGGGTAATCGGATTGGAGAAACCCTAACTTGGGTTTGCTTTGGCGAGAACGTTCTTACTTGTGTTTCGTTGTTCCTTTCTTGTCTGTGTCTAGGAGTCTCCTGGCCGGGTTAGGGGGACCGGCATTGAGACTCAGTATTTGGTTGTGTCTGTCTAGAAGTCTAGGGTAGAAAGGCTCCCATGTTAAGACTTGCACAGGCACCCTTGAGTGATGAACCTGTGATCTGGTCCCTTGCTTGGTTTCGCCTAGGTCTTTGTGGTGTGATTGGTTGTTTTTCTTTTTTTTGTTGTTCTTGATTGTTTTTATGTGATTCTTTGCTTGAAATTTATCTGTGTGAAATATGACTGATGATGAAGCACCTAGTATTCATAGTGATAACCATACTAATGATGAAACTACTGTTGTGAATAATAGTGGTATTACTTTAATAGGCAAACTTGACCCTAGTAATCCTTTATACTTACACCCTAGTGACTCTGCCAATTTAACCATTGTCAGTGTTAAACTAAAGGGAACAGATAATTACAATGTGTGGGCTAATGCTATGATTCTAGCATTACAAGTTAAGAACAAACTTAGTTTTATTAATGGGGAATGCATTAAACCAACTAATGATACTATTTTAGAAAGACAATGGAACAGATGCAACTATGTTGTCTTAACTTGGATTCTTAACTCAATCTCTGAGGAACTATACTTGGGTCAAGTCTACTCCAAGTTAGCCTCAGAGGTTTGGAAGGAATTAAAGGAAACCTACAATAAGATAGATGGGTCTGTTATATTAAATTTGTATCAATAAATTAATTCTTTCTCTCAAAATGGTACTTCAGTTTCAGAATATTATCATAAGTTGAATGTTATGTGGAACCAGCTTGATCAGATACTGAAGTTGCCTGCATGTACCTGTAAAGCTGCCAGACAATTCAATGACTTCAACAGTATGATAAAGTTAATGCAATTTTTAATGGGACTTGATAGTACATATCAATTAGTTAGAACAAATCTGTTGATTAGGGATATATTACCTACTGTTAAGGAGGCTTTTTCTATAATTTCTAGGGAAGAATCCCATAGAAATTCCAGCAGTTCTGGATCAAAAGATCCAAGTCAAACAATGAGTTTTTTTTCCAAAACTAATCAGACTGTTGACAATAAAAAGAAACCTAATAGAAACACAAATCAGAGTCTTAAATGTGTACATTGCAATAAGAATGGTCATAGTATAGACAAGTGTTTTGATATCATTGGCTATCCTAGTTGGATGAGACCTAGGTCTGGTCAAAACAAAAAGGGGTTGGGTAACAACAATATTAATTTTGCTTCTGCTGAGAGTAATAATTATGTTTCCCCTAGTGTGTTGACTTCTGAACAGGTTGCTCAATTATTGAGTCTGTTAAATAATAAGAGGTCTGATGAACCTTCTACCAGCTGCAATGCTGCAGGTAGGAGCAATATTTTTTGGTGTTCTTTCAGTTTTTGTAGTTACTCAAAAAGAATTTTCTCCTTTGCTAGTTTTAAAGATAAATATAGAATTCTAGGATGGATTTGTGACTAAGGGGCAAATCAACACATGGTAATGAGTGATAAGGGTTTGATAAATCAAATTGATGTAAGATATTTAAATATTAAAGTTAATCACCCAAATGGTACTTTTGCTAAGGTCACTACAATTGGTGATGTCAAGTTAAGTAATAATGTCACTTTATATTATGTGTTTGTTGTCCCTGACTACTGTATAAATCTGTTATCTGTTAATAAACTTGCCAAAGATAGTAAAATGACTGTATCATTTGATGAATCAAAATGCTACATTCAGGATTCTTTAACCAAGAAGGTTCTGGTGACTGGTAGTGAACATGATGGTCTTTATTTCTGTGGTGAGTCTACTATTTTATCTTGTTCTAGTGTGTCTAATAGTGAGTTGACTAGTCTGTGGCATGCTAGGTTAGGACACCCTTCTGACATTATGTTGGAAGTGTTAAAAACTGATTTAAACATAAACAAAGTTGGTAATGACAGTCCATGTGAAACCTGCCATTAGGCCAAACAACATAGAGAACCTTTTTTCCAATTAGTGAACATAAAACTACAAGCTTAGGTGATATTGTTCATTTGGATGTTTGAGGTCCCTATAGGGTCACTAGTAAAGATGGGTTTAGGTTTTTTCTAACCATTGTTGATGATTATACTAGGGTTGTTTGGGTGTATCTTATGAAGTCTAAGGTTGAAGTGTTAGATAATGTTGTTCATTTTGCAACTGTTTTAATTAATCAGTTTAAGAAAAGTGTAAAGGTTTTCAGAAGTGATAATGGAACTGAATTTGTTAACAATCAGTTTAAAGGGTTTTGTAATAAAATGGGAATTTCTCATCAAACTTCATGTCCATACACTCCCCAACAGAATGGTATAGTAGACAGAAAACATAGGCACCTTTTGAATGTTGCTAGATCTTTGTTATTTCAAAGTTGTTTACCTTTAAAATTTTGGTCTGAATGTATTTTAACTGCTGCTTTCCTCATAAACAGGACCCCATTTTCTGTGTTAAAAGGTAAAACACCATTTGAACTAATGTATGGATATAAACCCTCTTTAGAAAGACTTAGAGTGATTGGGCGTTTGTGTTATAGTACAATATTAAATAACTTAGATAAACTAGATAGTAGAGCAGAAAAATGTGTATTACTTGGTTATTCCAATGAGAAAAAGGGTTACAAGTTATTGAATCTTGAACAAAAAACAATTTTGTTTTCCAGGGATGTTAGATTCTATGAAGCTATATTTCCATTTAAGGAAAATCATATTTCTAAAAACTTTGATTCTAATAACTATGAAAACATTGATAATACAATTTTTTTTTTGATATATATGATAGTACTAGTACACAACACTCAGCTGTTCTAAGGGTTCCCAATGATGAAAAGAGGGTAGAGGGTAATATAGAGCCAGAAGCTCACTGGTCTCAGCATCAAACTCAGAATACTGAGACTACTCTTGGAGATGCTGGGACTAGTAGTAGTCAGCAACCAAGTAGGAATAGTGATGAGTTAGGCAGGGCTGGGGGTGAGCATTGTGACAATTAATCAAATCAAAACTCTGAGGGACAATTGACTCCTTAGAAGCAGCCTAGTGTTGTTAGGAAGTCTAGTAGGAGTTCTGTATTACCAAAAAGATTAGATGATTTTGTAATAGAGGGAAAAGGTTAAGTATGGGTTGGAAAAGTTTGTTACTTACTCAAATTTGTCTAAAGAAAACTTTTGTTTCATTTCTGTTTTGAATAAATCTATAGAACCTAAGTTCTATCATCAAGCTTGCAAAGATCAAAACCGGATCAATGCAATGAATGATGAGATTGAGGCCTTACTTAGGAATGATACTTGGGATATTGTAGATCTGCCTAATGGTAGGAAGCCTATAGGCTGCAAATGGATCTACAAGATCAAGTATAAGGCCTCAGGTGAAATAGATAAGTACAAGGCCTGGCTAGTTGCCCAGGGTTTTAGTCAAAGGGAAGGTATAGATTTTGATGAGACATTTTCACCAGTTGTGAAAATGGTCACTATAAGAGTGGTGATTGCCATGGCTGTTCAAAACAGTTGGCCACTATTTCAGTTGGATGTGAATAATTCCTTCTTATATGATGATTTAGTAGAGGAGGTCTACATGAAATAACTAGAAGGATATTATTCTAAAACTGATAATAGAGTCTGTAGATTAAAAAGATATTTGTATGGTCTTAAACAGGCTCTAAGGATGTGGAATGAGAAACTTGTGAGTGTTTTACTTGAAAATGGTTTTGTGCGAAGTGTTTGTGATTATTCTATATTTATTAAACACAAGGATTCTGTGATGGTTATTCTACTTGTTTATGTAGATGATATTATTGTGACTGGTAATTGTCTAAATGAAATAGAACATGTTAAGAAGTTTTTGCAAACCAAGTTTCAAATTAAAGACCTAGGTAGTTTAAAATACTTCCTAGGAATAGAAGTTGTGAACACAAAAGATGAGTTAGTTTTGACCCAAAGAAAGTATTGCATGGAATTGTTAGTAGAGTATGGCATGACTGGATGCAAGCCTGCTAACAGTCCACTTGAGTCAAACTATCTAATGACATCTTTATGTGAAAAAGATAGTGAAAACCTAATTTACATTAAAGGATACCAAAGGTTAGTTGGAAAACTAATCTATTTATCTCATACCCGACCTAACATAGCATATTCAGTACATGTATTAAGTCAATACCTGCACAAGCCTACTAAGGCACATTTTCAAATTGCTATGATGGTCTTGAGGTATTTAAAAAGTTCTCCTGGAAATGGCATAATTTTTAAGAAAAACTCAAGTTTTGAGTTAGAAGCTTATGCTGATTCAGATTGGGCTAAATGTTTGGTATCTAGGAAGTCAGTTACAAGTTTTTGTGTTTTTTTGGGCAATAATTTGATAACTTAGAAAAATAAAAAGCAGTCAACTATATCTCGATCTACAGCAGAAGCTGAGTATCAAGCAATGTGTACTGCGACATGTGAGTTACTTTGGTTAATGAATTTGTTAAATGAGCTTCATATTCAGGCAACTATTCCTATTTCTCTGTTTTGTGATAATTCAGCTACCATATCTATAGCCACTAATCCTGTATTACATGAGAAAACCAAACATTTTGAAATAGACTTGTTCTTTTTAAGAGAAAAACTATCAGAAGGTATTGTTAAACCTCAAGGTATTAAATCAGCCAACCATGTGGCTGACATATTTACAAAAGGGTTGTTGGTTTCACAACACGCTTTGATGTGTAAGTGGTTACATATGGTAAACTTGTTTGGGCATAAAAGTGAGGGGGTGTTAAAATATGCTCCTGTACATATTAATGTGTCACATTATTTTCTAATACACTTTAATGTTTTTATTGTTTTTATTACATATGTGATTGATCTTGGATGATGGACAAGGATAATGGATTGGCTGGCTGATGGATTGCACGAGAATTGGGCTCAAAGAAGAGTTGCTGGTCATAGTTGAAGAAGTCCAAGATTATTAAGTCCAACACTTAGCCCACTTCGTTATTAGTTTGGGTCCAACCCACGAAGGGGTATTGCCAACGTAGCAATCCGGGTGAAACAAACACACCTTCGTTTCACCCGTTGATCTTATATTACTCATCTAATCCTGATCGTCCATTGGTGCATCGATGTATGTGTTGAGAGCTGGGTATAAAGTCTTTGTGTTTCCCTTCTCTCTCTAGATCAGATCACTTTATTTTTGTTTGTACTTCAACGATTATTGTTCTCTCGTTTCAATCTCTCACCTAGGGTTATCCAGTGTAATCTGTTTAGGTTAGATTTCTTGGGTGTAATCTCAGATCATCTATTGATGATCTGGTGGGTTGGGTATAGAGTTTGTTGAGAGATTGATTAGTCTTGTTTAGTTGTTTGATTGTTTGTAAAATTCTTGATAATCAGTGAATAAACCATGAAATTTTACACTTTGTTTAGTTTAAAAGCATGAGTTTTGACTAAAACTATGCTAGTAGAGCTTTGGTGTGCATGCATGAAGAAACATTATGTAATTTGCTTAGCAACAAAGCATGGCAAAAATGGTGTATAGACGTCTTCCATCAACTAATGCTTATGACTTATGATACAACATAATTAATTATTGTACCTTCAAAGTAAACTATTGAGTTGGGGTCTTATTGGAAGCAGCCTCTCTATTTTTACGAGGTAGAGGTAAGACTGTCTACATTTTACCCTTCTCAGACCCTATCTTAGCTTCTGCTATTTGTGGGATTAACTGAGTATGATGATGATCTTCAAAGTAAACAATGGATAAAATACAATGAGAGACGTATATGTAATTCTCTAGCTGAAAATATATGTAATATATTTTTTTTCATGAGATTTCACATGAGATTTCATATTAGGGATAATGAATAAGTAAACTGTCTAATTAATACTTTATTATTATTGAAATTAATTTATATGCTATTGAATTGTATACTCATATATGAAAGAAAAAAAAAGTTGGATGCAACCAGGGCCGGCTTAACGTTTTAAGAGGCCTAAAACGAACTCTAAATGTGGGGCCTTTCTACTTTTTAATTGATATTTTTTTATTGCTTTAAATCAAGTATATAGTGTGATAAACTTATATAATATACTTGATGTTTTGTAAAAGAAATTAGATTGTGTTATTATTATATGTATACTTATGTTTTGTAAAATAAACTTCCTTTCATCTTATTTGAAATCCCAAAAATATTAATCATTCTCATCCAATTTTCGGTAATCATTACATATGAATTTGAAATCCCCAAAAATATTAAGATTGAATTACAAGTTTTGTCCTTTATGTTTATACACGATTGCAAAGAATATCCTTTAAGTTTAAAATTGATTGGTCTTGTACTTTATGTTTTAAAATCTTGCACGTTACGTCCTTTGGTCCTAACTCTATAAATTTTTTGGTTAAGTTGGGTCATGTGCAAGGCACAAGGGGGCATTTTAGTCCTTTCCTTCTTATTATTATTTTATATCAGAAATAAATAAAAAAACAACGACTACACTTTTTATGGCTCTTTTTCGTTTGCTTTAGCAAGTGCAACCAGTGGCGAAGCTTGGTTTCGGAATCGGTGGGAGCCGGACTCAATTTTTTTGATCGGTAGTGGCAAATCGATGGGCGCCGGACTCAATTTACCTATGAAAATCGCAAATTATACCACTGCGTCAGAAAACAGAGGGGCCCAAGGCCACCCCTGGCCCTTCTTATCCTTCGTCCCTGAGTGAAACTAAACTGACCTAGTTCCTGCCCACCATGTCCCTATGAGATTACTTACTAATTATGCTGGTCTGTGTGCCGTGTGGGGATAGACCTCCAAGGGAGGACTACTCGCCACCTTAGCCGCTACATCACCCAAGAGGGTAGTCCTTCACAAGGGGATGGGCTAAGGGTGTGAGAGTAGTCCTACTCAACTAGTCCTTCCCCCTTTTTAAGCTCAATGTACAACCCACAAAGCTTTATGTACATGCCCTAATATTAATAAAAAAAAAATTGAGGCTCGTCGCCAACGTCCCAATTCAGACATTTTGGACGGAAGAGCCTCGTGAGGGGCGGTGTAGGACTATCTGGACTACTTGGGACAGGCATGAAAACGTCCCCCACACCCATAAACCTTAGTTTTTAAATAAAACAAAGATACCCTATAACAAACTAAAACAAGGAAAAGTAATTAAAGAATAAAAAACCTTTATCAAATATAACACTAGATTTATATCCTGGGAGCGTCTCGGGGTTGAGAAATCTAATATGAAATATCAATTGTAACAATGTATTACCAATGTTAACACTTAACCTTAAAATGTATAACTATAATATTAAAACTTAAGCTAAAACAATGTACAACTTCAATGCTAACACCTGTTGTAAATATAGTTCATATTTACTGGTTTCAACATAATTAATGACTTGACTATACATGATAACCTGAACACTTTGTGTTTTTTTTCCTGTATAAACAAAACCCCCACAAAAAATAGTCGTTTTTTTCTCCGTTTTTTATATAGCATTATGATACTCGTTGGAAAGATAATAAAACGATCGTTAATTTGGTGTAATTTTTTTCTTTAAAAAATATCGTATATAAAAGATATTAACGTTTAAAAATTATAGGAGGAAACATGAGAGAGAAAAATCTAATTTTGTTTTTAATTTTTTTTTCCTAAAATATCTCAATGCCACATGAAATTCTTTTTTATTTTTATAAATAGATAAAAAGGAAATAATTCAAAAATAATAAAGTATTTATCTCATTATGCCACGTAACACATTCAATAAGGGGTTGAGACCACCATTAAACGTCACGTCACCGACTATCAATTCTTTTATATATATAGATAGATAAATAAACTATCCTATCCGTTCTTAACCTTATATTACTTTTGCTTTTCCTGAAAGACCTCATTTTTTTAAGGAACTTTGATACTAGTAGGAAAAAACTCAAAAATTTGTAAGATAAAATGTTTTCGTCTAATTAATTAGAAAGAAAATAGTTGATAGTAAGACTTATAGGGGAAATATCCTGTACAAAGTGTTTTTTGGTAAGAATTGTGAGAATCAAATGAGGGTATTTTTTTTTTCGAATTTTTTTCCCATATTGTTAAAGATGTATTGAAAACTAATGTATTTACTTTAATGACGTAATTACACTAAAAAAATTTTTTTTGTATTGTATGTTTAAGCACATGGGAAAAAAATTTTAAAAAAAATAATAATATTTTTACCCCCTTTAATTCTCACATTTCTTACCGAAAAAACACTTTGTATTTGATCTTTACTCAAGACTTATAAACTATTTATCGTGTTACTATTATGTCATTTGTTGTCCAACACTTGTAGCTCAGTTAGTTGGTTGGCCTAAGTTTCATTTGTGAAGCTTGGTTCGATTCCCACTAGCTACATTTGGAGGACATAATGAGAAATAGGGGATGACTCCTGGCCTATGTCAGGAGTTCGAGTCCTGATCTCGCCCGGGTTTTACCGGTTCTTCACAGCGGGTCTTCGGACTGGTAAGGATCGAGTTTTCCCCGATTTGGAAACCACTATCGACCGGGGCTCCCATAAAGGGAAACCAATTTGCGAGGTTGTTGTGTTAGCCGTTCTAAGTTCATTTTCTTCTAACATTAAACTTCTTCTCACATAAATATACATTCACGCACACACCGTCTTTGTGTATTAAATACTAGGTTTTTGACCCGTGGGGACCCACGGTGCAAACCATAGTAAATAAAAAAAGTATATTAAACTAAGAGTTGCATTATTCAAGTTTAGTGGAGACAAACGTAAAGTTTTAAGAATAACGGTTAGCCTGATATATTTTTTCTTATATAAACGTCATGTTTCAATGTTGCGTTGATATGAAATGGGTATTAAAATTAAAACTAATATATAACTATGGTTATCATGTAAAAGTGAATATTTTTTGTAAGTTATAAGTAACGTTACTAATGAAAACCGATTACCTATTATGATCAGTACTCAACCAAAGTATAAACTTTAACAAAAAATAACAAAAGGTATGAATACATTGTGTTTTTGTAAATGACTTTTTATCATATTTTTATTTTTAATGTAATTGTAATTAGAACATAAGTTGTTTTATTGACCAATGGCAACGCACTGTTCAAAAGCACAAAAAAAAAAGAAAGTTTAAAATAATACTTTATTATTGAAGTTGTATATACATAACGTCAATAAAGATAAGTAAAAAATTGCATCAAAATTACTCACATTATTCATAAATCCTGAAAGACTTCTTTGTACACAACGTTTGATGTTTTGTTCGTCAATTCACCATTTTCATCTACTATAACTATCTTCAGTCCATCTCGACTTCTGACCCTTGATAGCGCAACATACAACTGCCAGTGTGAAAAAACTGGATCCTTCAAATACAACCCAACTCTGGATAAGGATTGTCCTTGACTTTTGTTTATTGTCATTGCGAAAGAAACAGCAAGTGGAAATTGTCTTCTTTTAAATTTAAAAGGAATTTTCTTATCCGAGGGGGATAAAGTAATTCTTGGAATAAAAGTTCGCATTCCAATGTTACTTCCTGATATGATTTTCGCTTCAATGACACATTTTCTCATTTTAACAACTTGTAACCTTGTCCCATTGCACAAACCGCTTTTCTGATCAATGTTTCTAAGTAACATTACGGGAACGCCAACTTTCAAAACCAAACGATGGTTTGGTATTCCAGAAAACTTAAGACCATTCAGGACATCAGGAGAAACTAATCTTTCATCAACCTGTTTGTTAACATCTTCGGACCGGCAAACACTATCCGAACTTAGATACTCAACTTCGTCACCAGGAAACATTGAAAGTAATATATCATTAATTTCATGAACAACTTCATTCTTCGGTGCCAATATAGCTCGATCTTGAAAATAAGTCGGAATGTGGATGTTATCCAAAAGTGACGGATAAACAAAGGCTATCAAATCAGAAACAGGATCCGAAGATTGAGAAATAAGTAAGTCATCAGGTATCAAAATAACATCCTGATCATCGCTTATTGTATCAACCTTTCCTTCTCCTATATCCAGAAGCCAAGATGCAAACTTTTTAGTTTCCTCAATATCAGAACTGCAGCTTCCTGAAAGCAACCTCATATTTTTTGTTAATTCTAAAACAGTGCATTTGTGCCAAATGTATGATGAATTTAAAGAGGCACTAACAATGTCATGCCTAGTTCCATTTGGTACAACTGGTAGAATTTGTGTAAAGTCACCCCCAAACACAAAAACCTTTCCACCAAATAACAAATCAGACGACTCATCAGCATGTACACCAAATACATCTTTTAAACTTCGATCTAGTGCTTCAAAAGCATGTTTATGAGTCATGGGTGCTTCATCCCATATAATCAAGTCAATTTGTTTAACCAGCTGTGCAACATCACTATTAGGTGGTATATAGCACATAGAATCTTCAGTTAGGTTTATAGGAATACGAAACCTGGAATGTGTTGTCCTACCACCGGCCAATAGCAAAGATGTGATACCACTCTAAGAAACATTCAAAACAATCTTTCTTTTACATCTTATGGATGAAGATAGAGTCTTCCATAGGAACGTTTTACCCGTACCACCGTAACCATAAACAAAAAAAAAACCCCTCCTTTCTTCTCTTTAACAGATTTAATTACACAGTTATAAATATTTTTTTGTTCATCTGTTAAAGAAGAGAACTGAGAATCAAATTCTTCAACCAAACTGTTTGAGTCATAGCCCAACTCCTCACAAATAAGACGATTGTCTAATAATGATAGAAACTCATTCTCAGGATATGGCATACCTACGAAATGTCGTAGACTGCAACTATTACGTAATAAGAACTTCTCAATATCAAGCAAAGCTAAATTCTTAAGTTCGTCGTCTGAAAGTATCAAATCTGGGAAAAAAAATGTGTTAGAATGGAATATATAGAATAAAATTAACATATAAAATGAATAATTGAATATGTGGAACCATTAAAAATAGTATAATTTATATTCCTAATAATTATGAATCATTACAATTTAGTATATGTCCAAAAAATTCTAGAAAATCTATTTTAAAGTACTAATATATTAAAAAAAAAAAGTTAAAAACCTGGACAGTTTGAATCTATTCTTCTCTTGCGTAAAATGTCATCAGACAAATAATTCCATGTTTCCTCCCACACAATGTCAGGTCTTGACAAACTGTTGGACGCTAAAAGAGTTGCAAATAAGTTCCTTAGATAAGGGCCAGAACCTGCAAAAGCTGCTTCCTTTATTGCTTCAACATATTCTGTATCATCATCCAGGAGTCCCATTGCGTAGCATGCATCCCTAAAAGATGATTGTACTTTCCCATCAACTTTAAGAATATCTTGAAATGATGTTGGTCCTTTAACCTTATTCAAAAGCATTCTCAAAAAATAAGCTTCGCCAACAGAAGCAGGAACTGAATGAATTCGACCAATTGACTTTATTCTTTGCCTAACCTCCCATTTTCGTTCTTGTGCTTTCCAAACATATTGTGCAGGGAATTGGATGTAAGTTAGTTGCCTTGCATTGGCATCAATTTTGTTGCGTTCCATCCAACCCAAAAACATAGAGGAAGCACAAGAGGGTTTATTGAGAACGTCGTCAATGTCCTGCGTAGGATCGAAAACAATTCTTTGTTCACCGGGTAGATGAAAAGGTAGTCTTATTACAGGAGGTGACCTGTAATGAATATCATATGAGAATATTCTCCATGAAGCCTCACACGCAGAAATATAACGACAATCATAAAATCCTTTTACTTCATCAACAACTTTGTCTTCAACGGGTACTTTCTTGCTTTCCACAAAATTAAGAGTAACTCTATCTGGACCCTTGTTAATGTATTTAAATAAATACTTAATGGATCCAGCTTGGTTACACCATTCAACGTTGATATGAGCCTGGTATCTTTTAAGAAGTGTCTTGTTATATGGAACAACATATCTGTTATCTAATTGCTCACCAGACTTTTCTACAAACGAACCATTATCTCTGCGTCTATACACTGCATAACCTTCAGTATCAATAGAAGTCTCATTCTGGAAATTTTTTGGAAAGTTTTTTGAACATTTGTCATTGACCATACACGGACAACTCATGTTTAAAGGACCACAAGGACCGTGAATCATAAATTCACGTACAAGTTCATACAATTCTGGCTCTTCATCTTTATTCGGTATCTCTGCTGAAATGAACTTGTCAATATGGTCAACTGTAGGAAGCCTATAACCAGCAGCCATAAACAAACAAATGTGTGCGTGTGGTAATCCACGTTTTTGAAACTCAACCGTGTATACAGCTGCAAAGTATTGAGACCAAACAAAAGAAAATAAGTTAGAAAGGTTATAAAAAAATAAATATTGTTGTAATAAAAATTAACTTCATGTGTTCGCACCAGCTTCAACAGTCCCAAATAAGTGTTTATCTTTCAGGTCTTTAATGATGGAATCAAGTTTAATCTTAAACAACCTGCATAAAATGTCTGGCCTATCTTCGGGTCTAAGAGTGGTATCTTGAAGATATCTTCTCATCTCTGGCCATTTAGGATTACAAGTGATTGTAATAAAATAGTCAGGGTATCCGTACCACTTACATATTGCCATTGTGTCTAGATAATTTTGTATCATATATCTAGCGCCACCTGTGAAGGAAGATGGAATAATAACTCGTTGACCCATGGTTGATGTTTCTGTGTGTCCTTCTTCTCTTTGTTTGCTTAGGACATTATGCTTCTCATTCCTAAGAACGGTTTGCTTACCCCTAATGTAATTTAGTCTTTCCATCTCAATCATTGTATACGAATCAACTATAAATTGCTGCAAATTTATCTTAAATTCATATACATTATTTATTCACCGTCAACTTTAGATAATCAAGGAGTATAACTATTTATCTTAATGTATATTTATTAACAGTAAATTCGTATTCAAAGTCAAGGTCAATAAACATATTGACTTTCCTTATACATTATGTGTTTACATATTTATAAGATAAATGTTATATAAGAAAGTCAAAGTCAATAAACATAATGGTTTTTCTAATACATTATGCATTTTGAGTCAATACATAATTAATGGTCTAATTACATTTGCTGCATATAAATGTGTTTACATTTTTATAACGAAGAATAAACATATATAAGGAAGTCAAAGTCTATACACATATTTAACATTATATAATTTTAGTCAAATTATATAATTACATGTTTTCAAAATTTCCGAATAACAAATGTTTATATTAGGAAGTCAATTTCAATTCTTAAGTTAATATCAAATGGCGAAATTTCAATTCCTAAATAATCACGTCTTGCCACCACTGATTAACGTATACACATTCTAACAATTACAACATACCAAATATTCTGTAAAAATCTAAATGTTATTGTATATAATAATGGAATATAGCAATCGATTTTAATGATTATTGACTCACAGTCAATTCGTATTTATTTGATCATATTGACCATAATTAAATTTTAGTCAACCCCATAATTACACGTTTTAAATTCCAATTAAAACCAAGTTCGAAATTTTATATCACATTCAAAGGTCATCTTGTACTTATTCATGGAGCTCCATTTAGAATGAGACCATAAATTTCGCCTTACCATGCTTGAAAATTGGATTAAAATAAATTCGTATTCAAAGTCCATATGTTTTTGTAGAAGGAGACCATAAATTTGGCCTTAACATGTATCAATTCCTTATGAATAATGTGAGTAAATTCATATACATTATGTATTCACCGTCAACTTTAGATAATCAAGGAGTATAACTATTTATCTTAATGTATATTTATTGACAGTAAATTCGTATTCAAAGTCAAGGTCAATAAACATATTGACTTTCCTTATACATTATGTGTTTACATATTTATAAGATAAATGTTATATAAGAAAGTCAAAGTCAATAAACATAATGGTTTTTCTAATACATTATGCATTTTGAGTCAATACATAATTATTGGTCTAATTACATTTGCTGCATATAAATGTGTTTACATTTTTATAACAAAGAATAAACATATATAAGGAAGTCAAAGTCTATACACATATTTAACATTATATAATTTTAGTCAAATTATATAATTACATGTTTTCAAAATTTCCGAATAACAAATGTTTATATTAGGAAGTCAATTTCAATTCTTAAGTTAATATCATATGGCGAAATTTCAATTCCTAAATAATCACGTCTTGCCACCACTGATTAACGTATACACATTCTACCAATTACAATATACCAAATATTCTTTAAAAATCTAAATGTTATTGTATATAATAATGGAATATAGCAATCGATTTTAATGTTTATTGACTCACAGTCAATTCGTATTTATTTGATCATATTGACTATAATTAAATTTTAGTCAACCCCATAATTACACGTTTAAATTCCAATTAATACAAAGTTCGAAATTTTATATCACATTCAAAGGTCATCTTGTACTTTTTCATGGAACTTGTCACACCCTCAAATTTCCACCTGCGGAGTTCTACCGCGAGGCGTGTGACACACCAGGATCCAAGTCAACGGTCACAATAAACGACGTCTAAATGTAAAAACATACGTAAACAAAAACCATGCATAAGTTTAAAACCAACATTCAAACAGTGCGGAAGCATTTAAAGTTTACAAACGTCATGCAGAAACAAAACATAAGTTTAAAAGTTCATAAATCCAAACATGCAGATGAGACCCTAGACGCGAGACGACTCCAGTGCGACCTCGTGCGCCTATCCGACAGCTGCTACCTTAGCGACCTGAGAAAAACATGCTAAAAGAGTCAACATATAATGCTGGTGAGTTCACAGGTTTTAATTAAACGTTTAAAGTGATCCTTCGAAAACCATTACCATCACAGTTACTACTATGCTTATGAGAACGCTAGCTAGGCGCAGAATGAGATACTCATACGGGTGAAACCATTACTGACTGAGCCGTGTGTTACCCTTTGTTTCCTATGGGCTACCGTCATCGCCGGTAGACCTTGTTTTGTTAGAGACAATATGCACCCGCCCGGCCTCCAGCCGTCGAGTGGGGTTTGTCAGTCCCCAATAGCGCTATCCATATTTCCCCGCCATATACCCATGTTAGTGGTTTCAAGGGATTTTCGATGAACCGTATAGTAAGATAAGTAAGCCATAGTATAACGTGATAAAGAGTCATGAGCCATAAGAGTTTAACAAGTCATAAGTCATAAAAGAGTTTGTAAGCATGTTTCTCACCCCGAAAGCAAAAACTGTAAAATGTGGGGCCGTGAACTCACCTTAGATAGCGTTCCTCAAATATGTGTAAAGATGTTTAGCCCTTGACAATCCCTCTACCGGAGATCTATCAAAATGTTCACATAAGTGTTCCGACTAATAACCATAAGGTTATCTAGTCCCCGATTGTCCAGATCATAACCAAGTATGTTTTAAAACGTGTTTAAATGTTCAACCGACACACTAGACCGACCCGACATCCCGTTGGTGACCCATTACCCTAACTAATCAAGTACACATAGATTACATGCAAGGTTCAAGCATAAAACACTTAGTTTGTATCAAAAATCTCATTTCTGTTAACATAGGGTCGAATGTAGTGGTAAGTGGTCGAAGGTGACTTGGATTGGTCGAATGTGGGTTCAAACTTCCACCTTCGCCCCTTTTTCTTCCACCTTCGCCCACTTGTGGTTCATTCGCCCCTCAAGTTTCCAGGTTCGACCCCTGGAACCCACCTTCGCCCATTCGACTGGCCGAAGGTGTTCCAGGTTCGACCCTGCTGTGTTGTTTACTCAAAAACGCGTCCAAAAACATCCGAAAACATCACGAAACATCATGAGTTACAGCAGTCAAGCATCATTAATATATTCCTACGAAACCCTACCAATTTTACCCCAAAATCTATCCGTTTTTACAAGTTTCCTAAAATAGTAAATTATGGAGATGTCACATCATCATGCATGAAAATATTACCCAATTAGGAAACTTCTGAAATCAATCAATAATCAGCTCATCATCATCAAATCATCATGAACAAGAAACCCTTATCCTAACTCTATCATTATTATCCAAAAACAAGCCCTAAATCTAACAAAGATTCCTTTAATCGACAAAACACCATCAACAATCAATTGTAACATGTTTCAATCAGAACCCATCATTAATAACAGCCCTAGGTTGTTGCCATATCCTCTATACAACAAGAAATCATCAAACAATGCATAATATCACATTAACACATGTTAATTTGCATAAAAACTCATTGTTTATGAATAGGTTTTGGTTAGGAAAGGTTTTTATTCATAAAATAGGTTGATATCAGATCTGGACCCTTGGGGTTTAGATTAAAACAAGTCAAAATTGTTTAAAAAGGATTTGAAATGAAGAACACACCTTAGATCTTCACTTGTAATGATTTAGAGAGTTAGGTTATGAAAAACAAGCTCAAAAACTCCTTCCCCAATGATAATAGCTGATAGAGAGTGTTTGGAGGCGTTTAGGGTTTGTGAAATGGTGAAAAATGGCTAAAGATGGTATTTATACCCAGTCCAGGTTCGCCCCTTTTATGTGGTCGAATGTGGAACTTTTCCACATTCGCCCATTTGTAATGGTCGAATGTGGAACTTTTCCACATTCGCCCACTTTATAATGGTCGAATGTGGAACTTTTCCACATTCGCCCACTTTGTTTCTACGTTCGCCCATTTTTCAAATTCCATTTCCACGTTCGCCCACTATTTCTACATTCAGGTCATCAGCACTTTTTAACACATGTCAACAGCACTTTTTAACACATGTTAACCTTTTCCCAGTTTGTCGTGTTTAACGCATTCTAACACATCTTAACACATAAGCATGCACCCATAGTCTATGTTTAGCATATTTAGGCACGTATAATCATTTGTACATCGTTTAAGCAAGTATAAGCATACAATCCACCGCACGACCCATAATCTACACATATACTTAATTAGTTCATGTAATGTCACCAACAACGGAACCCGGTACTAATGTATTCCCAAAACGACTCCCAATGATCCTCCAGAACATTGAACCCTGGACAATCCTAATCTGACCCGACTCAACTAACCCAGTTAAGTTTGTTTATAAACGTTTCTCGCTAAGGTAGACTTAGATGTTACTATTATGTTTAAGCCGAACATGCCGGGTGTCACAGAACTCCATTTAGAATGAGACCATAAATTTCGCCTTACCATGCTTGAAAATTGGATTAAAATAAATTCGTATTCAAAGTCCATATGTTTTTGTAGAAGGAGACCATAAATTTGGCCTTAACATGTATCAATTCCTTATGAATAATGTGAGTAAATTCATATACATTATGTATTCATCGTCAACTTTAGATAATCAAGGAGTATAACTATTTATCTTAATGTATATTTATTGACAGTAAATTCGTATTCAAAGTCAAGGTCAATAAACATATTGACTTTCCTTATACATTATGTGTTTACATATTTATAAGATAAATGTTATATAAGAAAGTCAAAGTCAATAAACATAATGGTTTTTCTAATACATTATGCATTTTGAGTCAATACATAATTAATGGTCTAATTACATTTGCTGCATATAAATGTGTTTACATTTTTATAACGAAGAATAAACATATATAAGGAAGTCAAAGTCTATACACATATTTAACATTATATAATTTTAGTCAAATTATATAATTACATGTTTTCAAAATTTCCGAATAACAAATGTTTATGTTAGGAAGTCAATTTCAATTCTTAAGTTAATATCAAATGGTGAAATTTCAATTCCTAAATAATCACGTCTTGCCACCACTGATTAACGTATACACATTCTAACAATTACAACATACCAAATATTCTGTAAAAATCTAAATATTATTGTATATAATAATGGAATATAGCAATCGATTTTAATGATTATTGACTCACAGTCAATTCGTATTTATTTGATCATATTGACCATAATTAAATTTTAGTTAACCCCATAATTACACGTTTAAATTCCAATTAATACCAAGTTCGAAATTTTATATCACATTCAAAGGTCATCTTGTACTTTTTAATGGAGCTCCATTTAGAATGAGACCATAAATTTCGCCTTACCATGCTTGAAAATTGGACTAAAATAAATTCGTATTCAAAGTCCATATGTTTTTGTAGAAGGAGACCATAAATTTGGCCTTAACATGTATCAATTCCTTATGAATAATGTGAGTAAATTCATATACATTATGTATTCACCGTCAACTTTAGATAATTAAGGAGTATAACTATTTATCTTAATGTATATTTATTGACAGTAAAATCGTATTCAAAGTCAAGGTCAATAAACATATTGACTTTCCTTATACATTATGTGTTTACATATTTATAAGATAAATGTTATATAAGAAAGTCAAAGTCAATAAACATAATGGTTTTTCTAATACATTATGCATTTTGAGTCAATACATAATTAATGGTCTAATTACATTTGCTGCATATAAATGTTTTTACATTTTTATAACGAAGAATAAACATATATAAGGAAGTCAAAGTCTATACACATATTTAACATTATATAATTTTAGTCAAATTATATAATTACATGTTTTCAAAATTTCCGAATAACAAATGTTTATATTAGGAAGTCAATTTCAATTCTTAAGTTAATATCAAATGGCGAAATTTCAATTCCTAAATAATCACGTCTTGCCACCACTGATTAACGTATACACATTCTAACAATTACAACATACCAAATATTCTGTAAAAATCTAAATGTTATTGTATATAATAATGGAATATAGCAATCGATTTTAATGATTATTGACTCACAGTCAATTCGTATTTATTTGATCATATTGACCATAATTAAATTTTAGTCAACCCCATAATTACACGTTTAAATTCCAATTAATACAAAGTTCGAAATTTTATATCACATTCAAAGGTCATCTTGTACTTTTTCATCGATTTCGGCAATGTCTGGACAAACACATAAAAAACAACATTATAATAAGGAATAACTTTTTTTATTTAAAAAAAATTAGAAACGCTCATACCAAAATCGTGCGGAAGGGTCATGAATAACTTTGAAGAATTTGTCACCCTTGTGATAAGCCATAATGAAGTTATTTGTCCTAATGAAATCATGTTCTTCGTCTGCAAAACAAACTTTTTTCTCTAAAACTCAAAACTGATTTCAATTGCATGCTGTTATTAAAACCACAATCATATCATCAATGATTAAACCTGATCAGAATTACTTGTGTATCGATTTCATCCAAAGCAGAGACTTATCCTAAACAGGTTATATAATTATGTTAATAAAAAAACAGTCTGATCATCACAAAAAAAAGCCGATATAAACGATTGTATTTCTATTTGATGTAATATGATAGTAAACAGCTATGTATGCATCTCATACAAATCAGAAACATAATCGAAAACAGATTAGATAGTTATGTTAATAAGAAAACGTTTTGATCATTACAACAAAAACGATCGTATTTTGTAGAAGATTGATAGCTATACGATTGTGATTTATCTGTGTAGAAAAATAATGATAGAAACCGATTGTATTTCTCTTTGATGTAAGATGATTGCAAGAAGTTATGTATCAATCTCATCAAAATCAGAAAACTGATCATAAACATTTCGAGATTTATGTTAATCCTAAAACGTTTTCTTCAATACCAAAAAACCGATTGTATTTCATAGAATATTGATGTAAGATTGATGAACAACATACCTTGCAAAAAGAACAATGAGAGAGGAATGAGGAATGAGAAAGGAATTATTAGGCTAGGAAGGAGAAATAATGTTGTAAGATACAAATGGATGTTGACAAAAAAAAAAAAAAAAAAAAAAAAAAAAAAAGAGGTTTATATAATACTTTTTCATGGAGCTCCATTTAGAAGTTGGATCCTTGAAGACCCTCTAAAAAGCTAGGATTCAACCCTAGTGTTTTCATTTATTATATAGATAGATAGATTGTGTATACATTAAACTTCTGCCAATGACCTCCAGTCCAGCTGGGGAGAGGTGGAAGGGTTTATCTTTTCGGAGGGTTCTCGTCCGGGCTTGGTCTTGAGTTCGAATCCTGTACATCACGAAAAAATTCCCTGTAACGATTTGAGATAACTTCAAAGTGGACACCGGTGCGTGGGTAGTGATTCGAACTCGGGTTGAGGGGTTGTCTGTCGATTAGTTTCACCGCTGGAGTACACCTTCCCAAAAAAAAAAAAAAAAAAAAAAAACCTACTATTATCTTAACCATTAAACCAAGAATTTAATACATTTATAACCAGAACCAAAGTACAACTACAACATAATATAAAAAATAATTACAATAAACCTTACATTAAATATGTTTAAATACCTACATTAATCATGTTTGAACACTTGACCAAACCAACCAAAAAGCTTGTGATTGGCGCCTCCTACCCTCCACATTCTCGGTCAAATCCCATCTCCCAACATCCCTCCCTCTCATTCCAATTCATTCACAACCACATTCTAACCGTTGCCCATTAATCCCAACCAAAAAAACCCGACCCGAATCCATCCCCATTCATATTAGTTCAGATTTCAACCCATCACAACTTTTTTGTTGAATAATAATATTATGTAATTTCTTGTATTTCATCATCTTTAACAGGTGATCAGTCAATTTGTAGAATAATATTATGTAAATTTTCAAGATTGTCATGAATATTATTATACCCTCCTTTTGTTGTTGCTCATATGTCTCTGTTTCCCCTGTTTTCTTGCTTCGTTTTGAATTCATTGATTTTGATTTAATGGGTTAGTCTTTTTTTTTTTTTTTTATAAATTTGGATACCCTTTTCGTTTTTTGTACTATGGATTCGGTTCTTGAGCTTTTGTACCCGAAATTGGTTCTTTTTGTGGTGGGATTTTGGTCTTTTGTATCCACATGTTTGCTTCAGTTGCTTCAGTATTTCATAAGGTATGTTTAATTTATTTATTTTTTTAACTTTGTGTTATTTATATTTATATGATGCAACTAACTATCATTCATTTTAATTTTTTGTTATATATATATATATATATATATATATATATTTAGTAGAATAGGCTTTGCGATTTAAAAAGGGATAGCGGCGCAGCTTGTTGCTCGCTTACCCATTATCCGGATGCGACTTGGTTTTTATTGTGGAATTTAAAATTGATCATATATATATTTGTATAATGTAGTTAAGTGTTTTTTGAGTGTTTTTTTACTTAGTTTTACAAGAAAGTGTTTTATTTTAATTTTGTGTTATATATTTATATGATGTAATTAAGTTTGTTTTGAGAGTTTTGTTATTTAGGTTTACAAGAAAGAGTGATTCTGTAAAGGGGATAATATCGAATGATTCGCAGGTTCCGGTTATGGAAGAAAAAGAAGAAGTTTTGGAGGTTTTAAGGGAAGAAGATGAGAATGAGGGGCATGAGTTTTCATTTACCTTCAAGTTTCCAACTTTTGAAGAGTTTAGTAAAAACTCGAAAAGTTTTTCGGAGGTTTTGTTGGAAGATTGTGAAGCTGATAAGCCTGATATGAGTTTGGATGGCGAGTTGGTGTCGAATGAGTGTCCGGTTCTTGAGTTTGAAGGGTATGGTTTATAGGTTTTAAAATATTCACTGCAGTAACTGATTAGGTGATTTTTGTTTCTTTTGGTTTAATAAAGTTGGTTTACATGTAGGTCTGTTCATGAATCACATGATGATGATAGGGAATGCGGTTTTGATGATCAAGAACGTGTCGTTGAACAATTGATGGATGATGGTTTAGATTTGAAGATTGCGGAAAAAGAAGAAATTTATGCTTGTGAAGAAAAGTTGCAGAAAAATAATGTTGAATTTGTTGATATATCGTCCCATACGAATATGGATTCGATTGGTTCGAGTAATCTTTGTTCGCCAACGAGTGATGTTCACTCAGGAGACGAGACTGAGATTGGCGAAATGGCGGAAGAAGATGAAAAGTTTGATACTTTTGGTGAAGAGAAGCTGCAAAAAGTTCAAAGTGAAAGTGTTGATTCATCTCCTGCGTGGACGACAGATTCATTCGGTTCAAACAATCTTTCTTCGCCAATGTTTGATTCACATCCTGAAGATGGGTTCTTGTCAGATGCAGATTTCGAATCAGACTTTGATGAAAAAGACGAAAAAGAACAAAACAATTGGACACAATCCGGCTTCTTATCTGAGAACGATTTTGTCACAAAATCAGTGGATGAGAAGAATATGTCAAGTGACACAACAACAAATAAGTTGGAGTCTTTGTGGGAACATCAAGAGTTGATTGAACAGTTAAAGATGGAGATCAAGAAAGTAAAAGCCATTGGATTACCAACCATTTTCGAAGAATCAGAATCGTCTCCAAAGATCACGGACGACTTGAAGCCATGGAAGATTGAGGAGGTGTACCAAAATGATGGAGGGAAGATGGGTGAAGTTCACAAGTTTTACAAGACTTATAGAGAAAGAATGCGTAAATTCGACATTTTCAACTACCAGAAGATGTACACCATAGGTACATAAATACATCCTTTTCCTTAACTTTTATCCCTATCATTAATACACTTGCTAGTTTGCATCTTAAAACTTATTATTACAACCTGAAGATTAAAAATCATATGTTCATATGTCCAAATCTGATTGTTTTGAACATAAATAGTTATAATATATTAATATCATAATCATAACCTGATTTTGCTTAACACTTTAAACCAATCATCATAACTCAGTTTTATCTTTATGCATTTGACTCATTTTCTTTTTTAAACAAGAATATTGTAACCCGAAAAACTTGTGACACAACGCGTAATGTGTTGCGGCGTATCTTTCATGAAAAGTATAGCTGAACAGAATTTGGAAAGGGAAAGGGAGAAGGGCCCATTTTATCTGGTTAGGTGGGGCTTGAGAGAAACACAAAAACTATGAAACTTTTCAGGTTTCAGGGTAAAGAATGATGACTTGTGGCTTGTGGAATACAAAAAAAGGCATATTTTTTCCATTGTGTGTGTGTGGGGTGGGTTAGGGGGGACAAGAGTAGGGTTTTGGGTCTTTTTTTCATCAAAATATGATGTAAATAACTTTGAGTGTATAACTTTATAGAAATATAATAAAAATTTAAAAAGTGAACATACCCTGCAATATATTTTGTAGTATGAAAAGCTTCAAACGGGTGGCCCACCAGTAAGCGCCTGAGTTTTTTTTATAGCCGAGGTTTCAACTTTGAATCCAGCTTCCACTCGTTTTCTTCTGTCATGTAACCTCTATGAAGGTCACATGTTCAACACAAGCGGCATTTTATCTAATCCCGTTGGTTAACAGGGTATTAGTGGGGTCTTATGAGTAGTATGGTAACGTATCTCAAAGTTACCAAAAAAGTATAATTTTTTATTTAATAAAAATATTTTGAGTTTTCATATATCAGAACACTCAAATGAGAGCACAAAAAGCATGTTCCACCAAATTGATTAAAGGGATGGGGGACAAGACTGTATGCAATCAAATGCCTTAAATATTTTCTGGCAATCCTAATGGATTGCACTCATGGAGGGATGTTGCTACCTTTTTCTTGAAACCAGAATAATATTATAATCTGCAAATTTTGACCCATTTTTATGTTTTCTTGTGAAAGTTAATAAATACTAAAATTCTTACCAACATAATAATCCCACAACCAAATTTAAATAATAACTCATGGGTTTCTAGTATCATGCTTAGTCAGTTCTTAAAAGGATAGCTTTTCTGTCCTGTTATTGTCAATCTAGCTACTTTCCAGTATCATCATTGTTTCTTTAATGTCACTCATTACAGATCCCACAAAATCTTGTTTGCTATCTAGATTGGTGTTGATATGTTAACAGACAGTTTACCTAAGTGAACTCTAGTCAAGATTTTTTTTTTTTTTTTTTTTTTTTTTTTTAACTGTGGATAGATCTATGACAACCATAAAAAGTTAACCACCCACTCACAGTAAAAAGTAAAAGTAAAAAAGATGGTTTTTTTACTAGGGGTCTTCGTGGTTCGGTTTGGTTGGTTGAACCGGTTTTCGTGACCTATAAATATATATTTTTTTCAAAATCATTAGGTTGTATAAAATTTTTAGAAAAATATTAAAGATGGTTTATGAATAAAAAATATTATACGGCCATTTTGTTTTACACGGTCGTTTCCATGTTACAAACTGTGAACCGAACTGTTAACTCTAGTTTTTTATATCGTATAAATCTTAACTCGACCCCTTTTTTTGTGGTTCAGTCGGTTTCAACAGTTTTTGAACGCCGTGTTCGCTTAAAAGAATCATTGCCATTTGTAGCTATAATCATTTATTAGTATTTGGTAAATAAAATAAAACTGACTCATTGAGATAAATGTTAATATCTTCTGTTTGACTTTAAGAAGTCAACTACATTCTTAAATGAATACAAACAGTTTTCAGGTATCAAAAAGCCTATTTTTTTTTTTAATCTTTGTGTGTATGATATGCAGGTTTCTTACAGTTAAAAGATCCTCCCCAACCATCTTCAAGCTCAAAATCCTCTCTTCTCGAAATTTCAACGCTTTTCGGGCAAAGTTTCATCGCCAACAAAGGCAAAAAGCATGAAAATGACCCAACAACTAAGTTTATCAAAGAACTACAAAGTGATTTGGAAGTTGTGTATGTTGGTCAAATGTGTTTATCATGGGAGATCCTGCATTGGCAATACGAAAAGGCGTTGGACATATGGGAAACAGACACACGCTGTGTCCGAAGATTTAATGATATTGCAGATGAGTTTCAACAGTTTCAAGTGTTGATGCAAAGATTCATAGAGGATGAACGTTTTCAAGGTCCAAGAGTCCAGAGTTATGTAAAGAATCGATGCGTGTTTCGTAATCTTCTTCAAGTTCCCGTGATTAGAGGTGAGAAAACGTTCGGTTAATCATTTAGTTATAAACTTTTGGAATTTGGGATTTTGTTGGATTTAAAAATGGATGATTTGCAGATGATCATATGAAGAGCAGGAAGGAAAGAAGTGAAGTTGTGTATGATATTACAAGTGATGCACTAGTTGAGATTCTAGAAGAATCAATACGCATCTTTTGGCGATTTGTTCGCGCTGATAAGCATAAACGGCATACACCCGTAGAGTTTCAGAGACCCGAGGACTCGCAGCTCTTCATGGATCTCCAAAAAGATTTACACAAGGTTTGTTCATCATAATATATCCGCACATAATCGCATACCTTCAGTTACATTTTAGTTTTGGGGACATTTCGTATGCAATCCAAAAGATTTTATTAAAAGCGCCTACGCTATCCCTCTAGTAGAGGTCTGCGTTTTACCTGATTTCATTGGCTAGCATGGTACTGGTAACGTGTTGTGAGTTTACTGGTAGCGGGTTCTCACTGTCACCAACAAAAGAGATTTTTCTTTAATTAAAGACCAAGCCCGTATGATATATGAATCTAGAACATAGGAAAGTCGTGATCTTGGGGCTGGCATAACAGGTTACACGAACCTGTTAAGACACGAACACGAAACTTGTAAACACGAACACGACACGAAATCTAATCGTGTCATTTTTTTCAGACACGAACACGAACCTGTGTATAAGACGTTAACACGATAAGTATCGATAATGAACACCTAGTAAAATAAGTTAACACGATAAGACACGACAAGACATGATAAGAAACACGATAAGACCTGTTAAGACACGTACACGATAATTCACGAACACGAAACATGTAAACACGAACACGACACGAAAATAAACAGGTCTTAACGTGTCAACCTGTTATAGACACGAAACCTGTTAAAATCGTGTAGATTGTGTTAGGTTATCGTGTTCGTGTTCGTGTCTGAATTGCGAGCCCTAATCTTGGTTAAGTTTTAACATGTGTTTGATGAATATGCAGAAGGAAAAGAAGCTGAAAGAGCACTTAAGAAGTGGGAAATGCATACTAAAGAAGTTAAGGAGTTGCAAGGAAGATGAGACAGAAGATCAAGTGCTTTACTTCTTTTGTCAAGTGGATATGAAGTTAGTGTCAAGGGTGCTGCAAATGTCTAGACTAACAAGTGATCAGTTAATCTGGTGTCATAATAAACTAAGTAAAGTTAGTTTTGTCAACACCAAGATTCATGTAGAGCCTTCATTTTTGCTCTTTCCTTGCTAATATTTAGGTCTAGTGTTATCACCTTTTGTGGTGTTTTGTTCTTTTGACATGCTTAGGGAACGCTTTCGGCATCATAAATATTGTTGTAGTTAGTTCATCTCGTCGAGTTCTTGTTAATCTTTTGTTTTGTGATCACATCCCTACAGGACTTTGGGCTATCTATGCTTCTTGTTTTTAACAGAAAGGACCATATATAGATGTAGCAACGGTGAAGGTGTCGCAAAATATATCGCAATTACTTAATGGTTAGGATGAAACCGGTTTTGACTTGCTTGGACTCGAACCGAACTTATTTCCTTGCCCTTTTCCCCTTATAAACAAGTTTGGATGAAACCGGTTTTGACTTTCTTTGACTTGAACCGAACTAATTACCCGAGTTAGAATATCAAGTTTGATCTTAACATCATTGAGTTAGACTCAAGTTTAGTTATGGCAATACTTAGATATAACTAACACTTAAAAGTCCAAAGCGACATGGTGTAGTAGTAAGGTGTCTTCCATCTATCTTAGAGGCAGAGGGTTTAAATCCTGCAAAGTGTGGGTGTAGAAAATATTTCGGAGTATGTTAGTTTTCCGTTTTAAAATAATAACCTCACATCTTCGTCCGTTAGTGATTGCTTTGTTTTGTAGTGACTCTAGTTGATAACTATCTAAATCTACAGCCAAGACCAAGCGATACATATTTGAATACATGATGCAACAATATGTGACCAAGATAGTTCAAAAAGATGTATATCTTCTAAATCAACTATTCTAGTAAACTCTAAAACATCACTTCACATGTCACCACTATTACTATAAATCACCCATGCACCCACAATGAAACAAACCGCAAACAAATAACAATAAAAGATGAAAGGACTAGTGGTTGTAGCCTTGTTAGCCATGATAGTCACGGGTCTAGTCATGGTGCACCCAAGTGAAGCCATTGGTTGTAATGAACTTAGTGGCATGCTCTCACCCTGCATAGGCTACCTGACATCAGGACGTGGTTCACCGACAAAGGGATGTTGCGATGGAGCCAAGAGGGTTCTAGGTGCCACGTCCCAGAAGCAGGCAGATAGGCGAACGGCTTGCATTTGTTTTAAGAGCGGGGCTCTGCGGCTAAAGGTTCGGCCCAACCTTGCCGAAAGCCTTCCGCGCAAGTGTGGTATCACCTCCCCTGTTCCGATCAGACCCGACGTCAACTGCAACTCGTGAGTAAAATAGACATCTTGACCGATTTTTTTTTCCTATAGAATAGACATATTGACTTTTAACACGCTTAAGGCTTACAAATAGATACATCCAAAAGCAAAGCATGCTAAGCGGCTGAAATTTACCTACGACAAAAAACGTTGAAAATACTATGGGGTCTACAAAACAACCAATCAAATCAATCAACGTAAAAATCCCCGGCTAAAGCTTAGTCTTTTGAAAAAAGTGCTGGCTAAAGTTTAGGTGGCAGCTAAAATTTAGTTGGCTCTTTACATGTTGATTGATTTTGTTGGTTATTTTGTGGACCCATAGCCCTTTTCAAGAAAAAAAAAATGTCTAAATTCAAGCCTTTGTATCCGGCTTAACTTATGTGGCTTTTTCCGATTGGTTGTTTTTATACAATTAGTTTTTACTGGACTTAAAGTGATGTTTGTTTTAGCTTATGGCGTCAACATGTCTATTTTGGTAATTATCCCTTACATTTTTTCCTGACTACTAAATATAAGTTCGATTTATGGTGCAGCATTCCTTGACATGGCGGGATGAGTTGCCAGAGACTAATAAAGAGCGAAAGGAGGCGCAGCGGTATAAATACATGTATTTTCTTTCTTTCTTTCTTTCTTTTTTTTTTTTTTTTTTTTTGTTTTTTTTTTTTTTTTGTGTTATAGAGTCTAATATTGTATGTAGGATGTACTATATATGGTTCGACTAGTGTCCATGGCTTCTATGGACTTTGGCATATACATATATCATAAATAATGATCTATGCCATCAAATCCCGCGATCGATCTATTTCTCAACCCTTTGCTAGCATCGATGGTTCTAATTTACGTAATAATTCAATCATATTGATAACTAGTTTTTATCCCGGGAGCGTCCCGGGTTGAAATATCTAATATAACATAATAAAATATATTATTATTATTATTATTATTATTATTATTATTATTATTATTATTATTATTATTATTATTATTATTATTATTTTAAACAAATCTTTGCCATAACGAATCTCTGCGCCGGGGTATAAATCTAATGCCATTACAAATGAATTCGGAAGTTTGTAATTGATCATTCTAAAAAGAACTAACATGAAATAAGAAAAAAAAGTTAATTATTGAAATATCGAACGCATTAGTCTAAGGTTATGTGATGCGTTAAAAAAATCATTGGTATATGATTGGGTATGTAGTTCGGGTATTTGGGTATGTTGTTTCGGGTAATCGGGTCGGGTATCACCTAATCTCAGACCCGACAAAACCACAATTTTTTTTAAACTAATCCCAAACCCGACACAATACCTGTCGGGTTACAAAAAATAGTCATTTTTTTCTCCGATTTTTATATAGCACTATGGTACTCATTGGAAAGATAATAAAACGCTCGTTAATTTGGTGTAATTTTTTTCTTTAAAAAATCTCGTATATAAAAGATATTAACGTTTAAAAGTTATGGGAGGAAACACGAGAGATAAAATAATAAAGTTTTAATATTTAGATTTAGTAGATTATGTATTTAATAGATTAGGTTAAAGATTATAATAGATTAGGTTAAATCATATTTATTTCTTTTTTTTAATTGGTTTAAAGTTGCCACATCACATCCTATTTGGCATCTCTTAAAGGAGAGATTGCATAAGAGTATGACATGTAGGATTAATCCATTTGCAATATATATATATATATATATATATATATAGGGGAAGGTTCAATTGAGAACTCATAGATAGGGAGAGAACTCGAGAACTCCTTAAACATAGGGGTATTATTGTCAACTATTTCAACAAACCTCCGTACCTAATATCCAGCCCCAAAAATTATATAGAACCCTACACAATTTCTAATGTGCAGACCAATGAACCAATCAAGAACATATATCGTATGATCATATAGCTCAAATCATCTATTCAGCTCTTCTGCATTGGAATCGAATCAACATTCAACATAATCTGTTAACAATGACGATTGAAGGTTTTTTTTTTTTTTGAATCGCACATATGTGTGTATATCACGATTCATTGTATGATTTTGTTGTTGTTGTTGTTGTCTTCTTCATTAATTAGGTCAAACATGTTCATCTAATTCAAACAAATATACAATAAACATGGATTCTTCATCACGTATGGAAGATAATCGAGGAAAACAACCTATATTGATAGATGATATTGGAGAATCTACATCAAACATTGCTTCTTCTTCTAGATGTATCAAATCCGCTTCAGATGATACAACATATAGGTTTGTGTTTGTTTTTTAATTATGTACTGCACATGTGCAATCTTTCTGTCACTGAACATAGAGGTACCTGATTCAATATTTACGTACTGCACATGTGCACTGCATTTAATACGTGTCTATTGGTTGTTTTAAACCTCATTACCTAATATCCAGCCCCAAAAATTATATAGAACCCTACACAATTTCTAATGTGCAGATCAATGAACCAATCAAGAACATATATCGTATGATCATATAGCTCAAATCATCTATTCAGCTCTTCTGCATTGGAATCGAATCAACATTCAACATAATCTGTTAACAATGACGATTGAAGGTTTTTTTTTTTTTTGAATCGCACATATGTGTGTATATCACGATTAATTGTATGATTTTGTTGTTGTTGTTGTTGTCTTCTTCATTAATTAGGTCAAACATCTTCATCTAATTCAAACAAATATACAATAAACATGGATTCTTCATCACGTATGGAAGATAATCGAGGAAAACAACCTATATTGATAGATGATATTGGAGAATCTACATCAAACATTGCTTCTTCTTCTAGATGTATCAAATCCGCTTCAGATGATACAACATATAGGTTTGTGTTTGTTTTTTAATTATGTACTGCACATGTGCAATCTTTCTGTCACTGAACATAGAGGTACCTGATTCAATATTTACGTACTGCACATGTGCACTGCATTTAATACGTGTCTATTGGTTGTTTTAAACAACATATAGGTTTATGTTTGTGTTTTTTTAATTACGTACTGCACATGTGCAATACATTCGGATTGTTACCACTTTATTTTTCAAACATAGATATATTTGTTAAAAATTTATGTATTGCGCATGTGCACTACATTCGTTCTGTCGTTCTTCATACGATACAAAGCTTTGTGGTATTGAACATAGAAGTACCTATTCCAAAATTTCAGTATTGCACATGTGCACTAAATTCAGTTTGTGTTTACTGAATGTTTTATGCAACCTAGTCGTATTTGTTTTTCTAAATTTTACGTATTGCACATGTGTGCTATATTCCAATTGTGTTTGCTGTATTTTTTACACAATATGTACATGTTTTTAAATTTACGTATTGCACACGTGCAGTACATTCAGTTGTTTCTACTGTATTTATTTACACAAAATAGAGATATGTGTTCAAAATTGAAGTATCATGCATGTGAAATACATTCATTTTGGGTTTACTGTAATTTTTACACTACATGTTTTTATAATTCGTGTACATGTTCGCTATAAATAATTATAATACAAATATTTTTTTTAATTGCAGGTCACGTATCCGGTTATGTTAATATATAACTCCTGGTGGAACCACCTATTGGGTACTTAAGTATTGGATTCGGATGATGTTCTAACATGTGACAAGTGCGGTCATAGAGGCCACAATAGGAAAACTTGCAAGGGTCAATCACAATAGAATGGGGTTAATAAAAAAAATAATATTTTATGAACATGTCTTTTGGATGATGTATATATTACGAACATGTCTTTTGGGTTATGTTTGTTATGAATATGGTTTTATGATATTAGGTTAAGAACTTGGCTCTTTGGTATGTAATCAACTTGACGGTTTTATGTTATGGCATTTATCACTTATGTAATGTTGTTTGTTTTGGTATGTGTTAAAAAACTACAACAACAAAAAAAGTGTTGAAATATATTAAAATCTGTAACCAAGAATGTGCTGGGATGTGTTAAAAACTGCAGCAAAAATGTATCATAAACCACAGCCGAAATGGGTCATATACTGCAGCCAAAAACTGCAAAAAAAAATGTGCCGGAATGGGTCAAAAGCTGCTCCAAAAAAAACTGCAACAAAAATATGTCGAAATGCATAAAAATTGCAGCCACAAAAGTGCCAAAATGTCTCATTGTGCATTGAAAATGAGTCATTATGCAACAAAAAATGCCATTAGAATTTAAACAACCAAACTAATATTAACATGGCATACATTCATCCGTTAAACTTGATACATACATAAATTCAAAACACATATCCATTAAATCATACATCCAAACTTAGTACAAGGTTAATTCGTTGTAAAACAAAATATATGATTAAAGGACCCAACTAAAAACAAAAAAAACTTCAATCTTTTATTCTTCAATGCCGCAATTCTAGCTCGTTCTTAATGTCGCCTAATATGAGCTTCCCATATCCTAGCTTGCTCTTCGTGGATGTTAATCAATCTCAATAGACCTGATATCACTTCATCAGCTCCTCTATACAATGGAGTCTCAGCCAAACCCATAAATCCGTAACTCCTTCCTTGTAGCATTACACTATGTCAAATAATGTTCACATTTAACATTGGCAATAACAGTCACATTACACATGTGAAATACAGTTACATGTATATATGGAAGCACATGACAAACAAAACATTATATCATTTTAACATTAACTATCTCAAATTAAATTACCACACATGTGTAATACATTAAACATTTAGAAATCTGTATTGCATTACATACAAAGCCTATTCACACTAAACATCGACTAAAACAAGACTACTGCACATGTGAAATACAGTTATATAGATATCTCACATATGATATATCCAACAGATGTCAAACACGTAAATCAGATGACAAATACTCCACATGCGCAATACATGGAACAATTATAACACCTGTGCAATAATGTCAAACAATTCCTCGTTCACTATTAATGTTAACTACAACAGGCATATTACACATGTGAATTAAAGTTACATCTATAACATATGTGCGTACATGACAAACAAAACATAATCTCGATAAACACTATCAGAAATTGTACCATCACACATTTGTAATATATACACATTAGTAACACATGTGTAGTACATTACATACAAATAATGTTCACATTTAACATTAGCTAGAATAGTCACATTTCACATGTGCAATACAGTTACATCTGTAATATATGGCAACACATGACAAACAAAACATTGTATCATTTTAACATTAACTATCACAAATTAAATTATCACACCTGTGTAATACAATAAACATTTATAACACATGTGTTATACATTACATACAAAGCCTATTCACACTAAACATCGACTAAAACAAGACTACTGCACATGTGAAATACAATTATAGATATCTCATATATCCAACAGATGACAAACACATCAGTTTAACTTAACACTAACTATCATAAATAATATTATCACGCATGTGTAGTACATGTAACAATTATCACACCTGTGCAATACATATCATACAAAGCCTGATCATTGTTAACATTAGCTGAAATAATCATACTACACATGTGTACTGCAGTTACATCCATAGCACTTGACAAAAAAACCCATAATATCATTTAACACTAACATCAACCATATTTAACATATATTTCATGAATAAAACATGAAATGTTGTTCAACATTTCGTTATTTTACACAAAACACCCAAAAATCGACGAAATACACGAGATGATGCGATATGTGTGTAGTACACCAAATATGTTATGATTATATGCGAATAAAACTGTTTGCAAGTATGAAATCGTACCAATATCGATCGTCAATGACTATTGATTGATTTTCGTGGTAAATTGTTGATCAAATACGAGTTTAGTGAAACCCTAGGATGTTTGTTGAGAGAGTTAGAGAGAGAGTGAGAGAGAAAGAGAGAAAAGGTCATGGATCTTTTTATTTGTTTGAATAACTGTGAAAATAGGTTTTCAATCTTTAGTTTTCCAAAACTACCCTCCCTTGTAAAATCCTAACCTTTTTTTAATCTCCACATCCTTTTAATCATAGCCCTTGATCTTGTAAGATCAATGGTCATTATTTCGTTCTCGAGTTCTCTCAATAAAATGAGTTTTCTATTGAACCATCCCCTATATATATATATAGATATAGATAGATATAGATATGTATGCTTTATTTCAAATTTTGTAGTTACAATAAAACGGTAACTTGCTCCAATATAGTATATTTTTACAAGTGGTGTGTTCATTTAAAAAATGGGTGAGGCTAACGTAAAAAGCTTGTTATCGTAAAAAGTGTAAGAAACAATATGGAGCGTAGGATTATGGGGGTAGGATCGTAAAAAACCATGCGTCATTAAATTCCACGAAAATTCTGCCAACAGCAAATTAGTAATTGTGACGTAAAACTGCATTAAAAAAAGAATAATTAAACAAAGGCGGGCAATTGAATTACAATTACGTAAAAATCGTTACAAAAGAAACAACACTGAAATTAGGGTTCTGAAAACTGAAACTAGAACAATGCAGACGAAGAAGATGAAGAAAGGTAACGTGATTATTTACAATTATAATACATATTAAGCTATAATTATGCATTATCGTAGTTTTGAAATTAACGAAATAATCCTATTTGATTATGATGATCAGTTGAAAGAGGATCAATTGAAAGACGATCAAAACAAGTGCATGACAGAATGACGATGAATGTTAATGAAGGTACGTTGTATATCTATATTTTAAACTATGTTTATAGATCTGCATGGTTAACTTACTATTTCATCTACTATTATAATTGCTAGTTGCATGGGTAAATTTAGCATTTGCGTTTAACTGACATGCTTTTGCGTTTAAATAATTTTGTTCTTGCGTGTACAAAATAATGTATTTGTGTTTAATTAAAAATTTTGAAATTATTGTGTTGAAGATCCAGATGATGACTTCCAAGCCTCTTTTACTAGTTTACAAAAAAAAAAACAATCGTCTAATACGCATTGAAAAAAAAAATAAATCCGACTCGAACAACAATTTTGAAACACCAATCAAGAAGTTAAAGAATGATAGAAAAGTGAATTCAAAAGAGTTCGTGCAATACAGTCACAGGAGACTTAAGATGAGATGTTCTCCAGTTGATTTTATGGCGACTGTACAATACTTAACGGATGCATAGAAGACTGATGTTATAGGAATGGGATTTGGCAGTATACTATCGATGGAATACAAGTCAACTGCTAGAGCATTGGGATACTGGTTGTTGATAAACTATGATGATGAAACAAGCATACTAAATATGGGCGATCATAGTATCAAAATAACATCATCAACAGTACATGAGGTTTTTGGCAAAAGATACATGTTCTCGAGAAAAATAAGCCAAGGAAGGGTTCTGATACTACTATCGATGAATTTAAAACCAGTTTGATAATTCAAGAATAAGTGTTGGAAGAGTTCTGACACTAATTTGAGATAATATAGATGGAGGAAGACTATTCAAATTAAACTTCCTGGTTGCATGGAATACATTATTCGGTGAAATCACAAAAACAACAACCGTGAATCAAAGATTTTTATTGGGTATTGGTGATGAATGTGAAATTCCAATGATGAATTGGTGTGGGTATATGCTTGAATGTTTGAGGAGAACTAAAGTTGGATGGCTCGGTGATAAAGACAATTATAATGGACCAGCTGTTGCATTATTGAATGTGAGTACATATTTCAGACTATTTTAAAACTAACGCAAGTGTTATTTGTTTTAGACGCAAATTGTTTTAAACATCTTCATTGTATTTTGAAACTATTAGATATTGTACTTGCACGAATACAATATAAGACATCGGAGTGAACTCGGAATCAGAATACCAGCAATCTCTTACATCACATCAACATCGTTGGACGAGATGCAATCGTACCTACATAATAATGTTCCCTTGAATCATCGTAGAATAAAGGGCAATGGTGATGAAAATAAAAGAAAAAAAATCAACAAGAAGAAATGTAGCTATGAAGGAGTAAATAATGTTATTAGGGCTATAATGCCAATGCCTCCACATCTTCTAATGGATGATGATGATGCTAAAGAAGTCTGTGCATTGCCAAATATACGCAACTCAGCAAGTACAATTAATTGTTTTGAAAAGGAGCAAGCTGCAATAGAAGAATTGAATGATGATGATGCGTATATTGAAGAATATTTTAACATTCTCGATGAGGAAATACAAAAGGCACAGGGTAAACATGTTGAAGTCGAAAAGGAGAAAGCTCTAATAGAAGAAGTAAATGATGATGATGCGGATATTGAAGCATATTTTAACATACTCGATGTGGAAATACAAAAGGCACAGAGTAAACACGTTGAAGTCGAACACAGAACGGTAGATAATGAGTTGAATAAAGAAATTGTTGTTGTGCATGTTGGGGAAGAGTACATCTTACTAGAAGTTCAGACTCCAAAAAGTAGTGAAACTGGGAGATTGAACGAAGATGATATTGTTGATCTAGAAAATTACAGTGATGAAGACTACATGTTACCCGAGGTGTGCACACCATTGAGTAAAAATAGTGTTGATTTTGAAGCAAGCAATGAAACTAATGAACTGTATTGGAACAATTTGTATAACATGTATTGGGATGATGTCAATGAGCTAGAAAATTGGTATAACATGGATTTGGGGACCCCAAACACAAGAAATGCTTCGATACTACATAAGTCAATATCCGATGACCAGTGTTGAATACGTAAAAGAAGAGTATGAAAGAAGACAAAAAGCAAAAAAGGTACTATTTAGCACACTAGATAACTTGTAATTATAAATGCAATATGAATTATATAAATGCAAAAGTTATTTGTTACATACTCATGATGTTTTTTAAATATACGCAAGTTGTGTTTGTAAAACGCAAATTGTTGTTTATATAAAACACAATTTAATTTTATTTAAATGCACTTGTCTTTTTTATTATTAATGTTCATTGTTAAACTCAAAAAAAATAATAATGTTATTTTATAAAATACTATTAATTAGGTATGGATGGATGCAATGGATAACAAGATGAGAAAATACAAGGAAATTGAGTAAGAAATGGATGAGATGGTAGAACAAATAAAAACAAAGTACCTTTGGTGTACTGAGTTAGTGGAAAGATGTGCAAAGTGCGATTCATTTAGAAGTAAAAGAGTAGGTGGAAAAGAAAGAAATAATGATGATGAGAATGAGAAGTATAATGATATAGAAGAGGTTGTTCTTTGTTTAAACGAGGGCATAGAAAATGAAAAAAGTTTAAGAATTGAAGAGGTATATGAGGATGTGGTTACTACAAACAATATACTTGCAACTGCTAATGAAGCAATGGAAGAATCAATGACTGAAACTGATGAAATTAGTGACTCAGCAATAGATCAACTACAGACCGTCGATCATGGTCTTTATACTATGAAAAACAATTGTTTGGGGGATACATTTACACAAATCAAGCAAAAAAATAATGACATGCCTGAGAGACAGGAACACAATTCTCCTACAATGAGAACACCATTTGTTGACAGAGTTGTCACCATGACTGAAAGAGTTACAGACCATGAGCTCAAAATATACCAGTACATTATGGCTCCAATACCAGAGAAGTAGTAAGCAACTTTCCTTATATAATTACTTATGCAAATTTTAAAAAATAAATAAAAACAAATGTTGACATTGTTTTTAAATGCGTGCAGCAAAATAGTATTCCGTTCAGAGTTGGGAACAGATACTCCGAAACTAATGTTTGAAAGTATATATCCTGGTATATGGTTAAACACACATGTCATTGACGCATGGACTGAAGTCCTGAACATCGAAGAAAAAAAAAAGAAAAAGCAAGGTTCATTGTTCAGATTGTTTTGCCCAACAAACATGATGGTAAGCTGTATAAAATAAAATAAATTAAGCAAATCATTAGTGTGTCTTACATTTGTTCCATATAATATTGCAGTGAATTTTATACAAAGAAAGAGAGTTGGGAAAAAAGGCATGCAGTCTTCACAAGCAATATGTTAGATCTTATAAGGAAATTAAAAGTGCAAAGCCTACAAGGATTTGACATAATCATGGTGCCAATGCTTATAGACCTGCATTACTACGTGGTAGGATTCGATATCTGGAATGGCATTGTAGAGCTACTGGACAACTCAAACGATGAAACAAATTTTGAAGAAAGATACAAAGGAGTGTCAGAAGTGCTGGTAACAAAACAGTAAAAAACATTAAATTAGAAAACCATCATATATTAATGTACGTATTCACTTTCTTATCTTGCACTTTGCTTGTAGCGCCATACGTTGTGTTGGGTCTGCTGACCTGAAGAAGAACATATGATTGAAAAGCCAAAATATACTAACAGTTGATCCATATAAATAAACAGCATTTACAACTGCTGGATAACAATTGATAGAGAAACAACTGCTGACTAAAGGTCTGATAGAGAACAACTGTTGATCAAGTGCTGAAGACTAAAGGTCTGTTGAAGCCAACAGCACTTAGGCTCCAATAGATGATACAAGACCATCAGAGTTTTCCTCAACAGTAGTTTACCTTACAGTGTTTTGTAATGTAACAGTAGTTTGTATAGGGCAGATGTTTATGTTGTTATTCTGTTAGAGGTCACTATCTTAGGTGACGTCAGCCCAGGTCACCAGTGGTTTAGATTTGTCTATAAATAGAACAGTGCTTGTACTGTGCTATTCGTCACTCATAACATTCTCCCAGACAAACAATCACAGAGTGATCAGGCTGAGGGGGAGTACTTGTAATTGATTGTAATCTTTCAATATAATGAAAGCATTCGATTAGAAAACATTTACTCTTTTGTTTTGATTATAGTTTATTATTCCGCTACACTTTCCATTTATATTTACTTCATTCATCTCTCATTTTACTTAAACAAATCAAAACAATCAAACTCAGACCCTACACGTTGTATCTTTGCTTGAAGATTATCTGCAATAGTAGCAACAACATCGAAGAACTCGCCATTGTACCAATAAAACGGAGAGAAATAAGCTGGCGGACAATGGAAAACGCAGTAGATTGCGGAGTGTTTGCAATGCGACACATGGAGACATACAATGCACAATAAAATTGGAGATGTGAGCTGGCGAACGAAGGGGTTTCAAAATAAGCAGTTAACCATGTTACGACTAAGATACGTAGAAAAGATTATACTGTCTGACTACAACTTGATACGAGACGAGGTAGTTGCTAACGCGAACAATTTTCAGAAAGTGCCAAACAAAGGAACAATGATGGCTAAGTTGTTCAAAAATTAAAGAAAAGACAGGATGAGATGTAGAAATTTTTATGTTTTGTTTTTTTACACGCAATAACTTTAATAAACAACTCGCAAGTTAATTGTTTGAGAGAGTTGGGATAATAAATCTATTAGGTTTGTTTGTGGGTAAAACACAAATGGTTTTATATTTATACGCAAATATATCAAATTAACTGTTGAAATAATAAATCAAAGAGTATTTCTTTAATACTAAAACGCAATTGCTTTCATATTAAAACGCAATTATAAATTCTATGGTTAAAATTCTAATCTAAAGTAGTATTTACACATCACCAACAAATTTAAAAATTACAAATTAGACGCAACTGTTACATGTTTTACACATCACCAACAAAATTATTCTTGTTGCACATCGTCCATCACCTGATCCTCATCAAACCCATGCGTATCATTAACTTGCACATCCTCACCAGGTTCATCAATAAGCTCTAGATTCTGACCAATTTGCTCCTCCACATGCTTACGTTTGTCATGGCCTATTTCACCACAAATATTGCATGCCCTTTGCTTTTTGCCACTACGACTTATAGCCTTCTCTTTCTCTGACATGATCCTCTTTTGTTTACCCCGACCTTTCTTCTTAATACCGTTAGGTAGTCGGACAGTTGCCTCCAATGGTTTATTGTAGCCGAGCAAACTGGCATATCTATCATATTTATTCTAGCCAACTTTACTAGCCCTAGCCTGATCAACCTAATCCATCATCACCTTCATCTGATCCCTAACTTTTTGAAGTTCATCGACATCTGATATTAGATTGTTGGCAAGATACTCACCAACAAAAACAATTTCTCGCGCAAGTTGTTTGGCCTGCTTGATTTTGTCATCCCCAAAATCAGCAGCATCAAACACATGGCTGATCTCATTAGGAACAACCTCCTATGTCCACCTTTTCAATATATATCTATTTGGGAAAATTTTGACTCTATACAACTTGAACACAAAGAAAATGTGTCTTCATAACAATCCATATTGTTCAAATCTTTTGCATGTGCAGATGCCAATTGCCCCTTCAGGATCCTTCTCTACCTTCTTAAACAACACCTATGTTTTTTTTTTTGTTAAAACGCAAACAATAATTTTAAGACGCAAAATTTAAAATTTTGAAGCAAAAAAAAAAAGATAAAACTTTACCTATAGCAAACCCTCTCCACGTGCCTTGGGATCATCGACAAAATTCTTCAAAAACCCTCCATCGTGTTTCTTTGTTTGGGCATTGATCAAATCAGTGGCTGCATATATTTCGTCTTGAATGTCAAAAAAATGGTACGTGTGAATATCTTGGCTGCTTGCGCCTCAAGTGGATTGTCGGCCCAAAGATCAGGCTTAGTGTGCCTAGAGTCATGATCATTCTTCCTATGGGTAAACCTTTGGGCCTCCATTGATGTTTCAAAATGATTTACAAACTCAACAAGTGTTAGTTAAGAATTAGCAGCTTGACAGAAGAAGTGGTTCTCGCTCTCTGATCTTGAAGTTGTTCGCATCTGACCAGACATAGGCTCGTCACAATAGAAAGTTGGAATCCACATCCATCTCATCTCAAACATATCAGTAAGCCAGTTATTATCATTCAACTTGTAATTAGTCATTATAACACCCCATTCAAAATCAAGCTTCTCCGGACTAATCAAATCTGTCCAAACTATACTACATATGCGACGTTTGAATTCATCGTCACTACATAACGCATGTCCAACCTAACAAAAAAAAAAGGTTTCAGCAAGCGTAACCAATTTGGGAACATAAAAAGGATAAAATATAAAAAATACACAAGTTTAAAGTAGTTTGCACGCAAATATTATAATGATGATAAAACTTAAACGCAAATGTAAAATGAAATAAAGCGCAAGTCTGAGACGAATCTAAAATGGTACCTTGTCAGAAACTTTTTTCATTATATGCCACATGCAAAGTCTATGTCAGTTAGAATGAAATACACACTGTATAGCATTCTTCATCGCAGGGTCCTGATCAGTAACAACTACCTTTGGATGTTTTCCAAATGATTTAACAAGCATCTCCAAAAGCCACTTGTATGATTCCGTAGTTTCCGAAGACAACAAACCAGCACCAAGGGTTACATTCCGACAATGGTTGTCAATACCAGTAAATGGGACAAATACCATCTTGTATCTTAAAAAACAATAAAAATTTCTATAAGAAAAAAAAACATAACATGCAAACATATATAATATAAAAAATTGGGCCTACTTGTTGGTGTTAAATGTCGCATCGAATGAAATAACATTTCCAAACTCCATATAGTTCTTCTTACATAAAGCATCAGCCCAGAATAATGCAGTAAGAGCATTATTAGCATCAGTTGAATACTCAAATGAATAGTCCAGGAGGTACTTTTTCTTATCATTCAACTTAGAAACAATCATATCAGCATCATATTCACCAATGAAACTGTTTAATCCACTTTTAAAATTTTTACAATCAACATCTGTGACAACCGTCACCCTCGTTTTTTTTTCAAGTTGTCAATTCTAGTCCTTGTACTTTCTATCGTTTTTGAATTTATTAAAAGTTTGAATTTATGAAAATCATTGAATTTTTCTTTTAATTGTGTTTCGATAATAAATTACCTTTTAATTAGAAATGTAATATCTTTATAAGTTATGAATGTAAAAAAATAAAGAATGTAAATGCTCCAATTCATGAGCCATTAATGCACCCTCATAAGTTTTGTTATACCTTGCTTATTTCATTTGTTATAAAACAGAAGAAACATTAGTTGAAACGATAGGTGTTCCTCATTCTAAAATCGATGTTCATATTTTTTTTATCTTTACTTTGCCGTACTTATGAGGGTATGTGTCTAAGAAGCATCCCTTCGATTAAATCAAGGTGTATCGTAATGTCTTCTTCAATTCTCACTTCATGATACTCCAAACAAAAATCAAAGGCTATCAATTATCAATTATCAATGACGTTGACGTTTGAGTGTGCGTTTGTAGAGCTTGGAACTTCCATCTATGAATTCAACCTCAATTCTAATCTGATTTGGGTAATTCTGAGTCTAATTTTATTTATTTCTTATCTACTACAGAAGCCCTCTATCAATTTTTTGATAAAGGGAAATTGATTCTCATTGTGACAAATCAAGTTCTATGGTTCATACAATAATTTTGGGATTTTAGGGCTTTTAAACCTATTCTAGAACTAGCCTTTCGGCATTGTAACTCATATTAATTAGTGTCTCTATTGTTGATTTGGCCTTAGTCATGCTTGTGATAAGATTTTTGGAATTTATTCATGTTTTATACTAATTTAAGCTATATTTATTCTATAAAATTCAAGTGGTAATTCTATAACTAAAATATTGTTATATATTCTAAATTCTATAAATTTTGGTTAATATTGTTATTTGAGTACTTTATACATAATCTATATCATACTTGTATATGTATATATTTTATACACTTCATGTAATTTATATATATATATATATATATATATATATATATATATATATATACACACGTGCGTCTAGACTTTTGATAGTTATTTAATTTACAAAATAATAATATAGTCTTACACATATTTTTTATTCATTTTCTCATATTCACTATTCTAATTATATATAAATATTTATTTGCATAGCATTGTATGAGTTGTGATATTTATTTATTCAAATATATAATTTGACACTTTCATACTCATACTGTTGGTTGATGTTTAATGCTTTAGATATATTTTACATACACATAAACTATATATTACATTTTATTTTGTTATATTCAAATCCAGTGCCTAATTCTAGACAACTTCATTTATTATAATAATAATAATACTCATTTGAGTATCTTTTAATCAAATCTATAACCTATACATATATGCTTATATATATATATATATATTTATTCCATGATAAATATTATTATGTAAACATATCAAACTTTATTTGATCAAATCATTATTTACTCTTACCATTTTATATAAATACGAATTGGAATATATATTTTTATTACGCTATACTATCTAGACATTTTAGAGTCCTAAAATCCCTAAACATATATGAACCTAGAGATCTCCAAGTCATTCTAGATTTTATTCTATTATCTATATTATCTTATTAAGAGGGAGTGATGGCTACAAAAGTAATTTTGTCGGGTGTACAAGTTTTGAATCAATATGTACAAAGGATTATAGCACAATTTAGAAGGGTAGATTGGTCAAGAGAATGACAATTAAGACGCTTAATTGGGAAATTCTGACATTTCGTTCTTCTTTGTGTGAGTAAACCCTACAATACATTCCATCCTTACCCTTTGTCTTCTCACATCCCCTCATCAATTGAAACGTAACCCAGAATCAAATAAGGAGTTTGTTTCGTCTCCATCTTTTGTTACAGAGCTATAATTAAACAGGATTTTTGAAAGTTTTATGTTGCCATGAATGATCCAGGGGTTGGAGTTAACAGCTTCATCACCGCTATGCAAATATTTGAGTCCACGAGCAGCACGGAGTGGTGGTCCATTGACAAATGCAAAACATTTAAAACACTTAGGTTGTGGGAGGTCTTGGGTTCAAGTCCCAAAGACTACAAGATTAAAGAAATTAACTTTTCAAAAAAAAAAAAAAAAGGTTGTATCTCCAATTTGCTTATAGACTAAAGATAATGAATCTAGAAATAACGACCAAATAGTTTGTTATGACAAAAAGTAATGACCAAGCAGATCAGTCAACAACAGGAGTTAGTGACCAATCTGATCAATTAGTGACACAAATTGTGTAGTCAGCGACACAACAGACTTTTGGTGATCAGTCTCTGATAACTTTTAGCGCCAAGTCAGTACAAGTCATCTTTTTAGCAGTTTGACAAGTTGGCGTATCCATTCAAATTCAAATTAGGGTTCCTTGCCACGATGGTTTGATTTTATAGTTAAATGGATGCTCGGTTTGTCATATTAAGAGACAAAAGTAGAGAACTTATTGGGAGAGCAAATTAGAGTGGAACATGTTAGCAAGGATTTGCAACATGTCAACATCCTCACGAAAGTCATGCCAGGACTAAAGATTATCGAGATAAGACATCTTCTCGGTATTGCAAGATTACGGGAAAATTTTTAGATTAATCTTGCATAAGTTCAGGTAAAAAGTGACCAAATTACAAACTTAGAACTTTTTTAGATAGTTCGTATCCTAGTTTGAATCAGATAGGTTTATTTGTAGGTTAAGTTTCATGCTTATAAAGAGGACTTATTCATAACCTAAGTAGATCGATTATTATCAAGCTGATATTTGGATTCATTCTTTTTGTATATGTACTTTTCTTTGGTATCCAATTCTAACGACACCCATAAGCACCGTTAATACCCATCTTGAGTCGCTTACTATTTTCTAAAATGAGTAAACAAGTCATTTAAACCAAAACAATATTAGTTTAAAGCTGTTTTGATCCAAACCAAACTGATCTATTTAACCTGAACCAATATTGATTGACACCAAGCCCAACCCGACCCACACGTTTTACAATAATATCTAAACCTACCACCAAGACCAAGCGGTACGTTTATGAGGTCAAAAATAGTTCGAAAAGATATACTCTAAACTTACTATTATTAGTAGTTTGAAGAATGAAGATACACTTGTCACATTTCCTTTCTTACGTGCCACAAAAATCTAATACTATAAATCACCCACCCGCAAAGAAAGAAACCATACGCAAATAACAATCAAAGATGAAAGGATCAATGGCTGTAGCCATGTTAGCAATGATTGTCATGGCTCTAGTCATGGTGCACCCAAGTGAAGCCATTAGTTGTGGTGAGCTTACTAACATGCTCACACCGTGCTTAGGCTACCTGAGATCAGGTGCAGGTTCACCCACAAAGAGTTGTTGTGATGGAGTCAGGAGGGTTCAAGGTGCCACCCGGAGCAGAGCAGATAGGCGAACGGCTTGCAATTGTTTTAAGAGCGCTGCTCCTCAGCTCAAGGTTCGACCGGATCTTGCTAGTAGCCTTCCGGGCAAGTGTGGTGTCTCCACCACCATTCCAATCAGTCCTCGCGTCAACTGCAACTCGTAAGTAGACTTACAACAAAAAAAAAAACTGTCATTTTTCTTATGAAAATTTACAGAAAAATAAACAACTGTTAGGAAATTCCTACCATTTTCCGACAAAAAAAGAAAAAAAATAATGAAACTTCATCGAAAACTTCCAACTATTTTCCCACGAAATGTCTTTTCTGTTCTTATAAAAGTGCATCGGAAAATGGTTAGAATTTCCGATGAAATATAAATTTTTAAAATTTGTCTTGGGTCATATACTTTTAAATTTTAATAGTATGAGTATTTTTGTCATTTAACAAAATAACAGAATAAACAAATAAAGTTAAAGGGTCTGATTTCAATTGAAACAAGACGAGTGAAAAACTAATGGAGTGAAATTGTCAAACTCAAATTTTTTTAAACTAAATTAGTTATTCGATAAAACCACCTAACCTAAACCGTATTTAACTCATATTTTAAAATTTCGCCAAAAAATTGTAAAACAAAAAATATGTACCCTAGAAATATTTGTTTTAATTTTTTCATGATCACTAAGTTAATATATGTTGTTGGATATATGGTGCAGCATTTGAGGTGGCAGGATCGGTTGAGTTAACGCCGGAAGTAATAAATAATGATAGTAGGTGCGACGGCATGGTGGTGTCTCGCCGCCGGAATAAATAAATGTGTTTCTTAATTTACATGTTATATAGAGTTTGGAATGTTACATATATTATAAATAAATTATTATTATGATATCGGTTCTGAATTACGTGAAACAATCATCTTCAAAATAATGTTGTTAGTTTTAGGCTATAAAATGGTTTCTTGCACCAAAAAATAAGTAAAAGTAAATAAATAAATTAATATATGTATAGTAGTATAATACATTTGAGAAAGTGTTGTAAAATTTAGTTTAATTATCATAATTGCATACTGATAATTATATGAACATGTGATGATGAGGTAATGATACATAATCTTTGATGGAAAATATAAAAATGTATACTAATTTCATGCATTCCTTATTCCTTAACAAGTGGACTTTAAAATTGGGTTTTAGCGATAACACCTTTAACAGCGACCTATCAAGGTGTCGTCACTAAAGGTAAAAAACAATAGGAAAATTGGATTTTAACACGCTAAATTATTGACAATTGGCCGCTGACGCACTGAACTACAAAATTGAACAACACCGCACTGTGCTTTCAACTTATTGGCCTGTATCACCCTCAGACTAACCATGGTTAATTTTTTGCGGTGAATCATTTTGGACAATAATCACACTTGAAGATATTTAGTTTGTGATTGATTTGTTAACCATTTATATGTGTATGTTAACAAAATGATTTACCACAAAGATATAAATGGTTAACAAGTCAAACTTGTTAACCATTTATATGTGTATGTTAACAAAATAATTCACCACAAATCAAATCAAACACAATCAGACTTGAAACTCTTGAACCAAGCTCAAATCTATCAATTTTGTAGTTTAGTGTATCAGCGGCCAATAATCAATAGTTCAAGGTGTTAAAATCCAATTCCCCATGCCACGTCAGCAAAAATGGACACGTCACCATGCCACATCAGCAAAAATTAACCATGGTTAGTCTGAGGATGATACAGGCCAATAAGTTGAAAGTACGGTGCGGTGTTGTTCAATTTTGTAATTCAGTGCGTCAAGGGCCAATTGTCAATAATTCAGGATGCTAAAATCCAATTTCCCAAAACAATATCCACCCTTCTTCTTTCCCTCCCCATGTTCCCTCTATTTCTGCTCTCTCGCTCTCTCTGCTCTCTCTCGCTCGCTCTCCTCTTTCTCCCTTTCTTCATCTCACCACAACCACCTAACCCCCCCCCCCTAAAACCTCCGGACCCCCATCACCACCGGACCGGCCACCTCACGAACCACCACCGGACCACCACACCACCACCAGAACAACACACCACTAGCCACTCCTCCTCTCCCAGACCGCAGGGTGAGTTTTTTTTTTCTTGAAGTATGTTTAATTATTTTTTTTTAATAATAATATGAGTTGTAGGAAGCTCCGATCTACTAAACCAGCTGAAGATTCGCCGCTAATATCGGTTAGTAGTCGCCACTAATTTTTTTTTTTTTTTTTTTTTTTTTTTTTTTTTGAGAAAGTATAGGATACAAAGTATCCTTAACGTACAAAGTGTAAGAAGCCACTACAAGTTTCCACCTGTTAACTTAACCAAACCACGATTAACCTAATTAAACTCTAATTAACTTCAATTGCAGTTAAACCAAGGGCAAATCAGACTTTGTTTCTCTGTAACTAATTACTACAATCACGTTCTTTTTTCATAAACGATTTCATAACATACGTGAACGATTTCAAATTCGAATTCAAATTATACAATATCAGTTGATCAAACACATTATTCTAATAACAAACAAATCAAGTACATCAAATAAAAAACTGAACGTAAATGAAGAACAGTGCAAAAAAAAAAAACGATTATAGAGAATCATTCCAAAAATCAAAAAACAGAGCATGGTTGTGTTTTAATAAACGTTCGTATTAGTTGTCAAATACTTTCGATTTTGTTTCAATAAGTATGATTAAACATAAAAATTAGGTTAAAAATAAGTTGCAGACGAAGTTGGAGATAACAGAGGCTTTTAAACGCACGTTCATATGTTCAAACACACGTTGTAAATTTTAGACGCACCTTTATATTTACTTCCTTTTGAAACAAACGCACATTTGTTAAAATTCAATAATAAAACCAAACCCACCTTTGGTGTGTGCGTGCGTTTAAATGAAAAATAAAAATCAATAATAAAACAAAACGCACCTTTGGTGTGTGCGTGCGTTTAAATGAAAAGTACTGAGGATTATAGTGAATACTCTGGTTTTGAGAAAGTAAATACTTAAATCCAATCGGTTGCATGGTATGGGACTTGTCCCATATCGGTTGCATGGGCAACCAATGTGGGGTTTATAACCCAAGTGGGCTCTCTCTTCCATCAAACTAGTCTTTTGGGATGAGTCCTCCTGTTTGGGTTGTAACAATGGTATCAGAGCCAAACTCGAAGTGGTGGCCCACGGAGTGGTGGCCTGTAGAGAGACAGCCGTGACCAACAGGGGCGGATCTAGGTTGCGAGGTACGGGTTCACGCGAACCCACTGTGTATCGAGTTTTTAATATAAACTATATATAAAAAATTGGAATGAACCCATTCATATATATTAAGATGAACCCATTAAGATTAAATTGAGATAGCTCAATGGTAGAGTCACTAGTTTCCAGGCTAGACCCCCCACTTGACAGTGACACTCACAATTGCCATTTAGTTTGGCATTTGAACTTAACAAGGTACATCAAACTTGATGTGCACCAAACTTTGCAAGTTTAATTCAGTTTTGATACATTGTTGTTGCAATGAGTGTCGAGGCACAAATTTTTGACGATACTTCAGATTTCAATATGATGGTGCGTAAAATGTTGCGTTCTAATTTCTAAGCCATTTTCAATCCTTAAAGCTTGATATATAATTATTGAGGTATGTGGGTCTACAAATTGTTTTGTTCAATAATATGCAGTTCGAGATTTATATTTTACAATTGCTTTTTAGTTTCAAATTGCTTTTATCTTTTTTTTTTTTTTTTAAACATAGGGCTAGGATGGAAAGAGTTCCTTTTACAATTGCTAGTCTTTTTGCTTGTTTGTTGTTTTTTGATGTATTCTAGGTGTGTGATTTCTCTCAAACTCTTTGGTGGGTGGATTCTGTGTGTTGTATTAATAAATGTCTTTTTCTTGGATGTTAAAAAAAGGTAGTTAAATTAGTTTGATTTTTGAGGTACTTGTATAATTAGTGATGTTAGAGCATTCACAATAGATGCTTCATAATAGTGTGAGGGGGGCCTCTATAGTATATAGAGTGTGTATAAGTGGTTGTGAGTAGAGGAGAGAGAAAATATATAGAGGAGACACTGTTCATAAGTAAATTTGGAGGAGACACTGTTCACCCTCCATAATTTTTTAATATTTTTAAAAGTGGTTGTGAGTAGAGGAGAGAGAAAAGGTAATGATAAAAGTATAGAATAAGTATTATTAAATAGAAAAGGAGAGAGAAATATAGTGATTTTTAATATAATTATAGAGATGGAGATGAAGTGTTTATTGTGAATGCTCTTAGACTTCAAGTACTTCTATAATATTAGTGATCTCAACGTGAACCGTAAAACTGACCCGAACCGTTGAACAAACCCGAAAAATTAAATGTCTGGTTCTTTAAAATTTGAGCTTTTAAAAAACCGTGAACCCACTGTAAAAAAATCCTGGATCCGCCACTGGTGACCAACGTGGCCGTGACCAACGAGGACGTTGGCCCTTAAGGAGGGTCGATTGGTATGGACTGAAATCATTGCAAGGTATGGGACTTGTCCCACATCGGTTGTATGGGCAACCAATGTGGGGTTTATAACCCAAGTGGGCTCTCTCTTCCATCCGACTAGTCTTTTGGGATGAGTTCTCCTGTTTGGGTTGTAACTAGAAAACGAATTGAATTTATAGACACTAGAAAAATAGTCGTTTGACTAAGCCGTTGGAAAAATAGACATTTAAAAATATAACTGTTGAAAATAGTAATTATTATTTTTATTATTATTTAATATATTTTTTCTATTTTTAATTTATTATAAAAAATAAATAAATGACAGAAATATTAATATTAAATTATAATTATATTAAATATATTATAAATAGATTAAATAAAAGGAAAAGTATATGACAAGGTAAAGATTTGGTGTGGTTTATTGTTCAAGGGTAACAAGAGTTTGGAATGATGTGACATACTCATGTGATAGGTTTAGAGAGTGGACGCGCATAACCATTGGAAATGTTTTTAAACTATCTGCAATGCATCATTACTCCTCTTGCCGTTACTGTTGGAGTAACGGTGCCCTTAGCAATGACGCCCTTAGTTATGGATGGAAGTTTGTCTTTGTTTTGGTGATGAGGTAGGCCCCCCCCCCCCCCCCAAAAAAAAAAAAAAAAAGACTTTTATTTAAATATTGTGTGTTGTGGGTAGGTGATGAGGTGATAATTCTAGAAAATAAGGATATTTGTAGGGTTGTAATTTGTAAAGGAAATAGAGGTCTTTAAGAATTTGTAAATATATGATGCGCGAGATGATGTGGCAGTTACGAATGCCTAAGGATGCCCCTAACGTTGGAGATATTCTTAAAACATTGGAGACTGGGGCGTATCTAGAGAAGGAGCAGAACGTCCGTTACCCCTCAACTTTTTTAGCGTAGTGTATTTTTAGTGTATTTTTACGTGTTTTCTATTATGTTACCCGTGAAAATTATGTAACGTTACCCCTAAAATCTTGATTTAGATCCGCTACTAATTATTTGGAGATAGTCTTTGAACATCAATGTGGAGTCCTGGTTGCCCCATTTTCACATCTCTCACACACATAAATTTATATGAGTGTCATGAATATGTCTGAAATTAATTTGATATGGGACGGTTTGTGACACTTTGAAACCACTATGCATCGTGGATGCCCTATCCTTAACCCTAAAAATTAAAATGAGGAAGAGCTGGAGTTCAAAAAATACACTTGTCACATTACATTTCTTATGTGCCCAAAAACATCTGATGCATGTCACCATCTTCACCGATCACTCCTCCTATAAATCACCCACCCCACATCAACCAAGTGAAAAATAATAATAATAATCAAACAAACATGAAAGGAACATCAGTGGCTGTAGCCCTGTTAGCAATGATAGTCATGGCTCAAGTCATGGTGCACCCAAGTGAAGCCATTAGTTGTGGTGATCTTACCGGCATGCTCTCACCATGCCTACCATACCTTAGATCAGGCGGTGCACCTACTAAGGGGTGTTGCGATGGAGCCAAGCGGCTTCTAGGCGCCACCCGGAGCCAAGCCGATAGGCGAGCCGCTTGCAATTGTGCTAAAGCCGCGGCCCCGCAGCTGAAGGTCCGGCCGGACTTTGCTAGTAGTCTTCCCGGGAAGTGTGGTATCACCACCCCCATTCCGATCAATCCCAACGTCAACTGTAACACGTGAGTGCGTCGCTATAATTAGGGTAGTAAACAAGTCAACCCTTGTTCGTGAGCTACTCAATATCAGCTCACTAAAAACTCAAATCGCATTTTAAGTGAGCATTTTAAGTATATAATATTCATAAATATATTAAATACATTTATGTAAAAAAAAATATATTGATCTATAGGGACGATATTTGTTGTCCCTATAGGTGTCGTCCCTATAGGGTTATTTTCTTGTAGTGTATTCATGAATAATGAACCCCAAACTCGAGTTTAAAAATTACTCGCAGGGCGAGCTCTAAACTAAAAAAATACTCATAAGCCGAGCCAGTTTTCTCCTTTACACCCCTAGCTAGAATCGAATTGAGGTACATGTGTATATATAATATTTTTTAGATTACGTATTTTTTTATGACAAAAGAAAATAACATATGTTGTTCATCTATGGTGCAGCATTCCTTGAGGTGGCAGGATGAGTTGCCGGAAAGTAATAAAGAAATTATGGTAGGTGCCACGGCGTATAGTGGTGTGTTAATATCATCGGAATAAATAATATGTGTTTCTATTATTATGTTAATTACATGTTATATAGAAAATTTGGTATATTATGTACGTACTATGGAGTTGGCATATTATCACATATATAATAATAAATAATAAATAAATGTGTTTTTCATGTTATATCGTCTGTTTGATTTATAAAACGGTCATTTGCGATATTATTTAGAGTAAAAGTAAGTTGTATAACTTGGTGTAGTAATTATGGTTACATGATATCATAAACATGTGATGTGAAGTAATTGTTGTACTTATTTATGCGGTACTCAAAGAAAGAGATATCATAACACTACAAGAAATCCGAGCTTTAGGGGCGACCCCTTTAGGGGCGACCCGTTTTTTTGGTCGCCCCTAAAGGTCAATCCAACTCTCAGTCGTTGGATTAACAACAAGATCAACGACCCACGTTTCATCCTTCTTTTTAAGCATTAGGGGCGACCCTTTTAGGGGCGACGGTCGCCCCTAAAGGTCTAAAATAATTATAACTCCCGCCTCTTCTTCTTTATTTCCCTCCCACATTTTCCTTTTAGCTTTTCCTCTCAAACTCTCAGATCTCTCAAAAACTCTCATTCACTCTCAAAATCTCTTTCCCTCTCAAACTCTCAGATCTCTCAAAATCTCATTCACTCTCAAAACCCTTTTCTTCTTTCTTTCCTCCACCACCGCTCCCCCACCCCACCACCGCCCCCACCACCGCCGGCCCCCCAACTACCGGCCCTCCACCACCAGCCAACCGCCCCTTTTCTTCTTTCTTCCTCTTTCCTTCTTCTTTACAGCCAACCGTAAGTTTTCTTTTTTATTTTTTCTTTTTTTTTTTTTCGTTTTTTTTATTAAAGTATGTTTAATTTTTTTTTTTTAATAATAATAATATGAGTTGTAGGAAGCTCCGATCTACCAAACCTGCTGAAGAGTCGCCCCTAATACCGGTTAGTAGTCGCCCCTAATTATGATTTTTTTATTATTTATGCCCTAAATTTTATATATAGGTATGTATGTGACTACCTTGTTTTATTTAATTATTAGAGCAAGTTCAAGATGGATTGGGATCCTATTGATGATTACCTCGTTTCCAAAAAACAAGGAGGCATTATGGCGGCTATCAAAAAGCGGTACAAGAACCGCAAAGCCAACGCAAAGGAACATTATAATTTAGTGTCGAGCGATGGTGTGGATGCAAGGCAACATCCCCCCGAGGGTATGAAACCTGAAAACTGGCTTCGATCTTGTGATCACTTCTGCACTCCTGAACATAAGAAGAAGTCTGAAATTAACAAAGCCGTCCGCAAAAAACAAACGACCACATACCGAGGTGGAACGAGCTCCTTTGCCACTCACTGTCACAAAAAGGTATACACGCACACACACATACATAGACGATAATGTTTATTTAACTTATAATTTAACTTTTAATGTTAAACAGGAAATAGAACGGTATGAAGCATACCGTATTGGACATACAGGAAGGCAGGGGACGTTTGATACCCCTCAAAATGAAGCGAATTATGTAAGCATTTATTTATAATCTAATATATATATATATGTGTGTGTGTGTGTGTGTGTGTAATTCTATTAAATCATTTTTGTGAAATACAGCAAAGGTTAAGGTCACGTTTTGAGTCTGAACGTCAACGGCTTGCCGAAGAAGAAGGAGAAGGAGGAGGAAGCAGCTCCCAACGGTTGGATGAGGTTGGTATATATTTGTGTATGTGCGTGTTTAGTTGTCATGTTTTTTTCGATTGTTTGTTGGGTTTAAAGTAGTTAAAACTAATATTATTTGGGGTGTTTGAAGGTTGGTATTTTTGAAGAAGTTCTGGGCAAACGCCGCGAACATGTTCGCGGGATTGGGACTATGCCCTGTCCGAGAGAAAGCCTTCCGCATCATACGTCAACACAACCGCAATTTTCACAGGTATGTGTTTGTAGTTTAAATGTTAAGTTAATAGGATATTTGACCCATTTGGTATATATTTGTTGGTCGTTGACCCATTTGGTATAAATATGTTTAGTAAATGGTATATTTGACCTATTTGGTAGATATTTGGAGTTATTTGTTGATAGTTGACCCATTTGGTATAAATATGTTTAGTAAATAGGACATTTGACCCATTTGATATACGTTTGTTTGCTAAATGTTAATATTTGACCCGTTTGGTATAAATATGTGTAGTAAATAGGATATTTGACCCATTTGGTATATATTTGTAGTTATTTGTTGATAGTTGACCCATTTGGTATAAATATGTTTAGTAAATAGGACCTTTGTCTCATTTGGTGTATGTATGTTTGCTAAATGTTAATAGGTGACCCGTTTGGTATAAATATGTGTAGTAAATAGGATATTTAACCCATTTGGTATATATTTGTAATTATTTGTTGATAGTTGACCCATTTGGTATAAATATATTTGTAGGAGGAATTTAATTCAATGATAAAGCTTCCTGATCTCCAAGAACAAATGGTCCGATTTTTTAATCAATATTACCAATCCCAAAAGTTGGGAAATCAAGGCGGAAGCAGTAATAGTGGCGATCACGCCGATGAAGACGAAGACGAAGACGAAGGCGAAGACGTTTAGGCGTTTAGGCGTTTTTTGGTATGTTTATTTAGTTTTGTTGGTATACTTGACTATAAATATTTGTATGTTTGTTTAAGCGAATGTTGGTATGTTTATATATATATGTAATGTTGGTATGTTTGGTTAATTTGTGTTGTTATTATTTAGTTTGATTGAGTGCGTGTGGACAAAAAAAAAAAAAAAAAAAAACCCTTTAGGGGCGACCGTCGCCCCTAAAAGATGTAGCCCAGATTGCACAGAATTGTGCCACGTGGCATGCCACGTGGCATGACACGTGGCAAAAAAAAAATAAATGGAAAGAAATGCCACGTGGAAAAACCCCTTTAGAGGCGACACCTTTAGGGGCCACAGTGGGTTTTAGGGACCAAACAAATGTGACAGGATTATTAGGGGCGACCGTCGCCCCTAAAGCATAAGTCGCCCCTATTGAATAAGTATTAGGGGCCACTGGCGTCGCCCCTAAAGCTGCAGTTTGCTGTAGTGTAAACACTAGTGAGCATCCCTTGAAAAGTTGCTACTCGTCCCCAGGTTCCACCGTTCGCCTCCCATGCTTGCATGGGTTGCGGCGAACCCGCGGTGCACCCAACCCGCCCAACCGTTACCAATCTAGTACTACGCCTCTTCCACCCTTATCTAGTAGAACACCTCTTCCACCCTATGGGTAGAAAGAGCACCCATCTTGAAACCCATTTGAGCACATAATATGTTTTAAATTAAATGAATAACACGTTTAAACAACTCCATCTAGCACATATTCAAAAAAACTGGAAATGAACCCATAATCCCAACTTGGAGAAGTGTTATTCCTGTGAAACCCACTAGGCCATCTAGGAGGCGCCTCGGGCACCCTACTACAAATATTTTAATGATATACACTTAATTTTATTTAATTTGATTTTTCTCTATTGTGTTCGTTATTTTGTTCAAAAAGGTTGAATACAAACTCTGTAGAATTGTTTTTGACGTTATAAATTTTGTTGAAATTAGAGTTTTGTTCAAAATAGAATATCGCTTTGGTATTGTAAGCTATATGAGTGCTGATATCGTATCGGTATCAGTATTACCGGCACCAGTTGTGGTTTTTGATCGATGTAAAATGTGCGTCAATATCCTTTTGGGCATATCACGATTTAATTTTTTTTTTTGGTTTTTTCTTCGGTTTCTATAATGAATACCAATATCACAATGAACCGAATCTATGCTGACAGGAATTTCCGCCGCGTAGCGCAAGCTGAAATCCCACTAGTTATGATCAAATCACATCTTTTATTAATAACAGGGTTACCATAAACAGTTTTATAGAACAATGAAAACATCTCTTATTTATGACAACCCTAATGCAAAAATTAAAATCAAATTATATGCCCTGGTGTATTTTTATCTTTTAAACGGCCAACAAATACTATTTAAGCCCGATCACCTAGGTAAACTTGTTGGCAAAAGGCCAACCATGCCTTGTGAACACAGACAGTACTGGTAACCGGCCCACCCACCATTCTAGGGGAAACCTACCACCCGAAACCTCGGGCCCACCTGAAGCAAGTGGTCACCCTACGAACACAGACAGTGTTGGTGACCGGCCCACCAATCATTCCAGAGAAATCCACCGCCCAAATGTTCATTGTGATAAGCCATGACCCACCTGAAGTAAGTTGTACAAAGTAAGACTCGAACTCATAACCTTCACATTAGAAGAATCATTGACTATATGCCCTTTACGGTAAGTAAAAACTAGAAGAGGAGAGATCACAAAAACTCGTTAGACTTTAAGCATATCGATAAGGTAATTAAAATTAGTTATAAGGTTTTTTTTTTTAAATGGCGATATTCTAGGTAGTAACAAATGTTGAAAGGGGCTTAGGAATAGTGCCTTTTATTTTATTGTTTTTGTGTTGTGTATGTTTTTTATGTATCTTTTTTCTTTTACTGTTTCATAAAAAAATTAATGTCTTTAAGTATTTTCTATTGAGAAAGTTTAGTGTAAAAAGTAGTTAAATGTATGTAAAAAGTAATTTGGGCCTTTGATCAAAATAAATCAATGGATGAAATTGAAAGGGGAAAAATATATGTTAAATTTCTAAAAAAAGGAGAAGAAAAGCAAAATAGGTATAACCCACAATGGTTGAGTTTCACTCCCATTTTTTAACGTTCATAACTTTTTCATACGACATTATTTAAAAAAAAAAAAAAACACACCATAAAAACAAGCATTTTATCCTCTTTCATTTGCATATCATATTGCTATACTTTTAAAAAAATTGTTGGGTTAATAGTACTTGCGTCTAAATGTAAACAGTTGATATTATTATTTGCGTTTAAACATTCTGAATGCAATAATAGCTTTTTTTTTTTTTTTTTTTAGTTTGTTTCTAATATTATGGGAAAGTTAAACGATGATAAACTCCAAGAGTGTCATATTTCTTTTCTTCTTTTCTTCATTGGTTTACGTGATGAATTATACTTTTAAGTTCTTTTGAAAGCGTCGACAAAGGTTGTGGATAATCATGTTAACAATACACGGGTCTGTATTTCTTTCCAATATAATATTTCTAATATTCAAAGTATTTGCTGTGCACAATTATTCATTTTTCTTTCATTATTTCCAACTACATTGTTTGAATGCATTTTCAACAGCTTCTTGAAAGCAAGATACAAGAGGCCAAGTCAAAGAAACTTTGAATACATATTTGCCTTCATCTCCACTTGTTGGTGTTATGCCGGTCTTTCCTTCAGTCCAAGAATCTCATATTCTCAAAATTTGATATTACATACTTGCGTTTAAACAATAATAACTTGCGTCTAAATGTAAAAACTTGATATTACTTACTTGCGTTTTAGCATGTATAACTTGCGTTTTATCATTTATAACTTGTGTTTTATCAGGTCGTTTTACCAGGTCGTCTTATCAGGTATAACTTGTGTTTCTAAAACGCAAATATACCCCCAATAAAACGCAAGTACTATCAACCCAGCAAAAAAAAAATTCTTTTTAAAAAAAAAGTATAGAAATATGGTATGGAAATGAAAGAGGATGAAAAGCTTGTATTTATGGTGTAATTTTTTTAAAAAAATAATGTCGTATGAAAAAAGTTATGGCCGTTTTAAAAATGGGGGTGAAACTTTAATGACGCTAAGAAATTACCATCGTGCCCCTGATTATCAAATTTAATCCTACGCTCCATATTGTTTCTTACACTTTGTACAATAACTCACTTTTTACGTTAGCCTCTCCTTTTTCTATTTTCACTCGCATCCTCTTATCTTTAATAAATTTATGTTGTGGTATAAATTTACATTTTTTTCTATATTGGTCGTCACTTGCTTTCGTTTATTATGTTGCTTATCTTTATATACATGTCGGTACAAATTCAACATGGTTTACGTTTCGACGTATTTTTTTCAAATAATTTAGGTAAAGTGTTGTTTCGTGCTTATTTTTATATAGGTTTTTGGCCTATGTTTAGAGGTAAATTTTATTCAGAAGCGAGTTGAATTAAATATAATACATTTTCATTAAAAAGTATAATACGTTTCAACTCATTGACAAGTGTTATATAATCTAATTTTTCGTCATCATAATAGGTAATTTGCATTGGGCATGTACACACCCCAATAATGTATACTTCTTAAGAAGTCAAGTGTTATAACCCACACTTAAGAACTTATATCTTAAAAACAAAACCTCTAGATTTTTTGTCAGCTAAGGTTGAAAGGAAAGAAACAAAGAAGGATTCAATCAACAAAGCTGTATATTATTGCTTATTAGCTCCGTTTATATATGCCACCAACTAACTTTCAAAACTACACTACAATGTCAACTTACTCCCTCATCTTAAAACTATTACATTTTTTTACTAACATAACTCCCCTATCGAACATGATTCTTGTCCTCAAGAATCAAAATCAAGGAATCTCAACTTGAACTTATCAGCGAACTCCCACTCTGAAATTGTAAATCCTTCAAATGAACCAAAATTTGTTGGATTGCCTTATTTCCTTTACGAACAATACTGTGATCCACAATAGCTCTAGGTTGTAACATAAAATGAGATCCAACAGGCAAAGGTAGCACTGGAACATGCTGACCATAAGTCGTTTTCAGCAAAGATACATGAAAAACATTATGAATTTGCACCTCATCAGGCAAATCCAGTTTACAGGCCACTTTGGCCACAACAAAAAATGGAACAAAATATTTAGGCTCCAACTTAGAGTGTTTCTAATTTCTCAATGTGGTTTGAACAAAAGATCCTAGTTTCAAGTAGACCCATTCACCAACTTAAAAAGACACGTCACTCCTTTTCTTGTCTGCACATTGTGTCATTCGAATTGTGGCCTGCACCAATGATTCCTTTAATTTCACAATCATAGAAGAGTGAAAAGTTATATTATACCACCATTCAGTAAGACTAAGCCATTTGATCCAATGCATAGGAGTATACATACATACACATACATCTTAGATAGGTTTCTAAGCACCTATTAAGAACTTCTGTCTGCACATCACTCCGTGGATGATAAGCAGTTGTTGTACCCCTTGTAACTTCACGAACTCTTTCTAGAATTGACTTAAGAAAAGAGAGTCCCTATCAGGACATCCATGCAGCTTGAAAATGGTATCCAAGAATAGTTGAGCCACTTGTGGTGCAAAATAAGGATGAGATAAAGGTAGGAAATGTGCATACTTTGTTAAGTGGTGTACTATAACCAAAAATTGTATCCTTACCTTGTGATTTAGACAACCCAGATATAAAACCCATAAATATATTAGTGAAAACATGAGCTGGAATTGGTAATGATTGTAGTAGCCCTGGATTAGCGATAGGTTCATACTTTACTGTTGATACTCATGGCATGACTTTACAAATAGGAACACGTCTTTAGAGCACCCTTTTCCGGTATAGCAAACTTTGTAGCCTTTTGAGTGTAGGAATAAATCTTGAATGCCCTCCTAAAGAGGAAGCGTATAAAAACTTCAATATGTCTTGTTTCAAAGTGAGATCATTACCCGCCCATAATTTATTCTTTCTTTTCAGTAGTGTACTATCCCAAGTAACATTATTGACCACTTCACCCTATTGCACCTTGTGAACCACTGGTTGTACGTGATCATCTTGTCCTCATAAACTTTTAATTCTGTCTAGTAGCATTGTATCTATGGTACTCACTCCCGTTTCAAATAATGTCATTCCAGATACACTAGACAACCCATCAGCAACTAGATTTTATGTCCCTTGCTTATAGGCTATCTCATAATTGTACCCCCATTAACTTTGCTAACCATGTTTGTTGTATAGGAGTGGTGATTTTTAGAGTTAATAGGTATTTCAAGCTTTTATGATCAGTCTTGATCTGATGGATAAAGCTTTGTTAATAAATAAATGCTAAATGATGTCCCTCTTGCATTAACATTGCCCCTAATCCTTTTGATGATGCATCTGTCTCCACCATAAAGACTTTATTCTAATTTGGCAGTGCTAAAACTAGAGCTGAAGTTAACAATCCTTTCGATTGATCAAAAGCCTCGTATGCTTCTTTAGTCCAAGTGAAGACATCTTTCTTTATTAATTCAGTTAATGGTCTTGCCACTACACTAAAACTCTTAATAAACCTCCTATAAATAGCCTACCAACCCTAAGAATCATCGCAATTGCTTAAGAGTTTGTGGTTCAGGCCACTATCTTATGGCTGAAATCTTCTTAGGATCTGTATGCACACCCTTCCAGAAATCAAGTGACCCAAGTATTCTACTGATTCACCTCCAAATGAGCATTTTGACTTCTTTACATATAAGGAATTTTCTCGTAATAGTAATAACATTTGCTCCGATCTTTAACATGTTGTACCATTATAGGACTGTAAACCAAAATATCATCAAAAAATACTAATGTTATCTTTCTCATAAGGATTTTAAAGTGTCATTCATTATAGCTGGAAAGGAAGCCAAATGGCATAACCACAAATACAAAGAGACCTCGATGAGTCCTAAAGGATGTTCAATGTATGTCTTTTTCATCCATCCTCACGTGATGATATCTGTCCCTCATATCTAACTTAGAAAGCACAACTGCTCCCCCTAACTCATCTAACAACTATTCAATTAGACAGTGTTATAAAAGGCGCTAGGCGCTAGGCAGGCGGTGAGGTCCAGCCTAGGGACTAGTCGGGACTAGGCGAAAATTAGGCGGAATTAGGCGTTTTGGTATTTTATACGTATTATATATATATATATATACACAAATTTAGGGGTTTTTTTAAAATATGTTAAGATATATACACATAATACTAAGAAATACCTAGAAATACTTAGAAATTTAATAAAAAAAAATAAAAATAAATAAAAAATAGGACCGCCTAGGCCCGCCTAGGACCGCCTAGGCTCCGACTAACTGCCAAAACGCCGAGGAATCCGCCTAGGGCAAAATTCCAAGTTTTACCACCGCCTAGCGCCTAGGCGCCGCCTAGGCCGCCTTTTACAACACTGCAATTAGAGGAATATGAAACCTGTTCTTGATGGTAGCCTCATTAAGTTGTCTATAATCCACATAAAACCTTTATGGGCCATTTTTCTTTTTAACTAAAACAACTAGAGAGGCAAAAGCACTCTTACCATCCCTAACCACCTCAGAATCCAGCAACTTTTTTGTTAATTTTTCGAACACGTCCTTTGTCCTGCGTGATACCTATAAGCCTATTGATACATTCTCGTCTTTTAAACAAATTCTATGATCACAGTTTCTTCTTGGGTAGTTTAGTTGGAATAGCAAAAACATCATCAAATTTGCTCAACAACTGCTCTAAAGACTCATTAGCTATTTGATTATGGATAAATAATCCTAACTATTGACTATTGGCCAATAACAGTCCCAACTATAAAAATTACCAATAGTGGTCCCAACTTTCAACATATTGGAATATAATGGACCCAAACTAACGGAGGTCTAACTCCGTTAGTGTGGTGCTGACGTGGCATGCCACGTAGGATTCCACGTCGGATGCCACGTAGGAACATTTTGCCACCTAGGATGCCATGTCAGCATCACACTAACAGAGTTAGACCTCCGTTAGTTTGGGTCCATTATATTCCAATATGTCAAAAGTTGGGACCACTATTGGTAATTTTCGTAGTTGGGACTGTTATTGGCCAATAGTCAATAGTTGGGATTATTTATTTCCATTATTCCTTTGATTATTGATAATTGGTTTCATGTTGAAAGATAGGCTCATTTACTGTTCAAAGGCAAACATTTTGTGCAAAAGCTATTGTTTCAACATTGTTAAGCATCATGTCCATTTTTTCAACTAGACAAATGGAAACCTCATTTGTTTTCATCCCTTTTAATTCTATCCATTGTTCCCCAACTTTAAATTTCATGGCTACATCCTTAAAGTTATAAACGATGTCATTAAGTGTTTGCAACCATGGCACTACTAACACCATATCATAATTGGATAATGGAATTAAAATAACATCAGCTTTAAACCAATTACCTTGCATCATCCTTTGGAAATATGGACACATTTGAGTACATTCCCATCAGCCATAATGACTTTTATTTCAGCAATGGTTCTCAGTGGACACTTCATTCTCTTTGCTAACTGCTTATTTAAGAAATTGTGAGCCGAACCTAAAGAAATTGTGAGCTGAACCTAAATCAGTTAAGATTTGAAAGACCTTAGTTCCAGTAGATCCTTTAACCCTCATGGTTAAATAGTAAGGCAATCCCATCATTGCATTTAGTGATATCTTTGGTTCTTGCATATCTTGACCCATTAAATTGTTGAAATTCATTTGTTCACTTTCTATAGTATCCATTTCAATCAATTCTATAGAGAATAACTGCTTGTTTTTATAAACATACCCCTGAGAATACTTCTTTGTGCATCCAAAGTAGCTTTCTTTTCTTCAATTTCAATCTTCTTGAATTAAGAGTTTTAGGGTTAGGTAATAAAGTTACTTTGTTGGTATTGGCAAAATGAAATGGTTTACTATTTGGTACAAAAGAGTTTCTTATATATTTTACAAAATTGGTTTGGGTTGCACTTAATGCTTCATCTTGCATTCTTACCAACAAATATGCTTCAGGAAGATTTTTAGGTCTTAACAGCCTCACCTGATGCGCAATCTCAGGTTTAACAGCTCTGAAAAATAGGCTAACATCATATTCATAAAAAAATGTTACCTTTGTTAAAGCCAAATTCTCTTGACATAATTCCTTCAAGGTTCATGTTTGCCTTATGGTTTGCTAATGCACCCATTGCATCTTGATTCAACACCATACCATTCAACACCATACCAAATCTGTTGACACACAACATTCTTGTAATCATACCAATTCATTCCATCTATACTTTCTCCTCTTGATTCTACAAAAGACTGGTGCCAAAATAAGGCTATATCCTTCATACGCACAATTGCATATCTGATTTTCAAAGATTTAGGGGTAGCATCAATTGAGAAAAATTGCTCCACCTAACACAGCCAACCTTCCACATTCTCACCACTGAACTTAGGGAAATCAATCTTGGTTAAGCGGTTATTGCAATTATTATGGGTTATTTCACCCGTAATATTATTATGAATAGGAATGCAAACGAGCTGAGCTACTCAAGATCAACTCGAGAAAAAGCTCGAAACGAGTCAAGCCTTATCGAGCCTGAGCCGAGCTTGAGCCTAAAACAAAGTCCGTTTACTTATCGAGCCCTAATATAATATTATATTAGCTTTATTAATATTTAACAATACTTACCCCTCATTCAAAGTTGTTTAATAAACGAGCCGAGCCCGAGCTTCAAGTATCGAGCTCGCGTGTCTAAATGAGTCTATTATTTATATTATTTTTATCTAATATATTAAATAATAAATATTAAACAAGCCACGCTCGGTCTTGAGAAACTACCAACCAGCCGAGCTCAAGCCTAGCCAAGCTCGAGTCCGGCTCATTTGCACCCTATGATTATTAGTAGAGTAAATAGCCAAAATCGTGTCTGAATTGAGTGCAGAGGATTGAGTGGTTCAACATATTCTGAATTGATTTCAAGATTTCACTCATTTGTGATTTCACTGATAAAAGATTCTCAGCGTTCTTCGTTGCGAAACTTTTAACCCTTCAATCTTCGACTCTTTTAGGTTCTTACCTGCAGACTGTAGTGGTTTCTAATCAAATTAAGGCGTTATCATATTCTTGGATCTTTTGTTTAAGGCTTTGATTACGAGTTGTCATCTTGGTTGGTCGAATTTTTAGCAAGTTTCAGGTCGTTAATGGCGGAATTAGAGAATTTCAGGTCGTTAATGGTGGAATTAGAATCGGCAACTCTGATACAAGTTGTTAGCTAAGATTGAAAGAAAGGAAACAAAGGATTCAATCAACAAAGTGTATATTATTGCTTATTAGCTCTTTTATATACTGCGGCTAGTTATAACCGCCACAGACTTTCAAAACTATACTACAGTGTCAACTTTAGTCCCTCGTCTTACAACTATTACATTTTTTACTCAATTATAACTGTTATACTAACATTTTTATACATTGTTAAGTAATCATAGGTCATAAACACAGGTGATAACTTATATGGGAAAAGAATAATTGAGCTAGTGTGCTTTATTATAATACCCAGAAACTCATTTGTATGCAGGTGATTATCATAGTTAAAGAAGGCGTAATTCAGATCCCTACTATGATTAAAGACAAGTAAAGTGGTGATTCCTACCAACTTAAAAGATAGCGGTGCAGCTTGTTTCTCGCTTACCCACTATTCAGATGTAACGCGTTTTTAACGTTGAGTGATATTATTAAATTAAATAAAACAATTGATGAAAATTTACAGGGTGGTGTCATAGAGCAAAGATTGGAAGTAAGTAAAAAATATTTTAAAAAAAAAATTGATTACACCCTGTCGTTACAAAAGACACTACAATAAAAATATTAATCATACATAACATGTTTTAACACTTGTATGAGCTATTCATTCATTGTTGTTTAATAAACAAGATAAATTGGTAAGGCAAAGAATAGCATTCCACTGTATTACTTTGCAGGTGTTCCAAGATCAAAATGAGTAACAACATGAATTACTATCAAAATGTAACAAACAGAATATGAAAATTTCTTACCTCAGTAGAAAATAAGGATCAAAACCATCCCAGACTGCCACATTGCCGCTAGCATGCTCACCGTCTGATCCATCGTGTAGTCTAACCAATGATAAAAACAGGTTATGAATCAGAGGGTTACCCAGAAACGGTTTAATTGCATCTCCAAGATCAGATACTTCTGTCACGTAGGACCCACGGTTTACCAATCTTCCTTTAGAAATGCACCGAGAGAGCGTGTAAACACCGAGAAGATTTGAATAAACGGGCAAAAATGCATCTTTATAGTTACCCAAACCACCAATCCAGTTGACTTTATTCTTGCCGCCATGGTCACCTGCAAATGACATCAAGCGTAGGAAGAATCTTTTTCGCCATTCTAATAGGAAATCCAAACCACCATTTTCATCCGCTGCTAAAGATTCTGATATTGGAATATTTTCAAGATGGAAACAACAGATCTGGCAAAGAAGTAACTTTTCTTCATGATGATTATCGATCTCCTTATCAAAAACCCGTCTCACAAGATCCCCACTTGACCCGACGTTGTTTGAAGCACCTAATAGCCAATTAGAAAGATAATCAAAGTAATTGATCCAATGACCGAATATCGACGATAAATGCTGGAAACTTGATATTATCACTTTGTCCACTTGGCTCGGGATTACTCCATAAGTTTCTGAAGTAAAGCACTTTTGAACATCAACCGCAAGCTTGCTTCTAAGAGAAACATCCTCGTCTTCTAGAAGTTTTATGCATGTTGACCACATATCGAGTGTCCTAGAAGCATACTTATCAAAGTTGCTTAATGATTTGTCTGATGGGGTTGTGTTACGGGTCACGCGTTGACCAATAAAATCAACTGTTTGAAGTAAACCAGATGCAACCAATGACTCAGCTGCTGCTTTGCGTATGTTAACCGGCTCTGATGCATCGGCGTGCTGTTTCACTAGGTCAACATAGTAACTGATGTAGTCATACACTTTGTTTAAACTGGTTACATTATCAGATTGCCTCGTGAACATAACTGCAAACTGCTTGACACAAATTCCCATGCAGCATAAAAGAATTTCCAGTGTTTTCACATGTCGGGTGAGCTTATACAAGGAAACTAATTTATCCCAGAATATAAATAAAGAATCAGAACCTATGTTACCCACAAAGCGGGTTTCAGGGAGGCGTTCTTTGCTGCATGATTTCTGAAAATTAAACAGATTCCAAGTGAAAAGTATTTTTAAGATCAAGCAAGTGCATCTGTGATTCCTTTCTTGAAATAAAAGATTCTCCATCTCGGTATGAAGATGAAGATTAATCCACTTTATAAAACCGCTCATAGTCCCTTGATCGTCTATATGATCATTCAATTCTGCGGATTTAAGAAACAAAAGAAGCCATTTAAATGTTGAGATCCGAACCTCGTATGATGCATCTGACATGGATCGAATCAGCCTTTCCTGGAAACCGGTAAAACGGTCATGTGTTTCAGATACATGGAATAAACTTGATGCAAGGGGATTGTGTTTCCCTGGAATAGGGATAAAGGTGTCATCTTTATCGATGTTTTTTGATGTTTGGAAGACACAGTTGAAATATGAAGTCGCCGCCTGTTTTCGACATTCTGCTACTGTTGGGTCATAAAAAGGTAACCCGTTCGAAGCTTCTGCATCTAAGCATTCTGAAGATAACTCCCAAAGGAGATTATGAATGGTATCAAAACTTTTGCTTGAATGGCATGTTCGGGAAATATTGAGCATAATATCAAGCACCTTTAAGAAACTGGTGTTGAGTGTGGGACATCGGCACAAATCCGGGCTTCCGATCCAAGAACGCATGACAAGAGTTTGGATCAAATCGTCTAGAATCTGGTCTTTCTTTGAGAAATCTATCAAGTTTCTACAATTGGTATCTAGAAGAGAGATTAACTGTAATAGTAAACCATGAATCATATTTGAAGAAGCTAAGTTTGTTCCAGAAGGCAATTCGGTGGCTATGTTTACAAGGATGACTTGAAGTTTTTCATTGGATATTAGGCCCGTTAAAGCTCGTGAAGCAAGAACACGGACCCGAAGGTTGCTTTGTGTTGAGCACTTTCTGATGAATGGCATGAACAAAAATGGGTCCAATAAGTCTCCGGTTTCACTCGCAATTGTTGAAGGCTTGAGCCTTGACAAGAGCATTAGCATGGGACACAAGCTAGGGTGCACTGCCTTAGCTAGGTTTGACCCCACATGTTCTAGTGACCCGTTTGTAAGCAACTCTGTCGCAATTTTCAGTTCACTATACAAGAAAGGATGCAATGCTGGGTACCTTCAAAAAGAAAACAGTTAAAGCTTTTCTAAAATAAAATATGGGTTGTGTTTAATCTCAAGCGGGTCAACAAAAATAGCTAAAAGGAACTGGTCAAACGGTTGAAGGTCGCCCAAAGTCTAATGCTCTAATCGTAATGCATAAAACCTCCTAAATCATTTTATTCAAAGATTTAGATCATTCATGAAAGAATATAGTTTTTCTTATCATATTTAACCCGTTATTATTTTTTTACAAAGGAACGGAAAGGAAAAAAAGTGATTGCCTTCACAGGTAAACCTAATCCAGCCCAGCATATTTTGACCCGCTCAAGAAAAAGATGTGTTTCAACGACCCCTGTTGAACCATTACCCAGTCCACACTATAAGATGACATGTTTCAACTAGAACCATATGCAACCTGTTACACAACTTATGCAGCCTGCCTATCTTTCCATCTCTGTTCTTAACAATTATATATAAGAAATGCAACTTCAAAATACCTGTGAAAAAATTCAAGACCAGACAACGCACGTCGGGCAGATTCTCGTTTTTGTACATTAAGGAATCCAATCATTCGACGAACCAAAGCTGTGTATGCAAGACATGCACCGTTTCTAACTTCCCAATATGATGAAGAAAAAGAGCGTATAGAAATAATCATAGCCTCAGCAGCGAAACCAGAAGTATCAGTTGCAAGATTTGTATCATTAAATGCTACTCGAAGAACATTAAATGCATGCACTGTCGGAATAACACCTTCATCTCGAATCTTTGAATTCACTTTACTATCACCATTCATTTGTGTTTCGTGTTTTGGAGCAGTTGTTTTCGTCTCGTTTTGATACATCATGAATTTGTTGGCTACATCGATCAGCCAACGTAAGGCCCGCGGGAGAAGTCTTTTTGGTGTGCCTTCTGGTTCTGAAAGAAAAAAGGCAATAAATGCAGCAGGAATGCCTGCACTTCTTCTTAATAAGTCATCAACTGTTTGTTCTTTAGCCACTGTTCTTTCCATAAGCTGTTCCATCCAAGATTCAGGTAACTTGCTAAGTCTGATAAATTAGAGAAACCGTTAGCACTTAGCAGTGTCAGTGTTAGTGTTAGTGTTAGTGTTAGTGTTAGTGTTAGCGTAAGTACTTAATTTTAAAAATAGCTTATATCAAGGACAATGGGGGTATGAATTTATGACACCACATGAACAGTGAACCTAACACAAAATTTGCGGGCTTCAGCTTAGTTTACACGGGTTTGGGTCAGTTTCGAGTCAACCCGCAAACACGTTTAGTAAAAGAGATGAGTTCAGGTTGAGTATTTTATGACAAAATTTAATAATAAAAATGAGAAATTGACATCAGCTTTTTTTAGTTTAAACGTAATTGAGTTCAGGTTGAGTATTTGTAATTTTTGTTGTAAATTTAGAATATTATAGCATTAATATGCAATACATACAAACAATTTCGGGTTACACGAAGCGTATTCATGTCAACCCACGAACATTCATGTCGTGTTTCGGCTCACGTGTTTGACACGATTTGCAGGGTAGGGTTCGTGTCAAGTTCGACCGACCAAACGACGAACACGGCCGTTTTAAACCCCTCTAAATTGGACACTAGTTTTCCAGTCTTTAAAATATACCTTGGATTGTCTGAGCAAAGTAACCGATTGCACAGAGCAGTAAACCCTGCCCTAGTCTTATCAATTGCCCCGTTATGTTTCATTTTCATGAGAACTTCAAGGAAGTGGGTCCCAATAGTCTCTAGTTGTTTGAAGTCAAGAACAGCATTATCAGTCATGCTTGGATCATCATATGGGTCAGATAACGGGTCACATTCCCTTGAATTATCTGAGGTTGGCAATGGAACTTTCCTTATAATAGTTCCTAGAAGAAGACTCACCTAGTATTACATAATAAAGAGCTTAGAAATTAGAGGCCTGTTTGGATTTGAGATTTAAAAGTGGTCATGTGAGATTAAATAATCAAAATCAGACTGTAATAAAATGTGGTACATGTTTAGATATGCTTCTGCTTTTTGACTTTTTCATGGTTAGCAAAAAAGCATTATTATTTATGGAATGATAGATAACTGAAGGTATATTAAGAGCATATTAATAATTCCACTCTACCTTTTAATATTCAGTTTTGTTGTAGTTAGTATCAAACTAACTACACAAAAATGAGTGATTAACCTAAAAATAATGAAATAACAACTCCCTTCATCCCAAAAATAGTGTCCGCGTATCTACCGAGTTTGATTGTCCCAAAATAATTGTCGACTTTCAAGGATGAAATTTTCAATTTGCCGAATTTCCTGTTTTATTCTTGTCATTAAATCTTGCAAGTTTTCAAAGTCAATTGCCATCTTAAAATGCATTACAAATAATAATAATGTTAATTGTGCTCTGCATTTGTTACATATTTTAAGCATTTTTTAAGTTTGTAGAACACTATTCCTGGACAGAGGGAGTATATGCAAAAGTGGTTACCCAAATAACAGAAACCAACTATTGCCACCTCAGATAACCACTACCGAACAGCCCGTCTCAAATACCCCATAACCGTTTGTGAAAATCGAGTACATATTAAAAAGGAAACATAACAAGTACCTCTTTCATTGCAAGCCAGCAACCAACCATAACAACCTGAGCAGATGGGCCCACATCCTGCACTGATTTTGAGCACGTTTCTTCTTCTGATGCAAGTACAGGCATATCCACGTCAGCACCCGCCTCCCATATGTAGGAAGCATCATCCATAAGATCCTCCACATCCTCAGGTAAATGCCAAGCATCAGCCGAAACCACAGAAAGTGCCATTAGAGTTATTCTCGTGACTAACTCAAGTAGTTTCTCAAGTGCATGCTTCATACCATAAATATTCTTCAACACTATATTTGAGTTCCAATCTAGTTCTTCAAAAGTATAACGAAGTGTAAGCAACACACCATGAACAAAGCTGTTCTTGCACGCATCAGAAAGATCTTTTTCTCCCATTTCAACAGAAGCACGCAGCCAATCAATAAGTGATGTTACATAGTCTACAACAGGAGAATCTACGGCCGGTTTTTGTAAGCCAAAAGAAACAAAATTACTTGACGGTTTGACAACCCACCCAAGGTCCAAAACATATTTCCTAAAAATGAGGCGCATTGTTAATGCTCCAGCATCACTTTCTCTAACACGAGGACTACAAACTAACTGCTTAGCCCAGATGATTACTTCTTTGACCATGTCTGTGGTCAAAATTCCAGGAAGTGGAGTCGGGAAATGAAGCAGTATGTGGAAAGAATTCTCTCTAAGCCGATCCCAGCTATCAACAATCGAACTTACGAGCAATAAAGTTGCTTCAGGTGATATAAACCCTGCAGCATATGGAGTGATTGACATAACTTCGGAAGTAGAATCTTGGACAATAGACCAGGTATTGTTCATTACTAATATAAGATCCATTGCCATTATTTTCCTTTCATATGGAGCCGAAGGGTAACAAGAGAAAAACAAAAAGCTACTCAACCACTTCATAAAACAAAAAAGATCATCTGCCCGTTTAAAACTAACATCCTTTGTTTCTTTAAAAGGTAATCCACCATTATTAACCACAGGAGGTTGCCAGCTTTTTTGCTTTGTTTGTCTCTCTAAAGCAGTCTTAACTCGAAAAAAGAATTTTCTAAACAAACTAGTCAACTTCATTTGAAAAGAAGTTGAAGAGCACCTCATGTTTAAAGGCATTGCTTCTTTCATCATACCTAGCTCTAAAGACGATGGTAAGCTGGCTGTTTTAGGGTTTAAAAATAACGATTCTATTGCATCTGTGCGAAGTGACTCATCGACATGAGTCAACGCTAACATGAGCCACTTTATTGGAACTTTTACCTCTATACCCTTTAGAGAAAGAAGAGCATAATCACTACTCTCAAACCTATCAACATCACCTTCAATTAGCGCAAGAGAACGAGAAACCTTTAGCAGTGAAACCAAAACCGCCACCTTCTTTTCAACTTTGAGATTCATATCTGTACCAGAAACATCCGATGAAGAATTTAAAGAATTTTCTTCAACAGGACCGATGGAAATAAAAGCAAGCATCGGAAATATACTGTCAACGTCCACTTCAAGAATCACTGGAAATGCATACGTGTTCAAATTCGACCTTAATTTTGAGTTTCCTGAAGCAAGTCCGTGCATGAACGGAGGCAAGCAAACTTTTCTATAATTTGTATACCCATTTTCCACACCATCACTACTCCAGAACTCATCACGCAAACATTCAAGAAAACATTTCAAGAAAGTTGTGGCAGCACAACATACATCATCATCAATGTATGCCCACGCTGTCTCATACATTAAATCAGGGCTCATGTCTAAAATCGTTTTTGCTCCAAGTCTTCTTGTAAGTGACGCTAATGGCACATATCTACCCTTGCAACGTGCACCCATACGAAGAAGAGAATACACAATTTTCTTTAAAAACATCTGTATTCTCTCCTTACCATCTGTAGAAGGGAGACCAGATTGTATATCTAAAAAGATATCAAAAATCAAATGTACCTGTTTGACCGTTTGACTCAACGGGTCATCCAGGTTATTCCATATAATCCTCAAAATCCGCCCACCTATATCATCTGAAACAATATCATGATCTTTGTTCGGACTCGTTTGTATCAATGTTTTTATCTGTTGCATACAAATCTGCATCACAGTCAACGCATGAAAATTAAAGTGACTATCAGTCGGATTCTCACAATACTTGCACAATTCAGGCAAAATCCCATCATAAAGTATCGTCTGAGCCGAAACATCACTCCCCTCACAACCACATACAAAAGGAGTATTAAGTAACGTTCTAGGAACCGACGTAAGAATCCCTCTAATCAAACAAAGCCTAGTAAGCGCAGAAAACTCTCGAATCTCCGAAAACACATCCCCTTTATACGGAATCTTCATCACCACACCTTGAAACACGTCACTCGACCTCAAACCATACCGAAACACACCTTCCATAAACGCCAACCCAAGCTCATCAAAACAAAGACACACTTGCAACGCCGCACAAAAACTCACACCAGCAGCCACAAAACAATCCCTCGAAAACGCCTCCGACTTCAAAACACTCATAACCGTATTCAAAATCATCTCCATTATATTAAAACCATCCAAACCACCGAATTTCGCCGGACACCGCTGCATCAAATAATAAACACACGACAACGCCTCCTGACACTGCTCCATCACAACCGGCGACGGCCTACATTTCTCATCCGTCTCCAAAACCACACTATTCAACCCCGAAACCACGTCCATTCCCATCAAAACCGCACACTCCTCCACCACTTCCACTAAATACCCTAGCTTCGGCGAACTCATCATCGATAAACCAACTCGCGACACGCAAAACCTCTTCCCTTTCCCCTTCCCCTTCCCATTCACATTCTCATCCACATCCACATCAGCATACTCTTGACATAATAATTTAAAACAGTTACTAATAACAGACCGAAACGCTGTCGTTTTGGCTAAAACTGAGACTAAAGTTTTATGCAACGGAACGGAGTTTTCGAAGAATAATATTTCTAAATAAAACGTGGAGGCTGAGGCAATAATGCTTTCATTATTAATATTATTATTATTATTAGGTTTAAGGAGTAAGTCAGTGAAAGCAGTGGCTAATTTTTTAGAGTGATTAAGTTGAGAATAAGTTGAATTGAGGGAAACGAGTTCAGAAAGAAGAGAGTAGAATGATATTAATGTACCACTGGATGATGATGGATTGTGAGTAATGAAGTCGGTTAGGGATTGTTTGTAGTATTGAGGGAAGATGATTGCGCTGTAGGTGTAACGGTGACGGTGTTGTAACGCTCTCCATTTAGCAGACATGATTGACTGATTGATTGAATAGGTTGGTTTGTCGTCTTCTGTATCTCTCTCCGGCGGCCGGAGAGACGGCGGCGGCTGGAAAGACGACGGCGTTGTTTTTGGGAAGAAGGTGTACGGCGGTGGGGTTTCAGGATTTTAGGGTGGTTTTGCAAAATAAGGGTTTTTGTTTTTATGAATTAAAAGTGTTGACTGTTGATTAGTGTGTTTAACTCATAGGTGAAAGTAACACTCTGTTGTGGTAGGCGAGCAATTGATTCACGTGGTTCGCGAACACCGGTATACCCATGCAAATCTGTCCGTGAGCGGGGACACGCTACTCAGCTTGCATGATTTAGCGTGACAAAATGTGACTGTTGGCGCTAGCCGTTGGCCTTATGACCTTTGGTCAACGGTTGTTTTAAAAAATAAAAACATTTTAAAACTTTATAAAAACCAAACAAATCCTTTACAAACTCACAAATGTTATAAATAAGTTATTATGATGACTATCCACATTCCAACTCCCATCTCTTTGTATTCTATTTATTAATGTAAGAGCCTTATAAATAAAGACTTCATGTAATTGTTATGATACACATCAATAAGAATGAATCATTTCATTCTCTATTCTCTCTAATCCATGTTCTTATATCTACATATCTTGTATGTTAGTTGCTAATAGACCGTTGTTCTACAACACGTTATCAGCACGAATTGTTTTTGGAGTGGATCATATTATGATAAGGTAACTCGAGTTTGTTTCAAACAAAATCCATATCGTAATTCATACAATATTGGGTTATGTTAAAGATTTGTTTTCATTTGCCAAACATTAGTTCTATTGCAATTCCTATAAGTTTAGATAAAAAAAAATTATGCGGATGTGTTGTTCACTTGTTTGACAAATCTTTACTATCAAAATAAGAATTCTAAAAAAAGAGATTTTCTAACACATTGAAAAGCGTATTAATAAAACTGAAAAATACTTGTGTTCTTTTAAGTAAAATTGGTATATTATTAATTTGTATTATATATCATGGCATGTTACATAATTAAGTCTCTACATCTTTGTGACACGATAAAGAAAGAAACGAAAACGAAGTGATTAATGAAATGATAGCCTATCTTCAATTTTTCATTCATAAAATAATTTGTTTCACATGTATTAACTTATCTTTTATACAGAATGTCTAATTTGCCTAATGTATTAATTTGATGTCAAACAATCATAAAGCGTGTTTTATGGTCATTATAGGCTATTAATTGTCATTATAATAATATTATTTATCTCTTAAACATGAAACACTGGAATAGAGACATTAGTTGCTAATAAAGTTTATTCAATTTCTTTGGTTTAAGCTAAAACATTAATAGTTTTTGGTGATACAAGACGTCAAGACTATTAATAACGACTTTAGTTGTCTTATTTCAAGATTTTGACAATCACATAATAGATGGGTAGCATATAACTGTTTTATATTATGGTATCTAAAATGTTGAAATTGTATATAGTTTCTATGGATATTTGTGAATGTTAAATTCATGCTTATATTTTGATATTTGAAATGTTTGTGATGAAAAGGCTATATTGTGATAAACTAATACATAAATTATATGTTTTTCTTTTAAATGATGAAACACTTTATTTCACAAAGATTGTACCATAACTTGTTTTATTTGGTAACATGTTATAATATCATATGTTGAATTATGTATACAATTGACTATCTTGTATTTTATACGCTATCATTTACTTAGCATTGAACAGAACAAATAAAACAAAGTTATGGTTTACATTTGACATCCAAAGTCTCATACACCTTGAATCTCATTATCATGTTATAAAAGGCCGTAAGATGTTGGGCCGATAATATTATATGACTTGGACATATAATTACTTCTCCATGGATGTTATGTGAAGAAAAGTTTATATATGACGGAAATTGGATAAAACAAATTTTGTTTGTTTGTCAAACCTTAAAATATGCTCATGAAGTGGCAAGATTATTAAAGAATATATAAGGTTTGAAATGACCACCATGAAAGTGGTGTAGTTCTCATCCATTCCCTGAAGTGAATGTGATGAAAAATGATCGGTATAAAGGTTAAAGATCATGTACATAACTAAGGAAGTTGTAATGATTCTACCATGAAAGTTTTGGGGTTATAATCCATTCCCTGAAGTGAATGCGATGCTATAATAAAATCACGATTATGGTAATTGTGAAAATTGTTATGTTGCTCATGTTAATGAGAACAATTTTGTTAATAATATGATGATTACAAAATGATCGTTATAGAAGTTATGATCATAGTAAATGAGAAAGTTGTAATGATCATCATGTTCATAACAAGATCAGCCTTGTTAATACTGAATGAGGAAATTTTAATGATCATCATGTGAATAATAAGATCAACTATGTTAATATTGAAATCGACCACAAGAAGTGGCACACTAAGGAAGTAATTATAAGAGAATAAGATATATTATTCTCTCGTATTTCTTGTCGTGTATTAGACAAGAAATAGTGTAACATGTCTAATAATTTGTCACATATGAGATGTGCTCACGAAGTAACCATATCATTAAGAGAGTATGAAAAGTTTGAAATCATTTCATATTCTTGTGATCGAGTAAATAATGAAAAGTTATGAAGCTTGTTTCGCTTATACTCCATTCCCTGAAGTGAATGTGACTACATATTGATCATTGTAAAGGTAATGATCATGGACACCATTTGGAATTGTAATGATGGTCATGTTAATAATGAGATGATGGTTTGAAGATTTCATACATACTCTCATATCTTACGTTTGTATTACATACGTGCAAGTAATACATATTTGACCATAAACTAGAAGTTTAGTTTGTGGATCATAATTATTTAATTAGTTGGCATGACCGGTAAGACCACACCGAGTCGATGATGATGTGAACATAAAGAAGAACTTAAAGATTCTTCAATATGATGCATAGTATGTAATGTTTGCTCTTAAGCAAAATTATATATTTGCCATATAAAGTAGGGTTAGTATCACTACATATTTTGGAATTGATTAAAGGATACGCATGATACCATTTAGTATTTAAAATCGATGCATCGTCTAAATGGTTATCAAGTTTGCAACCTGAAGTTTGCTTGATTTATGGCTTAGCTAATAAGATAGCAAGCATATTATTCTAGATTGGCATATTTAATCAATTCACAAGATAATAATGATCATTGGAATAAGTGTTGAACTTCATATAGCTTATGTTCATAAAACTATTGCTTTTATTGAGATGATCACTAAAACGTCTACCATTGATTGCAATGTCAATGATCATGAAAGCAAAAGTTCATGTTTACATTTGATTTTACATGTAGTAACATTTATTCACATCAAGCCAATACATGGTAATAGTTTCTCCCCATTATAGTTGGTTTTTGGTCAGGAACCAAATATTGCCCATCTAAGATTTTGTTGTGCGACATATACTGAAATTGATCCACCATGACGCACGGAGATGGGACCTTAAAAGGTGATTGGGAATATATGATGATGATTGGGAATATATGATGGTTTATAGAGCCTTCAACAAGAGATTTATTTACATCTCAGTTAATTGATATCCATCTCAATGGATTAACATTCCCAACATCATGGGGAGATAAAAGGCAGTTGGAAATAGAAATGAGATAGAATGAAATATCATTGATCCTCGTATTAAACAATGTGAACCAGAAGTTCAAAGGATAATTCATTCACATGAGATTAGCGAATTAATTACCAGACGCATTAATTGACCTAAATATGACGAATAGCTAATCAAGTCACATATACCAACTGCTAATGCTCCATTTAAGATGAGTGTCCAGGAAGGACAATCATATGTTGGCAATAAGCCTACTGCACGCCTGAAGCGTGGTAGACTAGTCGATTCCAAAGAATAAAAATCCTCGAGAAATTGGAGCAAGTAAGAAAGATGGTCAAGTCGAGATTATAGTAAAAAGGTCTCTTGAAGAGACATTAGACATGATGGTTCCAGAAGAACCTCAGGTACCTGAAAATAAAGAGATCTCGTTATACAGTATCATGTCTACGAAATGTATGGAATCGAAATAAAATCGACGCCATTATAAGTTTTATGTAATGTAGCGCTTAAAATGAGGATTGAGACTTATGATCTGCCTATGAATGAATACAAAGAAATGATTGGCCAAAATGGAAAGACGCAAATACGGCAGAGTTGAATTCTCTATTGAAAAGAAAAGTTTTGGACCAGTAGTCCATACAACAAAAGTTGTAAAACATATAGATACGAAAAGGTCTTTTATGCGAATCAACATTTGAAAAGAAAATGATATAAGGTAAAATTGGTGGCACAAGAATTTTGCAAAGACCCATAATTGATTATGAGGAGACGCATTCTCCAGTGGTGGATACAATGATTTTTTCATTATGTTATTAGTCTGGTAATGCAAAGAGAGAATTGAAATGCGTCTAATAAATATCATGATTTACTTGACACTGGAAGTTTACATGAAAATACCTGATGAAGGATTTAATGTGTCAAAATCTTGTAACGTAAGTTCTCGGGAACATTATGATCGGAATAAATAGATTCAATTCTGAATATGTTATGTTTGTTATATGATTGAATTGAATATAAGTGAGACTCCTCATGAGTATCCTAACGCAACTGGGTGCTTAAAATGTAATATGAAACATCGTAGGATGTAATTATTGTGCACCAATACACCACATGTGATAAAACTGAACCTGGTGATTATGATACTTTAATGTATAAGAATGGTACAATATATATATATGTTGGAGAACTAGATGTTATTGTTCTTCCAATTGAAGAGTTAATGCACTTGCATAATTGGTCAAGATGGAAAAGTCCTTGATGGATTAATGATGCTTGCAGCATTGATATTAATACCTTAAGAAGTATTATGTATGGACTAAAATAAGGGGGTGAGTGTTTTAAAACTCATGAGATATCCTGATAAAGAGCAACATAAGTTTGATTGTATTATCCAGCTTGTATCAAAAGTTTTCTTTTAAAAGTTCACTCGCAGTTTACAGTGAAAATGTCTTAGCATTATTGAGAGACTCTGTAGAACTTTTAAAAGGGGGATATTTGAAAGTCCTTGACATAGTGCACTTGTTGCTTGATCTACAATTCGAGTATATATGTAATGATATGTTTACCAATCCATCAAAGTATATCTTGAAAAGATGGTGGGACATTTTACAATGGACATAGCTCATGTTTAAAGTGCATTAAAGGTTGTCCAATTACTTGATATGGAAAATTATTCATTTCATCTCCTACCAAAGTAGAGATTTTCACTCTACAAGTACCATAGTTAAATATATATGTATATTAGTATATGTCTTGCTAGTTATGCATGATTATTATATCTTCCACATGAACTTATTATCATAATATGTCAAGCAAGGAGACACCGGAATGAGTTAAAACAAATACTTCAGGTATGAGCTATATTTGATTATATTTCACTAACCCATGCAAACAAGTTTGGTTAGTCTTGTAGATGCAGGGAATATACACATCACATTTGTAACATTTTGAAATTTTTGAATTAATAAAATTTCCACTCTTATTCATTCAAGTCCCATTCACCTTATAACAATATTACCTTCCATTTCTATGAAGTTTAGACGTGTCAAAGTTGTTATTTTTTTTTCACAAACCTTGCACGATATTTGAATCCTCTTTATTATATATTTTATTTTATATTTTTTTATAATAATAATAACAATAATAATAATAATAAATATAAAATCAGATTTATATTTTTGAACCATAGCAAATATAACCAAGCCAAACCCACCCTTCTTTTCTTAAAAATTCGCAGCCCAATGTTGGTGGCCCAAGTGGCCGGCCCATCTCCATTTGTCTTTCACCCCTACCCGGCTGACTAGGAGCAGACCCAACCACGAAAGAACCCGACCCGGATAATCAAAACGCGTGAATGCAGCAATAATTGGAAACCATCTTGAATGATTTTGAACCGACTCAATCACACGTTAATGCAGCAACAATTAAACGCCCAAATCATTCCTTATTTGAGTATTAGACGCGTGTTTTGGTCAAGCTATCATGACCTTCCTAAACGGCGAGAACACTATAAATTGAACCCGTCTCCTCAGTCTATACTCGCCAATAACAAAACCCTCACTTTCAATTTCTCTTAAAACCTCCTTATAATCTACATTTTCGTTTGCGTTTGACTTTTTGGTTGACCAGGCAAAACATCATCAATTCTGGGTTGTAAGTCATGATTCTTTACATGTTTTCAATATTCGTTATCACATGAAACCCTATGAATCCAAGGGTTATTGATTGACGATTTGATCAATTGTTATGGCTAGGGTTCGAAGCTTATTATTGGGGAAGATGAACCAGAGTCGTATATATTCTTATATTATAACAAACGAAATCAAATACCAACTGATCAACAGATCAGTTGGTCGACGCGAGCTGAGTTAAACAACGAACCGGCCTGAGGCCCGGGTTCGAATCCCACAAGCAACCATATTTTTTTGAACACCTTTTATTTATATATAATTAATCTTTTAATCCTTTAAAATAGTTTTTTTAAAATATCAAAAGAGGTTTATAAATTCTACAAAATTTATTTTCATATTTACTACTTTTTAATACAACCATCTTTAATTGAGAATTGCCAAAAACCCTTTTCTATTAATTATTTCTTTATTTAATTATGTAATTAACAATTATACTAAATTAATTACAAATCAATTATCTATCCCCAAATTAGGAACCCTAGAATACCTTTGGAATAGAAAACTTAGACTTTCAAGTTTTCCCAACACTTATATTATTGCCTTAAACATAGGGTGATACTTGGATACTTTCGAGCCACATTTATTCTTTATCAAGGGATTCAATTCTAGTACTAAGGTGAGTTTACATAGCCAGTTTTTCTGTTTTACATTTTGGGGTGAAACATGTTTAAACATTTTATACACTAGCATTTACTCATTCGTACATTGTTGAAACTTATACACTATCATTTACTCATTCTATCATTTGACTGTAACAGAAAGACACAGTACAATCATTAACATTGATCAAGCCGCCTGTTTAGATTATAGCGCTATAGGTCTGACAAACCCATCCCCCCGCATAAATTCAGGGATGATCGAAAACAGTAACAACATTTAACTAACTTGCGAGTTAGGCCTCAGTCGACACAAGGTTTGATTGTACAAAGACGCATTGTTACATGTCGGACTCATATTCTATCATTATTATACTTCAACTATGATTGCAATACAACATATTGCTTTCAACTATATGCAAAACCTATGTATTCTCACCAACTTTTGTTGATCCAAAATATTTTCAAACTTAATATGTTTCAGGTTCTACTTGCTTGAAGATTTGAGTTAATGCTTGAAGATATGTACATAGTATTTATTCACTTTGATGTACGAATTCTTGTAGAACAATTGTATGTAATTTATATAAATCATTTAATGAAATTTATTATTCACCATGAGCTACTGAACAATAATCAATACGTGACATCCCGATGTTTCCGCCATCGGTTGGGGTGTTACAGATTGGTATCAGAGCCATGGTTATAGGGAATTAGGTTATTAGAAAAATAATCTAGTCTATAACCATAGGATTATAACCAGTATTTGCTCCTTTTACTTGCTATTCTCTATCTCCCTCCTACTTCTTATCCCTACTTTAAATCCCTGCAAGAAGATTGCTCTCCATCACTGGATCTACGCTTAGACTAATAAGACAAAATCCTCAGGTTTAGCCTGAAACCACCTTGAGATCTCGTCAAAGTTCTAGATTTTAATAACGAACACGTGCAATCTGGAAGGGTGAACGCCTGTATTCTGAGTCTTTTGTCTAGGCTGGCATTGCGCATATATCCCAATCAGACGAGGGACCCGGATGCCTACCTGGGAATTCTCGGGATGAGTGTTCACTTATAGGCTAAAGCATGTCTTCACTATGTTATTGGAATCTAGAATCTTTGATAAGTCAACGTTTTCGTTTATTCGTTTTAATTAATGGATAAATGATTACATTCCTTACATTACCTCGTTCATTTCATTGTGTCTCTTACAGATCATGCCTCCGCGTCGCAGCGCTCGCCTTAACAGTGGTGACAATCATGATGAAGGGAGTAGCAATCACAACCACAACCACGACACTAACCACAACAAAAACAATAACAACAACAACAATGGCGTTGATGCCCAACTGGCTACGATCATTTCCCAACAAATGGCGCAACAAATAGCAACTCTGGTTCCTAACTTACTGGCCCAAGTCATCCAGATGAACGGAAACGGAAACGGCAATGGAAACCACAATGGGAACGGGAATGGAAACGGGAATGGTCTCCCAGCCTGCACTCTCAAACACTTTAATACCTGTAATCCCCCTAAGTTCAGTGGAGATGAAGGAGCTACTGGTCTCCTACAATGGTTCGAGGGTATTGAGAATACCTTCATTAACAGTGAGTGTCCCAATAACTTTAAGGTCCGTTATGCTATGAGTGTTCTTCACAAACGAGCACTCACTTGGTGGAATGAGGAAAAGCGCACCCGAGGAGCTAAAGTTGCACTTGCTATGACCTGGGATCAAGTCAAGGAGATAATGAAAGCTGAATTTTTCCCACGTAACGAGGTCAAGAAATTAGAGGACGGTTCCACACCCTTGCTCAGGATAGTGGGGAAAACCTTGCTTATAATACCCGCTTCCATGAGCTCAGTCTGTTGTTGCCCTATAAGGTCACTCCCCTACCCGTAGCCATTGAGAAGTATATCGGTGGTTTACCCATGCAAATTCAGGACACGGTATGGGGAAGGAACCCTGCTACCCTTGAAGAGGCCAAGCATCTAGTAGCTACCTTAACTGACAATCACGTAAAGAACGGGACCTTAGTTCGGAAAGGCGAGAAAGCAAGTATTGTAGCCGCGATAACTACTGAGAACCAAAAGCGTAAGACCAGGGATCCTGATGCAAACCTCACTACACAAGCTTCTAACAAGAAACCTTATATAGGAAACTATCCATTGTGTAACACATGCAAACGACATCATCCCACTGCTTCAGCGTGTCGCTTGTGCACCAATTGTGGTAAGTATGGTCATCTAGTCAACACATGTCGCGAGACCCCAAACCCTAATGCCGACCAACCCACCAACCCTGCTCAGGCTGCTAATCCTAATCGATACAACTATGGTCAGTGCTATGAATGTGGAGACCCAAATCACTTCCGTAACCAAACTAAACCGAGATCAAGACCCTCCAACTACCTAACAGCAAGCTCCACCATTTGAATGTTGTTTGCTTTTTATTCTATGTATTGACGCTATTTGATTCAAGTAATAAATTCTAGTATTGAAATTTTCGTCTGAGAGTTGTTTATATGGTATAATCATAACACTTGGATGCATGCTTGTTTGAATGTGAACTAATTATATCAATATCTAAATCTATACAACTACAACTCATTATACTTGCTTGCATAAACATATTATCAATTTGCAATTTATGTGTATAATAATTGCTACATTTTATAGAGGATAAAAGTACTTGCTCAACAGTTAGTTGAGTACCAAATAACCTACTCAACAATTGGTAGAGGTCATTATGCCTTTTCAACAGCCGGGAGAGGCCCTACAACCTGCTCCACGACTGGTGGAGGCTATCGAACCTGCTCAGTCGGGAGAGGCCCTACAACCTGCTCCACGACTGGGGGAGGCTATCGAACCTGCTCAACAATCGGTAGAGGTTCATACTCACTAACTGGTGAGAGTCTTTTCGCTGCTCAACGGTTGGACTCATTACATACAAAGGTTCAACCACATGATTATTTCTGCATTACTTACATGTGTGTTAGAGTAATAGAAGGACACAAAACCCTAATGTAAGGTAAATTGGTGATTGCGGTCCGGAACGTAATCATGAATTTACAGGTACGTTAAGGTAGTGTGAAACTCTATCAAGGTTTCGGTAGATAACCAAATGTAAACCCTAGTTATCTGGTAGTTCATTTAGCCTAAATACCCACACCTTTTCCCACCAGACTCTTCAACATTAACTTCAGGACGAAGTTTCTAAAAGTAGGGGAGACTGTAAAATTTTGAAAATTTTGAATTAATAAAATTTCCACTCTTATTCATTCAAGTCCCATTCACCTTATAACAATATTACCTTCCATTTCTATGAAGTTTAGACGTGTCAAAGTTGTTATTTTTTTTCACAAACCTTGCACGATATTTGAATCCTCTTTATTATATATTTTATTTTATATTTTTTTATAATAATAATAATAATAAATATAAAATCAGATTTATATTTTTGAACCATAGCAAATATAACCAAGCCAAGCCCACCCTTCTTTTCTTAAAAATTCGCAGCTCAATGTTGGTGGCCCAAGTGGCCGGCCCATCTCCATTTGTCTTTCACCCCTACCCGGCTGACTAGGAGCAGACCCAACCACGAAAGAACCCGACCCGGATAATCAAAACGCGTGAATGCAGCAATAATTGGAAACCATCTTGAATGATTTTGAACCGACTCAATCACACGTTAATGCAGCAACAATTAAACGCCCAAATCATTCCTTATTTGAGTATTAGACGCGTGTTTTGGTCAAGCTATCATGACCTTCCTAAACGGCGAGAACACTATAAATTGAACCCGTCTCCTCAGTCTATACTCGCCAATAACAAAACCCTCACTTTCAAATTCTCTTAAAACCTCCTTATAATCTACATTTTCGTTTGCGTTTGACTTTTTGGTTGACCAGGCAAAACATCATCAATTCTGGGTTGTAAGTCATGATTCTTTACATGTTTTCAATATTCGTTATCACATGAAACCCTATGAATCCAAGGGTTATTGATTGACGATTTGATCAATTGTTATGGCTAGGGTTCGAAGCTTATTATTGGGGAAGATGAACCAGAGTCGTATATATTCTTATATTATAACAAACGAAATCAAATACCAACTGATCAACAAATCAGTTGGTCGACGCGAGCTGAGTTAAACAACGAACCGGCCTGAGGCCCGGGTTCGAATCCCACAAGCAACCATATTTTTTTGAACACCTTTTATTTATATATAATTAATCTTTTAATCCTTTAAAATAGTTTTTTTAAAATATCAAAAGAGGTTTATAAATTCTACAAAATTTATTTTCATATTTACTACTTTTTAATACAACCATCTTTAATTGAGAATTGCCAAAAACCCTTTTCTATTAATTATTTCTTTATTTAATTATGTAATTAACAATTATACTAAATTAATTACAAATCAATTATCTATCCCCAAATTAGGAACCCTAGAATACCTTTGGAATAGAAAACTTAGACTTTCAAGTTTTCCCAACACTTATATTATTGCCTTAAACATAGGGTGATACTTGGATACTTTCGAGCCACATTTATTCTTTATCAAGGGATTCAATTCTAGTACTAAGGTGAGTTTACATAGCCCGTTTTTCTGTTTTACATTTTGGGGTGAAACATGTTTAAACATTTTATACACTAGCATTTACTCATTCGTACATTGTTGAAACTTATACACTATCATTTACTCATTCTATCATTTGACTGTAACAGAAAGACACAGTACAATCATTAACATTGATCAAGCCGCCTGTTTAGATTATAGCGCTATAGGTCTGACAAACCCATCCCCCCGCATAAATTCAGGGATGATCGAAAACAGTAACAACATTTAACTAACTTGCGAGTTAGGCCTCAGTCGACACAAGGTTTGATTGTACAAAGACGCATTGTTACATGTCGGACTCATATTCTATCATTATTATACTTCAACTATGATTGCAATACAACATATTGCTTTCAACTATATGCAAAACCTATGTATTCTCACCAACTTTTGTTGATCCAAAATATTTTCAAACTTAACATGTTTCAGGTTCTACTTGCTTGAAGATTTGAGTTAATGCTTGAAGATATGTACATAGTATTTATTCACTTTGATGTACGAATTCTTGTAGAACAATGTATGTAATTTATATAAATCATTTAATGAAATTTATTATTCACCATGAGCTACTGAACAATAATCAATACGTGACATCCCGATGTTTCCGCCATCGGTTGGGGTGTTACAGATTGGTATCAGAGCCATGGTTATAGGGAATTAGGTTATTAGAAAAATAATCTAGTCTATAACCATAGGATTATAACCAGTATTTGCTCCTTTTACTTGCTATTCTCTATCTCCCTCCTACTTCTTATCCCTACTTTAAATCCCTGCAAGAAGATTGCTCTCCATCACTGGATCTACGCTTAGACTAATAAGACAAAATCCTCAGGTTTAGCCTGAAACCACCTTGAGATCTCGTCAAAGTTCTAGATTTTAATAACGAACACGTGCAATCTGGAAGGGTGAACGCCTGTATTCTGAGTCTTCTGTCTAGGCTGGCATTGCGCATATATCCGAATCAGACGAGGGACCCGGATGCCTACCTGGGAATTCTCGGGATGAGTGTTCACTTATAGGCTAAAGCATGTCTTCACTATGTTATTGGAATCTAGAATCTTTGATAAGTCAACGTTTTCGTTTATTCGTTTTAATTAATGGATAAATGATTACATTCCTTACATTACCTCGTTCATTTCATTGTGTCTCTTACAGATCATGCCTCCGCGTCGCAGCGCTCGCCTTAACAGTGGTGACAATCATGATGAAGGGAGTAGCAATCACAACCATAACCACGACACTAACCACAACAACAACAATAACAACAACAACAATGGCGTTGATGCCCAACTGGCTACGATCATTTCCCAACAAATGGCGCAACAAATAGCAACTCTGGTTCCTAACTTACTGGCCCAAGTCATCCAGATGAACGGAAACGGAAACGGCAATGGAAACCACAATGGGAACGGGAATGGAAACGGGAATGGTCTCCCAGCCTGCACTCTCAAACACTTTAATACCTGTAATCCCCCTAAGTTCAGTGGAGATGAAGGAGCTACTGGTCTCCTACAATGGTTCGAGGGTATTGAGAATACCTTCATTAACAGTGAGTGTCCCAATAACTTTAAGGTCCATTATGCTATGAGTGTTCTTCACAAACGAGCACTCACTTGGTGGAATGAGGAAAAGCGCACCCGAGGAGCTAAAGTTGCACTTGCTATGACCTGGGATCAAGTCAAGGAGATAATGAAAGCTGAATTTTTCCCACGTAACGAGGTCAAGAAATTAGAGGACGAGTTCCACACCCTTGCTCAGGATAGTGGGGAAAACCTTGCTTATAATACCCGCTTCCATGAGCTCAGTCTGTTGTTGCCCCATAAGGTCACTCCCCTACCCGTAGCCATTGAGAAGTATATCGGTGGTTTACCCATGCAAATTCAGGACACGGTATGGGGAAGGAACCCTGCTACCCTTGAAGAGGCCAAGCATCTAGTAGCTACCTTAACTGACAATCACGTAAAGAACGGGACCTTAGTTCGGAAAGGCGAGAAAGCAAGTATTGTAGCCGCGATAACTACTGAGAACCAAAAGCGTAAGACCAGGGATCCTGATGCAAACCTCACTACACAAGCTTCTAACAAGAAACCTTATATAGGAAACTATCCATTGTGTAACACATGCAAACGACATCATCCCACTGCTTCAGCGTGTCGCTTGTGCACCAATTGTGGTAAGTATGGTCATCTAGTCAACACATGTCGCGAGACCCCAAACCCTAATGCCGACCAACCCACCAACCCTGCTCAGGCTGCTAATCCTAATCGATACAACTATGGTCAGTGCTATGAATGTGGAGACCCAAATCACTTCCGTAACCAAACTAAACCGAGATCAAGACCCTCCAACTACCTAACAGCAAGCTCCACCATTTGAATGTTGTTTGCTTTTTATTCTATGTATTGACGCTATTTGATTCAAGTAATAAATTCTAGTATTGAAATTTTCGTCTGAGAGTTGTTTATATGGTATAATCATAACACTTGGATGCATGCTTGTTTGAATGTGAACTAATTATATCAATATCTAAATCTATACAACTACAACTCATTATACTTGCTTGCATAAACATATTATCAATTTGCAATTTATGTGTATAATAATTGCTACATTTAATAGAGGATAAAAGTACTTGCTCAACAGTTAGTTGAGTACCAAATAACCTACTCAACAATTGGTAGAGGTCATTATGCCTTTTCAACAGCCGGGAGAGGCCCTACAACCTGCTCCACGACTGGTGGAGGCTATCGAACCTGCTCAGTCGGGAGAGGCCCTACAACCTGCTCCACGACTGGGGGAGGCTATCAAACCTGCTCAACAATCGGTAGAGGTTCATACTCACTAACTGGTGAGAGTCTTTTCCCTGCTCAACGGTTGGACTCATTACATACAAAGGTTCAACCACATGATTATTTCTGCATTACTTACATGTGTGTTAGAGTAATAGAAGGACACAAAACCCTAATGTAAGGTAAATTGGTGATTGCGGTCCGGAACGTAATCATGAATTTACAGGTACGTTAAGGTAGTGTGAAACTCTATCAAGGTTTCGGTAGATAACCAAATGTAAACCCTAGTTATCTGGTAGTTCATTTAGCCTAAATACCCACACCTTTTCCCACCAGACTCTTCAACATTAACTTCAGGACGAAGTTTCTAAAAGTAGGGGAGACTGTAAAATTTTGAAAATTTTGAATTAATAAAATTTCCACTCTTATTCATTCAAGTCCCATTCACCTTATAACAATATTACCTTCCATTTCTATGAAGTTTAGACGTGTCAAAGTTGTTATTTTTTTTCACAAACCTTGCACGATATTTGAATCCTCTTTATTATATATTTTATTTTATATTTTTTTATAATAATAATAATAATAAATATAAAATCAGATTTATATTTTTGAACCATAGCAAATATAACCAAGCCAAGCCCACCCTTCTTTTCTTAAAAATTCGCAGCTCAATGTTGGTGGCCCAAGTGGCCGGCCCATCTCCATTTGTCTTTCACCCCTACCCGGCTGACTAGGAGCAGACCCAACCACGAAAGAACCCGACCCGGATAATCAAAACGCGTGAATGCAGCAATAATTGGAAACCATCTTGAATGATTTTGAACCGACTCAATCACACGTTAATGCAGCAACAATTAAACGCCCAAATCATTCCTTATTTGAGTATTAGACGCGTGTTTTGGTCAAGCTATCATGACCTTCCTAAACGGCGAGAACACTATAAATTGAACCCGTCTCCTCAGTCTATACTCGCCAATAACAAAACCCTCACTTTCAATTTCTCTTAAAACCTCCTTATAATCTACATTTTCGTTTGCGTTTGACTTTTTGGTTGACCAGGCAAAACATCATCAATTCTGGGTTGTAAGTCATGATTCTTTACATGTTTTCAATATTCGTTATCACATGAAACCCTATGAATCCAAGGGTTATTGATTGACGATTTGATCAATTGTTATGGCTAGGGTTCGAAGCTTATTATTGGGGAAGATGAACCAGAGTCGTATATATTCTTATATTATAACAAACGAAATCAAATACCAACTGATCAACAAATCAGTTGGTCGACGCGAGCTGAGTTAAACAACGAACCGGCCTGAGGCCCGGGTTCGAATCCCACAAGCAACCATATTTTTTTGAACACCTTTTATTTATATATAATTAATCTTTTAATCCTTTAAAATAGTTTTTTTAAAATATCAAAAGAGGTTTATAAATTCTACAAAATTTATTTTCATATTTACTACTTTTTAATACAACCATCTTTAATTGAGAATTGCCAAAAACCCTTTTCTATTAATTATTTCTTTATTTAATTATGTAATTAACAATTATACTAAATTAATTACAAATCAATTATCTATCCCCAAATTAGGAACCCTAGAATACCTTTGGAATAGAAAACTTAGACTTTCAAGTTTTCCCAACACTTATATTATTGCCTTAAACATAGGGTGATACTTGGATACTTTCGAGCCACATTTATTCTTTATCAAGGGATTCAATTCTAGTACTAAGGTGAGTTTACATAGCCCGTTTTTCTGTTTTACATTTTGGGGTGAAACATGTTTAAACATTTTATACACTAGCATTTACTCATTCGTACATTGTTGAAACTTATACACTATCATTTACTCATTCTATCATTTGACTGTAACAGAAAGACACAGTACAATCATTAACATTGATCAAGCCGCCTGTTTAGATTATAGCGCTATAGGTCTGACAAACCCATCCCCCCGCATAAATTCAGGGATGATCGAAAACAGTAACAACATTTAACTAACTTGCGAGTTAGGCCTCAGTCGACACAAGGTTTGATTGTACAAAGACGCATTGTTACATGTCGGACTCATATTCTATCATTATTATACTTCAACTATGATTGCAATACAACATATTGCTTTCAACTATATGCAAAACCTATGTATTCTCACCAACTTTTGTTGATCCAAAATATTTTCAAGCTTAACATGTTTCAGGTTCTACTTGCTTGAAGATTTGAGTTAATGCTTGAAGATATGTACATAGTATTTATTCACTTTGATGTACGAATTCTTGTAGAACAATTGTATGTAATTTATATAAATCATTTAATGAAATTTATTATTCACCATGAGCTACTGAACAATAATCAATACGTGACATCCCGATGTTTCCGCCATCGGTTGGGGTGTTACAGATTGGTATCAGATCCATGGTTATAGGGAATTAGGTTATTAGAAAAATAATCTAGTCTATAACCATAGGATTATAACCAGTATTTGCTCCTTTTACTTGCTATTCTCTATCTCCCTCCTACTTCTTATCCCTACTTTAAATCCCTGCAAGAAGATTGCTCTCCATCACTGGATCTACGCTTAGACTAATAAGACAAAATCCTCAGGTTTAGCCTGAAACCACCTTGAGATCTCGTCAAAGTTCTAGATTTTAATAACGAACACGTGCAATCTGGAAGGGTGAACGCCTGTATTCTGAGTCTTCTGTCTAGGCTGGCATTGCGCATATATCCCAATCAGACGAGGGACCCGGATGCCTACCTGGGAATTCTCGGGATGAGTGTTCACTTATAGGCTAAAGCATGTCTTCACTATGTTATTGGAATCTAGAATCTTTGATAAGTCAACGTTTTCGTTTATTCGTTTTAATTAATGGATAAATGATTACATTCCTTACATTACCTCGTTCATTTCATTGTGTCTCTTACAGATCATGCCTCCGCGTCGCAGCGCTCGCCTTAACAGTGGTGACAATCATGATGAAGGGAGTAGCAATCACAACCACAACCACGACACTAACCACAACAACAACAATAACAACAACAACAATGGCGTTGATGCCCAACTGGCTACGATCATTTCCCAACAAATGGCGCAACAAATAGCAACTCTGGTTCCTAACTTACTGGCCCAAGTCATCCAGATGAACGGAAACGGAAACGGAAACGGCAATGGAAACCACAATGGGAACGGGAATGGTCTCCCAGCCTGCACTCTCAAACACTTTAATACCTGTAATCCCCCTAAGTTCAGTGGAGATGAAGGAGCTACTGGTCTCCTACAATGGTTCGAGGGTATTGAGAATACCTTCATTAACAGTGAGTGTCCCAATAACTTTAAGGTCCGTTATGCTATGAGTGTTCTTCACAAACGAGCACTCACTTGGTGGAATGAGGAAAAGCGCACCCGAGGAGCTAAAGTTGCACTTGCTATGACCTGGGATCAAGTCAAGGAGATAATGAAAGCTGAATTTTTCCCACGTAACGAGGTCAAGAAATTAGAGGACGAGTTCCACACCCTTGCTCAGGATAGTGGGGAAAACCTTGCTTATAATACCCGCTTCCATGAGCTCAGTCTGTTGTTGCCCCATAAGGTCACTCCCCTACCCGTAGCCATTGAGAAGTATATCGGTGGTTTACCCATGCAAATTCAGGACACGGTATGGGGAAGGAACCCTGCTACCCTTGAAGAGGCCAAGCATCTAGTAGCTACCTTAACTGACAATCACGTAAAGAACGGGACCTTAGTTCGGAAAGGCGAGAAAGCAAGTATTGTAGCCGCGATAACTACTGAGAACCAAAAGCGTAAGACCAGGGATCCTGATGCAAACCTCACTACACAAGCTTCTAACAAGAAACCTTATATAGGAAACTATCCATTGTGTAACACATGCAAACGACATCATCCCACTGCTTCAGCGTGTCGCTTGTGCACCAATTGTGGTAAGTATGGTCATCTAGTCAACACATGTCGCGAGACCCCAAACCCTAATGCCGACCAACCCACCAACCCTGCTCAGGCTGCTAATCCTAATCGATACAACTATGGTCAGTGCTATGAATGTGGAGACCCAAATCACTTCCGTAACCAAACTAAACCGAGATCAAGACCCTCCAACTACCTAACAGCAAGCTCCACCATTTGAATGTTGTTTGCTTTTTATTCTATGTATTGACGCTATTTGATTCAAGTAATAAATTCTAGTATTGAAATTTTCGTCTGAGAGTTGTTTATATGGTATAATCATAACACTTGGATGCATGCTTGTTTGAATGTGAACTAATTATATCAATATCTAAATCTATACAACTACAACTCATTATACTTGCTTGCATAAACATATTATCAATTTGCAATTTATGTGTATAATAATTGCTACATTTAATAGAGGATAAAAGTACTTGCTCAACAGTTAGTTGAGTACCAAATAACCTACTCAACAATTGGTAGAGGTCATTATGCCTTTTCAACAGCCGGGAGAGGCCCTACAACCTGCTCCACGACTGGTGGAGGCTATCGAACCTGCTCAGTCGGGAGAGGCCCTACAACCTGCTCCACGACTGGGGGAGGCTATCAAACCTGCTCAACAATCGGTAGAGGTTCATACTCACTAACTGGTGAGAGTCTTTTCCCTGCTCAACGGTTGGACTCATTACATACAAAGGTTCAACCACATGATTATTTCTGCATTACTTACATGTGTGTTAGAGTAATAGAAGGACACAAAACCCTAATGTAAGGTAAATTGGTGATTGCGGTCCGGAACGTAATCATGAATTTACAGGTACGTTAAGGTAGTGTGAAACTCTATCAAGGTTTCGGTAGATAACCAAATGTAAACCCTAGTTATCTGGTAGTTCATTTAGCCTAAATACCCACACCTTTTCCCACCAGACTCTTCAACATTAACTTCAGGACGAAGTTTCTAAAAGTAGGGGAGACTGTAAAATTTTGAAAATTTTGAATTAATAAAATTTCCACTCTTATTCATTCAAGTCCCATTCACCTTATAACAATATTACCTTCCATTTCTATGAAGTTTAGACGTGTCAAAGTTGTTATTTTTTTTTCACAAACCTTGCACGATATTTGAATCCTCTTTATTATATATTTTATTTTATATTTTTTTTATAATAATAATAATAAATATAAAATCAGATTTATATTTTTGAACCATAGCAAATATAACCAAGCCAAGCCCACCCTTCTTTTCTTAAAAATTCGCAGCTCAATGTTGGTGGCCCAAGTGGCCGGCCCATCTCCATTTGTCTTTCACCCCTACCCGGCTGACTAGGAGCAGACCCAACCACGAAAGAACCCGACCCGGATAATAGCAATAATTGGAAACCATCTTGAATGATTTTGAACCGACTCAATCACACGTTAATGCAGCAACAATTAAACGCCCAAATCATTCCTTATTTGAGTATTAGACGCGTGTTTTGGTCAAGCTATCATGACCTTCCTAAACGGCGAGAACACTATAAATTGAACCCGTCTCCTCAGTCTATACTCGCCAATAACAAAACCCTCACTTTCAATTTCTCTTAAAACCTCCTTATAATCTACTTTTTCGTTTGCGTTTGACTTTTTGGTTGACCAGGCAAAACATCATCAATTCTGGGTTGTAAGTCATGATTCTTTACATGTTTTCAATATTCGTTATCACATGATCAATAACCCTATGAATCCAAGGGTTATTGATTGACGATTTGATCAATTGTTATGGCTAGGGTTCGAAGCTTATTATTGGGGAAGATGAACCAGAGTCGTATATATTCTTATATTATAACAAACGAAAGCAAATACCAACTGATCAACAGATCAGTTGGTCGACGCGAGCTGAGTTAAACAACGAACCGGCCTGAGGCCCGGGTTCGAATCCCACAAGCAACCATATTTTTTTGAACACCTTTTATTTATATATAATTAATCTTTTAATCCTTTAAAATAGTTTTTTTAAAATATCAAAAGAGGTTTATAAATTCTACAAAATTTATTTTAAGTCAACTATATGATGAAGTTTAATATCCAACTTTTAGTTTTTCAAAAAAATTTTATTTATTATATATAATAAATATTATCAATTTATTCAATTATAATTATAAAATTCTATAAAAATATCAAAACGATTTTATAAAATTCCACACAAATTATCCTAAGTTTATAAAACAATAAACATTCCAGAAATGGTTTTTATTTCTGAAAAATCATTTATTTAATATTTTTAATCGATTTTTGTTATTTTAATCATAAATAAATCATAATAAATTCATTTTTTGTTATTTTTGCATCAAAATTTCACATAAATTATTATTAATCATTTAGATCTGAAAAATAAATTTTTGATTCGAAATTTGTAATTTTTAATATTTTTAAATACTAAGTCTATATTTTGTCAAATAACTATTAATATATTATATATTCATTAATTAAGAAAATAATTTTATAAAAATTATTTTCATATTTACTACTTTTTAATACAACCATCTTTAATTGAGAATTGCCAAAAACCCTTTTCTATTAATTATTTCTTTATTTAATTATGTAATTAACAATTATACTAAATTAATTACAAATCAATTATCTATCCCCAAATTAGGAACCCTAGAATACCTTTGGAATAGAAAACTTAGACTTTCAAGTTTTCCCAACACTTATATTATTGCCTTAAACATAGGGTGATACTTGGATACTTTCGAGCCACATTTATTCTTTATCAAGGGATTCAATTCTAGTACTAAGGTGAGTTTACATAGCCCGTTTTTCTGTTTTACATTTTGGGGTGAAACATGTTTAAACATTTTATACACTAGCATTTACTCATTCGTACATTGTTGAAACTTATACACTATCATTTACTCATTCTCTCATTTGACTGTAACAGAAAGACACAGTACAATCATTAACATTGATCAAGCCGCCTGTTTAGATTATAGCGCTATAGGTCTGACAAACCCATCCCCCCGCATAAATTCAGGGATGATCGAAAACAGTAACAACATTTAACTAACTTGCGAGTTAGGCCTCAGTCGACACAAGGTTTGATTGTACAAAGACGCATTATTATATGTCGGACTCATATTCTATCATTATTATACTTCAACTATGATTGCAATATAACATATTGCTTTCAACTATATGCAAAACCTATGTATTCTCACCAACTTTTGTTGATCCAAAATATTTTCAAACTTAACATGTTTCAGGTTCTACTTGCTTGAAGATTTGAGTTAATGCTTGAAGATATGTACATAGTATTTATTCACTTTGATGTACGAATTCTTGTAGAACAATTGTATGTAATTTATTTAAATCATTTAATGAAATTTATTATTCACCATGAGCTACTGAACAATCATCGATACGTGACATCCCGATGTTTCCGCCATCGGTTGGGGTGTTACAACATTTGTTGATCTTGTGACATTTATTTACGAGAGGAGGCAACATTAGTTCAACTTAAAGAATTGCAATTACGAGAGCATGGACTAAAATTCTGGAATGAAGATCATACATCAACGATTCAACTTAAAGATTTTCACGTCAAGTGATCAAGAACGCAAATCATTGACTACAAAACTTTGAGCAACTTCCTTAGAAGATTGACACCATCATTTAAATGATACATATTCAAATGAGGGGGAGTATCATACAAGTTGCACTCTTTTTCCTTTAACTAAGTTTTGTCCCATTGGGTTTTCTTAGTAAGGTTTTTAATGAGGCAACATACCAGATCCAGAAGTATCAGGAAGAGTAATACGCCCTGCACTCTTTTTCCCTTAGCTGAGGTTTTGTCCCACTGGGTTTTCCTGGCAAGGTTTTTAACGAGGCAACATCACCAAGCGTATACTTTATTATTTTCTTATATCACGTGGATAGTCAAGGGGGAGGGTTATAAATAAGTTATTATGATGACTATCCACATTCCAACTCCCATCTCTTTATATCCTATTCATTAATGTAAGAGCCTTATAAATAGAGGCTTCATGTAATTGTTATGATACACATAAATAAGAATGAATCATTCCATTCTCTATTATCTCTAATCCATGTTCTTATATCTACATATCTTGTATGTTAGTTGCTAATAGACCGTTGTTCTACAACAACAAACATTCAAATCTTCAAATTTTAAACTATAAACCTACTATAAACACATCTTCAAACCGAAATGGACAAGAATTCGGATGATTGTTACTCACAACTCTATATTTCATTACGGAAGACAGGGGGTTTGGTACCAGTACGAAATTTGACCACAATCTTAGCCAAATGTCACCCCCTCTCCGGATACGCAATCACAAGATGTCGGCCAACAAAAGCGTGGACAAAAGAAGGGCGGGAGAGGTGGAATTTCAAGAAAGCGACCCAAACGGCCGAACAAGATACACGTCCAAAACGGCAAGCAACACGGTGGACAAAAGAAGAGAAAATAGCGTTGTGTCGTGATTGAAATTTTCGAAGATCGACAAGTCGGTATATAACTTTAGAGTAAAGATCAAATACAAAGTGTTTTTCGGTGAGAATTGTGAGAATCAAAGGGGGTAAAAAAATTTTATTTTTTGTTTTAGAAATTTTTTTTCCCATATGCTTAAACATACTTTCTAGATGAATAATACAAAAAAAAAAATTAGAAATTTTTTTTAGCGTAATTACGTCATTAAAGTAAATACATTAGTTTACACTAGAGTAATTATGTAATTACTCTACACGTAATTACTCTACACCATTTTTTTTAGTTTTCAATACTATAATACGTGTTTAACAATATGGGAAAAAAATTCGAAAAAATAAATAAAAAAAATACCCTCCTTTGATTCTCACAGTTCTTACCAAAAAACACTTTGTACATGATCTTTCCCCTATAACTTTATATATATATATATATGTATAGGTCTTGTACGATGTCTAAGTTTTGTGAGAGGGATAAGAAGGAATGTAGATGCGGCACGTGACATAGATTAAATTAAATTCCATGGGCATAACAGTAAATTCATGATAAATCTAATTAGTTTCATGATTAATCTAATTATGGAAAGACAATGCATTTATAAATACTGAGAAAAACTAAGGTAGCGTTTGTTATGCAGGAATGAGAGGCGGAAATGGAATGGAGTATTACGATGGAATGAAAAAAAAGGTGTTTGGTTGGTCAAGTAATGGAATCATCCATTACCTCCTCCATTTCATTCCCTCTAAAAACCCCAAAATTCATTCCATCCAACCTCTTGTTTTTTTTCCATTTCATTCCCTCTGTCACCCTTCATCACACTGATCACCACCACCACCTACCTCTACCACCCATCACCACCACCACCCATCGCCACCACCACCACCTGATGCCACCACCGCCACTCACCGACCACCACTACCACGCACCGTCGCCGTCCACCGCCACCCATCGACCACCGCCATCACCGACCACCACCACCACCGCCGACCACCGTCACCCACCACCAACCACCAACCACCACCACCACCTAAGCACCGATCGCCACCACCGACACTCTCCGTCACCGACCATCGCCACCCACCGACCACCACCGCCACCACCAACGCCGCCACCACTCATTGTCGTCGTCACTTCCTGTCGCCACCCACCTCCACCGACCTCCATCACCGCTACTATCACCACCAAACGTCGCCACCCACCACCACCATCACCCATCGTCGTCGCCGCCACCGACCACCACTACCACCACCATGGTCACTGCTGCTGCCACCACCCACCAGCCACCACAACCTCTGCCACCACCAACCATCGTCGTCGACACCCGCTGCCAACAGCCACCACTCACCACCGCCAATTTTATTCCTTTGTCTTTTCCTACATACCAAACAATATAAAGTAATGATTCATTCTATTCTTACGTGTAACCAAACAAAACCATGGAATGGTAATCATCCATTTCATTCCTTCATCCATTCCATTACCTTCTCTATTCCATTCCCTCGTTCATTCCATTACCCTATACCAAACAGACCCTAAGGATTTTGTTTTGCGATCCTAACTAATCAGTGAGTTCAAACACACTTTAATAATCACGTAACCATGATGATAAAACACACTTTAATAAACAATATTAACCAATCAAATATGTAAGACCCGTGTCAAATATAACAAAATTTCACTAAGATTTACATCAAAATTTCGGGTTCAAATTTCATTAATAATCAATTGTTTTTACAAAAAGCCTTTCAAAGGTTGCCATTTCAAAAATATTGGATAACTAATTCTATATATATTAAACGTAGAGAAAATTTGAACAGTATAATGGCACTATTGTAATTTTTTGTTTTTTTAGGTCATTTTGTATTATTCTACACAATCAAACCTTTTGTCCTCTCTATCTTCTTCTTTCAGTTATATTTAACTAATGACACATGAACCCAGGATAACATGAATACGGAAGCATAAGGTACGTATACGTTTGAACTCACTGATTAGTTAGGATTGCAAAACAAAGGTGTTGTTTGGTCTCATTTGGTTGCAAATGTGCAACCCCATTTGGCTTAGTTTCCGCCCGACTTATCAAAGAACACTAGCGTACCCATTCAGGCTTTGAAGTTTTGCCTTTAACCGACCAAAATGTGGTTTTTGAGGTGCGTAAAGGCTAGATGATGTGACTGTTTTAGAATAGCGAATTTAGTCCTGTTTTGTGGTATATATGCAAGTCCTAGGATGGAAACTAAGTTAATATAATGTACATAGGTTGATATGTGACATTGAGAACTTGTATGCGATGGAAATTGTTAGAACATGTCCTACTAGGCGATAGGACGATATGTTAGCATATGTGGATAAATTGAATAGATTATGTGAATCTATGTGACTTTTGACTCGTAAGTTGATTACTTGAATAATTTCCATAAAGTTTAGGCGTTCTTTATGTAATATGAGGTTTACTTAGAATTGCCGCGTTTTGGTAGAAAACGGTTTTTTATGGAAAACGAGTCTTAAATGTAGTAACTATATGAACTTATATGCTACATGCGTATGTTTGATTATGATGGATTGATAGGTTTACTAAGTCGAGTTGTGTGGAATTTGACTTGAAATGATATATGTGTGAACATATAAGTGTAAACCTAAGGATCGGGTAATTAGACGCGATATTCATGTATGTGAGGTCTAAAACTTAACCATTCGTCAAGATCACCAATGGGTCCATGGGGTGAGGGTTTATGAAAATTCAAATCTCTTTAACTAAACTAAGTTGAGGGAAATTTGGTGAATAATTTGGACAAACTTAGAATGTTTGCTAAAATAGCCCTTTGGATAATAGGGTATGTTAGAAACGGATTGTGGTTTGGACTAGGATTGCTTGTTGCTACGCTTGAGATGAGTTTCACGACCCCTTTTCTTTTTAAATGTTTTTGAACGTTTTATAACGGGGGATTAACATGCTTGTATGATGGGTAGACTAGAACTATATAAAAAATATGATGGCATTTGGTATATGCACGACGTGTGCGTCTAGGATGCCCGTCTATCCCTTCGGGAGGATACTTCCATGCAGTTCTTAATCATTAGCTCTTGGTTTAGAGCTGTGATTATGTAAGTGGATCTATTGGATTTGATGCCCCCTCTTAGAGCATATTCTATTAAAAGTTCCCCGCGGAGGTCAATTTGGGGAAGAAATGTTGTGGTTTGCTTAAGAGCCTTAGGTTGCGATCATGCTTGTATGACCTAGCTAGTCTACTTGGTTCTCAGTTTAGTCATACTCGATCATACACTTTTAAACAAGGAAATATGTGTATTTGCCTTAAAAACCTGTGAACTCACCAATATTTTTGTTGATATTTTTAAGCATGTTTTTCAAGTACTGATGCATAAGGGTCGAGAGTGATGGTTTGGTACGCACTACTTATGGACATGATTATGGGACCATAAAAACTTTTAAGGCTATGCCTTTGGTTTTGTAAAACAATATTTACTTTTATTTAACTTCATCGTGGTTGAACATGTTTTTAAACTTCTTTGACTTTGGAACTTAAATATGCTTAACTAGAGGGTGGTTGCAAGATGTCCATGCGTAATATTTGTGTGATTTGCTAAACTATTATGGTAACAACTTCCGTTACCTCATGACTTGTTTTCCGCTGTGCGCTGTCAGGGTGTGACAGAGGGCATGAGACAAAAAAAAAACAAACAAACAAACAAAGGAGAAAAGTAAAAATATATTATGTATTAGTAAAACAGTATTATTTTTTCAAATAAAATAACAAAAGCTATCGTATAACGTTTAATACCGTTCAAAAAAAGTATAATGTTTAATATCATCTAATTAATATCAAAAATTTTAAAATATTAGTGTGTAAAAACAATTTTCCTTTTTTTTCAAAGTAAAAGTAAAAACAATTTTCCTTATATAAAAGTATAAATTTGAAAAAAAAAAAAAAAAAAAAACAAGATTATGTGTTAATAATAATGTCGTCATTATCATCATCATACTCAGTTAATCCCACCAATAGCAAAAGCTAAGGTAGAATCTGAGCAAGGTAAGATGTAGACACCCTTACCTCTAACCTGTCGGAATAGAGAGGCTGCTTCCAGTGAGAACCCTGGCTCAATAGTTGTTTTGTATCAATTAAGCCTTAGACAATAAGGCACATAACACTTAGCAATCGGGACAAACCCGATTGGTGCATGTACCCCATTGTCTTTTGGCTATCAACGTCACCACCTGATACATGATTAACCTTTCGTCATTTTTAACGTTATTTTCACGAAATTAGTAAAAATAACGTTAAAATTAGTGTAACTTTACTTTTGCCCCCCGGGAGCCACACATATATACATTATATGTGCACAGCCGTGAGCGGGGCGTAGTGTTAATAATAATGTGTTATGATTAAATACAAAGTGAAAAAAAAAATAGGAAGTCGTAAGAAGGGTATCATATGGAGTCCGATTGAACTAATTGAAGCGATATTTGAATCGTCTCATCGAACTCTAAGATCTTAGAGCATTCACAGCCCGTCCCCCATCCCCAACCATATAATCTAAGGAAAAATAATAGTTTTCTAAATTTGCCACTCAGTTTTTCAAATTCTTTCACATCCTATTCCCCATTCATATCCTCTATAAGTTTTTTTTATTATTATCTTATTTCTTTACAACCAACATCAAACCAATCTACCTTTCATTTGTATTATTTTATTATTATTAAATGATATGGGGGAAGTATGGAAGACCCCATATATGATGGCTCAACATAGGTTTTTTGTAAATTTTAGAAATAGGGTATGAGGAAAAGGGTTCGGATGGAGGGAGTTTTTTATGAGATTTTCTTAAATTTTAAGAATGGGGAAAGCAATGGGGGATGGGTTGTGAATGCTCTTAGTATTTAGGATTTCAATTTTTTAGATTTTTAGCTTGTAGAGAATTTGTGTTATATCATTGTCTTTTACGTTGCATTGTGTCTTTTCTTTATTTTCAGAATACATTTCATTGTATCTTTTTTCTTTGGCATTGTGTTATATTTATTGGCATTGTGTTATATTTTATAACTCATTATATTATATTTTATGATCTACTGTGTCTCTATGTATTATTCTCACCCTTCTCATTCTTATTAAACTACATAGGATAATTTAACCCTTAATAATACCATTTCTTAATTATGTTTTCCAATTTAAAACCATTATCATCATTAGAGGTGGCAAAATCAAGGTTTTCAGAACCGGACTGGACGTCGAACCGGACCCCGGCCGGTTCACCGGTTCGATCGGTCCGACCGGTCCAACGAACCGGCCCAAAAACAAAAAAAATTTAAAAAAAAATAAAAAAAATACAAAAAACCGGTCCAACCTCCCGGTTTTCCGGTCCGACCTCCCGGTTTTCCGGTTCGACCGGCCGGTTCACCGGTCCGAAGCCGGTTCACTGCACCAGCGGTCCGAACACCCGAACCGGACCGGTCCAGGCCCCGGAGCCTGGTCCGACCGGTCCGACCGGCCGGTCCGGTCCGATTTTCAAAACCATGCGCAAAATGGGTAGGTTGGGTTTGGCTTGGTTGATGGGTTAGGATGGGTTTGGGTCAAGATGGTAAATTAAAAAAATAGGTTAGGATGGGTTAGGTCATGATGGGTTTGAGTCTGAATGGTTTGAATTAAGATAGGTTCACATCAAAATAGATTAAAATAAAAAAAAAATTAAAATAACAATAAAAAGTTAAAAATCTAAAAAGTAAAAAAAAAAATAAAAAAAGTGAAAACAAATAAAAACCGAATAAAAAACAAATTTAAAATTAAATTTGTTTCGACTCGACCGGGCCCGGTAACGACCCAGACCATTTCAACCTGACCCGACGAGGACGGGCCCGGTAGCGACCTGGACCGTTTTGACCCGACCGAGCACGGTAACGCCCCAGACCGTTTCAACCTGACCAGTCCCGTAGCGACCCCGACTGTTTCGACCCGGTCGGGCCCGGTAGCGACCCGGACTGTTTCGACCCGACCGGGCCCGGTAACGACCCAGACATTTTCATCCTGACCCGTCCCGTAGCGACCCGGACTGTTTTGACCCGGCCGGGCCCGCTAGCAACCCGGACCATCTCGACCCTGTCGGGCCCGCTAGCGACCTGGACCGTTTCGACTCGACCGGGCCCGGTAACGACCCAGACCGTTTCAACTTGACCCGACCCAGACGGGCCCGGTAGTGACCCGGACCGTTTTGACCCGACCGAGCGCGGTAACGCCCCAGACCGTTTCAACCTGACCCGTCCCGTAGCGACCCCGACTGTTTCGACCCGATCGGCCCCGGTAGCGACCCGGACCGTTTCGACCCGAACGGGCCCGGTAACGACCCAGACCGTTTCAACCTGACCCGTCGTGTAGCGACCCGGACTGTTTCGACCCGGCCCGGCCCGCTAGCAACCTGGACTGTTTCGACCCGGACCGTTTCGACTCGACCGGGCCCGGTAACGACCCAGACCGTTTCAACCTGACTCGACCCGGACGGGCCCGGTATTGACCCGGACCGTTTTTACCCGACCGAGCGCGGTAACGCCCCAGACCGTTTCAACCTGACCCGTCCCGTAGCGACCCCGACTGTTTCGACCCGATCGGGCCCGGTAGCGACCCGGACCGTTTCGACCCGAACGGGCCTGGTAACGACCCAGACCGTTTCAACCTGACCCGTCCTGTAGCGACCCGGACTGTTTCGACCCGGCCCGGCCCGCTAGCAACCTGGACTGTTTCGACCCGGCCGGGCCCGCTAGCGACCCGAACCGTTTCGACTCGACCGAGCCCGGTAACGACCCAGACCGTTTCAACCTGACCCGACCCGGACGGGCCCGGTATTGACCCGGACCGTTTTTACCCGACCGAGCGCGGTATCGCCCCAGACCGTGTTAACCTGACCCGTCCCGTAGCGACCCCGACTGTTTCGACCCGGTCGGGCCCGGTAGCGACCCGGACCGTTTCGACCCGACCAGGCCCGGTAACGACTCAGACCGTTTCAACCTGACACGTCCCGTAGCGACCCGGACTGTTTTGACCTGGCCCGGCCCGCTAGCGACCCGGACTGTTTCGACCCGACCAGGCCTGATAACAACCCAGACCGTTTCAATGTGACCCGTCCCGTAGCGACCCTAACCGTTTCGACCCGGCCGGGCCCGGTAGCGACCCATACCGTTTCGACCCGACCTGGCCCGGTAACGACCCAGACCGTTTTGACCTGACCCGTCCTTTAGCGACCCGTACTGTTTCGACCTGAGCGATCCTGTTAGTAACACGGACCGTTTCGACCCGACTGGGCCCGTCAACGACCAGAGCATTTCGATCCGAACGGGCTGGTCAACAACCCAGACCGTTTGCACTCGATCAAACCCGCTAACGACTCGAACCGTTTCGATGACATCGGTCTCGTTAACGACCCGTGTTATTTCGACATTGCCGTCCGTTTACAACCCGAACGGTTTCGAACTGACTGGGGTGATCAACAAATGCAAAAAAATATAATTTTTTGTTTTTAATGACATTGATTTCTATTAATGAGTTTTAATTCAGATTTGTATATGGTTATCTAAAAATACCCATCTTGACTCATTTGTTTTTTTTTACATACCCATCCTGACCCACTTACTTATTTCCTATAATTAAAATTACCCATCCTAACCCCCTTGAAAATTATACTAAACCCATTTTAACCCACAAGACCAAATTTTAAACCCAAAACAACCCAAACTTAACTTGATGGGTTGAAATTGTCAGGTCTAATCATCATTATCTGGGTTACCCACAGGTGTAGTTCTTTTACTTGATTCAATCTTTTTACATACACGTTTAAAAAAACATGAATACATGATATATATTTTAACGTATGTGATATTCTTTTAAAGGAAAATGGATTTATTTTAATCAATATCCTCAATGATTTGCATCCGTCACTGAACAATCTGGGTGATCACAACGTCTGCTACAAGGGCCTGTTTTTGCTTTCGAAAACAATATCATTCATAAAACTAAAACTGAAAAAACAAGATAAAATGCACAATTTAATCAAACTTCTAAACCAGGTCTGATGAAACCCATCACATAACCCTATCCTTAATGTTTAATCACAACAGTATTGTGTTTATGGGGTGTGTATTTGGGTCCGTTGTGTGTTCAGGTATAGGTGTTGTGTCTGTGCGCGCTAGCGCATGTAAAAACACCCACGAAACAAAGAAAGAAAGAAAGGCACATAAAGCATATTGGCCCGAATCAGTAATCGAGTACCAGATCATCAAGCCAAATACCGGTACAGCTTCCTATCATCTTTGTCCCTTTCTAAAAACTCCCTTTCAATCAGTGACTCGATTCGTTTCTTTATCAAAACCGGGTTCGGTAGAAACCTGGCCTGCAGTTGCTTTGTCACCTCAGCCACAATATTGTTGTGATCTAATACTCGTCTCGCTTTCATGATCCTAACAATCGCCGCTTCAATTTGAGGTTTTCGGTCCTCCTCGACTTTTTGTCGCGTCTCCTGCTTTTCAGGTTCGGATTCCTTCTGTGCCACAACGGTGCCGATCTTCACTTTATAAAACTTGCTTGAAAACTTGTCGTTGAAATAAAACGTGTCATGTCCGCCAATGTCTTTGCTCATTGGTTCTTTCTTAAGCACGTTTTTTCCCTTTAGCACAGGCTAAAGACTGCAAGCACCGTTTCAGATCTACAGTTGGGATCTCAGTAGCCTGTTCGATTTCTGAATAACTCAACCCGTCTGCATTGTTGAACAGCATAAGAAACACACATTTGGTAAGTTGAAACATTAAGTTCGTGTTTTTGGCCTCCAGCGAATATTGCTTTAATATCGGCCGACCCCATGTTTGTTTGCCAGGTCAGCCTGCGCCCATTGTGGCTTCTGAGGTAATACGTCTTGAACTTGTCACACACAGTTAGGATTTCAGGTGGTAGGTTGCAAGTAGGGGTTAGTTGAGTCGGCCAAGAACCTGTTGTGAGGACATGGACTGCGAGTGTGGGCCCGTCACCTAACTCATGTCCCATTGCTGTGTAAAACCCTTGCATTGTATCATCAGATGTTTTCATATCAGTAAACATACCTTCCAGTTTTGATGTAAATTGATACCGCATTCGGTTTTCAGCTTCAAAATCAAACTTCTCTCTGCATCTTCTGACACACTCTTATTAGAAAGAAGCCTTTTCGCCAAGTGCTGTTTATAATACTTTTCGAAAACGTCTTTCTCTTGAAGATAACGGAAAAGCATCATTACTTTGTCTAGTATGATTTCAACATCCTCTTCACTAACCCCTTTCAAACCTTTTCTTAGCTTATCATCCACAAACAACGATATAAATTCCGGGGACCGAGTATTCAAGTTAATGAAATACTCAAAGGATGAATTCAACGCGTTTTGGAACATTTTATCATTGTTGAATGAAAGATTGATGACCTTATCAAGCTTATCTTTTTCATCCAAAAGACGTTGTACGAAGTCCACAGGATCTTTTAGCCTTTCAGGATCAGTCACTAATTGCTTACCTGTTTCCCGAATGTGTGATGTCATCACGTCCCTTACTAAAGACAGCCCGTTTGGCACTCTACGGAACAAATTATACATTCTACACAAATCCTCATATTTATCATCCACAAGCATATTAACTAACCCTGAATTCTCCATGTGTACTAATCTAGTCATCTGGCTTTCTATCACCTCTTTTTCCACCACATTTGTTATCTTAACTTCACTTTTTGCATCCAAATAATGTGACACACGTTCTATCTCCTCGTTTAACCGTTTTCTCAGCTTTCTTCAAGTAATCCCCACAGTCACAACTTTCAATAAACAGTTGGGATTCACAACGGTAAAAATCAGCTGAAACAGCAAGAAACGGTTTTTCAAAGTCTTCTTGGTAAACCGAAGCGCCTAAATCCATCAGCATTTTGACCACGTTTCTCATTAAAACCCGGTTAATGACTTCACCATCCCTTTCTCTCTGCACGAATTCCAGGAGTCTGTCTTTAAGTCTTCTTTGGATCTTGACTGTGTGAACGATATGATCCCTCCATAAATTCAGCCCAAGCTCGTGAACTGGAGTTTTATGCGTACTAGGGATAAAAGTTCTGTCCATGTACATTAAAATGTCTCGTATCATTTGTAATGCTTTGTTGTGTTCTGTCCATTTCCTGTCTAGTTCTTCTAGAAACAAAGCCCCCTGACAAGCTTCTATTGACACAGCTATTTCTTTAAAATGAGAAGTCATGGTTGATACAAGCCCAGAGTAGAGTTTTTCTCCAAACTTATGCAGTACCATATTGTAGGCATTCCTGAAATTATAAAACACGCTTAAACGTCATCAACTTTTACCTTTTAGACATCAATCATTCTATCTAAAGTCAATTTTTTTAGCAGATCAATGACAATAGCATAGTATTTCTTTATTTAGTACCGTTAGAATACACTGTTAATGCATGCTTTTGACTAGCTTTAAATGAGAGATCAGTAAATGCGGCACATGCCACATACGCATTTATATGGGTATATTTGATATTGTATAGGTAACTATGATTTTATGAATGTTTCGTCAAAACTTGGTATTACATTATATTTAGTCAACAAAGAACCATAATATCAATTATCAAATATACACATTTTCAAATTTCGGACATTTATACCTAATACCATCCCTAAAACCTTGCACGAGGATATGAGATTTTAGAGTGTAAGGAGAAAGAGAAGGGTATAATGGCCATTTTATATATTGTAATTATTGAAATAGGTACATATGAAAGCTTAGGTATCATGAATGAGTATATCTTATATTAATCTCTTTGACTGGCAAAAAATGATATTATGCAAGCTCCCTCAAAACTTGGCATAGTATCATCATATTTACCTAACAAAATCATAAATATCAATATACATCTATTTTCAATTTTTTTTTTTTTTTGCCATTTATACCTCTTCCTTAAAAACCTACATTAGGATATGGATATCTGGAGTATAATGAGAAAGAGAAGGAAATAATGATCATATGATAAATTGTATTTAACCGAATGGGCATGCATGAAATTTAGAATATTCTGAATGGGTATATTTGATAATAATATTTCGATTGGGTAAACATGATATTGTGTATGTTCCCTCAAATTTAGATATTATATCAGATTTACCCCACAAAAAATCTTAATATAAAGTATAACCATTTTTTAATTTTGACATACATCCTTCCTTTAAAAAGTGTATTAAATGAAATGGGTATACAGCAAAACTACATATAAAAAGGTGTCTATATACACATAAACTGAAAATTACATATAAAATCTCAATCCGATTAATCCCGATTAATCGCTAGTCGGTATCCCACCGGCCGACTAGCGCCTAGCGATTCTTACAACACTGGTTAGCTCATCTCCATTCTCCTCGACTATTGCCTCCCGAACTTCTCCACTTCTGTGAACTCGTCTCTTCTGCCAACTCATGTTCTCTCCGGCCTGCTGCTCACAGAGCCATACTTCATACCTCCTAACTCACACAGCCATACTAGACAGTTGAGTGTTGACAATACATTTTCTTTACTCGCGTTCTATTCTTTTCTCACTCTTCTTATTTGTATAATTGTATGATGTTTTGTGCAAAGTCCAAACTCTTATGTCGGTATCCATTTTTAACCGAGGTATTAATTTTTGCGCTAGGTGTTGTATACTTGTATCTGATAACTCGTCCCTTTTTATTTATTGTTTGTAACTTTGTATGATGTTTCTTATCTGTTAGTGTTGCTTTATATCTGATGTTCTTCATTTCATCAACTTGTTCCGGACTTCCAGCTAATAATTTCTGAGCTTCTGTACCTGGTAGTGTTGCTTTTTGAGTTTCTAACATTCTGTATCTGTTAAGAGTTGCTTTTTTTCCCGCAAACTTCCAGTTATTTGTTTCTGATGTTCTGTTTCTGATTTTTTGTAGGTTTGTAATCTGATTGTGAGTTTCTAAGTTTGTGTCTTCATTTCATTAATGGACCCCACTATAAATGTTTTGAGTAATAATCTGGTTGCGCTTTATATTATTACCCAGACGGCCAGATTATACAGACTTCTTTCTTTCATTTTGTGCCACTTGTGGTATGTTATAAATATAAAAGTTAGTATTTAAAGTAGATCTATATACACACATAAGCAAAATCAAGTCTACCAAGTTAATGATTTAAGTCACATACTCACATATTCAATCTTATCAATGACTAGACATAATTTAATGGCCTTGTGGGTGAGAATCACATGCACGTTAAAAGGGGATACAAATTAAAAGTAAATAAGTAACGCAAATCATAAAATATATAGATTATTTCAACCACTTGAACGTAAGAGCTTTATTCAGATACAGGACGGAAGGACCACTGAAGACTACAATTCTAACATTGAAAGAAAAAAAACCCTTTCAACATCAACGTATCGAATTCATATAAATTACCCCCATCAATTTAATTAGTGAATCTACAATAGTACTATAGTAGTAGAGAAGCCATGACCTAAAACCCTGTTTTAAATTCTATATTCAAACCTTTAAATTCAAGTGCAAGTGTGCAGCCTATAATATATTCAAGACAAATTGAATAACCTATAAAGAGTATTTGAGGACAACACTGACTGATGCATAAACAATATATGAAGGCATGAAGCAACATATAAAAACTCCTACCAGCCAGATAAGAACATGCATGAAAATTGGAAGGAAAAATTACACAATGCTATAACTCAAGTGTGATTGGTCCAGAAATTAAGTCCTATTTATCTTGTCCAATATCATGCTGTAGTTAACAAACTCATCGCCGACAAGACCCTACTAAGATTCTACTTAGCAAATGGATAGAAATTTGCAACCAGATCTCACCCTATGATTTTTCGAATCTTCATGAAAGATTACGCCTGAAAGTGTATATCACAAAATCAGGCATTAAAGCTCATAGAAACGATGCATCTTATCTTATCTCCATTTCCTACTTAGGTATGAAATTCATTATACGTTATTAAAGTCCTTATATCGGTAAACCATCATACAGGCCGTATGGATCATATCACATGTCACGTCAGTCATTTCTTGTTAGGTCGTACTATCATCCCGCCAGCATGACACGCATGGGAGGCTTTGGAGTGGGCCAGGGAGGCCAACCGGCTAGGGTCCATAAATCTCGGGGCACATTTATAGCATTGATCGTACATAAAATTTAGTTTAAATTACTTAATTAGTTAAAGCTAAAAGGGCATATTTTTAACGTCAGTACGTCACGGATAGGGCACTTAAATCCTGAGGGATGCCGCTGATGACACGTGCAAGACACCCCCCTTATACCAACCATATAAAACAAAATTATCTTGTTATACAGCCGATACGGCGATTGGTGTCCAATTATCACATAAGCCTATCAAATCCAGTCATATAATTAAAAAAAGTGCATACCTAACAGAGTTTACTAACATCAAACGTCCAATCAACATAACACACACAGAAACCCTAAACAAACCGATGTTGTCTTCCTTCAATTCATCAAATTAACGATACAGGAAACGTATTATATTATTATTAAGTTAAATTAATTATAAATTAAGGAAGAGAATAATAATAATAATCGATACCTATAAAGCTCCTCAAAACTAAGGCCACTAGCGTTATGATTATAAATCTCATGAATCGCATGCTCCAAGATCTTCCATGTCTTGTCGGCATACTTTGGATCCACAACCACTCGATGTTTAAACGCTTCGATCTGGAAATTCTTCTCTTCTGTGAACTCATAATCGATTTCTCTTTAAAACTTTTCCCCAATTTTTTTTTCTTCTCTTCTTCCAAACCCTAATTTGATTGTTCGTAAAAGTTATTATTATGATCTGATAAATTTGTTTGTTCACACACGTCTTTATTAATTTAAACCAGTTTGGTACAAGTCTATTTATATATACCCCAAACGGTAAATAGTCACTCTATTTTATGATTTTATCCTTTTATTAAAACAATAAATTTTAGATTTGGGTTCGGATTTGGATAAGGATCGGCTTATGTGGTGGAGAGAGGGGAGGGGATACGTGAGTGACGGTGGCGCTTGTAAAGAATTGTGAGAGAGATGGCCTAGAGAGTGCTTGTTGAAATCATGTTGGACTTGTCGGACGTGTAAAGATAGGTTGTTGTTCGTTAATTGTGATGAAGATGAGCTTAGGTTAGGTGATTTTAGTTCTAAAATTTGTGTAACTGTGTAAGCTAGTAGATTTGGTGGTTTTTATAAAACTAAATACCATAAAAAATTAGGTGAATAAAAATATGATAGTTATAAAAATAAATTAACAATGAATAACTCAATAATAATAATAATAAATTAATAAATTTAATAAAATAAAATAAAATAAAAAAGTGTATGTGTAGATGATTATAGAAAGATAAAAATACTAGTTGAATGCAAAATTTAACTCACTATTTTAATGCTCACACATGTTATTAGTTAAATGTTAAATACCTATAAACTGCGTTTAAACATTAGTGATTATACCAAATGTAATAATCATTCTTTAATACTTTAAACTGAATGTCGTTACTGTAACAAACCTAAACTGTATCCATCGAATTCTTCAAACCCGCCTCCTTAATATACAAAACGATGTATGTCTTTTTCTTGAATTTAATTTTGCGCAGATAAAAATAATAATAATAATAATAATAATAATATTATTATTATTATTATTATTTTATTATTATTATTATTATTATGTAATTTAAAAAAAAATATTCTAGTAGCTATAGTTGATTACTTGATTAGTTGGGTCAGGGTGGGCCAAACGAAAAGGTATAGTATGATTAGGTTTATAGACACATCAAGTTGGAGTACTAATTTCGATATTAACATTGGGCTATGCTAGCCCAAAGCCCCAAGCAGGGGCGGAGCATTAAGGGGTGGGGAGGGGCGGCCGACCCCCCCGAATTTTCGCTCAGAAGTTTCGAGTATATAGTTTTCGTATGGAATTTTTTTTGGTATATACGGTTTCGACTCCCCGTCTAAAAAATAGTTATATAAACCAAAACTTTAACCCAAAACAAAGTAAATGTAAAGCTCAAATCCTAAAGTACTAAGCACAACAACTACATGAGCAGGATAGTAGATTCAATGAGCAAGCGATTGAGTTGTTATCTCTTAGCTACTCGAGCTTGGCTGGGTAAAAATCTCGAAACGAGCTGAGCCTTATCGAGCCCGAGCTTGAGTTTAAAACAAAGCTCGTTTACTGATCGAGCCCGAGCTCAGCCTAGCATGTGAAGTTCGCCAGGCTCGTCAAACCTTAGTGTAATATTAGGTTTATTAATATTTAATAATATTTATCCACTCATTTAAGCTTGTTTACTAGACGAGCCCGAGCCGAACTTCATTTATCGAGCTCCGAACCAATTATTTATATTACTTTTATTTAAAATATTAACTAATAGATAGTAAATGAGCCGAGCTTGAGCTCGGGCTTAACTCGGCTCGTTTGCACCCCAATCCATAATTGAATAATTCAAAAATCTTAAAGGTCGACGAGATGAACTGTAATTCTTCATCCAGGTATCAACCCTTTGTCTCATTTTTGATGTTTTAGTGTCTTTGTTCAATTGTTTGTTAAAGAATGCTTAAAACTTTTATATTTATTGTATTTAATGTTTGACTCGACCCGACCGAATCGAATCACCGACACGAACATATCACCCGAACAATAGCTACAGGAAATTAGGTCCCGTCCCGTGACCGCTGACTTCCGACCCCCCGGACCAAATTCTCAAGCTTCGCCACTGACCCCAAGGTATTCATAAGAAAATATTTTGAGATTATAAAGGTGTTAATAGGTTTTGTAATAAAACTAGTGGGATTCTTTCCATTTTGTGGTGAGAATTTGGTTGATATCAGTTGTGTTTGTTACGGTATTGACACTCAAATGGAAATTGTCACGTGTCTTACGTCAACTAAAAACAAATATTGGTTCGATTCGTTAACATATTGGTACTCCGTTGTCAACATAATTTATACCACACGTCTAAAAAATTAAGCAACTGTGTGTATTGAGCTTTTTTTCTAAAAAAAAATATTAACAAACCTGTGTCCATCAGTTTCAATATTATATAGTAACAAGCCTTACCTATATTGATAATTAACTTAACTTAGGGTAAACATTTTAATGTATCGATATTTTGCCATATTTATCGTGTATATATGATTAATAAAACGATAATTAAAATGCTTAGGAAAAAAGGCCCTGCTTAACAGTAGGGGTGTTCAAAGTCGGATTATCCGATTTTCGGATATCCGAAAATCGGATAATCCAAAATTTTAGATAGTCAATATTGGGATCCGGGTTCAGATAATCCAACGGATAATCCGAAACTTAAAAAAAATCCTTTCCTGTTATGTTAAAAGTCTAAAATCGAACCTACTTAAAACAAACATTCAATAACAACAACCTTACCTGGTAGATCCCACAATTAGCAAAGCTAAAGTAGGGTCTAGGGAGGGTGAGATGTAGGTAAACTTTACCTCTATCCTTGCAGATAGAGAGGCTGCTTGTAGAGAGACCCCGGCTCGACAACACACAATCGATAGGCAAATAACACTAAAAACTGATAATGAGCTACTGAATTTAGAAAAACATTTAAAGCGCCACGTAGTAAGACAAATGTATATATGCCTTCAAGAAACAACATAACCCATAAACACCTAAATACAATTCACCCTAACAGACCTCTTACCAGCGTAAGAAAAAGTCTAATATCCTAGAACCGCGCTACCGAAACACCCAAACCATCCTTAATAATTCTTAACTTTAATCTTGTGCCTCCACGAACCCATATCCTCAACCATGTCCTCAGAGAGGTGCATCTCTACTAAATCATGCCTAATCCGCTCATCCCAAGTCACTTTGGGTCTTCCTCTACACCTCTTTCCCTCTACAGTGGGGTTTCCACTACTCTAACTGGGCCGTCATTGGCCTCCTCTCACATGCTCATACCATATTAATCTTCCCTCTTTAATCTTGTCTGATATACTAGCTACCCCTAACATTTCCTTAATAACCTCATTTCTTATTCGGTTTATCGTAGTGTGCCCGCACATCCACCTTAGCATCCTCATTTCCGCTACCTACATCTTGCGAGTTTGAGTCTTTTTGATGGCCCAACAATTCGTCCTATATAACATAGCAGGTCTCACTGCAACCCTATAGAATTTAGCCTTTAATTTAGTTGGGAACCTTTTGTCACATAAAACCCCACTAGCAGCCTCCACCTACACCAACCAGCTTGTATGCGATAGGTGACATCACTTTCTAGCTCCCCATCCCTTTGAACAAATGATCCTAAGTACTTGAACTTTGTTGCCTGCGGACAATTTGGCTTTCAATCGTAACTTGGGTATTTTTAACGTGAGTTGCACCACTGAAACCACAAAAAATGTACTCAGTCTTAGAACGACTATCCTTAAACCCTTGCCTTATAAAGCTACACGCCAACCCTCTAGCTTCTCATTCAGACTATGTTTGGACTCCGCAACTAACACAATATCATTTGCAAAAAGCATGCACCACGGCACTGTCTCCTGAATCGACTTGGACAACTCATCCAAGACAACTGCAAAAAGGAATGGACTCAACACAAATCCTTGATGGAGTCCTACCCCCACAGGAAGGGATCAGTATCTCTTATAGACGCGCGAACACTAGTATCATTCCTACCATACATATCCTTAATTAAGTCAATATACCTCTCAGGGACCCCTCTACTCTCCAGACTGTCCCAAATTAGTTTACGTGGCACACTGTTATATGCCTTTTCAAGATCTATAAAGGCCATATGAAGATCACGCTTTTTCTCACTATACTTTTCCATCAACCACCTTAGAATGTGTATTGTTTCCGTAGTTGACCGCCCTGCCATGAAACTAAATTGATTTACAAAACCCGAGGTCTCTCTTCTAGTTCTAGCCTCAATCACCCTTTCCCATAATTTCATAGTATGACTTAACAACTTAATACCTTGTAATTCCCACAACATTGTGTGTCGCCTTTGTTCTTATATAGAGGCACCATGACACTACTCCTCCACTGCTCTAGCATTTGTTTAGATTTGAAAATACAATTGAACAAAGTAGTCAACCACGGATAATCTCTCTCTCTCTCTATATATATATATACACTATATTATAAAGCATTTGACAAGGACTTCTTAAATTTTAAGATGTACAAGTTTAATTGCTTATAATACAACAAACAATGCATATAATAACTACCTTTTGAGGGTAAAATTGTCTTTTAAACACCATATTTAATCATAAGGTAATCAAGAGTCATGAGATGTTTATGAGACCTCATGACATTTAATTCTACAATTATTTTAAACACATTAATTAGAACAAATATTGTCTAAGGCTTGATACAAAACCACTATTGAGCGGCGGTCTCACTGGAAGCAGCCTCTCTATTTCGACAGGGTAGAGGTAAGGTTGTCTACATCTTACCCTCCTCAGACCCTACCTTAGCTTTTGCTATTGGTGGGATTAACTGAGTATGATGATGATGATGATGAATTAGAACAAATATAAAAAATAATTCATAATACTACATGTTTTGTTATAATCTTTTTTTACCTACAAATGAGACCTCATGACATTCAATTCTACAATTATTTTAAACACATTAATTAGAACAAATATAAAAAATAATTCATAATACTACATGTTTTGTTATAATCTTTTTTACCTACAATTAGGTACTTTATAAAAGTTAAAGTTTTTATAAACCTGATAATACTATATATAAATTGAGAAATCGACCAATAACGAAAGTTGTGTTTTTAATCATGAGGTAACGATTTGAATTCTAAAATTACTACATATGGCTAATCTGATCTAAGCTATACTGTCACCGGATTCTATGATCGGAGAAGAAAGATTATGTTTATAATGAATTTTGAACAAAGATATTAATAAATATTCATATATAAAGGAGTAGACAATAAACAAAAAAAATTAATTAATAATAATGGCTTCTTCTTATTGAATACTTCAACTTAAGTCCACATTTCCTGCTCAAGTATATTTTTTGGTTATTTATTGAAAACCAATTGGACCGATGTTCATAATCGATTAACCAAATGGGAACAAACGAATGATTGAAACCAATTGATTTTTGAAATATTTTAATCGAAAGTTTAGGTTTTAGTTATGGCTCAATACCGAAGTGAAACCAAACAACAACTTGTACACACCCTTAAAATCACCAATTAAAGTGTTGTGGTCTCCGTCACAACGCGCGGGCACCCCACTAGTATATATATATATATATATATATATATAGGGTAGGGATCATACGAGAACCAATTTTAGGGAGAGAACTAGAGAACCATTGTCAACACAAAAAAAAAAAAACCCCCCACCTCCACCCTAAAAACCTAAACCCACCCACCTCACTCCCTAAAAACCTAAACCCCCATTCCCCACACCGCGCCAACCCCCCCCCCCCCCCAATTGTGAAATGCACTTGTGCACTAACCCCACACCCCCTAAAACCAAAACGCTCCATCCCATCCCCCCTAAAAAGATACCCCTCTTCCACCATACCCAAAAAATAAACCCTAAAGCTAAACCATCAAAAAACTTAAACTATAATAGTGAAATGCACATGTGCATGTAGTACAATTATCTTATTTTATAGTTTTATATAGAGGTTTTTTTAAGTTTATTTACCAACAACCCCAAAAAAACCTAACCCCATTCCCATCATACCTAAAAACTAAACCCAAAAGTCAAACCCATGAAAAAAAACCTAACTATAATAGTGAATGCACTTCGCGTTTATTTAAAGATCATTGAATAATTTTTTTTCCACCTTATATATCATATCACGTCCATTTAATGATCATTTCATTATGGCAATTGATAATTTATTCAAAAGTGTGCTCTAATAGTGAAATGCACATGTGCATAAGACCTGACGTAATTATGACGTAAAAAGGCCATTTTTTTGTTTTTTTTTAATTTTTTTTTTGCATTTTTTTTTGCAGAAAGATTAACACTAAAAAAACATTTTGGTGGTTTTTACTTTTTTTTAGGTTATATAATTTTTTATTATTTTTTTTTATTTTTTGGTGGAGGGGTTTTTGTGTTCACACTTGGTTATTTGGTTCTCTCCCTAAATGGTGGTTCTCAAATGATCCAAATCCTATATATATATATATATATATATAGGATTCGAGAAAGGCATATTATGTTAATTTAATGTTTGGGTTAACTTGAAATGGATTAAATATATAGTATAAATATAAATAATATTATATATAAAATATATAATTTTTTTTAATATTTTGGATTCGGATAATCCGATTATCCGAATTTTTTTAAAAATAGGATCCGAATCCGAATTCGAGATTTCGGATTATCCAAAATTCTGACATGAAACGTTCTTTTGACAATCGAAAGTTTGTACAAGTGCCCAACGGGTTGTATAATTCTAGTCGACAACATATCATATATGAAATGAAGTAGTATCAATAACAATTATCTTACTATTTTAAATATATATATATATATATATATATATATATATATATATATTTGAAGCATTAACATGTTACCTGTTGGGAATCAAGGTATCGTATACACAACGGAAGCGGTTTATATATTTAACGAAAACGGATTATATATACAATTATATATAATAGCCGATTTATATATATAAAATTGTTAGTTAATTTTATTAATCCGATTAATAAAATATTCCAATCAGGATCTCAGTTAAATGGTATAAACAAATAAATAATAAACAACCATAGGGGGTTTAGTAATCAACCTTTGACGACTACACCGGAATTGTAACACGCGGGTTACAACGAATCCTCGCTAGTAGGAAGTTCACACCGAGCACGAACCAACCGGGAAGCAACACTTGCAAGAGGAAGGCGGCGGTTGATGATGGTTCTTGGCCGAACCAAAACAAAAAGGCGGCAACCCTTTTTTCTTCTTGGTGCCGGCCGCAAGAACAAAGAGGAGGAGGCAAGGGTTTGTTGTTTTTATAAAAGTGTGTTCTAGGGTTTACTCCTTGACCCTCCTTTTATAAAACAATAACTTACATTAAGCCCCCTTGTTAAATATCATAATACTCCTTAATATTAATCTTATTAATATTAAGTCCTTCAAGTCTAAAACAATTATTATTTCATAAATAATAATCCACCTACATGTGTAACTCTTCGGATCGTACCGGGTCGGGTTACATTGATCTCGACTTTTAATTACATCGGACATAATATATATCCAACAATCTCCCACTTGGACGATTTTAATTAAATGATTCAACGTGTGTAGAGTTGGACGCCTAGCTGCATCGCACTGCACCCAACACAGTATGACACTTTACAGTCGTTAACTAGTTCTTTGAGTTCAAGTAACACTTTACTTAACCAAATACTATAGCCCTGATAATTCTATCAATAAGTCCCTTCTGTATAGACATCCGTTGATCATAATACATGGATCATTCATTCTTATATAGTGATCAACTATTCTCTATTCTCGTCTCTATTTCAAAATGGTCTAACAAACTACCTTAGTCCGAGCGTGGCCATGCGTTTATACCAGTTTGAGTTTACGAGGGCGCCAGAATGTCTAGACTTCTAATCCTATAGAAGTACAGAATTCCATCAGCGTCATACAACTCCCACTTAATCTTGGATTTCTCCCAACGCTACCCTTATTACTACCCATGTTTCAGGATAGTGTTAGATAACATCAAGGATAGTCCTTGATCAATGTAGTCTAATATGTGCCTTAGGAAAAAGGACAGATTGAACATATCAATATCAAAACATCTCATGTCACTGATCCATGGAGATCGTTTTGAAGTGAGTTACATCCAATATCATTCCCCAATATTATCTGTGAATTATGATCCTCAAACCCTTGAGCTATTCATCTCATGAATACAACCATCTCAATTCACAATAGTCCTACATTCAATTTCATTCCCATGTAATTTGACCGACTACGGACATTTAGAATACTCTTATTCAAGGATTTAAACATACAAATAATGAACACAATTAATAAATATTTAAATTTGCATTTAACCCATTAAATCAAATAAACATTCAACATAACTGTCATAGTTCAAAATAAAACACCAATACTAATTACAGATCATGCCCACTGTCTAGCAATTCTAAGCCCTATCTTTCCAGCATGCTCTTCATGTTTAGCTTGAGGTAAAGGCTTAGTAAAGGGGTCAGCCAGATTTAGATCTGTATGAACTTTGTTCATCATGACGTCTCCACGCTCTACTATTTCTCTAATATAGTGGAACTTCCTAAGTATATGCCTTGCGGTGATGTGACCTTGGTTCCTTTGCAAGAGCAATGGCACCAGTGTTGTCACACAGTATCTCGATTGGTCTCTTTATGCTAGGCACAACATCGAGATCAGTAATGAACTTCTTCATCCAGGCAGCCTCCTTTGTAGCATCCGATGCAGCATTGTATTCTGATTCACAGGTGGATTGAGCAACCACACTTTGCTTAGAGCTCTTCCAAGTAACAGCCCCACCATTCAGAATGAAAACATAAACCGTTTGTGATCTTGAGTCATCACGATCAGTCTGGAAGCTTGCATCAGTATAACATTTAACTAACAGCTCCTCATCCAGTCCTCCATATATTAAGACATGTCCTTAGTCCTTCTCAAATACTTAAGAATGTTCTTCACTGCAGCCCAATGACTCTCTCCTGGATTCTGTTGATATTTATTTGTCATGCTAAGAGCATATGAGACATCAGGTCTAGTACATAACATGGCATACATGATGGAACCAATCGCAGAAGCATATGCAACACCTTCCATTTTCTTCTTTTCCTCTTCAGTGTTTGCATACTGCTTGTTATTAAGAATGGTTCCTTGTGCCATGGGCAAGAGCCCCCTTTTTGAGTTTTGCATTGAGAAGCGTCGCAAGACCTTATCAATATATGTACTTTGACTCAAACCAATAACCACTTTGATCTATCTCTATAAATCTTTATTCCCAGAATATAAGCGGCTTCACCAAGATATTTCATTGAGAAACATTTACCCAACCAAGTCTTAACATCTTTAAGCATAGGGATATTGTTTCCAATGATTAGTATGACATCTACATACAGTATAAGAAAAGTGATATAGCTCCCACTAGATTTCTTGTAAACACACGGTTCATCTTCGTTCTTGATAAAACCAAACTCTTTGATTTTCTGATCAAAACAAAGATTCCAGCTGTGAGATGCTTGCTTTAATCCATAGATGGATTTATTCAGCTTGCACACCTTATTAGGATTCTTTGGATCTACAAAACCTTCAGGTTGAACCATATAGACATCTTCCAGTAAGTGTCTATTAAGAAACGCGGCTTTGACATCCATTTGCTATATCTCATAGTCATAATATGCAGCAACGGCAAGTAGAATTCTAATAGACTTAAGCATGGCTACTGGCGAGAAAGTTTCCTCATAATCAATTCCTTAAGTCTGAGTAAAACCTTTCGCTACAAGCCTTGCTTTGTAGGTTTGCACATTCCCATCCATGTCAGTCTTCTTCTTGAAGATCCATTTGTTTCCTACAGTCCGACATTCGGCAGGAAGATCAACCAAATCCCAGACTTGGTTATCATACATGGATTGCATCTCTGCATTCATAGCTTCTTGCCATTTCTTAGATTCCGAATCCAAGATTGCAGCTTTGTAAGTAGCAGGCTCAACTTCATCAATCATGAAGATATCGTCATATCTTACAGGTGCACGACGATCCCTAATACTTTTCCGAACACTTAGTGTTTCTGTTGTTTCGTGAGTCCTCTCAGGCTCAACTTCAACAACTGGATCAGTTACTTCTGGTTTTGTCTGAACAAATGGTTCAGTCACTTGTGATTCTCGAATTTCTTCAAGATCCACATGGTTATCTCCAATCCCTCGCGCTAGAATCTCTTCCTCTAAGAAAGTGCCTCTACGTTTAGTGAAAATCCTATTTTCAGTGGGATGGTAGAATAGGTAGCCAATCTTCTTACCGTATCCAACGAAAACCACTTTTTCGCCTCTGGGATCTAGTTTATCCGAAGATTCTAGAGTGACATAAGCATTACATCCCCATACTTTAAGGTAGGATACATGAGGTTTCTTTCCATGCCATATCTCATAAGGCGTTTTATCAACCTTCTTCGTTGGAGCTATATTCACAAGTCTTGCGGCAGTTTCCAAAGCATAACTCCAAAAGGATTTTGGAAGGTTTGTTCGACACATCATTGATCGAATCATATCTAATAGAGTTCGATTTCTCCGCTCAGACACACCATTATGTTGCGGTGTTCCAGGTGGAGTGAGTTGTGAAACTATTCCACAATCCTTTAGATGGTCGATGAATTCCTGACTAAGATATTCACCTCCTCGATCTGATCAAAGCATTTTAATAGTTCTATTTAGCTGATTTTCTACTTCGTTTTGGTACTCCTTGAACTTTTCAAGAGTTTCATGTTTATGCTTCATAAGATAAACATAACCATATCTACTGAAATCATCAATAAATGTAACAAAGTATCTTTCTCCATGTCTTGACATTGTTCTGAATGGACAACATACATCTGTATGTACAAGTCCTAACAGATCATTAGCTCTTTCTCCAACATTTGAAAAATGTGCTTTTGTTAACTTTCCACTTAAGCATGATTCGCATTTTCCAAACCACCCTGAACCCTTGGAATCTAGGATTCCTGTGGTTTTGAGTTGTTTAACATGATTCTCACTTATGTGACCAAGTCTACAATGCCACATATACGTATCATTAAAGTCCAACTTATTACGTTTATGGGAGATATTGCATAATATGTTATCGTTTTGGATTTCTATCTCATAGATCCCATTGTTGAGTTTTGCATCAAAGTAAAATACATCGTTAAAATAAGCAGAAATAAATCCACCATTAAAACGATAATCAAAACCTTGTCTACGCAAAGCATGAAATGAAACAATATTTCTAGTCACACTAGGAATGTAATAAACATTGTTCAAAACAAGTTCTAAACCAGAAGGAAGTAAAAGAACATATTCTCCTATTTCCTTCACTGCAACTCTTTGTCCATTGCCAACATGGACCTCCAAGTCACCTTGTTTCAGCTTTCTAATATTTCTTAGTCCCTGCAAAACATTACAAATGTGGAAACCACATCCTGTGTCAAACACCCATGTTTTGCTAGAAAAAACAAAGATTTCAATAACATATATACCTGAGGACTCTCCTCCAGAAGCCTTGGCTTGCTTCAGTTCAGCTAAATACTTAGCACAGTTCCTTTTCCAGTGCCCAGTTTCATCACAATGAAAACATTTGGCATCTTTCAAAGGTTTCTTGTTGGCAACAGCTTTGCCCTTTCCCTTCCCTTTGCCTTGATAGCCCTTCTTCTTGGTTTTAGGTTTCTTAATTTGGCCCTCCATGATCATTAGCACTGGTGCAGTTTTGCCAGGTATGTTTACCTCAGCAGTTTTGAGTATCTGATGCAGTTCTGCAAGTGTCTTCTCCATCCCATTCATATTATAGTTCATAATGAACTGGTCATATGACTTGGGCAATGAGTTTAGGATGATATCCCCAGCTAACTCATTGCTCAAGGGGGATTCTAGACGAGCCAAGTGATCAACATATGCGTTCATTTTTAACACATGAGTGCTAACTGGTGTACCCTCTTGCATACGAGTGGTTATAAGTGATCTCATCAAATCAAACCTTTCATGGCGAGCATTTTGTTGGAACATTTCCACCAGATGCTGATTCATGTCGTATGCTTCCATGTCCTCCATGGTCCTTTGAAGTTCAGGGATCATGGAAGCCAACATCAGACAATTAGACTTTCAAAGAGTCATCAAAATGCTTAGCCCAGGTTTTATAAAGCTCACTTTTCGTATTTACGGGTTCATCAGGGACTGACGTTTCAAGAACATACAATTTGTTCTCCGCTTTGAGAACAATTTTCAAGTTGCGGTGCCAGTCCATGAAGTTGGAGTGGTTTAGTTTGTCCTTCTCTAAGATGGACTTGAGAGAGAAATGGGAGGTGGAATTGTTTTCAGTGGACATCTACAAAGTTCAAAATTAATTTATTAGTATTTTATGTTTTAAGTATCCTAATTATTTTATGACCCAAAAAGCAAAATTAATTAGGATGAGATCCCGATTCATCAATACACAATGAACTGGCTTAGCATTGTCCACTGCTACGATTAGGTAGGTAAACAACGATTGTTAATTGTGTCCACTACACAACTCTCCTTTTGGGGTTATCGCTAAAAGCGATGTATGTTTAACCCCAACTATGTCCACTTGTCAAACAAGCGATGTTTGGTCCTTTACTGTTAACTGTAACACCGACCTATGTTACACAGGAAATGCGATGATTACCTTCACTCATGATCAACGCCTAGATGCAGGGTCAGCACTAACATTTGGGTTCGATTTAGAACGAAGTGTTAACTCGTTAAGGGTGGCATAAAAAAAAACATCAATTTAAAATTGGGATTTAATTTTAATGTTTACCATAAATATATTGAATGAGTCATTAGCATGATGTGAGTCACACAATAGTTTATAAAATCTAATTTTATATTGTTCGTGATAATAGAAACTCCTTTCAACACTCGACACGGTATAGTTTTAAATACCCTATTTAAACTATGTTGGTCGTATTATCGCTAATGGACTTGTTTTAATATTAATAAAACTCCTTTTATTAAATATGCTTTTCGGTTTTTATAAAACTTGTTTTAATAAAACCGTTGTCATGATTGTGAAAATTTTATTTGTTTTGGGTTATCTAAATTATTTACAATAAATAAACCAAAACCACAAAACATAATAATAAAGTCAAACGAATCGAGCCCCTAATAGGTCGCCCGTTTCGTTTTAGCCAGAAACGAAACGAACTAGTCAAAAGGGTTTCAAAACTATTTTGATATAACTCCCACTTGACCCGAGATCTCTATCTTCATGGAACCTGTTTGCCTTTTTATCTTCGTCTTGATCTTGTACTTGTAGGATTACAAATAAATTTGAAATACAAATAAAACAAATCTATTATAATCCTATCTATTACACCAGATCCAATATCCGTGAGAAAAATACAAATAAAAAAAATAAAACATCACAAATACAACCATGGCAATGGTCAAAACACCTAGGGCTCGATTCACATCACAATCCATGAACAACAAAAAGCTTTTGATCTTTTGTCAAAAAAAATATATATATTTTTTGACAAATAAAACATAGATCAAAATTATAACTTTACCATCTATACGCGCGTAACCGTGGCTCTGATACCACTATTGGGAATCAAGGTATCGTATACACAGCGGAAGCGGTTTATATATTTAACGAAAACGGATTATATATACAATATATATAATAGCCGATTTATAGATATAAATTGTTAGTTAATTTTATTAATCCGATTAATAAAATATTCCCAATCAGGATCTCAGTTAAACTCGTATAAACAAATAAATAATAAACAACCATAGGGGGTTTAGTAATCAACCTTTGACGACTACACCGGAATTGTAACACGCGGGTTACAACGAATCCTCGCTAGTAGGAAGTTCACACCGAGCACGAACCAACCAGGAAGCAGCACTTGCAAGAGGAAGGTGGCGGTTGATGGTGGTTCTTGGCCGAACCAAAACAAAAAGGCGGCAGCCCTTTTTTCTTCTTGGTGGCGGCCGCAAGAACAAAGAGGAGGAGGCAATGGTTTGTTGTTTTTATAAAAGTGTGTTCTAGGGTTTACTCCTTAACCCTCCTTTTATAAAACAATAACTTACATTAAGCCCCCTTGTTAAATATCATAATACTCCTTAATATTAATCTTATTAATATTAAGTCCTTCAAGTCTAAAACAATTATTATTTCATAAATAATAATCCACCTACATGTGAACTCTTCTGATTCGTGTACCAACGTGTAACTCTTCGGATCGTACCGGGTCGGGTTACGTTGATCTCGACTTTTAATTACATCAGACATAATATATATCCAACATTACCAACTTGTGATGAGCATCCAACATACCTATCTACATACATAATCAATTATCTTTTAAGGAAACTTTATCAACCTTGGCTATAGTTTTATTATATAACTTACTATCATTCATAATGCTGACATTAAATCATGAATACATACGATACACTTGATGCCAAGTGAGAGCAGGTACATAAATGAGGCTCCCACATATTTTGGCACACAATGATTGTAGTATGTTTTAATGTGTTCTCTAGCAATTCACTTTATCCTGTTGGCCTCGTTTATGATCGCCAAAAGTTTCTATAATCGTAGAGTCAGTACAACAGTTATGTTCAAAAAATTTCACTAGCTTTAGAAAACACATGTATTGTTTGTTGTAAAGGTCAAAGCACACGAAACGGGATCTTGTTCTTGTGTAATGTTGGGGGTCGATTCATTGCTAAAGTTACATATGGATAAGCTTATAATTAACCTAACTAGAATTTGCCAACTGAGTCAAGGATCAATTGCTTTAAACTTGATTCAATATTGTAAATTTGCACACGTTTTTATTAAACAAGCTAACCACTAGATCACAAAGACATATATGAAGCAAAACGAAACAACTAAGTATTAATACAATAACAAACAATGATAAAAACACTATTCATTAGCATTGATATATCATTACATGGGATAATATTGTTAATTAGTACTATCATTAAACATCGACGGCTATCTAATGATCACCTCACGAAGACCCTGTCTCCGACCACCTTCACCTATTGTCTCAGCTCTACGTTTGTAACAACACCTAGGTTTAGAAAATTGTAGTTTCAAACTTTTTTTGACCAAGTATGTTTGTAGTTACAATACTTGTGAAAAAAAGAACATTAACCACGTTCTCATAACTTAACATTAGCAAAGAAAACTTTCAAATATAAAAATAAAATTTAGAAAACAATGTTTGCAAAGTGTTGTTACAATGAGTACGTACATTGAAAAGAATTGGATACAATCAGATGGTACATGCATAGATTTCCATGGGGCTCCATATCTCTTATTATGATTGCAAGATTCATATATATATATATATATATATATATATATATATATATATATATATATATATATGCTAAGTATTGGGGAAAAACCCTCTAAAATGAAGAAACTATTGCAAACCCAACTAGTGGCCTAGATTAATCCACAACACCCCCAAATATTTTAATCAATAAGGGTATAATAGTATTTTTACAATTCCCCCTTTTTTATAATTTGAATCTTTCCTTCTCCCTCCTATATAAATAACTCACACTCTCTCTCTCTCTCTCTCTCTCTCTTCATCTATCTTCCATCATCTTCATCAAGATTAATCCCACCACCACCACCACCACCACCACCACCATCTTAATCAGCATTCATACGAGATCTGTGAATAAGTTGTTATACATCTCTTCTCTCATATCTTTCAAAACTACACCTGCAACAAAAACCCCCATCTAAAAGACCAGATCTGTAATCAAAACGAAGCTTTGAAGTCGTAGTTTTGTGGGTTTGGTTTTGATGGTTCGACGTCGTAGCTTGGTGGTGTTCGAAGTCGTAGCTTGAAGCAGATATTCAACACGCTAATACTCTGTAACTATTCATTAATTTCCCTTTTTTTTTCTTTTTTTTTTCTTGTGGGTGTCTTAAAGTTTTGATTTTTTAAGGAAATTTATGTTTTTTTCATGAATTGTTCAATTTGGTATCTGGGATTTTGATCTTTTAGACAAATTTAGGTTTTTTTTTTTAATTGATTTTTATGAGTTAATTTTGACTTATATTTGGTCAAAAGTGTACATGTATTTGGGTTCTTTTGACTGTAGTGTTTCTAATTTTGACTTATATTTATGAGCTAATTTTGACTTATAATTGTTTCTATATTGGTGAGTTTTGAGGTATAAAAAAAATTAAACAATTGATAAATACTGTTGTGAAGAGTGTTTCTTGTTGATCTAGATTGTTTCACCAAATTCTGTTTTTTGCAGTCAAATTCTGTTTTCTATGTTTTCTAGCATATCAGATTCTGCTCTATGTTTACTGCAGACTACAAAAGTTTTTGCTGTGTTTTCCTGTTACACATGTAACACTCGTGTGTTTTTGCACCATGTCTGTCTAGTTTTTTTTGTTTTCTCATGTATGAGTTTTTTTTAATGTTACCTATGTCTTTTTTTACAGAAAATGTCTGTTTTTGTGTTTTCTCATATAGTCTTATCTATAACTAAAGACAGAAAATGTGTTGTTATTTGTTTTAAGAATGACTTTTCAGAATGTTTGTTATTTGTGTTTTCTCTGTGTTTAGTTAGGGTGTTTTTCTCGTCTATATGGTCGTATCATCTTTGTGAATTTACTTAGGGTGTTTTTTTCTGTGTTAAGGTAGGATGTTACGTGTGTAGCATATCTGTTTTTTGCAGTCAAATTCTGTTTTCTATGTTTTCTAGCATATCAGATTCTGCTCTATGTTTACTGCAGACTACAAAAGTTTTTGCTGTGTTTTCCTGTTACACATGTAACACTCGTGTGTTTTTGCACCATGTCTGTCTAGTTTTTTTTGTTTTCTCATGTATGAGTTTTTTTTTAATGTTACCTATGTCTTTTTTTACAGAAAATGTCTGTTTTTGTGTTTTCTCATATAGTCTTATCTATAACTAAAGACAGAAAATGTGTTGTTATTTGTTTTAAGAATGACTTTTCAGAATGTTTGTTATTTGTGTTTTCTCTGTGTTTAGTTAGGGTGTTTTTCTCGTCTATATGGTCGTATCATCTTTGTGAATTTACTTAGGGTGTTTTTTTCTGTGTTAAGGTAGGATGTTACGTGTGTAGCGTATCTGTTTTGCAGTCAAAGGTTGCTTGTAATTCAGTAAAAAATGTATGCTGGGTGCAGACTACAAAAGTTTGTCTATGTTTCCAGAAAAAAAATCCTGTTACACATGTAAACTCGTGTTTTTTGCACCTTATCAGGAATGTAATATTGCATATTATAGAGGAAAAATTTGGAAAAAAAATTCTTGAATGGAATGTCATTGATCATGGGATGAAATCTATGTTTGCGTATGTTTCGTATGTAACAGCACCACTAAGTTGGTATACATTAGTTTCTGTTTTTTTACTATATACAAAGTTTTGATTTTTTCATGTAAATTGATGAATTTTGTTTTATTTTTGCAGGTGAGCATATTTTTTTGCATTAAAGATGAAGATGATTATCAAGAATGAAGTGTAGACAATTTTTTTTTTATTTATTATAGTTTTTTTTTTAGCATTTTGTCGATTTGTAATGACCGTTTTGTTTGTTTTAACACTTTGTAAGAAACAATTCTTGTGTACATTTGAATGTTTTTTGATCTATAAAGTTTTTAATTGATTATATACAATCTGTGCAATTTTAACGTACGCAACACTGCATATGTTACATATGTAACACGGACGTCTGACAACTTATATAAGAATGTGGAAAAAGTAAGAGAGAGAGATGATGTGACATGTGTGGGGTCCACACTGTCATATCTGCTTTTCAGAAAATGGCATTTGACCATTGTGCCATTTTTTTGTCATCTACCTTAATTATTTTATTAAAATAATGTAGAATCAATCTAAGCCATTGATCACTTTAGATCAATGGTCTAGATTAAGTTTACCAAGTTTCTTTAAAATAGGAGGGTTTTTATTTAATCCTTGCCCTATATATTATATATATATATATTATATATATATATATATATATATATATATATATATATATATATACGGGTTGTATAAGAACTATGTGCACATGTATGTATATGTGTGTATATATATACACTCACTCAAATTACACAGAGAGAAGAGAGAAAAAGAAAGAGTATGTGTGATACAGGCATTTAAATTGTCACACAAAATAAACATCCATTCATATACATAGTCAGTCATATATAACTGAAGACAATATCTAAGATAACTACTTACAAAACTTTAATAATCACAATATATTATATGTATCTTCACTTTACAATATACATAGCAGCACCTTTAATAAAAAAAAAATACATTTTAAAATAGAGAACTGTGATAACCGTATAAACAATTTTGTGTTTAATTACAACAAATAGGACACCTTATGAGTCCATTTTCGTTGCAATCAGGACATCTTTGAAAACCACAATCACTTTCTTCTGTTTCATCTTCACCAACATCCGAGTTCACATCAAAGTAAACCTTACAACTACCCGAGCACGTCTCGCATGGTAAAAATCTTATATCCCCACACGCCTCGCAAACTCCACCGCCCGCCCCACCGTCACTTCCGCTATCATCCACCATTTCACAACCTTCTAAAACCTTATCTAGCTGATATTCATCATGAAATCGCCTAATTTCATCACCACCACCTATGTATTTCTTCCCAATAAACACCTTTGGCAACCCGCTCCATTGTATCCATCACCCAACAACTCTTTCAGCTCCTCCTTGAACCCGAATGCATCGATACATCGCGTTCGTCCACTCGAACGCCTGAGTTCTTTAAAATCACGCGAACGTGGCAGCAATCTTCATACGTCTTTCGAACTCCCCGTAAGCTCGTAAAATATAAAATCAACTTCTCTTTGCTACGCGATACGCTTTCAGTTTCACCCGTTTGTAACGATTTCTTCCCATCGTCAAGTTCTTCCTTGATCGATGACTTTACGTTAGTCGCGTTTGGATCTAAACCTGACACTATAGACATGTCATTCGTGTTGGGGATATTATTAAATGGAACGCAATGAATGCGTTCCATTTCTTTTTCCATTTCCTTTTCCAGTTCCACCGTCCCTGACGGTGGAACTGAAAGAGGGCTTGAATCCTCCAAGCCCTCCATCAACTCCCACGCATTTATCGTCTCCGGCTCACCTGGAGGCGTTAAAACAGGCGTCTTGGGAACAATTTTAGTAATCTTGTCATCGATCATTTTCGACCATGTCTTCGCTTCTATCACCCCAACTTCAAAATCTTTACTATTCATTTCCGGGACATTTCGTGGACCATGTTCCTCACGCAACTGGCTCGGTTTCCTCGACGAATCGAGCAGAAGGTATCCAAGAGTGGTCGAAGTGAGCCCGACAACGTGACCATTGTCATGTTCTCGTACAGGAGATGGGTTAGGGAGCGACGAATAGCTCATCCGAATAGGAGAATGCTGAGCATGACAGTTTCGGCATACCGATTGCTTAGATGATGTGCAACCCATATTAGACTAATAAACAAACTATGAGCTTGTGTAGATGATGATTAAATATGGAGAGACGATAAAGAAAGATTACAATTGCAATTGCAATTGCAATTGCATTCCCCCATGAATATATGAAAAGGTGGTGCAAAGAAAGTAACAAAAGTTTAAATAATGTTATATGGAAATGATGGATTAGTGAACACAAGTCATGCATTGAAGAGATCAATTGAAGCGTGTGCTATTCAATACACATTAACAAATGATAGGTTCTTTTCATGTTCAATAATATTGAAGAATTCTTAAGAATAAATGGTGTTGGTGTTTGATAGAAGAAAGTGAGAAAGTAATGGGGATGATTAGTGTGATTCTATCCTTTATAGTCCAAGTTCGAATAGTAGTTTGAAGATAACGATCGCTAGTTGGATGCACGAACGCATCATGTGAGTGACACTATTAGTGGTGGAACCAGAAATACTTTGTTACGGTCAACATAAGGTTTTGTTATCTTTGGGTTACAAATAAATGTTGCAAAGTAATTTTATAGAAAAATATTATTTTTTATAATTAAAAATCCAACAAATCCTGTGGTCAGGGTCAAAAGGTAGTTTTGACCCCTCTATTGTTCCGCCCCTAGACTAGATGATTGGGTTTGGAAGTGGTGGCTTGTGGACCAGATGGTCTGCAAAGATAAGGGGTCATGGTCTGCGAAGATGAGGGGTCATGGTGGCAGTTCAAATAATGGCCTACGATTCACAGGGCGACGATATATGGATGGTGGCAGCGTAGAGGGTTTCAATTTATTTATGATTGTTTTGTAAACTAAAAATTTATATGATTGATAGATTCTAATTACTAAAATTAAATTCTAGGCGCAAGTCTTTTATCCTTGTCCAACAGATAAAGACTAGGCGCCAAGTCTTTCAAAGGTTGATCCGAAAGCCAAGGATCCACCCAAAACGATATCGCATCCCCGTTACCCGCTTTCCCTTTAAAAAGATGCCGAATCAGGATCCCATTCACAACGTTTTTAGATGGTTTTCACAATATTGTTCAAAACACCACAAACCCCTCTGTTAACCGGAATAAAATCCCAAGATCGTCTTCCCACATGAATTGTTTCAATGACTCTCTTCCAAAGATTATTCTTTTCCATCTTAAATCTCCAACCCAACTTAACGAGAAGCGCCACATTACTGTTGAACAACTTGTTTAGGCCTAGGCCCCCTTTGGATTTTGGACACACCACCCTATCTCACGCAACCCAGTGTATCTTCCTATTGGTGTTAGACCCACAAGAACTTCTTAATATAAGATTCCAGATCGTTTATAACCTTCCACGGGGCTTTGTATAATGAAAAATAATAGTTAGGAAGACTTTCTAGAACCGATTTTATTAACGTGATCCTCCCCCGATAGACAAAGAAGACGCCTTCCATTTAGATAATCGCTTTTCAAACACATCATAAACTATCATCCAGTTGTTAATCCTGTTCATGCTAGCCCCCACCATACTCCCCAAATTATAGCAAAACGAGAGCGCAACCGCCTTAGACCTCACCAATTCAGCCTTCGCATCTACCTCCTCCGATCCAAACTCAACACCATACAGATTCGACTCCAATAGATTGATTTTGAGCCCTGAGCACACATAAAAACTTCTCAAGATCCTAGCCACATTTGCCTCATCATACCATCAAGAAAAAGCCAATTCACATGTATTATACGGGGTAAATAAATGTAATTTTACAATCTGAGTAATACAAAAGTTATATTAAAAAATATAATTATATGGGTTGAATAAATCTGTGCTTTACATGGGTTGACTATCAAATATAATGTGAATAATTCATCCTCTTCTCTTTGAAAGAAGGGGTTATGTCGGTGCTTGAAACAATTTTGCCATGTCCATATTACTATATCTCTAGAGTCAATAATTTGATATAAGGAATTACTGAACTCAATCACTTGGTTCGTTGTAATACACTCACAATGTAGTACACAAACTCGGAAATAATTATCTATATAATGCATACAAATACAATTATGTAAGTCCAAAATTAGTGAAAGTCATTTTAACTACCATTTTTTTAATAGTCCCTTTTTATATATGGATAGGCCGATTTGGGTTGTTTTGTATCTAACTAGTATTTGACCCGCGGGCGTTGCCCCGCGGAGAAGTATCTAATCCGGTAAAAATAAATATGGCTGGGAAAAAAGCGTCATCCAAGAGACTCAAGCCAACGACCATGTCATTAAAAAAGAACGATTTCCACTTAACCATGTAAGAAAACTGTTTCCGATTGATGATTTGTTATATAATTGCGAGGGTATGTTAATCGGATAACAAAAAAAATAGAGTTGTATTGTTATGTCGGTACGCCGGTGCGCGTTGCACCGAGCAAAGCAGCTAAACCGCTTGAAAAAGAGGATTTACTAATAAAAGTAAAATAAAAGTAAAGCGATGGCATTTTCGTAATTACCTCGAAACTGAAGGCCTTTTATTAGAGGATTTATTAATAAAATTACTACGATGGCATTTTCGTAATTAATTCGAAACTGAAGGCCTTTTATTAGAGGATCTAATAATAAAATTACTACGATGGCATTTTCGTAATTAATTCGAAACTGAAGGGCTTTTATCTCTCGTTTATCCACGTTACTATTGCTAAGGATGTCAATTGTTATATATATAATGGGTTCACGTGTTTAACTAAAAACTTAATTCAAATGGGGTGTGCAGGTCAAACGGTTTAAATGTATACCACTAGTATTTTTGCCCCGCGCGTTGCGGCGGCAAACGTTGGGTTGACATAATCGTCAAAATGCATAAAACACGATGTCAACATGAAGTTAACACAATTTACACCAACACGCCGCAATGACAACATAATTTGTTTTCAATTTGACATACATCTAACTCGCGAACAATCAGATAGAATGTGTGTATATTATATATAAATTATAGGAAAAATGGAAATAAATAATCCCAACTATTGACTATTGGCCAATAACAGTCCCAACTACGAAAATCACCAATATTGGTCCAAACTTTCGACATATTGGAAACCAACGGACCCAAACTAACGGAGGCTAACTCCGTTAGTGTGATGCTGACGTGGCATGCTTAGGTGGCAAGATGATCCCACGTGGCATGCCATGTGGCAAAATAATCCTATGTGGCATCCTACGTGGCATGCCACGTGGCAAAATGATCCTACGTGGCATCCTACATGGCATGCCACGTCAGCATCACACTAACGGAGTTAGCCTCCGTTAGTTTGGGTCCGTTGGTTTCCAATATGTCGAAAGTTGGGACCAATATTGGTGATTTTCGTAGTTGAAACTGTTATTGGCCAATAGTGAATAGTTGGGATTATTTATTTCTATTTTTCCTAAATTATAATAACCTTGAAAAAGTTGTCACACAATATGTAAAACACAATATCAACATGAAGTCGCTAGGATGTCAACCAAGTGGTTTTACCGTCGGTTGTGTCGGTAAAAACACAACCTTATTATGTCACTATTTTGTATGATCAATAGAAATTAACAATATATTACCATCACTTGTTTTGTATCATTATTATTATGACTTATTTTATACCCTTATTTCATTAAAAAGGGGCTAATGTTTAAGTCAGAGATATTCTACATGGTGGTGTTCACACAATTAATTTTTTTTTTAAATTTCGTTTCTTTTAAAATGCTTTTCACCTAGCTAGAACAGAAGGAAACTACCATCACTAAAAAGGGTCAAGTATCTCTGAAGTATTTTGCATTTAACTTTGGGTTAATATATTAATTTACTAAATAGTTATTATCTTGGGCATAAAAAGCAGTTCAGATTCAAACTAAAGTTATTATCTATTCTACTATATTCTCTCTCACACACAACACATACACATATCATCTATCTCTCACTTTTACTACTGCTCCAAACCAAAAAACTTCACCCTACCTATATCTCATAACAATTCTACCATTTTCTCTTCATCCTCTCTTTCTTCTCGACGCTAGGGAATAGTCCCATAGGTGGTCTCTGGCTTCATACCAAGTTGTGGTGGTTGCTTAAGACCACCTCTAGGTTCGGGCTAGTTGCCTAAGTGGCGGTGAAAAAAATGGAAATTGAAAAATTGAACTAACTTTTGAACCACAAATGTCACCACAATATATCCTAAGTTGCAACTAAAAGATTGCAGACCAGGTTGTGGGTGGCAGTGTAACTCACCGGAATCCTCGATAGAAGCCATGGCTGAGTACGTCAAATCACCGCCGAAACCTCCAGCTACCCCCATCCCCCTCTCTCTTTCTCTCCGATCTACGTTTGAAAACCATATATATTTATCGTTGATGGGTTTTTGAAAACCATTAATGGTTTTGAAGAAAATATAGACACATGTTATTGATTGAATGATTAGATGAAACGTGGCATTCAAAATAAATAACCAGCTAAAGATGCTTTGAGATTTGTGTGGAGGTGTGACTATGTGAGTGGAGAGTGTGATGACACGTAGCAAGCAATTGGTTGTACCTCAAGGTACAACAAAACATGCATAAAAGCCTTGATAAATGTATAATATATATAATTATGTATTCAATTCAAATATATAAAACATTTTAAATGGTTGTATCTAAAAAGGTCGAATTCAGTAGTGTAACGCAAATGGTGTTATTAGTATAAAAAATAATACAAGATTGTTTGTGGTTTAATCTGACCCGCCCGATCAAAGTTGTACTAAAATGACCAGCTTTAAGTGGCATGACAATAACAACTTATGGTAATATTACCACGGGGTATACTTTTAAATTTTTTTTTATTAATAACCAGTAGTTTCATTCCATAAAAGCAAAAATTACATTAAACTAGCAGGTAGACGGGCAACAAGATGCACCGTCACCCCCTTTTGTATGGCGAAACCTATTTTACTGAAAACAAATCCTTACCCCTACCCCCCGGGGGGGGGGGGGGTTGAAACATTGCTATGGATAACCCGTTGGACCCTGGTCACAAAACGGATAGTTTCCGATGCCAAAGACCCAAAGGTATCAAAAGCCAGGGGGACGAAGGCGTGATGGTTCTCTTCACAGGTTTTAGCATGCTTTTCCACTTTCTTCGTCTCTGCCCTTCACACAGCATGCCCTGCTATAAACCCATTTTCCCTCAAACCAGCTAGAGGGGATATTCCTGTTAGGTTAACACAAGTGTGCCCCCTAGCCCACCAAAGACAAGCAAATCTGCTGGCCGCAAGGTGGATCTTCCTTCTGCGGGGTCCGAGAGAAAGTTGACAGGAGCCTCCTTGTCGGCTGATATCCCATCTCTTTTTAAAATGTCTCAAAGAATGTCTCGAACCAATTTTTTGGTGTTTTATAATATTAAAAGTTTATTTTGTATTATGAGTGTAATACCCTACCCAATAAATGGGTAATTAGGTGATAAATTACTTGGTTTGGAAGCTATAATTCAAAACATAGCATAATTTACATAATGCATCAATATCTAGTCCATACACTTCATGTACGAAAACATAAGTAGAGTAGAGTTAGTACTTAAACATGATGACAAAACATTTTCCAAAACTAAGTTTTAATAGATTAATTTAAACGTTGCGGAAGCGAACAAGTCAAGCACATTCGGTTCTTCTAACAAGCCTTGATCACCATCCGTTTAACGTAGCTGAGTACCTGAGGGTTAAACACGAGTAAACAACCCGTTAAACGTTACTAGAATCGAATAGGATGGAAAGTATATAAAAAAATTGAATTTTGTATCTAAAATTTCCACCTTTAATCCCCCATGAGGTTTTCAGGTAGGACCAAACAGAGGAATCAAGTCTTCAGTTAGGATCCCACCTTAAGGTTCTGGATCCCCCTTGAGGTTCTATATTATATCCAAAAAGGGGAACCACGACTCGTTTATGGGTTCTAACCCATACTAGATACATGATTAAAGCTAGGATCGAACTCCTTGTTCGGTTTCTAACACAAAAACCGTGATTTACTTACCCATTTTTAACTTGACCCATTAAGTTTTGTTAAAGTTAAAAATTATGAGATTTTATGATTTACAAGTTCTAGTTGTGATTTATACACACTTATCAAGCCTCAACTCGACTAAGTGACTTTCCGCCCAAGTCATGTTTGTTGTGTTATCGATGCCTCGTGTTCATGGACACATGTGCCACTTCTCTCGGTCTTGTGTACTCGGCCCTTATGACTTGCGACATGGTTTTGTCCGATTTTCCCTATCCCTTGGAAATCACAAATTCTATCCCAATTACATGAACTTCTCATTGTTATACTCTCCTATTATGCACATATGTATATGGTTATAAAGTCATAGTTATGACTTACCTTAGCTTGCGCCCATTTCGCTTCTAGACTAGCCTGAGACTGTTAACATAGAGTCTACGAGTATACTTAAGCAATTAACAAATCGATATCGGCATAATGCTGACCCTTAGCTCAGGTCCTTTTCTAACTAGTGTTTTACCCAATTAACCCGTTAGTCTAATTTGGGATCTTGACAACCTTCATCTAAAGTCGTTTTCTATGAATTTATGAGTCCCTTTTTAAGCCTCTTTTGGCTACACATCCCAATATCTAAACCCACCGGTATAACTAAACATATAAGCATATTATATATTGAGATTTAAGTCATCGAGTGACTTACCTTATGCGTGCTTCCTCTTTACCTCATTCCGAGATTCCTTGGCTGTCTAAAGTTTCTTTATTCTCACCTATGAGGTGAATGACCACTTAGGTTGTTAGAACCTAGTCTTTACTTGTCTATGCACATTATTGGTCATGTTATACCAACATACATGTTTTCAGCAAATTATTTATGCCCAAGTGAAATCAAGTTTCATTAAGGCATTTTATCAAACACTTGGTAGGCGTGATTTTCCTAACTTTAATTTTAGGATGTAAGGACCTCATGGATCCATCCTTGACCAAGATTAACAATACTAACATGTCTATCATCATCTTAATCATAGTTTATAACTAGTATTTCGTGGTTTAAAGGTGGTTCCTACCAATCCACCAAAAACCCAATTCATTTTATAACATGAACTACAAGGATATAACCTTCTCACAAGGATTTTACTTAACACACACAAATTAACATGTATTATGGTTTCCCCAAACTAGAGTAACCGTTACACACCCTTAATTCACGTTTTTTTATAGCAACCCTATTTTTCACCCATCTCAAATATGGATAAAATCACTAAATCAAACCAAATAAAAGTTACCTTGGTGTGTATCATGCTTGAATGATTTGTTTTAGGGCTAATGAAATCAAAAGCCCTTTGATTCCACCTTGATTTAGGCTTGATCTTGAGTTTCTTAGGGTTTGGTGTGTGTGTGTTATGAACGATTTGGGGGGGGGGGGTTGGAGTTCATCTCCATTTTTTTATATAATTAACAAAACTCAAGTTTGGTAACTTGGCAAGTTTGCCCCTTCATCTTTTGTCAACTATTTGATAGTTAAAAGCCCGCCCCGTGTGCTTATATTATTATAAAATACGGTTTAGAAATTTTGGGGTGTTACAATGACGTGTTAAAGGTCTGCAATTTATAAATGTAGTCTGATTAGATTAGCAGGGTTTATTGTTTAAATAAAAACATTATGCATTTGATACTCATCATGTTATTTTCAAATGATGAGTTTCACTCCACCTTTAATTACATACCATTTTAAACAAACATGCCACTTTTAACATTTTATATGTGTAAAGTTTCATAGATTCTCAACAACACAACCACAATACCAACACAATCACAAACATACAAATAATATAAAGAAGAAATAACGACAAAACAGGTGACAAAATCCTATTAATCAACCCAAAATATTTACCCCCAGGTTCCCAACAGTTCTACAAATATAGAACTCAATCAACAAATACAAAGTCTATGGGATCAACTGATGACAAATCAATTGATACCAAGGATGAAACAAATACAATATGAAAGACTTACAGAGATGAAACTCTAACAATACAGAGAAACCCTAGACTGAATACAAAGAAGAAAAAGAGAAAAAATGTGATACTGATAATCAAGAGAGAGAAACAATAATGTATTTATACGAGCTCTAGAAGCTTCCATCTCTCGAAACACTTGAATACATCATAGCCATTGATCTCAAAAACCTGTATCAATCTCATCCCTTGAATATAACACAGATAATAACAACGAGCTGGGCCAGGCTTATAAGCCCATGACCAATATAACAATATCAACCAAAGTAGAAGTTGGGCCATTGGGCCATAATCGGACCAGGCACACAATCAAATAATAATGGGCCAACAATACCAAACAACATAGTAACGTGTTACATTTAATATATGAATTATATCAACTATACTTTTTAACATTCCCCCTTAATTCATATGTTAAACACATCATACATTCCCAACTTATTACACAAATACTCATGCTGTACACTCCCCAAACCTTTGGTGAATATATCAGCAGTTTGCTCTTCTGACCCAATCTTAATTGTTTCAATAACCCCATTTAAAATCTTTTCTTGCAAAAAATGCAAGTCTATTTCAAAGTGTTTCGTCCTTTCATGAAACACTAGGTTTGCAGCAATAGAGATTGCTGCCTTGCTATCACAAAATAGTTTCATTGGAAGACTATGTTAAATGCCTAACTCACTAAGTAAGTTCATTACCCAAATCAACTCACAAGAGGCAGAACACATAGCTTGATACTCAGCCTCTGCTGTAGATCGAGCAATTGTGCTCTGTTTCTTGCTCTTCCAAGAAACAAGACAATTACCAAGAAATATACAAAAACCAGTGATCGATTTCCTGGTAACTAGACACTTTGCCCAGTCAGAGTCAATATATCCTACTAAGTCAAAGGTTTTACCCTTTTTAAACATTATACCTTTTCCAGGTGCTTGCTTTAAGTATCTTAACAAACTTAAAGCAACCTGTAAGTGACCTTTTATAGGCTTATGCATAAACTGACTTAAAAATTGGACAGTGTAGCTTATATCTGGTCTAGTTAACGATAGATCAATTAATTTACCAATAAGCTTCTGAAAACCATTAATGTTTTCAAGAGGCTTCTTTGATTTATCACTTTCATTAGTTACTGAATAGTTTTGCTCAATAGGAGTAGACACAGGTTTACATCCTAGATAGCCAAACTCATTTAGTAACTTTAGACAATACTTCCTTTGACTAAGACAAATACCAGAGTTCTCATACAAAACTTCTAAACCAAGAAAATACTTTAATTTTCCCAAATATTTAATTTGAAAGTTATCACTTAAAAACCTTTTTATGTTCTTAATCTCAGACTCACTGTTACCAGTGATAACAATATCATCAACATAAACTAACAACACAATAAAGACATCTTTATTTAACTTAACAAACATAGAATGGTCACACACACTTTGGACAAATCCTATTTCTAACATTACAGTTATTAGTTTTTCATTCCACTTTCTAGGTGCTTGCTTTAACCCATACAGTGATTTGACTAACTTACAAACTTGAGTATCATCTTTTGAATGATAACCCTTAGGTAATGTGACACCCGGCATGTTTGGGTCAACATTTTATAAACACATAAGTCTACCTTAGCGAAAAACGTTTACTAAACATACTTAACATGGTCAGTTGAGTCAGAACATAGTCCGTATTGTCCAGGGTTCAATGATTTGGAGGATCATTGGGGTAAGCACACACACATGAGTCATGAGTCCCGTTGTTGGTGAATTACATGAATTAGTAAACGTGAATTGATCTGTATATGGTGTAGAATCTGCAAATGCGTGTTTAAACGATGATTAGATGATTATCCATGATTATATATGATTAACATAGGTTAGGATTGCATGTTCATGTGTTAGGATGTGTTAAAATGCGTTAAAACGACAAAACTAGAAAATCTGGAAAACACATGTACAGGTTCGACCTGTAGGGGGGTCGAACCTGGGAATGGGAAATCAAAACATACATTCGACCACTCAAAAGTCTCATTCGACCTATGAGGGAGGTCGAACCTGGACTGGGTATAAATACCACACTTTGTCATTTTTCATCATTTCACAAACCCTAAACGTCTCTAAACACTCTCTAGCAACTTTAATCATTGGGAAGGAGTTTTTGCCCTTGTTTTCCATAATCTAACCTACAAACATCTTCTAAACAAAGATCAAAGGTGTGTTCTTCATCCTAAATCCTTTTTAAAGCATTTTGATTCATTTTCATTAAACCCCAAAGGCCCAGATCTGATTCAAACATGTTTTCATTGATAAAAACCTTCCTAACATCTTTCAAAACAAAACCTTTTCATAAACAATGAGTTTTCATATAAGTTAACACGTGTTATGTTGTGTTTATGATATTTTTATGATGTGTTATGCATTGTTTGATGATTGATTGCTGTGTAGATGTTATAACAATGATTTAGGGCTGTTGTTGATGATGATTTAGGATTGAGATAGGTTACAATAGATTATTGATGATGTTTTGCTCATTTTGGGGATTTTGGGTTAGATTTAGGGCTTGTTCATGATGTTATTGATATTGATATGATTGGGGGTTTTCTTGTGCATGATAATCTGAGCATGTTAAGTTGATTTTTAAGAGATTTCAGAAAGTTTCCTAATTGGGTAAAGATTGCATGCGCTTGATGTGACATCTCCATAATTTGCCATTTTGGGTAACTTGTAAAACGGACGGATTTCGGAATAAAATTGGTAGGGTTTTGTTGGAATATGTTAATGATAGTTGACTGCTGTGATTGGTGATGTTTCGTTGTAAGACCCCGCCCTAAATTGATTTAATTAATGGATTTAAGTGGGTGTAAACATGATTTGAGCACTAGTTACCAATTATCAAATAAGAACAAAACATGCTTCATGCCCAAAAACCGGATGGGGTTAAGTTTTACAGCAACCAAATAGTTAACATTAGTTAGACACAGCGGAAACAAAGTGATTTCGTTGAACTAAGCTATGTTATGGCTAGTTCCTACAAAAGAAGATCCGCAGTACGTGTTCGGTTTGTTTTGATTGCTTGGTCTTCCATCCGGGTGTCCATCATATCCCCAATCTGTCACACACACATTGAATAGGGTTAATTAGAATTAAAAAGCGTTTAAATTGGAAAAAACGGTCGAAAAACCCAAACTGGGTGTTTCGCGCATGCGGGCGCGCGGCCGCTCCATTTCGCGCGGGCAACACCCCAATTCTTACAGAAAGTTTGCTCGGCCGCGCGAAAGGAGCGCGCGGCCGCGCGCTGGTCCCTGATGCTATTTTCCTGCTTTTTCACTGCCTAACTCTTGGTTAAGGCTGCAATTTCACTACCTCGGCCCCTACGATATCTTCGGGTTGCCTTTACCTTTGTTTATAAACATGTAGGGATGCCTCGGGCTCTACAAATTCACACGGGATCTCTTGTGCCTTGGTCCTATTCTCTGGTTCACTTTTCTAGACTCATTTCTTTCCTATTTGACCCACTTGAGTCTCTAAAGGTTAGCATATCATTACAGTCGCTTAGACTCATTCGCATTCATACAAATCGCGAACATGGCTTCATTTCCTAAGCAAACGTGATCCTGGGAGTTCTTTCGGACTACCTAGTTCTTGGTAAAGCCATATTTGTCTAACTTGTTATGATATCAAAATCTCTCAACTCATTTGTTCACAATAACATTGCAAGTATTCAACACAAATTTTGTATAACCAATGACTACAACCATAAACATACTAATGATATATATATCCGGAATATATATAAAGGAGATTAGAGTCATCGAGTGACTTACCTCGAGCAATGCTTCCTTAGCCTCACATCCGTGGCTCCATGCCTATCCAAAGCCACCCTTATTTGCACCTAATACGTGTAATCCACTTAGGTGATCAAAACTTGTTCTTAGGTATGATTTACATAGCCACACAATTGTTTAACAGAATCTACCAATATCAATATTTGATTGAGTTTATTGTGGCATTTCATCAAACACCTTATAGGCGTTATCTTCAACAATAAGACCAAACCCAATCCTAAGCATCATAACCCTCCTCTATGATCAAAATTATCAACTTATCCAACTATGACATCTATCACATAGCAGGTTTCTTTCAAGAATTACACACAATATTTTCCAATTGATTGAGATAATGAGTTTCATCAATTTCCTATGAACCCACTACCTCTCATTATTGACATTTCATTTTTATGATTCAATTCAGGTTATGCTTAATTACACATGATTAAGTTATCCTCTATAACAAAGATAACCCACTAGACTTGCAAATTCTTGACCATTAACAAAAACCCACCAAGTTCAACTTTTCCATAAACCTCTAAATCATCATATAAGTGAAATCAAAGGTTACCTTAGAGCTTGTAAGATTCCGGATGATGGATTTCCTCTATTGCATGTAATAATTCTTCAGATTTTAGCAAGATTCATCTTGTGTGTGAAACTTGAGGTGTAGTGTGTGTGTGTGTCGATATGCAGAGAAGAGAGGAAGAGGATTTCCTCTTTTCTTCATTTTCTCCAACATAAGGTTATTAGTTTGGCCTTAGGCCAGGTTTGGCCCCTCAAGTTTGATTTGTTAATATAATAAGCTATTAATGTCTACACTAGGCAATTTAGTCCATCAGGATTTAATCCGAATAACAACACTTATTTCAAATTCGACTAACTAAGTATTATGACGAAGAAGATGTTTGGGGTGTTACAACTTCACCCCCTTAAACAGGGTTTCGTCCTCGAAACCGGTTATATCTACCAAATAGGCGAATTGTTCTATCCCCTCGGCTCTAAGGGGCATAACTCATGGATTAAAATCCAACTAGATCATGACCCTAATTTGAGTCTTGTGTTTTATCCCCTATGTCAAGAGGTGTTATCTATTTGACATTGGGCTAATCATTCTAAATATGCTCTCACTGTTGACTGTTCTAGCTTAGAGACTCGCAAGTGCTAAGGTTTGACCAAAAGTCATATATTTGACTTCTTAGTGTGATTGGAACCTTTAGGTCCCTACGACCTTGATGTATACATTTCAATTGCTTACTTTGTTTAGAATCAATTTTATGCACCGTGGTGCATATTGGATTTGGTTATTATTATGACTTCCCCGAAAGCCATCTCCCACGTCTAACGTGGGTTTAGTTTATATTTGATTTCGGCTCAAAGCTTCCCATGACCCTAAAGTTTCATCGAGAAGCATCGAGTCCATTTCGTACTCTACCTTTCCTTATTCTAGGCATCGAGTGTCCCCTTTTATAGTGTTTTCACGTATTAACAGGCTTAGTTAGATTTACGTGTTTCTTTGGGTCTATGTGACAATGACTTTGCCACTTGACCCGTTTGAACTTTTATTGTTTGCCTAGCCATCACTAGACTAGTTACAGGTTTGTGTTCGCCTTATCGGTATCTGATTGTTAATCTCGCGAATAGCTCATTCATAAGAGTTTTCGGTTGAAAGTAGACTTAAGTTTCTTAAGTCACGTGCTATAGCTAGTCATTTACCCAATGACTACGACTTCTGATGAGTTTCTACACACCATTCCCCCAATATTTTGGGTTTCGGTTTGCTACTTCTTGTCCTAACTTAGATAATGGCCCTATCATGGGCTAATGTTTCTCATTCTAATGATACATGTCGTTTAAGGTTCACAATTGATTCACTGATAACTTTTTAGGCTGCTAATTCAATGTAGAGCGTGTCTAGCCTAGCATTCTCATTTCTAAGGCCAAGATCGTGGCATCTCTGATTCATGCTACTATCATTCCTGAGTTACTGTCTAATATGAAGTTTTTAACTTCGGTTTTATACTGTTATTTTACCGCACACTGTAGTTTTGCTGCGATAATACTATATGAACCATGGTAACGCCTTGATTTAAACGCTCGTGGATCACCTTGTATATATAAATTACCCGTTCGTGGTTAGTATGATTCATGGATTCCTCCATTTAAGTTTTCTAAATGGCATTTAGCCCATGCCTTGTGTATTTGAAGTGCATTAGTATTATTCTGCTCGATGCGAGTTTCAACTTAACCACTCCGTGTGGACTGTTTTGAAACTAGGGCTCGTGACCCCTTTCTTATCGAGCCCTTCGAGTTTATATTTGATTCCCTTTTAGATCTCTTCTATGCGTCTTGATTCGAGTCTTCCGGCTCTTCTACTTACTTAGACTTTACTTGGTCGGTAACATCCATTTTCACTTCCCCGTTGGGCTATTTTATTTATTTGTTCAAAACACTTGATCTTAATGACTTTTTCGTCAAGTACTGACCCGTTCAGTGTTTATTCCTGGTATTATGACCAATTTCTCTATACTTGTGTCATATAGAGCTTTATTGATTCTCAGATCACCTTCACATCTTACAAAAGGGTCCTTACCCAATTGTTTCTTAGCTTTTCACTCTTGTGTTTGCTCAAGCGAGTTCACTTACTTATGTTTTCTTTACCTAGAATTTTATGTGCATATTGGTCCTGTAGACCTCGTTTGGTTTCTTATGAAAGCATTGCCTCCACTGTTACGATTCACAACCATCCACATATTAACCTTTTGCTTGTCAGTTTATCCATCATGTGCTAAGGCCCATGAGGTTAACTCCACTCTATTTGCTTTAACGTGCCTCGATTAGGCCTTATTACTTATCATTGTTTTTTTTATACGATCGCGACTTGGTGAGGGTCCACCTACGACTTCTGGGGTCTCCCACGAGCTGCTCTTGATTTAGCGTTTGCTCCTTCTCTTTATTTATCTAATTCCTTGTTTTGCGGTTTACAACAACATTCTTAGTTTAGTCAGGTGTGAATCATAGTTCACGCTTGCCTTGTCGGCTTCTATTTTCGTTAGTTCTTTCGTTTAGTGTGACATGTAGTTAATATTCACCCGAAGGCTTTCACGGATTCTGTTATGATTTTTGTTTTGGATTTCTCATGGCTATCCTACGGTAAGCCAATATTGTTTTTCATAATCTTTACTCGTTAATTTGGACTGAGGTTCTAGTTGGTGCCTGATTCAATTTTCGAATAGAATCTGAGTCTAAGTATAACGAAACCTTTGAATAAAGTTCAAGTTTACTTATAGTTCGACCTTTAAACAAGGTTTGAATATTACCCTTGTTATACCTCGTTAGGAGGTTCATGTAGTATACAAGTTAACCTTCTGAGTATGATTCAGATATATATTCAGTGCTTACTTTTAGATAAAGGTTAGGTTGGTCTATGATTTTTACCTTCCCTCTAGATTTGACTTTTACTGTCTAATTAACCCTCGACTGGGGCCTAATTTGATTTACGGTTTAACTTGTCATTCAAGACTTAGAATTATTATGGTTTGACCTTCGGTTAAGGTCCAATTGAATTCTGGAATTTAACCTCTAGCCGAGGCTTGTGTTTAGTTACAAGTCTACCTTTGGTTTCGGTTTAACTTGCTTATACCTTAACTTCTGATTAAAGTTTGAGTCATATTACGGGATAATATTCACTTTAGGTTCGAGTTGATAACGACCTAACCCTTAATTGAGGTGTAAGTTCGTTTACGGTTTATCCGCTGCTCGAGGTTCAAATGCGATTATGATTAAATCCTTTGATTAAGGTTCAATTCCACTTACGAGTAATTTCTCGATTAATTGTCATAGGTGATTATGATACAACCCTTGATTGTGGTTCAAATTCATTAGGGATTTACCTTCGGTCATGATTCTGACGCACTTGTGACTTAACCTTGAATTAAGGTTCGAGTCTAGTTCCGAACTGAATCTGTTTATGACTCAACCTTTATTAAGGTTCAAGTCTAATTCCGAACTGAATCTATTTATGACTCAACCTTGATTAAGGTTCAAGTCTAATTCCGAACTGAATCTATTTATGACTCAACCTTGATTAAGGTTCAAGTCTAATTCCGAACTGAATCTGTTTATGACTCAACCTTGATTAAGGTTGAAGTCTAATTCCTAATCCGTGTAACCGTTGCGGTAATACCTCTGGCTCCACGACCCCGCGGGTCGTTTATGCATCGGTTTTACATACCTGGTCTACCGGACCTTTAGTGGTTAGGCATTACTCCAGCGTTCTATGACCCCGCAAGTCATATAGTCAGAAGTTTCACATGCCCTTTTCTCCCGACCTAGTCCTTGCTACATGGGATGTATGCATAAAGATCACAAAAAGCCCACCGTATCATGTGTTTAACACTTACCTGGCCAGGGTAAGCAATTCGCACATGACACTGGTGATCTTGTCGCGTTCGTCATGATACTTCCCAGGTAGATAATTCCCAGTTGCCTGTTTGATTTAATGAAATCTCTTTTGTTAGTTGCTTTATTATGCTGATTTCGTTTTTTTATATCGGATTGCATTTTTTTTTTTTGCAAATGCAATCATGTTTTCCAATTTCCGGATCGGATTAGCCCTGGCCCACCATGACCGTGTAATTGGTGCGTTTCCAAGTTTTTGAATTACTCAAAACACATTTCTCAAGATTTGTTTTAAATTGGTGTTTTTGTATTCATAGATGATGCATAACATTACGACTAGGCTAAGATAACCTTGGAGATAGATTTCTTACCGAATTGGTGATCAAGTATCTCACCATGCTATTGCTTACTAAGTTGAGGTATTTCTTCCCGGATTTCTTGACCAAGCTTCAAACCGAACGACAACCTTTGGCTCTGAATACCACTTGTAAGACCCCGCCCCTAAATTGATTTAATTAATGGATTTAAGTGGGTATAAACATGATTTGAGCACTAGTTACCAATTACCAAATAAGAACAAAACATGCTTCATGCCCAAAAACCGGATGGGGTTAAGTTTTACATCAACCAAATAGTTAACATTAGTTAGACACAGCGGAAACAAAGTGATTTCGTTGAACTAAGCTATGTTATGGCTAGTTCCTACAAAAGAAGATCCGTAGTACGCGTTCGGTTTCTTTTGATTGCTTGGTCTTCCATCCGGGTGTCCATCATATCCCCAACCTGTCACACACACATCGAATAGGGTTAATTAGAATTAAAAAGCGTTAAAATCGGAAAAAACGGTCGAAAAACCCGAACTGGGTGTTGCGCGCGGCCGCTCCATTTCGCGCGGGCAACACCCCAATGCTTACAGAAAGTTTGCTCGGCCGCGCGAAAGGAGCGCGCGGGCCGCGCGCTGGTCTCTGATGCTATTTTCCTGCTTTTTCACTGCCTAACTCTTGGTTAAGGCTGCAATTTCACTACCTCGGCCCCTACGATATCTCCGGGTTGCCTTTACCTTGGTTTATAAACATGTAAGGATGCCTCGGGCTCTACAAATTCGCACGGGATCTCTTGTGCCTTGGTCCTATTCTCTGGTTCACTTTTCTAGACTCATTTCTTTCCTATTTGACCCACTTGAGTCTCTAAAGGTTAGCATATCATTACAGTCGCTTAGACTCATTCGCATTCATACAAATCGCGAACATGGCTTCATTTCCTAAGCAAACGTGATCCTGGGAGTTCTTTCGGACTACCTAGTTCTTGGTAAATCCATATTTGTCTAACTTGTTATGATATCAAAATCTCTCAACTCATTTGTTCACAATAACATTGCAAGTATTCAACACAAATTTTGTATAACCAGTGACTACAACCATAAACATACTAACGATATATATATCCGGAATATATATAAAGGAGATTAGAGTCATCGAGTGACTTACCTCGAGCAATGCTTCCTTAGCCTCACATCCGTGGCTCCATGCCTATCCAAAGCCACCCTTATTTGCACCTAATACGTGTAATCCACTTAGGTGATCAAAACTTGTTCTTAGGTATGATTTACATAGCCACACAATTGTTTCACAGAATCTACCAATATCAATATTTGATCGAGTTTATTGTGGCATTTCATCAAACACCTTATAGGCGTTATCTTCAACAATAAGACCAAACCCAATCCTAAGCATCATAACCCTCCTCTATGATCAAAATTATCAACTTATCCAACTATGACATCTATCACATAGCAGGTTTCTTTCAAGAATTACACACAATATTTTCCAATTGATTGAGATAACGAGTTTCATCAATTTCCTATGAACCCACTACCTCTCATTATTGACATTTCATTTTTATGATTCAATTCAGGTTATGCTTAATTACACATGATTAAGTTATCCTCTATAACAAAGATAACCCACTAGACTTGCAAATTCTTGACCATTAACAAAAACCCACCAAGTTCATCTTTTCCATAAACCTCTAAATCATCATATAAGTGAAATCAAAGGTTACCTTAGAGCTTGTAAGATTCCGGATGATGGATTTCCTCTATTGCATGTAATAATTCTTCAGATTTTAGCAAGATTCATCTTGTGTGTGAAACTTGAGGTGTAGTGTGTGTGTGTGTTGATATGCAGAGAAGAGAGGAAGAGGATTTCTTCTTTTCTTCATTTTGTCCAACATAAGGTTATTAGTTTGGCCTTAGGCCAGGTTTGGCCCCTCAAGTTTGATTTATTAATATAATAAGCTATTAATGTCTACACTAGGCAATTTAGTCCATCAGGATTTAATCCGAATAACAACACTTATTTTAAATTTGACTAACTAAGTATTATGACGAAGAAGATGTTTGGGGTGTTACATTCGTGATGTTTTCGGACCGTTTAGATGCGTGGAACTCATTCGACCCTTCGTGGGGTCGAATGTAGCTCAAATGGGTCGAATGTAGCTCAAAAAGGTCGAATGTGCATGTCCAGGGTCGAATTAACATGTGTTAGGGTCGAATTAACATACGTTAAGGTCGAATAAACATGTGTTAGGGTCAAATAAACATGTGTTAGGTCGATTGAACTTGTGAATAGGTTGAATGAACATCATGGGGGTCGAACCAAGGGACCATGGGTAGAACCAGAAGCCCCTGGGGTCGAACCAAACCCAAAAATCTTCCGGTTCGACCTTACGACTTCGTATATGCGATTTTTTATGCAAACTAAGTGTTTTATGCTTGAAACTTATGTGTTAACCTTATGTACATGACTAATTGATGTAATGGGTCACCAAAGGGATGTCGGGTCCGTCTGGTATGTCCGGTTAACGTTTAAACACACTTTTAAACACACGTAGTCAAGATCTGGACAATCGGGGACTAGTTAACCTTCGGGTTGATAGTCAAAACGCTTATTCGAACTCATTGATAGGTTGTCATTAGTTGGGGATATCACACACGTGTTGGATTTCTAGTTATCAGAAGACGCACTCTAAGGTGAGTTTCACGGCCCCTCTTTTATACACTTTTCTCTAGGGGGAGAAGCATGCCACACGTTTTAACAAATACAACGTTTATGTTTTGAAACACAACGCTTTCGAGACGCAACGATTTTGAAACAAAAAGCTTTTGAAACGCAACGCTTTTGAAACACAACGCTTTTGAAACGCAACGCTATTGGAAACGCAACACTTTTGGAAACGCAACGCTTGTTTTAAATTACTATACGATGCAACGCTAAGTCCCTGGGGAAACCATGAATATGTGGGTATACATAACGGGGGTAATGTGGATAAATCTATCGGGCCTGCCGAACCCCACCCTACGGCTGGGAGCCGGGCGGGTGCATATTGTCTCTACTCTTGGCAAGTCAAACACGGGCAGCAACACATGCAACGCTTGTCAGTAATGGTTTCAGCAACACAATTGTAGTAGTAAGGGAACATTTGTTTTTTACTTGAAGGTTTTGCACACTTGGTATTTGAGATGAAACTCTTTACGCATGAAAACGTTTTGTGAACTTAAAACCTGTGAACTCACCAGCATTATATGTTGACATCTTTTTGGCATGTTTTCTCAGGTCGCTAAGGTAGCAGCATTGAGTTTAGGCGCACGGAGTCGCACTTGCGTCTAGGATCATGTCTCACGTTTGGATTGTTAAACTTTAAACTTATGTCTCTTCGTTATTCAGTTTGTAAAACTAAATTTGCTTCCGCTGGGTTTTGAATCATAGTTTTTGAAACTATTGCATGGTTTGGTTTACGTATCTTTTCACATATAGTTGTCGTTCGTTGTGACCATTGACTTGGATCCTGGTGTGTCACGCGCCTCGCAGTAAAACTCCGCAAGTGGAAATTGGAGGGTGTGACAGGTAAGGTCATGTATACATCTTCAGTTATCGACCCATACAAAAAAACATTATTTATGTCAAGTTGAAAAGGTGGCCAGTTATTCTCAATAGTCATACTACGAATAACTCTAACAGGACCATTTTGACCACAAGAGAAAAGGTTTCACCAAAGTCCAAGGCTTCCCTTTGGTTGTAACCTTTTGCAACTAATCTAGCTTCAAACCTCTCAATGTGACACCCGTCGAAATCACAGATCATACCCGTACACTTAGCTACACGAATACATTGTGCATGACATTACATTTTGCATATTTCATTACAATTGGGCCATACAGGGTTCCAACAAGTTCATCTCGATGCTTACAGTCTAGCATTAGGTCCACTAGTTGATACAATTTCATAACTAGTCGGATAGTTTATCATGAGCTATAGAGAGATCTCACCAAAAGCCCTAGTTTGGGAATTCACACAATTGAACATAACACTACAATTGTGATCCAATCAGGAAAAAAAACAAACAATGACCGTGTACAATAGTTGCCTAAATGTGACGTCCGTAAAGACTAGTAAACTGACTAGTAAAAATACGAACAATGTGCTCTTACATGATTATAAAATTGGCCATATCATGGGTGTATAAGCACATGTGTCAGAACTAAATACAACAATATACAATGTGCACACAAGATGGATATGTATTATTATAAATATATATATATACACATATATATATATATATGTGAGTGTGTTTGAGTCTTCCAAAGATTATACTCCTACATCTTAATGAACCATCCTTTCACCCACTAAGATTCCACCTTAATTGTTTAAACACTTTGCCACTTATTCATCCCATGGTAGTTGACTTGCCAAAAAATACATAACCTCCACATACATACATATATACACAACACACATATACATATGCGTGTAGTGTTTGTGTCTTCCACTCATGCGCAAGTCCCTTCACTACATTCTTCCACCAAGATTCATCCAGCATGCTTTAGTCACCTCTATCACATTCCTAGATGATACACCAAAGAGGAAAGCATCTTATGACATTTAGGAAAGCATAGTGTTGACTTACCTCATTTGTGAAACCCACACATCCACCCATGATCCTACCAAATCCAACATAAGACACCTCTAATCAAGCAAAACACCATGATTATCACTTATCAAATCCTAGTGAATTTGACTAAACCATGGCCTCCCAACACCCTCTAAATTTCGGCCCACACTAACCAAGGAAAGCATGCACCTATCACCTCCATAATCCATTCAAAATCCATCCAAGATCACCTTTATTAGATCCTAAACCATATATAGAAAGATGTTTCCTTTCACCTTTCCTAAGTCATGATGTCTTGCCATCCATAACTATTATATATAGAGCTAAGAATTAGAGGAACAAGTGCACCAAACAACTAGCACAACCCCTCCACCTCTCCCTCTCTTTCTCTCGGCCACTCCCACCGTCGAAGACCACCACTACCTCGGCCCCCATCACCCCCAAACCACCATCATACACTTAACCAAAGACCACCACTTTCAAGGGACTTTTAGGGGTACAAGGAGCATAACCAAGGTGTACAAGGCCCCTAACTCCCTTATTTCTTAGACACTAGGAGGTATAACATTTATTTTCTTAAGCTTGTGCTTTTATTTTTGCATAGTCTTCCAAACACCAAGTTGTTCACTAGTGTGTTGACACTTGTAACTAAACCAAGTAAATAAGTAAATTCATGTTCTAAAATACATTATGTTAGTTGGAAAAATGTATGCTTTTACACATGCCATGGCCGAAACATACATGAATGTATGTATACATTTGGGCCGAAAGTTTATAAAAGAAATGTGTATGTTTTCTAAACTCACTAACATAAAGCATAATATTGATAGTTGTGAGTCATATGTATCATGTTCGAATCCATGACAAAACTTACAAAAGTGTCCATGTTTTTAATAAAATAGCTTTCTCTAGAAACAATGCTACTTTTCACCAAGATTTCTAGAGTATACAAGTATGGTAAAACCTAGCCACACAAAGCATGAGGTTAATATTATGGGAAAGTTACACCTAGAGACCCTCATATTGTACATTTAAAAGATAAACATTGTATCTTTTGGGAAACAAGATGTTAAATATACAAGTCCCTACATCATAGACATACACCTAACTTAAAGAGTTAAGTTACAAGTACAGACATGACGAGAGAATAACTTGCCGACAGTACAAGTAACATGGACCTAAACTGTCCCTTTTTACATTGGACACGTAAGTCGATCTCTCTAGCTCAGATTCATTTGCTCATTCCCAGACATACCACAAAGTGAGTTTTTTTCATGGCCTCTTTTCACTGTTTTACATTTTCCGGGGGAAAAACATTCATACAGTTTTCAGTTACAATCAGGACTATTATGTGAACATGAGACATTAAGGTTCAGGATCCATTAAGACCTCGTGTCATACATCACACCATAATGATTAGCTATGGACTTAGCCATGAAACACCTGGATAGATCTATTGGGTTGACACCCCCACTTTTGGTCAGTCACTCTGACCGGATGACAATTATCAAAAGAGTGCTTGTATTTCACATTATTTCATTGTCTTAAGTGTACAATGGGCGAGGCACAACACATCAAGGTTTGGTTATGGGCTCGTGTTAGATCACATATTACTTATTGCCCTAGCTAGGCAATGATTTAGTAGGTTTTGGGATTACATGTCCATTATATACAAACCCATGAACTCACCAACTTTGTGTTGACCTATATTTTTACATGCATGTTTTTCAGGCAATTAGCATGGAGTATGGAACTTGGGAAGGTCGCGTGCGAGCATTTATGGGATACCTCCTTTGGAACCATTGTGTTGTTATTTTAACTTAAAACATTTTATTCAATGGTTTTCAATTTGAACAATTAGCGTTATGTTTGTGAAATTTGGTTTTTTTAATGGAAGTACCTATTTTATTTTAATAATGCTCGTGTGACCTTAGTGCTTGAAAATCATTCGAAGTCGCACCTCGCGTTTCCGCCTTAGCGGGGTGTGATACTTAACCTCTCTATTGGACTTATACTTAACCTTATTGACCCATTTACTACCTATAGGTTTTCTACCTTTAGGTAATTCACATAAAGTCCAGGTTTGGTTTCTATACAAAGCTTCCATTTCAGCATTCATGGCTTCAACCCATCTAGGATCAGTTGAAGCCTGAGAATAGCATATTGGTTCAACTATCTTGTTCAAACTTGACGCAAAACATTTGTTTTCACAAGATAAGTTTGAGTAGTTAACTACCCTTTCTACCCCCCATACTTAACCTTCCATTCAATAACAAAATCATCAAATTTCCTAGGCAAAACAGACTCCTTAGAAGACTTTCTAATTCTTTGTAGGTTATTTCCCTTAGGAGTAATACACTCATCATCTGAATCCTCTACAACTGGTGACTCATTCCCCCTAAGACCTGTACTATTATTATCCCGATCACTTAGGTGATCTACCCTCCTAGCAACCCTCGAACGGTCATACAAGTTCTGACAAGGAGAGTTTTCATGAGTAGTACTTGTTCCCCCTTCATCATTGGGAATATTATCATTATGATTATGCTGATCATACTTGTCAAAAAAATTAATATGATTTAAAACATCTTTATCAAAATCAGTTTTATCATTGATTTAAAGGGATAAATTTCTTCATAAAATTTTACATCTCTAGAAAACTCAACTTGTTTAGTTTCTAAAAACCAAAGTTTATATCCCTTTTTGAAATTTGAATAACCAATTAGAACACATTTATCAGCACGACTACAAAGTTTATCTTTTTCATCTAAAATAGTTTTAAAACATAAACAACGAAAGTTTCTAAGATGGTCAATAACAAGGGGGAACCCATACATTAATTCATAGGGACTTTTACCTCCTAGGATAGACGAATGGATCCTGTTAATCAGATAAGCAGCAATTAGAATACATTTAGACCAGAAAGACAAAGGCACACCATTTTGAAAAAGCAAAGCTCTAGCTATGTTCAAAAGATGTCTATGTTTTCATTCAACTATACCATTTTGTTGTGGTGTACGAACACAAGAAGTTTGACGTATAATCCCCCTTTCATTACAAAAATTAGACATTTGCTTATTAACAAATTTTGTACCATTATCACTCCTCAAAACTTTAATAGACTTTTTGAATTGAGTTTTGACAAGTTCATAAAAACTTTGAATATTTTCAAACACTTCTCCTTTTCCTTTTAACAAATAACACCAGACAGACCTAGTATAATCATCAACCACAGTCAAAAAATACTTGTAACCTTCCTTACTTGTAACTCTATAAGGTCCCCAGACATCAAGATGAACACCATCTCCTAGACACTTGGTTTTATGATCACTTAAAGGCATAGGAACCCTGACTTGTGTTGCTTTATGACAAATCTCACAGGGTTCAGACTCAGTAAAATTAAGCATTAGTTTATCTTTTACCACAACTAGAACTTGATCAGAAGGGTGCCCTAGTCTACTATGCCAAATACTCTTATCACTAACACCGTTGAAACACAAATTACTCATGCTCACACCAGTTCCAACAAAATACAGACCATCACACTCTCTACCAGTCACCAGGACTCTCTTGACCTTGGAATCCTGAACATAACATGCATGTTCATCAAATAAGACACTAAGTTTATTATCCTTAGCTAACTTCTAGACAGATACCAGATTAAAACAATAATCAGGAATAAAAATACATCATGTAAAAGGACACCATTTGCTAATTTTATCTCACATATCTTAGTAACTTTAGCACTAGTCCCATTAGGTTGTTTGACTAACATATTATATTGAGAAACATCAACACAGTTAATCATATTTTTTTTCACTACTAACCATGTGTTGATTTGCCCCAGAATTCATTATCCAACCAGACTTTAAAGCATACTTAATAAAGTTGTAACAACTTGAAATTTTTTTAAAAACTTTAAACAACCTTCCTAAGACACACATGCCAGAATAACCAGTTACACTACACTCTTACCTCCTACATTTGAGTTTTTGACTTCACTTGAGGACTTCTCACTGATTAGACCCATAAATTTTGAAATCTGTTCAGAAGTAAAAGGAATAGTAGTAGAAGAAGAAACATTGTTACTAGAAACATTTGCCCTTTTGTTTGAAAAAAATCCTAGGGTTGTTTGTTTTTGCAGTTTGACCACCTGGTTTCTTTTTAAAATCTTGAGGATACCCAACAATTTCATAACACCTATATACAGTGTGACCCAACATATTGCAGTGGGTACACTTTAGATTAGGGTTGGGTCCCTGTTAAAAAGTTTCTTCTATTATTTGAAAACTGATTAGCATTAGAGACAAAAAGACACATTTGAACCTTTTGAACTACCTGTAGACCCCCTATGTGACTCTTCCTGGAAACAATAGAAAAAGCAGTTTTGACAGAGGGCAAAGGATCTCTAGTTAACAAACTAGTTCTAACATGTTGATAAATGTGATCAAGTCCCATTAAGAATTGCATTAATTTTATTAGTGCACTAAAACATTGAATTCTTTTGAGGCTTGACAACTATAAGCAGGAAGCTGAACAATGGAATCAAATTGTTTCCACATAGTACTAAGTTTGTGGTAGTATTCAGATACATTACTACCACTCTGAGTTAAGGAATTAATTTTCTGAGGAAGGTTAAACACAATTGACCCATCAACTTTATCATAAGTCTCTCTAAGGTCTAACCAAACATCCCTAGCAAGTTCAGAAAAAAAACCTGACCTAAATATAATTCCTCACTCACATAATTCAACAACCAAGACATAACCACAAAATTACATCTATCCCACTATTTTCCTAGCACATCATCATCAACAGATTCTATACAAGTTCCATCAATAAATCCATACTTGTTTTTAGCCTCTAAAGCAATTTTCACAAACTACTGGTGTCACTAGGGTGCAATTACAAAGGATCACTCACATCAAGTTTACTAATAAGAGTCCCAACAATAACACCTCCTGCAGTAGGTCCACCTCCTACTACAGGATCAACAACATCACCCATAATGAAATAACAACAAACAAGACAGATACAATACACAAGAAGAGAACAGACAAGGAAATACAAGATCAAACAAAGACAAAAAGAATATCAAATAGGAGACAACCTAGAGAGCGAAGCTGTGTAGGTGTTCAGATCATGAGTTCATCACTCATAGGTGCCATGCAAATCCTTACACATGAGCCTTTATTAGCTATATATATATATACATATATATATATAGGTATAGGTTCCTGTACAAAGTACATTTTTCGTACAAAGTGTGAGAAGTTTATATAGTAATTGTGTTTTAAAGTTTGGCTATAATGTTTTTTTTATTCCTTTTGCATTGATTTATATAGAAAAGCACCAAACGTTCCAATTTAAAACACAATCAAATGTATTCTAGACATTAAATTTAAAACACACTGATTACTTTCTTCGTAGAGTGTTTTAGATTGCATGTCGAGAATACATTAACTAGTGTTTTAAATTGTTAATTTTTTTGTTTTTCTATATAATACAATGCCAAAGGAACATAAAACATCATGCCTAAAATTTAAACACAATGCCTATGTAGACTTCTCACACTTTGTACGAAAAATGCACTTTGTACAGGAACCTCACCCTATATATATATATATATATATATATATATATATATATATATATATATATATATACTATAATTGACAGAGAACAAACAATACACAGACAAATACAAAACAACAAGCAATACACAGACAGAACAAATACCACAGAGACACAATCAATACTGGCCCACCCTAACCCGGTCAAAGACTTCTAGACCAAGACAATAACAACTACAAAAAAACTAAGAAAATGAACAATCTCACCGAGGGGGTGACCCAAGTTAGGGTTTCTCCAAACTCACAACCTATACCTTCACTTAAGGTATAGAGTTGTGAGTGCAATTGAAGCTATTAAAACACCTCTAATATCCAACAAGAACTCACAGTAGCTCTTCTGCAATACCTCTTCTCCCAAGATCCAACACAATAACAAAGTCAACCTGATCAAATAACCCTAGATCTAGACAAACAAAAGACCCAAACAGTAGATCGGATCTATTGACCAGATAAGACCTATGGTTTATTAAACAAAATCAAGAACAACACCTATTACTTAGGTGAGATCCTTGAAGACAATAAACGAACAAAGACAAAACAGAAGAAGATACAAAAGACTCAGATCTGTTAAGAGATTTAACATATTTTAAGATATGAACCAGATCTATATCAGACCAGATCCAATCAACAAACACAGCGGAAAACCAAAGAAAATCACAATATCATGAGCATATGCTCTGATACCATGTAAAGTTTTACAGATTCTCAACAACACAACCACAATATCAACACAATCACAAACATACAAAGAATATAAAGAAGACAGAAGAAATAACGACAAAACAGGTGACAAAATCTTATTAACCAACCCAAAAGATGTACCCCCAGGTTCCCAAGAGTTCTACAAATATAGAACTCAATCAACAAATACAAAGTCTATGGGATCAACTGAAGATGAATCAGTTGATACCAAGGATGAAACGAATACAATATGAAAGACTTACAGAGACGAAACTCTAACAATACAGAGAAACCCTAGACTGAATACAAAGAAGAAAAAGAAAAAAAAATGTGAGACTGATAATCAAGAGAGAGAAACAATAATGTATTTATACGAGCTCCAGAAGCTTCCATCTCTCGAAACACTTGAACACATCATAGCCATTGATCTCAAACAATCTGTATCATTCTCAGCCCTTGAATATAACACAGATAATAACAACGAGCTAGGCCAGGCTTATAAGCCCATGACCAATATAACAATATCAACCAAAATAGAAGCTGGGCCATTGGGCCATAATCTGACCAGGCACACAATCAAATAATAACGAGCCAATAATACCAAACAACATATTAACATGTTATATTTAACATATGAACTATATCAACTATACTTTTTAACAATATGTTTTAGTTAATAAAAGTTACAGTCCTTTTTAAACATATTCAGTTGATGGGTGTTGTACACTTGTACCATTCCCTAAAGACATACGAAACTGTGGTTCGATTAATAATTGTTTAATGAAATATTGAATTAGTATAAACAAGCGAATTTGAACATTTCTGCATTAGGGTATGTGCCGTCTAGGCGACCTAGAGTGCTCATGGCACCATCTCAATGGAAAGTTAGCCCTTCTTCTGTTCACAAGTAGGCCAAATCCCTTCCATTAAACTATAGAGAGAGAGAGACCAATACTTCCTTGATCGGTGAAATTTTATACGGTTTTAATATCGGTACACATAGAGAGATAAAAAAGAAAGAGGTGTCCCTATATTAATTTGGGGTATCAAAAAGGGAAAATTGCCAAAGTGGCCTCCTGACCGAGGCGTTTTGCGAAAATAGCCCCCTCAGCCGACTCGGGAAAGACGGCTCCCAATTCCCGAGACACCTCAGCCGGCTTTTGTTTCACATTCCCCACGGACCAATTACCGTCTGCCACGTGTCCGACAAGCCTGCAACCATCTCCGAAGACGGCTGAGATCTGTCAAAGAGGGCTCCCGAAATATTGGAGATGGCTCCCTTCTCCTCGGCTCATGGCTCAATCCGTTTTGTACACGGCTCGGCTTAAAAGTTGGAAAGGACTTTAGCTAGCCGTTGATTATATATATATATATATATATATTTGTTTCAAAAATGTGAGTATAAATATGTGGTACACCAATCTCAAGTCATGCCTTCACATTTGTTTTATAGAAATTTTATAAGTTGGGTTAAAAAATGTGGAGTTTTCATACTTGGTTGGGTTGTGATTTTTTCAAATTATGGATACTCATTTTTTTTATAAAAAAATTATTTATCATTATGTATTCACACTTCCTTGATATTCAGTTTTTTTATACCAGTTAACAAAGGTTTGGATCGTTGTTACATTTGCGTTGAAATACTTGGATCGTTGTTACATTTGCGCGTGGAATAACACGTGTACAATGTAACTTCGGTTTGGTAATTTACGATTTGGGAGTGATCGTGCACCTCCCATATCTACGTCATGTCGTTGCTGGAACATTTTTCTACCGGGCAGAAAGGACGGCGGTCAAAGTGGTAGCGGTGGTGGACGCCAACGACTGCTCGCGACAGACGTAGAGTATCGAGATACCTTTATTGTTGTTGATAAGGTATTTCCAAGGTTCACATGCATTGTAACTCCCTTGCCCTAACTAAGCTATCAGATATAGGGAAATGGAAGTTTCAGGAATAATGAGCGGGAAGAAGAAGAAACCGATACCGGTTCAAAGCTATCAGATATAGGGAAATTAGAGAACTCGTCTTTTTGTATGTTTGATTTTATTAATTTTTGTTTATGTATTGATACCGAGTATTTTTTTGTATTTTTGATTTTATGTTGTATTGTATGTTTGATTTTATGTTGTATGATATACATTAGTGTACGTTATTAATTCTGTGACAACCAATGGTTCCGAGAGACCATTAATTTCTTTGATTAACGTTTTTTGATCAATTTTTTCAGCACGTTTATAAACAAAGAGAACTAAAATAAATAATGGATTAAAAAAACCATAACATAACAATAAAGTAAACCTTAACATAACTTTTCATTCGATTCAAAAAACCATAAACATACAAAAGTTTATTACAAACTCGCAACAACCATTAAAACGAAGACCGGACCCTCAAAACGACCTAACGCGAAAAGCTACTCGTTAAGCCAATCCCTCAACATTTTCCAAGCAGAGATGTGTTTAAACTCTTTGTACTGCTTGGACTCATACTTTATCTGGGTAACTCCGATGGCCACGTCTTCGGGAGTGTCCGGCTCAACCTCTCTCAGTGTTTGATTGTGGCACGCGTTGAAGATTTGACACTTTGCGCTCAAATCGGTCCATTTACGATTTAGTGAATCTATTGTTCTGTCGGAACCCCCTACCAACCGATTGAACTCGTTGAGAATTCTGTACCACTTGTTAGCAGCACTGGTGCTGTTTTCGACGTGCTGCCAAGCGACCACCAGGGAGATTTCTTCCTCTTCGTTCCAACGGGATGGTGCCATAGTTTTTCAGAGATGTGTAATCTTCGGTGGTTTTCGGACGGAGAAAGTACTTGTTTTTTGGTGGTTTGTTTCGGTGGTTTTTATAGTACCGGATAAGCGGCTTTAATGCTTCTCGGGAAAAGCGAAGAGACTTCGGGGAAGCCGTCTTGGGAAAAGCGAAGCGACTTCGGAGCCGGCTTTAATCCATCTCGGGAAAAAGCGAAACGACTTTTGACTCGGCTTTAATGCTTCTTGGGGAGTCGTTTCAGAGCCGGCTTTTAAGTCGTCTCGGAGCCGGCTTAGCGTTAAAGTCGTGTCGGAGCCGTCTTTAAAACCGTTCCCAAGACGTCTCGGGATTTTATCACCTATAAAGGGCCACCACAATTCCCAAAAATTTTTACAAAGTTATTTAAAAAGTTTTTATAAAATTTTCTTAACTTAATTATGTTTTCACGAAATTTTTCAAAATTTTTACAAAGTTATTTAAAAAGTTTTTATAAAATTTTCAAACATTTACTTTATTTCATTTCGGTTGAAACAATGTTTTTATTTGGTTTTGCATTTTGGCTGAAAAAAAAAGTATTCTTATTTTATGGATTTTTGGATCATTGTTACATCTGCGAAAAACTACTTGGATCATTGTTACATCTGCACGTGGTTTAACACGTGTAGACTGCAACTTTGGTCTGGTAGTTTATAATATTGTATAGCTGGTGGAGCTCCTATATCTTTGTCATTAAACGTTGGAATCCATTTCCCCCATCTGTACATGTACGTTGGTGGTGGAGGAGGTAGTAGCAGATACCGACGTGTTGTTTGTGTATACGTGGGGTAGCGAGCTATCCTTCATTATTGACGATATGTTAGGACAAAGAGGATTGGTGAAACCACTTTTGGAAACCTTAGTCTAATTCACTTCTGTCATTTTGGCTAAGTATAGAAGTACTGAAGAGAAAACAAGAAACTGCTGAAGAGAAGATATGAGAAGTGCTGAAGAAGAAACTTCATCAGAAGTTCTGAAGTCCAAACCAGACAAGTTCACTTCAGAAGTACTGAAGACAAACTACTCATCAGTAGTTTGTCATTCATCAGCACTTAGCATCAGATATTTTCCACCGCCTTTTGCATCAGTAGTTTTATTGTTTATTATTACTTTTAGCTATATTTGATAGTTTCAATGTTGCAACTTGTACAACTTGTTTCTGATGTTTCTGTACTTGCTTTTTGGGCAAGATACATGTATGTAAACGTCTATAAATAGGAGGCTTCAACCTTCTATTTTAGACATTGCTTTTAATAGAAAAATCCTTCAAACACTTTCACTGTTCTATTCCATTTCAGTATTTATTGTGAATCTGTCTAAGTATCTAATTCTCATTTACTGCTTGTATTCATAATAAATACTTGTCATTATTAGTTTCAATAATCTAGGGGGAGTAATAACTCTTCCTAAGTATAAAAAGTGTTGCTTTAACTTATACATTCCGCTGTGCTTATAATCTGATATGCAAGAGCTTGCTAAACACTTAAGTGTCAAGATAGCAAGTTCTTACTTCAAACAAAGGAGCAAACTGATCCAACAATTGGTATCAGAGCATTGGTTTATCTGATCACATATCAATCTAACAAATTGAGAATCAGACACAAAGCTCTTATTGATACTCAATAAAAAGATCAAAAGTTCACTTTTTATCAACATCCATCACTTAAAAGAGTCATCTGACAAATCAATACTCTTTAAAATGGATCCACATAATACTGGTTCTGCCACTAAACCTGCCATGCTTGTAAGAAATGAATACAACATATGGCAAAAGAGAATGACACATACCTTGTCACAAACCAACACATGTTGTTGGAGATCTGTGATATATGGTCCTCACAAACCAGTAAATGTCAATCTTGAAACTAATGTTCAGGTCCCTAAGGACCCAAAAGAATATACAGATGATGATTTCCTAAAACTTGAGCTAGATGCAAAAGCATTCTCTATGTTGGCAATGGCTCTCCCAAATGAGATATACTCTGGTCTTTTACATTGTGAAAGTGCCAAAGAACTCTGGGATTGTCTTAAAGAACAGTTTGGAGGAACTGAAGAGGTGATTGCCAACACCAGAGAGATTTTAGCTCAACAATATGAGACATTTGCTCATATTAATGGGGAAACTTTAACTCAACAATTTGAAAGATTCTCCTCATTAATATCTGAGCTAAAGTTAAATGGTCAGACCTATACAACAGTGTCTATGCTACATAGATTTTTAAGGTCTTTACCAGACAAATGGGAAACATACTCCATTGTTTTAAGATCCTCACCAGATTTTAGCTCCCTCACTCTTACAAAACTCCATGGGAGATTACTTACTTTTGAGAGAGAAATTGATCAAAAGAAGAAATTGCAATCATCTGGTAAAACTGCTGATGACTACCTTCCAGGTAGTACAGCACTTTTGGGACAAGACTCACCAACTTGTTCCTATGGATCTTATGACAACATTGACATAACAACTGGGATCTCATCAGAAAGATCTTTCCCAGGTTATGACAATGATGACCAAAGTCAAACTGCTGATAATCTATGTTTTATCATGAATGATTTGAAAAACTTTAGCAGTGATGACTTAAAAGAAATGGACATTTTACACCAACTGGCCATGCTAAGCATTAAAACTAACAAGTTTTATAAAAGGTCAGGAAGGAAATTTCCAGGATTGACCAGTAATACAAAAATTGGCTTTGACAAATCTAAACTGAGATGTCACAAGTGTCAGAAGTTGGGACACTTTGCTAGAGAGTGTAGAAACTCTAGCTTTAACCAATCACAATCTGGAAATAACTATAACCCCAATTATAATAGGAATAATGGAACTCAAGGGAGTGCTCATTTTGTACAAGCACAAGCTCCTCAACAGCAATACATGCCACAAGTACAATATGTTCAAATGCCTGCTCAACAGATGCAGAGCCAACAATCAATCCCTCCCTTTCCAGCTGCTCAACATCCTCCACAGCCTCAACAACCCTCTCAACAAAGTCTTTTCACCTCAGGGTATGTTGACTGGAGCAGTCTCCCTTTTGACACCACAGAGTGCAATCCTGATGCAGACAACAAGGTGTTTGACATCAACTGGGGAGAATCAGACAATGGCAGAAAGAACTTTGCCTTAATGGCATTTGAAGGCTGTACTTCAAAATCTGCATTGTCACAGGTATCAAAAGAATCTTTGACAAAACTTTGCTCAAATTCTTGCAAAGAAACTTTTGCTCTCATAAGAGAGACAAATGTGCACTTACAAGGTAAAGCCAATGATTTAGAAAGAAAATACACACAGATGAAATGTGATTTAGAAAGAAAACTGTGTGCTAAAACAAAAGAAGTTTCTAAATTAACTGACTCGGCTATTGAAACCCAAGCACAAATTAAAATCATGCTAAATGACCTGGGAGATGTCAGACAAGAGCTTGCTGACACCAGGATCACATGTGAAAAATGGGTGGAATCTTGTAAGGGGTATCAATTATTGCTAAACAAACAAAGTGCTTCAAATGTTAAGTTTGGCATAGGGTACCATCATGTTGAAACACCAACAGATTTCTCTCCCAAAACTACTGAAGATGGGAGAAAAATTGTTTCAAATGAAACTTCTGAAGGGAAAGACTGCACATCTTTCCATGAAAACTTTCTAAACAGAAATCCTGGCATTTTCAAAGAAAGTACTTCAGAAGTATTAACAAAATCTGACAACAAGCCATCAGTAGTTTCATCTACATCAGGAGTTGAGATCCTGAAAACTACTGATGAGCAAAATCTTTACACTAATGTCAGAAATTTGCCTTTAGATCAAAAACAAAAGGCAAAAGAGTGTGAAATTTGTGGTCTGTTCAACCACAAAACTGAATTTTGTAGATACAGAAAAGGAATTCAGTTCAATCAAAAATTTAAACAACAGGTTGTGGGAAATCAAATCAGAAATGATTATGAAAGAATCCTTAAACCCAAGAAACAACAACCTGAAAACACCTTTTCTCAGAAAAAGATAAAATCTCAACCAAAATCTTTTTCTCAAAATTCATTGTCAGTAGTTAGACCTAAATCATCAGCAGTTTCACAAACTGCTGAGATACAAAATCTAATGAACATGGTACAACTACTGATGACCAAGGTTGATGGTGGTCCTGAAAAGGAAACCACCATGGTTCTTAATGAAAAATCCATTGCCAAAAAGACATGGATTTCTCAACCTGGTCAAGAACAATCTGTAACTGTTCTCAAGAGCAAACCCAAAGCCAAACAGGCTTGGGTTCCTAAATCTAACTAATTTGCTTTTATGTGCAGAGAGTTTCCAGGGGCTTAAACAACATATGGTATGTTGATAGTGGATGCTCTATGCACATGACTGGATGCAGATACCTGATAAACAACTTTATCAGCCAAAGAGAAGGATCTGTATCCTTTGGGAACAATGCTAAGGGATATGTGCTAGGACATGGCAATGTCTCCTCTGGCAAAATACAGTTTGACAAGGTCAATCTGGTGGAAAACCTTGAATACAACTTGCTGAGTGTGTCACAAATGTGTGATAAAGGATATTCTTCCTTTTTCACAAAGACAGCATGCAAGATCATCTCACCAGAAGGCTAGAAGTTGATAGAGAAGATCATTGAAGATCATACTTTGCTGATTGCCAAAAGATGTGGCAATGTCTATGCAGTGGACATTGAGAAAGACAAAGTATTGAACAACACTGCCTGTTTCTTCTCAAGGGCATCAACTTCAGAAACAGATCTCTGGCACAGGAGACTTGGCCATGTGAACTTTAAAACCATAAATAAAGTCACAAAAATGGGCTTGGTCAGAGGTCTACCTTTGAAAGTATACCAGTGTCAAGAACACTGTGTATCCTGTTTAAAGGGAAAACAGCATAAGTCCTCCTATAAGTCTATTGAAGAATCAAAAACAACTGCATGTCTTCAACTACTCCATATGGACTTATTTGGACCTGTCAAGATTATGAGCCTTGGTAAAAAGAAGTACTGCTTAGTCATCATTGATGACTACTCAAGATTCACATGGGTATTCTTCTTATTTCCAAGGATGAGGCTGCTGAAATCATCAAGTTCTTCATTCTACAAGTAGAGAAACAATATTCTCTACCTGTCAAAACCATTAGAAGTGATAATGGGACAGAGTTCAGGAACAAAACTCTGGATGAATTCTGTTTGTCTAAAGGGATTATTAGACAATACAGTGTTCCCAGAACTCCTGAACAAAATGGTGTAGTAGAAAGGAAGAACAGAACATTAATAGAAGGAGCAAGAACAATGTTAGCTGATTCTGGACTGCCCTTGTACTTTTGGGCAGAAGCAGCTAACACATCATGTTATGTTCAGAATAGAGTTCTTGTGGTCAAGAGACATTCCAAGACTGCCTATGAAGTTCTTCATGGCATGAAGCCCCTTATCTCCTTTTTCAGGGCTTTTGGGTGTCAATGTTTCATCTTGAACATCAAGGAATCTATTTCAAAGTTTGCTGCCAAAGTTGACTCAGGTTACTTTCTTGGTTACTCTTCAACTAGAAAAGCCTACAAGGTTTTTAATTCTCACACCAGGATAGTAGAAGAAACATTGAATGTCAAGTTCAATGAGTCAAAACACACTCTTATTTCAGCACATCCTGCTGAACTCTTTGACCTTGACAACTTCCACTTTGGACCTGAAAAGACTGTTACTCCTTCCAAACCTACTTATTATGGTGATCAAAGGTTTGATGATGAGGATCCTACACCATGGACTCCTCAAACAGTCATTAAGTCAACTTCAAGACCATCAGAAGTTTCACAAACTTCTGATCTAACAAATACTGAAGGCCAAACTCAAACATCTGCTTCAGCACCTGCAACTACTGAAGACACTAAAACTGCTGAACCAGATATTATAGACCTCAGTAGTTTGTTTGAAGAACATGAGCCACCTACACCTGTTAGTGGTTTACAACAACTGATTGAACACAGAGATCATCCACTTGATCAAATCATGGGTGATATAGCTTCAGGTGTTCTTACTAGAAACCAGCTCTCCAACTTTTGCCTATTTTCAGCCTTTATCTCACAGTTGGAACCAAAGAAGTACCAGGAAGCCCTCAAAGACAATAATTGGGTGCAAGCTATGCAAGATGAACTGCTTCAGTTCAACAAGCAACAGGTCTGGGAAATCTGTCCCTTACCTCCAAACAAGCAACCAATTGGCACAAGATGGGTTTTCAGGAACAAACAAGATGAAGCTGGTATGATAATCAAGAACAAGGCAAGACTGGTAGTTCAAGGGTACTCTCAAGAAGAGGGAATTGACTATGATGAAACCTTTGCTCCAGTTGCAAGGCTTGAGGCCATCAGGTTATTTCTGGCCTATGCCATTTCCAACAAAATTAAAGTTTATCAAATGGATGTGAAAAGTGCATTTTTGTATGGAAAAATAAAAGAGGAGGTGTATGTCTGTCAGCCACCTGGGTTTGAGGATCCTTCTCATCCTGAGTGGGTGTACAGACTGGACAAAGCTCTTTATGGGCTCAAACAGGCTCCAAGAGCCTGGTATGATACACTCTCCACCTTTTTACTCAAAAATAACTTTACAAGAGGTGCCATTGATAAAACTCTTTTCATTAAACATGTTGGAAATCATGTCTTACTTGTTCAAATTTATGTTGATGATATCATTTTTGGTTCAACTAACACAAAACTGTGTGATGATTTCAAGAAACTCATGCAATCAAAATTTGAGATGATTACCATGGGAGAACTGCAGTACTTTCTGGGACTGCAGATCAAGCAACAAACAAATGGAACTTTTATACATCAATCAAAATATGTTAAAGAATTATTGAACAAATTTTCTTTAAAAGACTGTAAATCATGTTCCACTCCCATGACACCAATCACACAAGTTGAACCTGATGATCAAGGAAAACAGGTTGATCAAACCATGTACAGATGCATGATAGGTTCCCTTTTATATCTAACTGCCTCTAGACCAGATATTATGTTTTCAACATGTGTCTGTGCTAGATATCAATCAGCACCAAGGGAATCACACCTTATAGCAGTCAAAAGAATTTTCAGATATCTGAAAGGAACTCCAACACTTGGAATTTGGTATCCTGCTTCAAGCAATACCAAGTTATCAGCTTTTTCAGATAGTGACTATGCAGGGTGTAAGATGACAAGAAAGTCAACATCTGGTGGTTGTCAATTCCTGGGTAACTGTCTAGTGTCATGGCAATCAAAGAAGCAAACATCTGTTGCAACTTCAACTGCTGAAGCTGAATACATTGCAGCTGCAAGTTGTACATCACAGATACAATGGCTCCAATATCAACTTCTTGATTATGGAATCAAAGAGACCAAGACACCTTTGTTTGTAGACAGCAAATCTGCCATTAGCATCATTCAAAATCCAGTACAGTTCTCAAAAACAAAACATATTGAGATCAAGTACCATTTTATAAGAGATTGCTATGAAAAAGGCAAGATTGAGGTGAAGCATGTAGCAACAGCTAATCAAATAGCTGACATCTTCACAAAACCCCTTGACACATCAACATTTCAGAAGTTAGTATCCATGCTTGGGATGCTAAATTTGTAAGTGTTTATTTTATTATTTTGCAATTTTTCATTTTTCACTTACAAACAGACAAAAAGTCTGAAACAAAACTTCTGAAAAGAGAGAAACTACTGATGAACAAAACATCAGTATGGGGATAAATTCTGAAAAGTGTGTAACTTCTGATAAAATAACCTTCAGAAGTTATGAAATAAAAGTATTTATAAAAACATTTCTCATCAGCTGTTAAAACTACTGAAGAGGAAATGGGAACTACTGATGAAGTAATCCTTCATCAGCAGTTTAGTCAAAAAGGGCAAATCTGACTTTTCCCATCATCAGAGGTTTGACCTAGTCGGTCTAAAACTTCTGATAAAAAGATTTTTAACCAAGGCGGTTTAAAAACTTCTAATAAAGAAGATTCAAGCGGTTAAAACTTCTGATAAATACCTTTTCTCAACACTTATCCTTTCAAATTCAAAAATATCCCTCTTTCTCTCTCAAAAACTCTCTCAATAACCTAAACCTGCAAATCAACTGTTCGATCAAAAACCCAAACCACATGGCTCTCGTTCTAAAACAGGGACACAATCAAAGAGCCTTTCTTGAAAAAACAAGAAGGCTGGTCCCAATACGATGAGATCATTGATCTTGTCGTAAAATCCCAATATTTTACTGCTCTCACAATAAACCCACCAATTCACACTGAAACTCTAAATGAGTTCTGGGCAAATGCTGAGACGGTGACGGCGGATGATGAAGTCATTTCCCTCAACTCAAGAATAAAAGGGAAACCACTGACCATCACACCGGCCACACTGGCAACAAGACAGTGTGGTTATCAAGGTACTCTCTCCCATGCTACAATCTTCAAAAAATATTTTGAACCAAAATACAAGCTTTTGTTTCATTATATTATTATGTGTTTGAGTCCTAAAACAGGGTCTTATGACCAGATGCCCTCTACTTTTCAACCAATATTTCATTCCATTGTGAATGAAACCAAATTCAGGGCATCTAAATTATTTTTCAATGAATTGGTGTTACATCACAATAATACCAAGAAAAAGTTTTTGTTATACCCAAGGTTCATTATGCAATGCATAATAGGGGAACTGGGTAATGAGGTGCTTGTGGGAAAAGTTTCAACTTTAAATCCATTAACCTCACAAGCATACTCTAGGCATAACAAACCGGCTGCCTGGCCATAAGATGATCAGGGTGAACAACAACAAGTCCCCCTGAAGCCCACATCTTCCAAACTCACACCACCAAAAGCCAAACAGCCCAAGCCAACAAAGACAAAAACCCACCAACCCAAAAGAAAAGCTGTTCAGGAGGTTGAGATGCCTGAACATGCTCATGAGCAGTCTGCTCTTCAAATAGGTGAGACTGAAACACCCTCTCAGTCTCATCCATCTCAAACCCCACCTAGAGCACCCATAACTATCTTATTCAAAAGAAAAAGACTTAGAAAAACTATTGAAACTCACTCTTCTTTTGAAACTGCTGACCAACCAATTTCACCTATTGCCCAAACTACTGAACCAACCCCTCAACTTTCTGAAGCAGAGGCAATAGAAATTGCCAAACTTCTCTCTGGGCTAAAAGAGAATGTCCCATCTGATTATGTCAGTCCCCTACAACCACAACAACCAGGGGACATAACCACAACATCAGACATGGATGTGGACATCTCTAGCCCTATCCCAAGAGATGAGGGTGGACCAGAGTCTTTAAGCCCAATTTTAGAGACTCTTGGGGCATCTGAGGCTGCTACTACTCAGTTACCACCCAGTGGTGGATCTGAGGATAGAAGTAACATAGCTAAGACCTCAGATGTGGCAACTACTGATGAAGGCTTAATGCTTGAAGTAGGAAATCCTCAGAACCAAGAACAAGAGGTTCATGAGAGAACTGAGTTGGGCTCAGCTCATGATTTAACTGAGACAGTCCTCATTGAGGACAACATCAGGGATTCAGACGATTCCATTAATTTGGATGATGTTTCAAAAACACAAACTACTGAATTGACGGCACTTTATGAAGGTCCTGTTTCAGGGGTATCCAGGCTCAAGAAGCCAGTCACCCCTGCACAGGTTAAAGCCCACTCAATCCCTAAAACCCCTAGAGTGGCATCCTCTGTACAACATGAGGATCACCCAAAAACACACCCTTCACAACAAATGCCTACCCAATTCCCTGGGCAAACAAGCATAGACCTGAACCAGCTATGCAGCCCAGAGGGTCCCCTGTACCACATGATGAACACTCTCATCAAGAATCACTTCCAAACATACACAGCTAACTTGGAGCTGTCTATCAAGAATCAATTTGGAGTGATCAAGACAAAGATGAATGATCTGTCCAACAAGATAGAATTCAACAGCAAACAGATTGCTCATCTTCAAGGTCAAATCTCCCAACCCTCAACCTCTAAACTTAAACTTGATGAATCCAAAAAGGGGGAGAAAATCAGGGAACCTAAGGAGTCATTCCAAGCCAGGATAAGGGCAAGAGTGGCCATCCTTGAAAGAGATCAGAAGGATCAAGCCAGGAAAGAAAAACTGGCCAAACAATTTGGTGTCTCAGTGGAAGAGATTGAAGCCACAGAAAAAGAAGATGAGACCCAAACCTCTGAAGAATCCCTAAGGCATAATGAAGAAACTTCTGATGGCAAAAGTTCTGATGAAGAATCAGAAAGTACTGAAGACAATCCTTCAGTAGTTGACAAACCATCAGCAGTTGTCAACCCATCAGAGGTTAACACTTCCAAACCTCAAACTGCTGACCCTTCCAGAACCACTGCTCCCATTCAACCAACATCTGATCCTATCAGGCCTACTAAAACAGTTACAACAATGACTGTACTAAACCCTTCTCCTATCTCTCAATCAGCTGAATTACTAGAGAAGAGCTTAGTTGCAGCCAACAAGAAGGCCAGAGAAGATCTGATTTGGAAAACTCTGGAAGAAAGGGATGATCTAGACTTAAGCCATGAAGAAAAACTTCAGGCATATGAAGCTGAACTACAAAGGCAGGCTAGCCTTGATGAGATTGCTGAACAAGACAAAAGACAACAACTGGTGTCTTACATCACAAAGAACAGCAAGACTAAAGCCTACACACTCAAGGGACTCTCTATGCAAGAGCTGACAAGAAGGGCACAACTACTTGCAGACAAACTGGCCACAAGCAAAGAAGGAAAGGCCAAGAGAGCCCAGATGATAGAAGAATTAGTAGCAGAGGGCTATGGTTCAAAAGCCTCAGTATCCAGATGGAAAGAAGAAAGACTGATGGATACTTACAGAAAATACAAGGCTGCCAAGGCTGCAAATCCAGAGAAGTTTCAAACTGCTGATCCTTCAAGATCAGTAGTTAGAACTTCTGGTGTATCAACAAGAAGGCCTGCTACTCAAAGAAAGAAAGCAGAGGACAATGTCAAAACTGACTTCAAAATGGTACTACTTGAAGGAAGTTCAATAGTCCATTCAGATTTTGACATTGAGGAGAAACCTCTGTTAACACAATTCAGGGATCCTTCCACTTTTGCCTACCAAATCCAAAAGACCATCAAAGAAAAGATGCATACCAAGGTAGTGACTGAACACCATCTCCCAACTGTTCAGATGCCTGATATGCAACAACAACAAGGAAGAGACTCCCACCTGAGGTTAACTGAAACTGAAAGCATCCAACACTCAGGACCATCAACCCAAGGGACAAGTCTGGTTCCCTATTCCTCTGACTTTAACAAGTCAAAGGTACCTATCATCAGATGGTCACTTACTGATAAAAACTCAGTATTGTTGACAAGAAGAGACCTCTCAAGCAGGGCTTACAAGAAGATCAGTGATCTAAAGAAACTGTCAACACAATACCTGCTCACAATTCAACATCTGGAACCACAGAGAGGATCTCTATCTGATGGACAGTTAAACCAGCTCAAGAACACCATGTACAAAGAGATATGGAAGATTGTTCAAGACAGAAGAAAAACATAAGGAATTAGTAAGGTTTTGGCTACATCAATCCAGGGGGAGATTGTTAGGACAAAGAGGATTGGTGAAACCACTTTTGGAAACCTTAGTCTAATTCACTTCTGTCATTTTGGCTAAGTATAGAAGTACTGAAGAGAAAACAAGAAACTGCTGAAGAGAAGATATGAGAAGTGCTGAAGAAGAAACTTCATCAGAAGTTCTGAAGTCCAAACCAGACAAGTTCACTTTAGAAGTACTGAAGACAAACTACTCATCAGTAGTTTGTCATTCATCAGCACTTAGCATCAGATATTTTCCACCGCCTTTTGCATCAGTAGTTTTATTGTTTATTATTACTTTTAGCTATATTTGATAGTTTCAATGTTGCAACTTGTGCAACTTGTTTCTGATGTTTCTGTACTTGCTTTTTGGGCAAGATACATGTATGTAAACGTCTATAAATAGGAGGCTTCAACCTTCTATTTTAGACATTGATTTTAATAGAAAAATCCTTCAAACACTTTCACTGTTCTATTCCATTTCAGTATTTATTGTGAATCTGTCTAAGTATCTAATTCTCATTTACTGCTTGGATTCATAATAAATACTTGTCATTATTAGTTTCAATCATCTAGGGGGAGTAATAACTCTTCTTAAGTATAAAAAGTGTTGCTTTAACTTATACATTCCGCTGTGCTTATAATCTGATATACAAGAGCTTGCTAAACACTTAAGTGTCAAGATAGCAAGTTCTTACTTCAAACAAAAGAGCAAACTGATCCAACACGATAGGATATGGGATAACTCGGTTTAAAACTTCACTTCCTTATACACCGATTGTAGACCTTCGTCTGTACTTCCTTTAAAAAATGCAACGGTTAGGTTCAAACGGTGTGAAGGAGGGAATCTTTTCAAACTTGAGTTATATTCTCCGGCGTGACCGGTTTCAACCAAGTCATGAGGCAAGGTGTCATATAATCCGGTACACCATTGCTGTCTTGGGAAACTAGGTCAGACCGTCACTTGTTACTGGAGACCATTCCAGTTGCAAGTAGACCGTCACTTGTTACTGGAGACCATTCCAGTTGCAAGTATAAGGAGGTGGCGGTTTGCAGTAGGAGATGGTGTCGCCTACAGCCTAGGGAAAACACTTCGTGGAGCAAACGCATTTTTATTTTCATTATTTATAGTATAATGTAATGTGTATGTATACTGTATTGTATATTGTATGATACCCTTGTTACTGGAGACCATTCCAGTTGCAAGTAGACCGTCACTTGTTACTGTAATGTGTATGTATACTGTATTGTATTTTGTGATTATTTGATTTAACATAACATTCCCAAAATAGTAGTTAACATTACATTAAAATAAAAATACATAAAAATTATTCAACGTTTGGCCGAGGTAAACACCGCCAAAAATATAGTTTATCGGGCATAAACCGTCTGTATGACACACATGCTTGATTTAGATCACCATTCACCACAATGGGTTTATCAGTCACTAGATGTTCCATTAGCATACAAAGATACACCGCTTCGTTACCAGATAAAGAACCAGTTGGCACAACATAGTCTTCATTAAGGTTATATGTCATACATTTTTCCTGATGTCCTGACTTTTTCCAGTATCGCATGTTCACTAATGTAGCTCCTAAATAAATTTTTAACTTCGTCAACCTTGGGTGAATAATGTTTCTGTATTTTTCGCCGATACAAAAATCTTGATGAGCATACATGACCAGCTCTTGAGACACCAATTCCAATCGCACGAGTAACCATTCACTATTTTCAAGTGGAAGCGGGAGAAAGACGTAATCTACATCGAAAAATGACGGGAACGGTTTTAGTTTACCATTGCAAGAGTTGAGCAGGTTTTTAGGAACAGATTCTAATAACCAATCATAAAATTGTGGTGGCAGAATCGTCCACCGCATATTTAGCAAAGAATTTTGTTGAATTTTTCTACTCCTCCAGTTCATTAGTCTTCCAACCCATCCTTCTATATGCTGTTAAGAAACATAATTAACATAATATTAAATTATGAAAGTATAAACAAAAGAAAACTACATTAAAAACTGCTGAATTAACTGATACTGAGAGCGTTCCATTTGAATGGAGGCCTAATAAAGCTCCCCAAAAGGTTTTATCCAACTCCACAGTTCGTGAAAAAACTGTTGAATAACAAAACGTTGCGTCCCCTCTACGGTAAAATTCAACAACATCTTTCGACCAGTTATCAGTTTCATCGTCTAGAATAGCCCACTTCCCAGTACTGTGCTGGTGTAAGCTTTGTTGATTTTGTAGATACTCGCTTTCCTCAGTATTCTGTGCGGAGCTAGAAGTTTCCGTCTTGTTTCTCGGTTGCCTCCATTTTTTTAAGATCCAATTTGATGCTTTCTCCGCCGGTTGAGAACAGTATTCCGTAGGCACTAAATTCTTATTTCGACTATTTGACATCTTTTTACGTGAAAATTTATCAAACACTTAGGTAAATTTTAATTTTAATACCTTAACGCACGGTGGGGCAAAATTTAATACTTCACGAGGCGTCTTTGAAGTTCCGAAGCGTTTTCGCTTTTCCGGAGGCGGCTTTGCAATTACCGAGGCGACTTTGACTTAACGCAAATACCTAGACGACTTTCCCTTTTCCCGTGGCGGCTTTGAAAATTACCGAGACGGCTTTGAATTACCGAGGGGACTTTGACTTAACGCAAATACCTAGACTACTTTCCCTTTTCCCGAGGCGGCTTTGAAATTACCGAGACGGCTTTGAATTACCGAGGGGACTTTGAATTACCGAGGTGACTTTAAACTTTGGGAAGCGACTTTAAACTCGGCAGACGGCTTTGTACGTTTTGCATTCCCAAAAGTCGCTACGGAGACGGCTTTTTCAATCCCAACCGGCTTTGAAGTCATTCCCCCGTCTTTTGTTTGAAAGTCGGTTCCCATCTCGGGACCACTGCTCTGAAAATCCCACGTTGCAACCCCCACTCCGACCAGTTTTCCGGTAACTCACTTGCAAATTCCGGCAATCGAAAATGATAGACGGTCCCACAAGCAAGGACCACAACTCCGGTAAGTAGATTCAACAACATCACGACCCGACCCACTTTACACACTGTAACCCAACCCGTTTTGCAAAATGAATCCGAATCAACCGTCTGACCTGAATATTCAAGACCCACTTGATGAAAATTTGTTCCCGACGGATGAGAGTTTTTCCCTTTTCAATTGGGTTAACATCGATTCTATTGATTCTAACGATTCTATAATAGTCCCCGGTTTTAGCCAACAAATTCCTAATATTAATTTGAACAACCCAGTTCCTCCCGTTCATCCGTTTCCTCCGGTTCATCCATCTCCTTCGTTTCATCCAGCTCCTCCGGTTCATCCAGCTCCTCCTGTTCATCCAACTCCTTCTGTTCATCCAGCTCCTCCAGGTCCAGTTCATCCAGATCCTGGCCTGGTTGTAAGTTTTTATTGTTTAATTTTTCATTTTCTGCCTTTTTAAATTTTTTATGTTCGATGGTTCTGTTGATTTATTTTGTGTTTGCCTACTGCATAGGATATTAAGGTCCGAATTGGTTGGACTAATTTAGCGACCATGAAAGCTAGAATGACACCATCCATGGAGTCCAAATTTAGGCTTACATGTTTCGGCCATTATCTTGATGTAAAGGCCCTTGTATGCGAGAGCAACATGTTATATGAGATTTCTAAACATCAGGTTGATAAAAACAACCCACAAGATGGTCTTGCTTATAGAATAGGGCAACAAGAAATAGTGTTTACGCCTCAACAGTTCTGTCTGGTTACCGGGCTCCGTTTCGGGGTATCTAACTGGTTGCCGAACCACCATGCTCAATCTTTTAGAAGAAGATTCTTTGGAGAAGACAATCTGCGTAGAGTTAGACTTGATGAAGTTGATAACCTTTTTAAAGGTGATTGGAGTAACATTGATGATGATGATTGTGTAAGGATTTGTATTTTGATGTTGATAGAGACTTGTTTTAAAGGAACACAGAAGGGTACCGGTTATGTTGATAGCAAAATCATAGATTTACTTGACGATTTTGATGCTTTTAACAGCTATCCGTGGGGCAGTTATCTTTGGGCCGGTTTGTGGCGACAGTTGAACAAGATGCACGAACGGAAAACGCCAGATAAAAAGGGTTTCTGCTTAAGCGGGGTTGTTTGGGCATTCAAGGTTGGTCTTGTCTTTTAATATTTATTTCATTTATTAAAATTGGATTGTATGTCTTACATGTATCCTTTATGCAGATTTGGATCTTTGAAATGTTTCCTGAATTCAAAACCAAACGTAATTGGTATGTTGCAGAAGCTATTCCTAGATTTCTAAGCTGGGGAAAATGTAAAAGATTTAGTAGCAGTACTGCTGAGACTATTATATCAGATTGCCGCTACGGTAACTTTTGATGCTCACGGTTTACAAAATTATTTTATTCTTATTACCGAAATATTAAATATGAATGGAAAATTTATGTATCAGGATGATGAATATAAACCGTTGTCAACTTTGATGCCGACCCTGGCGGAGATGCTTTGCGATTGGTACATTTCAAGTACCAAGTTTTTAGAAGCTCAAATGGCAGCAAGTCTACTTACAGACGCCATGCAGAATCAACGACCTGCAGTTAATGAGGTTACACAGAATTACCAGCACAATCCGGCGGGTTATATGCATCATGTTAATGATGTGCATTATGGGTATGAGCAGTCGGGTTATGATAAGGCCGTTGAAGGGCGTTACACGAAGAAACATAAGTTGTTCGCGGCCGGCCCTCCTAAGACGTCGTTTGTGCATGGAGCGGATGATTCAGAGAGTAGTCTAACATCAACAGTTAGAGAGTTGTTGGAAGAACATCACCAAAAGTTGGCTCGGTTATTTAACAAGGTGATATCATCTTATTTTATATACATTAGTGAACGCTTTTAAATAATTTTACTATCTGTTCTCTCAGGCACCACAGTTTGTTTATTCGAACTTGTTCAAACCAGAAGATGAGGTTTTCAATTTTGATGATTGTTACCAACCCAAGAGCAGCGACTTTGAACAACAAGATGAGAAAGCAAATGATGTAAGTTCCGCTACATTATATTTTGTCTCTACGTTTTTTATGTATTAACGTGAAAATTAATATATTAATTAAATATTTTTGTTACTTAAAATTGATAAGGCTCAGGTTGTTGGGTTGAGACGATCAGGACGGGGACAAAGCCAGCGCCTTGTATGCTTTCCCCGTTTACCGTCTACAAAAAGAATCCCAAAACAAGTTGATTTCTGAAGCTGAAGATAAAGAAGATACAATTATAAAAGAAATCAGAGCTTGGTATCCAAAAAATCCATATCGAAAATGTGCCATGACTGGGGGAAGCATACTGCCCAATGATTTTTGGATTTCTTTGCTTGGTGATGATGGGAGTGGTTGGCTTTCAACTGAGGTAACAAATATAGGTTATATTATTTTTATACATTTTTATAGTTAGTGGTTTTATAAATACAAAATATTACTAAATTTGGCATTCTTTAACATCATATTTCCGGTTGGGGACTTCACCTGTACAAGTCGAGGGCAGAAACCGATCGATGGAGCATTTTATCTCCATTTTTTCAGCTTGGTTTGATTAACCTGCAATCAACAAGGACCTATGAGGACATGTATCACGGCTCTACTTCTGAACCTTATCCACCTATCCAAGATGTTGACGGGGTATTCTAAATAATTATTAATTTTTTTAGGTAAAATTTTATTATTCAAAAATTCGCATCTAATTCCTTGAACTGAACTTTTTGCAGGTTTACGTTCCTTTACATGTTCACCAGTTGCATTGGTTACTTGGTGTTTTCAACCTTTCAGATAAAACGCTAACCATATATGACAGGTATGTGACGTTTTCGAATTTGGTATTGTTGATATTACATACGTCCATTTTGTAACGTATTATATTTTGGTAATTTTAGTTTGGGGAGATCACCTGAAATGGCAGTGAAATCCCAACATGTTATCTGTCATATAAATTTTGCATTTGACAGATGGTTACGAGTGCACAAATATTACGGAGAGGACCAAAATCCGAATCACTTCGCGTACCCGTTCCAAACCTTTTACCCGTCTAATGTTCCCCAACAGAGAGGAGTGTTAGGTGATTGTGGGATTTGGGTGTGCATTTTTATGGAAAAGTTGATTAAAAAACAACCAATTCATCAAGGGTCCCCTTAATCAAGACGAAGACACCTTTCAGACTGCACAAGATATGAGACGTAGGCTTGCAAAGTTATTTTATGAAAACATTTTGATTGAAGATGCACCGGTGGGCTCTATTGAAAAACAGTCCAATGATGATGATTCTGAAATGTTATAAACATTTATTAAATTAAAGCATCTAATTTAAATATTATTTTTAATATCCCTCTTCAGTTCCATACACAACTACACATAGTATTATTAAAAACATAAACCAGCTAAATACTAAAAGTAATTTCAATCTTCTCACTTCCAAACTTTTAGCTTTAGTTGCTTCCTTTTGGTCGTTAAACGCTCGCAACAAAGACGGAAACAAACTTTCGCACTGGTAACAACTTGAAGTTTCCACCCATTTGAGCCACCCACAATCCGCCGTCTATGAAAAAAAAGAGGAAGAAAAACATTACATGATTGTGTAAAAAACAAAGTGAAACAAGTAATTCTCTTTTAACTTACACAACACACAAACTGTCTCCCCGGGTTTGCTTCTGTTCGGGAGATCTTGATACGCGTATCAGCACCGTAGGATGAACATATTTCCCTAGTTTTGCTAAAGCTTTTAGGTGATCTCGATGATGAAGATGATGCTCGAGACATCTTTTACAAGCCTTATAAATTCAAAAAAGTGAAAGGATATAAATAACCAACCCAATTTACAAATTCGGCCCTTGAACTATATAAAATTAACAAAACGGCACCACTTTTGACAGCAGCTAAGGGATCCTCACCTTTAAATACCCACAATATTTTCATTACTTTCAACCACCATAATGACGATCATTCCGAATCCAGTAGAAAACACGAATTGGTTACATCGAACAGACCGATCATGTTTTTGGTCAACAAATGTTCTGGAATTTTACTACGACGGTGATAGCCCGTGTTGCCATTCAACATACATGGGCAAAACATCATTAAGCAAAAAGTGGTGGGGGTGGTCTTTTAGGTTATTGCGGAGATGGTTATATTCAACATACTGTACATTCTAAAACTTTTATTAACAGTTATAACTTGACACATATAATTAAATTATTTATTTTATGTTACAACATGTGCGTGCGTGGTGTAACCATTTGATGTCTTTAAGAGATACTGACAGAGGAAGACAAACGTCTTTATATACAAATCATCGTTGGTGTGTACTACAACCCAATTTTTATACTCTATTACTTGAACAAGATCATCATGTTTATGGATATGCGGATGGTTCAAGAAAAATGTATCCTCCATTTTGGGAAGTTGATACGGTATATATACCAGTCTCCATAGACACAAAAAACTATTTTTTTTAAAGATTGACATGGCGTCGATGCAAGTAACTGTATATTTCCCAGATACTTGTAGTGTGAGTAACTGTGGTGACGCATTCTGCGTTCACAGGAAAATTCACCAAATTCTTATAGAATTTGAATCTGTGTTCTTATGGTTACTTGGAGCAATAATGTACTGGGAAAAATCGGCTACTGAGGAGATCCATTCGTTAGAAATTTGCGGAGAAGTTGTCTGGCCTGGAAATGATCAGCGTATTGGTCGCCATTCAGGGGTCATAATTTGTATGTTGCTGCAAAATTTGGTTCAAAACAGCTCAATGACATGGGAAGAAACAAATTTTCATGATGCATGTATGAGATACCGTCGTTTTATGGCAGATGAAATATATGTTGTACGTTTCAACCCCTCAAATATTTCAACTTAGTCTCCTCGGGAAGTGTGAGAGGACTTTAAATCTCCTCGGGAACTGCTAGGCGACTTTAAGTCGCCTCGGGAAGCGTTAGACGACTTTTAAGTCCCGGAAGTGTGAGAGGACTTTAAGTCTCCTCGGGAAGTGGGATGAGACTTTAAGCACTCTCGGGAACTGGGAACGGTGGTCTTAAATAAAATATAAATATATTATATATATATATATATATTTTTTAATATTGTTATGTATTTAATTGTTATTAAAAAAATATGGTTTATGTTTATAGTAAAGTAAAAAAAACCAAATAAACTAAAAACATATATATTTAATAACAAAACAAACAAACACATATATATTTAATCATCATCTAAGGTAAATGTCGAACACGTATTTTGAACAACATAATTTTCAAAGTCCTCTGGTTCGACCCAAGTAGGAGACGGTGTTTGACGAACAATTCTGTTCCTCCTCGAATCACGCCTTGCGGAGACCGGTGCTGATGAACATCGGTCACGATGATGGCCGTAAGTTTTACAACGACTACAGTACACTGGTGTGGGTTGTTCGCCTCGCGATAATATTCGACTGTTTTCACGAGGACGACCTGATTGTCGTTTTGTAATGTGTGGTGGTTTAAATTGTATTATTTCATTGGGCATCTCCCATTCAGACCTGTGGGGTAGTGGATAAATCGCTTCTTCATATGTTTTCTTGTATAGGTCATTGCTGTACCAACGAGAAGTATAATGACTACAGTCATCTTCTTTTAAAAATCTTGATACCGCAATTATGTGCCCATAGGGGAAACCAGATACATGCGGCACCCGACAACTACATGTTTGATTCAACATATCAACAAAACCATTTTTCTTGCCATCTTCAACATGAAAACTGTTAAGCGCAACACCGTAAACAGTCCATGTCCTAGACCCTTGAATTTTTTTCTGAATTTTTTCCACTGCGTACGGAGTAAGTACGTGTGTGTTATCGATACCTACAATTCGACGCTCATAATACCATCTCTGAATTTTTTCTCTAAAGAATTCCATAAGCTGGGTTATCGGAATTTTCCTTACGTGCTTGCATAATGCGTTTATTGACTCTACACTGTTAGATGTCATATAATGATATCTTTTACCCGTGGAATGTGCTCTTGTCCACTTGTCCAATCCGATATTTAACAGAGTGTTCCTTATTCGCGGGACCAATGCACACAAGTAATGGAAGTTATCCTCAAAATCAGATACACGATAAGCTTTACAAGTTGCCCACCATAGATTCTTTAATTCCTTCTTTTTATCTGATGGTAAGTTTAAGTTCACCATAAGATGACGACAACACAACCCGTGAAATGCTTCAGAAAAAACAGTCTGTATCGCCAAATCTATTGAATTCGCGCAATCAGAAATGATCGCCATATCTGGATTTTCACCAATACATTCTTTAAGCCTTGACAAGAACCATATCCAACTATCACCATCTTCAGATTTCCCAACACCATAGGCAACTGGTAAGATCTGGTTGTTACCGTCCATTCCAACAGCCAGAAACAACGTTCCTTTAAACTCACCTCGCAAGTACGTCGTGTCTATAATAATCACTGGTCTTAATGTATGAATAAAACTCCTAATCTACACACATTTGGGAAAACAAAAATATATAGTTAGTTTTATAAAAAAGAAACTTATAACAAATTGTAAAAGGTTTATACTAACAGCAGCACCAAGGGCAACAAAAAGAATTTCAAAACGGCTCTCCTCATCAGTACAGATGTGAATAATTGACCCGGGATTCGTCCTTTTCAAATTGTAGCAATAAAGCGGGAGCTCAGCAAACGAATCTTTGCTATTTCCTTGCAAAAGTTCTAGTGCGTGACACTTACCACGCCATGCTTGGAAGTAACTTATGTCGACGTGGAATCTTTGTCAAAAATCTTGGACTATTTCTTTACCACGGTATACACGACCAGTATCTCTCAACTGATCTTTTAAGATGCTACCAACAACTAAAGGGTTAGCTTGACGAAGATGATAGTGATTTTGAGTCTTGGAGCATGTGTGATTATCATTAAAATATTTAACATAAAACGTTTTATAACCTGGGTATGCACGTGCTCTAAAACACCAAGAACAATCCTTAACCACACATGATGCTTCATAACGTGTTTTAGATGATCTTTCAACGTTATAAGAGAAACATTCAGATAAACACAATTTCCCTAGCTCCAGTTTCATTTGTTTTTTGTCGCTAAATACATGACCGGGAGGAAATTGACATGACAAAAAAAATTTTATTTTTCCTAGAGAAAAATCTGTTGTTGCGTTTTCCAAAGGGAGATTTAAATCAGGAAGAAACTTTTCTTTTTCGTCAACTTTTTTGTACTTCAAATCATAGCCATGAAAATTTTCAAAAGGCTCATTTATATCAGGAATTTTATAATCATTTGAAGGAACACAACTAGATGAACCGACTCCAGACTCAGAAAAAATATATAACTTAAATATTTCACAAGGATTTTGCTCAGCAATGCTAAAAAGAAACGATAGATCACGATCACTAAATATGTCGATTGTGTCATCAAACAAAGACATTTTATATGATAAACGTGTAATTGGCGAAATTTTAAACGAATCGGAGAGATAAGCTAATAGACTAAGATAAGACATGTTTGATTCGATTTCCATGCCACACCTTCTACTTTTTGAATCAACGACATATTCAAGCCTCCCATTCACAACATCCCACTTCCCATCTAGGTAGACGACAAATCGAACCATTATCTTTATATTCGAAAATTTGAAATTTATAATACAAACAAACAACAAACAAACAAGTAGCTCCACAACAATTTGAAACTTATAAACTTCTAAACTTATAAAGTTATAAAAAACAATCAACTTAAAGTATAAAACCCGAAGCATGTACGGATTAAAATTGTCAAATTGGTAGTTGTCACGTCGAAAAAGACGGTTCCGGTGCCAGAAGTCGGCTCCAACACGTCTTCGGTGCATCATTTTGTACGGACGGTACGATGTGGGAACCGTCACGAAGACGGCTCCCAAAGCGGCTTTTCCAGAAAATGAGACGTCCCGAAGACGGCTAACATTCAGAAGCCGGATAAAAATGTATACGGCTTGAGCCATGAGCCGAGGAGAAGGGAGACGTCTCCAATATTTCGGGAGCCCTCTTTGACAAATCCCATCCGTCTTCGGAGACGGTTGCAGACTTGTCGGACACGTGGCAGACGGTAATTGGTCCGCGGGGAATGTGAAACAAAAGCCGGCTGAGGTGTCTCAGGAATCGGGAGCCGTCTTTCCCGAATCAGCTGAGAGGACTATTTTCGTAAAACGCCTCAGTCAAAGGCCACTTTGGCAATTTTTCCTATCAAAAAGCTTTAAAAAACTGAATATATATCTACTCAACAAAAGATGTGAAAATTGACGTTAGATTATCCTCTGATTTAGCAGCCAGTAATAATATTAAATTGCCACGATACTTTCTTTGGCCCAAGCCACGAATAAACTAATGAAATAAACAACATCCTTTGTTCTTCTTGTCCCCAACACCTTCGCTTTTACAATAAACAAAACCTCAAACTATTATACAAGTGTTATTAGTATATGTACCACCCACAATCTCTCTCATATAGATCACAATCCTTTTGTATCATCCTTTCATTAATTTGCAAAAAAAAAAAAAAAAAAAAAAAAAAAAAATCAAATTGTAATACAAAAACTTCTAACAAAGAACGATTTTTTTTTTAATTTTTATCACATTTATTCAACATATTGTTAAGGAGGATATTAGATTATATCATATGTGTAAAGGAGGTTCATTGGTTAACTATAAACATGTGGGGAAACCCTGAATTAATTTTACGTTTAAATTGTTACATAATTTCTTTTAGAGTTTTTTTATACATTGAAGGGTTCAAATAAAAAAAATATTTTGTAAAAATAAAAAGAAAAAGTTTAAACCAACATGAATCTTTCATTTAATAATTGTATTTATTATTAAATAAATGATTAATTTTTCTAATCCCACTAAACTTGTTAAATAAATGAACTCGTAATTCATTTTCAAAATATATTCTTCCAAATCAGACCTAATTTATAGTGAATGATAATTTTGAAATATATAGGATAAATGTAGAATGGAATTCTATATGTGTAGGGTAAGTATGCTAATTATGATATCTGTAGGATAAACGTATGATAATTTCAAAATATGTATGAAGAATTTTTATATGTGTAGGATAAAATGTTAATAATTAATTAATTAAAAAGAGAATAATTAATGCGAGGAGTGTTAAACTATTTATAGTTTACCTTCATATCATTTCTTCGTTCTATTCTGACATTAAAATTCTTCTCAAATGATCATCTCTTGGTATATATAAACAAATGTCGGAGTTGTTCTATTAGAAAAATTACCCTTTTATTATTATCATTTTATTATAACAACTTCTATATGTGTTTATATGCACAAGCTTTAAAAAATTATGAAAAAAAATTGTTTTAGATGTAAAAATGAGTTTATAATTTTTCACATGTGAAAATCATAGTTCCCCGGTTTCTAATTTTTTTATAGTTTTCGAACGAACCTCTCTATATATGTATGTATATGTATATTGTAAGTATCCCATGAACACCCACTTTTAGTGAGAAATCCTATGTAATAAACTTTATTTGTTGCACAAAAAAGTTAGCACATACATATATACATGTTTTTAAGTGTTGTGAAAGAAAAAACTCAAAAAACTGCCGGACGTTTTTTTATTTATTCAAATAAACTTTTTGTGTAAACATATGTACCAAGTGTTGTGTTTGGTTTTACAAAAAATAGTAATTTATAAAAAAAAACTTTCGGCTCATTTTTATTTGTTTTTTTTTTCTCAAAACGCTTATAAAACATGTATATTATATGCCATATTTTTGTGTAGTAGAAAAGAAATGTGTGGCCAAGAAATAATGTCTAAGTTCTAAATTATTCGAGTGTTCTCTCACTATTACTACTATATATATATTTATAATATTGCATTATAGTTATATTTTTTTAGAAATGTGTGGTGTACACAGAGAAAGATATTAGGAGGATTGCACATGGGAACACGATGGCATGTGAAGCCAGGGAATTATTTTTTGGTTTTTTGAAACTAGAATTTGCATGGAAGATGCTAAACCCTATTTCGAAGGGGGTACCCCACCAACCTTCCAACTAATGGGGTTGGGTCCCATGTGAGTTGTGACAAGAGACTCTTTTATTTCTTTTTCTTTATTTAACAAAATACCCAACTAAAATGAGGTGGGTCATTCTAGGGGTGTTTAAAGTCGGATTATCCGATTTTTGAATATTCGAAAATCGGATAATTTGAAATTTCGGATGATTAATATTGAGATCCGAATCCGAAATTTCATATTCGAATTTAGATAATCCAACGGATAATCTGAAACTTAAAAAACACATCACTTCCTCTTATGCTAAAAATCTAAAAACGAACATGTTTAAAACAAATATTCAATATATATTATATATTTTTTTTAATATTTTGGATTCGATAGATAGGCGTATTATGTTAGTTTATGGTAGGGTTAACTAGGAATTGATTAAATATATAGCATATACTAGGTTAGATTCCCGTGTGCTACACGGGTTAAACAATTTACATCCGATAAGAAATAAGAGATAATAAAAAATACTACAAAGAATGAAATTTCATATTCCTTTTAAGAATGTTATACATAGCAGCGGAGTTACAAACATAACATAGCACACATTAAATTCGATAAGCTTACAAATTAATATACAATAATTATTGTAAAACTCATATTTAAATCTTGTCCATCTCTGTTAAGGTTCACGAAACCATAACTAACATTGTTGCAGATTTAATAAATAGAACGACTGATTCCTCTGAACTGAGATTGATCTTCAGTGATCCAATCATTTATGTATAAAACCATAACTCTGAATCTAACACAAACCATTTCGATTGCAGCAAAGGATTCTCGTCAAATCTTATCATCCGAGCTATGGGCTTTTTGAATTGCAGTTTATGAATAAGTGCAATTCAACATGGATTGAGAGAGAGATTAGAGAGAGGATTGTTTATTTGTTTTTTTTATTGTTAGGATTTGTGAGAATAAATAGGAAAGAAGAAAAGTAGCATACAAAGGAAGAATAGGCAAATGAGCGGGAAAAAAACTTAGGAGGCCCTCAAAATGTGTCATGTGTCCCACATAAGCTTTTATTTATATATTATAGTAGATATGTAAATAATATTATTATATATGGGTAGGGTTCCTGTAGGAAAAATGGTTTTGTGTATGAAGTGTTTTGAACCATTAGATTTAAAGATAGATGGTGGAGATTAAAAGATAGGATGTTGTTTAAAATCTAATTAATATATTAAAGAAATTAGGGTAGGATTGTCAATATGTGTTTTAAATGATGGTATCAAGGTCATTATGTATCAAGTTTTTTAGAAACTGTTTAAATGCTTAGTACATTTATGATACCTCTCTCTCTTCTAATTATTGTTTTCAATAATATCATTCAAAGTCAAACATTCATCTTCACAAAACAAAAGCAACCATGCATTTTATTTAGAGAAAACCAATTTCTCTCTCCTATTAGTTTTGAAACCATTCCCATAATTCCTTAATTAATGCACACTAGTTTCTCTCTCATATCAGTTTTAAAACACTTCTATTGTTTTAAAAACACTTCGACTGTGTTTAGTTTCAATATAAAACACTCTTGATGTTATTATAAAACACTCCCGATAATATTATAAAACACTCCTTGTTAATGCATACTAGTTTATCTTTCATTATAAAACACTCCTGACGTTATTATAAAACACTCCTGATGTTAACTTTCTGCCATGACTTGAATAATCGAACAAGTGATAGAGATGGTTTATATGTTTGAAGAATCGAACATGTTTTTGGGTATTGATCAACTTATTTGATATGAATATCTTATGATTCTTATGAAAAATAATTAATAATTAGTTAATTTATGATGATTAATCTTCATAAATATCTAGATGTTAGTTGCTAATTTAGTGGGTTTGTAATAAATAAAAATGTACAAAAAGTCTATGATACCCTTCATCTAAAGATTTAATAAGATTTGATCTAATGGTTGAAAATACTTCTTACACTTCCTACACAAAACAATTTTCCTACTGGATCATCTACCTATTATATATAATATAGATATTTTTTAATATTTCGGATTCGGATAATCCTACTATCCGAAATTTCGGATCATCCGATTTTCGGATATCCAAAAATCGGATAATCCAAAATTTCGGTTAGTACGGATACGGATTTTCGGATATTTCGGATTCGAATCCGGATTCGGATTTTTTTAAACACCCTGGTCATTCACAAAACTATTTATCCTCCGATTAATATCAACAAAATCTCTAAAAATAAATCAAAATTAACCTTAATTGGCCGATGGTTTGGGTGTAGAGTTTTGGAATCTTGTGTTTGTATGTCATTGTAATAAGCCACCGGCTAAAATTACTTCAAATCGTTAATGAGAAGTGACAAAAGCCCACAATAAGTTCTTAACTTTAAGCCTTTAACAAAGCATATCCTGATCCGTTATATACATATATGTTCTTGGATTTAAGTTATCTTGAAGACCCATAACAACTAGCTACATTGGCTAGTAGTGTGTCTTCATTAACACAAAAATAGTACGTAGTTATAAATAGGTTAACAAGTTGCAAGAGTTTTCAGGCATCAACTTTGGTTTCTTAATCGAATCTTATAAACCGTCTACTATTATATTGATATGTATAAATCCCACTAGTATTTCTTAATTTTCTGGTCACTTGATTAACTATGTTAAAACAAGTCAGGTTGTGATGACTTTCACTTATTATCCTTACCATTAAAGTTGTAAATAGACACGAACCTAGCATTAGTTAACTTTATCAAATTAGGTTTTCACTTTTTCATTTTATTTATGGACAAAATAAATATCAAATCTCTCTATTCACATTTGTTCTTTTTCATCATAGTTCGCGACTTCATGATCGATCACTATCAAGTTCAAACTTTAGTTAGGCATATTTGTTAACGCGTTTTATAATTAGGCAAACGTATGTGTTAGTAGTTGAAGTGCACCTATCCAAAAAGCTAGCTAAAAAGTCCATTTTGATAAAATGCTTCCCATAGATTTCATATTATATATACATACATATGCATAGGTTTGCATATTTTAGTTAAAAATGAGACAGTACATTTTCTAGCAGTGAAAGTTTAAGTTTAAAAGTACGTGTGAACACTTACTTAATATTCAATTATAATATAGACACATCCTAATCAAGTTAGGGTTTCTTTTTACTTTTCCAAAATATTACTTATTTAACTTATATGATCATTATTTAATTAAGGAACCATCATATATAAGATCATTAGTGAGCTTCTTTTTTTAACTAATTATTCTTACTAGTATTATTGCTATAAAAAAATCAGCATCACATTGCAGGTGAATATCTAGATAAGAATCTTTAAGGAAATTGCAATAAAATCAAAAAATATATATATATAAAAAAAAAAAAGCCAACCCCACCCCCACCCCACTCCCATCTCCTCATCTCTTTTTAGATTTTAAAAACAACTTATTGATGTTTCTCTAGTGTCTTTGTCCACCCCATGTTCCTTTCTACATCCAAGATCCATACCATAATAGACAGACTAACACACACACACACACACACACACACACACACATACATATACAGCTATATATCAATTAAGCTTTGTGTGACTTTGGCCTAACTTTACACATTAAATAAGGCTTCTGACATGTCCTTCCTTCCACCTGAACCCATGTTTTTTGGCTATGAAGATGACCACCACCCTCCTCATGACTTCCAAGGTTGATTCTCCCTCTTCTCTCTCTAGATCTACATGTGAACTAAGGTTATAAAGTCAAATGGGCATGTCTTAAATATTAATATTGTTTTGTACATAATGCAGGTGTTCAAACACTCATGATGAGGAGATCTATGTCATATTCTGGGATGGACAGGTGCGAAGAAACAACGCGCGGTGCTGCTGCAGCCGATGATGATATGTCTGAAGATGATGGATCGCAGCTTGGAGAGAAGAAAAGAAGGTTAAATTTGGAGCAAGTGAAAGCTCTTGAAAAGAGCTTTGAGTTGGGAAACAAGCTAGAGCCTGAAAGGAAAAGTCAACTGGCTCGTGCCCTTGGGTTGCAGCCTAGGCAAGTAGCCATATGGTTCCAGAACCGAAGGGCGCGATGGAAGACCAAACAGTTGGAGAAAGATTATGATGTGTTGAGGAGACAGTTTGAGTCTGTTAAGGCTGATAATGATGCTCTCAAGAACCTGAACAAGAAGCTCCATGCAGAGGTATGATGTAAATCTTTTTTTATCACATTGGTAGTTATATATAATTAAACTGACAAAGACAGGAAGCACAAAAATAACATAGATAATTCTAAAAGGAAAGTGATTAAATACTGAATGATTAACATTGCATGAAAGCCAAGGTGGCGGAGATTATTGGTGACATGAAATCGTTAGGCTTTCTTTAATTTAAAAATAGACAGGAATCTAGATCGGTAGAGCGGGCAAAGTGATGTAAGTTTGATATGATTATTGGCTACACTATCTCAATGTTTTGTTGAGACAGTGTAGGTCTTTGTTTTAATAAAGTTTACCGTTAAAATAAACATTACATGAGGGTCCATTCTATACTTTATATGGAGATTTCTAAATTTAATAGGCATGTATTGCCAATTTTTCAAAATTCAAACTTTCTAAAATATATTGAAATTAAGTACATAAATAAACGCATATATAAAGGCTACCACTACAACAAAAATGAGCATTAGCGGTGACAACAAGTCATCGCTATGGGTGGTTTAGACTAAAAAAGAAAATATCAAAAATAACTAGAATTTAGGGAAAGTCTCGGTGATCGATAAGGTTGAGGCATTAATTGGTGGGATTTGGGTTTGGTAGCTACTAATGAGCTTCTTAGCTCCACTCGTAGCCGAAGTTATGCTCTTAAGTTAGGTCATGTTTTCCCGGTTTATCTAATCCAAGTATGAGTCAGCTAACTCTCGGATCAAATAGTTATTGGAAACAACTTTTGCTTAAAGCATTTTCCAAAATTCAAATTTAACCTATGTCAAATTTTCCAAAATTACACATAGGCTATATGTGTAATTCAAGAATTGTATTAGACATATCATACAATTATCAAGATTCCATTTTTCATCTTCAGTTATTGGCTGCAAAAGGTGGAGAAGCAAATGGGGTTAGGCCCATAAATCTAAACAAAGAAACCGAAGGTTCATGGAGCAATGGAAGTGAAAACAGTTGTGATCTCAACACAGTAACATGCAACATGACACAATCGGAAGAAAGCTCAATGTTTTACACTCAAATTTCAAACATGTACCCTACCATGTCATCTATGGGGCCAAATTCGGGTCTAACACAACTCCTACAAAGCCCATTGACAACTGATCTCCTCGGCCAACGATTAAACCAGACGGTTGGTAACGAAGGCCTATGCAACATGTTTAATGGTATCGAAGATCAACCCGCTTATTGGCCGTGGCCGGAGCAGAATCCTCAACAACTTCGTTGAAGTTGGGTTAAAACTTAAAACATTTCCACAAAAATCTATTTTTCTCCAGTTCAAATTTGATACAACCATCCATTTTGCAATTTAATTGATGTATAGAATTGGAATATATGTATTTTGTTTTTAAATTAATTGAGATGAAAATCAAAATTAAAATGCGCTTCAGTTTAATTTGTTGTCATAGTTTAAATTGTTGTAATATATAGCATGCTATGAGTTTTATTGGAGTACATATAAAATGATTTTATTTGAAGGGATTCATGTGGCATGTTTAATTGTTAATTATATATCTAAATTTTTTTTATTAAATTATTCACAACAAATCAAGATGTACAGCAAACGAAAGTACAAAAGGTGCAAAAAGTCAGATTGTCTTTCTCCACTTTAAACACATTTTATATAAACTAAATTTAAATTGATATTTATTAAAAAAAAACATATAAATTAGCATGAAGATTTTTTTTATAGCAAAGGAGTTGTAGATTAATTTCATGCGTGGTCGACGCTTATTTAATCTCTAACTTCGGAGAACAACGGATTAACGGGGCAGCACCAACGACGCCTTCAGAGCAAGGTTGCACGGGAACTGGTACGGGAACGAGAAACGGGTACGGGTACGGAAACGGGAAACGGCAAAACTCAAAAAATCAAGAAGCGGGTACGGCACGGGTACGGAAATATATACATAAAATATATATATATATATATATATATATATTATAGATAATGTTCATAAATTTTAGAATATGAGGATAAAATGTAAAAAGTGATAATGTAAGGGTTAAATTTAATCAATTGGGTGTTCATTTTAAGATAGCTTATAATAATATAGATCCCACACAAAAGTCAAAACATCACGATACACAACCGTACATTTGCATCTTAATACAATATTTTTTTTAAAAAAGAAGACTCATCAAATGAAACCCTATAATTCACAGCCGCCTCCTTCTCTCTCACCCGTTCATCACTTGCAGAAAATAGCCAAAACCCTACCCCAAAATTTCACCTAATTTAACGTTCAACGGGATTAGAAATCATCGATACCATCATAGGCGACTCTGGTTTTGTACGAATTGAAGATTTAGCCGGAAATAGGCCTGTAATTTGGCCGGAGGTTTCCTGCAAGTTCGCCGGAAACTTTAGAAAAACGTCCCCAATACTAGAAACGGTACAAGAAACGCCCGTTGACTTATCGAAGCGGTCAAGGAACGGCCAAGAAACGTTTCCAGCCGTCCCCGTAGGCGTTTCCGTCTCCGGCGAGTTTCCGGTACGGGGTACGGTGGCTCTTAGGCGTTTCCGTGCATCAGAGCTTCAGAGGTCTTGGATGATGGTTCACGCCAACGTATAGCTAAAGTGGTGGTGCATTCAGGTGAAGAGGGAATATAGGTGGGGGCCGGTTCGATTTAGATGGGAGGTGGGGTTTGTCAGACACAACCTGATAGAACACGAACACGATAAGACACAAACACGAACACAACTTATCGTGTTATTTTATCCAAACACGAACACGGACCTGTTTATAATATGTTAACACAAAAAGACGCGATAAGACAAGAATCTGTTAATAGACATTAACCCTGAAATCGTATCCACAAACCTGTGAATGAAAGATTGAGCGATGTTGGGGTTGAGAAGGAGGACGAGTGATGGGTGACAGTTGCCACACCCTCAAATTCCATGTGCGGGGTTAATCGCGAGGCGCGTGACATACCAGGATCTCAGTCAACGGTTACAATAAACCACAACTAGATGTAAAAGAATACGTAAACCAAAACATAATTTAATAGCATAAAATCGACAGCGAAAGCTTTTAAAATCATGTTTACAACCCAATAAAGTAAATATGTCTGAAACAGTTTTACATTTATGAAACCAAGACCCGAAACGCCGTTTAAGACTCCGTGTGTCACACCCTAAAATTTCCACTGCGGAGTTTTACCGCGAGGCGCATGACAAACCAGTATCCAAGTCAACAGTCACAATAAACAACACTATATGAAATACGTAAACTCAAAAGCATAGTTTCCATAAAGTGACAACCATAGCGGAAGCATTTAAAGAATTTAATCAGCTACAAAACTGTGTTCCAAAGTATTCAAGACACTTATTTCAAAACGTGCAACTAAGCCTAGACGTCAATGCAGACCCGTGCGCCTAGTCCAATCAGTGCTACCTTAGCGACCTGAGAAAACATGCCAAAAAAGACGTCAACATATATAATGCTGGTGAGTTCACAGGTTTGTTCAATATGTTACCAAAATGTTACCAAATGTTACCACAGTGTTACCAAAGTGTTACCATGTCCACACTATATCAATGTTACCAAGTACGCTAGCTAGGCGTATGTTTTGTTACTACTACAATTGGAAAACCATTACTAGACTGTTACCAGTGTTCAGCCCGAGTGTTCAGCAATGTTTAGCAAGTTCGAGACAATATGCACCCGCCCGGCCCTCCAAGCCATCGAGTGGGGCCTGTCAAACCCAATAGATCTATCCACATTTCCCCCGTTGTGCAACCCCGCACATTCATGGTTTCCCCCGGGACTTTCAAAGATCGTATAGCAACGCAAAGTTAAATCATAGTATGACATATGTTACCAAAATAAGTTTAGCACATGTTTTCTCCCCCAAAAGTAAAAGCAGTAAAAGTGGGGCCGTGAACTCACCTTAACTTGTGTTCTTCAATAATATAAGAAAGCCAAGCCCTTGATGATCCCAACTACCAGAGATCTATCAAAATTTTCACATAAGTGTTCCGACTAATAACCATAACGTTATCTAGTCCCCGATTGTCCTGATCGTGACCAAGTATGTTCTAAAACATGTTTTGAATGTTCAATCGACACACTAGACCGACCCGACATCCCGTTGGTGACTCATTACCCTAATTAATCAAGTATACATAGATTACACACAAGGTTCAAGCATAAAGCACTTAGTTTGCATCAAAAATCTCATTTTTGATTCCATAGGGTCGAACCGGGGTTTTCAGTTCCACCTTCTCCCCCTTTTCTACCACGTTCGACCCCTTTGGAGACACGTTCAACCCATTTAGAGCCACGTTCGACCCATTTGAAACAAATTCGACCAACAGATGTCCAGGTTCGACCCTTGGGTTCCACCTTCGCCCCCACGACTGGTCGAAGATGCCCAGGTTCGACCCTGGCAGGGTGTTTTTCCACAAAACGCTTCAAAAACATCCGAAAACATCTCGAAACATCACCAATCACAGCAGTCAACTATGATTAACATATCCCCACAAAACCCCACCAATTTTGCCCCAATAGCCCTTTCCCAAAATGGCAAAAATTATGGAAGTGTCACATCATCCATGAAATCTATACCCAATTTGGAAACTTTTTGAAATCTTCTCATAATCCTCTTAAAATGCTCAGTTTATTGTGTATATGAAAACCCCAATAGTTCTATTGATAATACTAGCATGAAACAAGCCCTAGATTTACCAAAGTCCCCAAATTCGACATAATATCATCATCCATCTAATTAGAACCTTAATCAATCATAAACTGACAATAACAGCAGCCCTAGATCATGTTTCTAGCATTGGTACAGCAGCAAATCATTAAACAACACATAATATCACATAACACATAATTAACATATGTTTATTGATATGAAAACCTATGTTTAATGATAAGGTTTAGGTTTAGAAAGATGTTTAAAAGGCTTTTAATCATAAAAACATCCTTAGAACAGATCTGGGCATTTAGGGTTAGATGAAAACGAATCAAAATGCTTTAAAAAGGGTTTAGGATTAAGAACACACCTTGGATTCTTGATTAGATGTTGTTTGTAGGTTAGATTACGTAAAACAAGAGCAAAAACTCCTTTCTCAGTGATTAAAATCGTTTGAGAGTGTTTAGAGATGGCTAGGGTTTGTTGTCACACCCTCAATTTCCACTGCGGGGTTTATACCGCGAGGCGCGTGACAAATCAGGATCCCATAGCCATAAGTCACATGAACGACTCTAAATGCCCAAACCATTTAGTTCGTTGTTGTAAAACAAGTTGCATTGATAATGAAATATTTCAATAGTTGCAGAAGCGAAATTTAAAGATATTAGTTATTTAAATATTCAGAGTAAAACAACGCATTCGAAATCATAATAGATAATTATACATTCGAAAATAGATAAGTTATTCATATCCCCATGACGTAACATGATGCATGCCCTACTTGTGCTTCGAACTAGTGTCTTGCAAAAAGGTATAATAATCGTGGGTCAACATAAAGTTGGTGAGTTCACTTAGTTAAGTAAATACGTAGGTCCTCCAGACCATGTTTTGACGAGTAAATGCTAATTCACATGCCAGGGGTAGCTAGCCCACTCATGATAATCGAAACCGGTAATACCGAACTGCTAAACAACGAGATCCCACAATAGTGAGCAAAGTGCCTTGCATCATTGTCTATCAACAATGATAATATGTTTAGTTATAGTTCACACCCATGCTCTCCAGCACGATGTGAGGTTTGTGAGACCTAATAGCGCTATCAACTAGTAACCCGCTTGCCAACCCGACAATTCATTCGGTATTTAGAAAGACTTCAATGATAGAGTTGGTTTAGTTCATCAAGGACATAAAGCATGAATTAGTGAAAGCAGATTCACCTAGTGAATCATGGCACACCAAACCGGGATGTGTATAAATAGTCCCAAACCGGACTATGAAAATGTTTAGAAAGTTGTCTCATCCGAGACGTATGCTTTTGAGAAAAAAAGTAGTGAAACTCACCTGGTGTTTGTGCGAGAAATCTATCAAAGCAAAGAAAGTAACTATCGTTCCAACAAAGATCTCCCTATGAACATTTAAGACATATTAAACTATGTTCTTGTTTATCTCACAAGCTCGGCACCTACTTTTGTGAACCACATCAATTGGTGTAGATCATGTTTCATGTATAAGATGTTTGATCTAAAAATGTTTCATGAATCCATATGTAATCAATTACTCTAACACTAGATAACATAATCGATTACATAGGTGCAACAACGTGCGCATAATAGAAGCTTGATTACTAATCACATAATAATCAACCTTTCATGGCTAGTTGGGGTCGATCCTAGTGATCAAAGAGTCTAAGCTTGGGTTCACAATAAGGGTCGATGGAATTATAAGAAAAATAAGTGATTAGTACTTACCTTAATACTAGCTAGTAGGAAGGGGGAAACTTGTAGAATTGGAGCTCCTAGTGCTCGCTAATCCACCCAAAAGATGGTCTTGGGCCGAGTGTTTTTAGAGAGAGAGAGAGAGTGGAAGGTGATTGTGAGAGATGTGGTGTAAGAAATGAAGGAGTTGTGGGTCTCTATTTATAGCCGAAGGGTGAGGACAAAGGGGTCACAAATTTGGCAAGTTTATTAGTCTAGGATGGTGGTATGTTAAAGAGGTTAATCATGCATTGGTGTAAGATAGAGGTAAGCTATAATCAAACAAAATAGGGGGGCTTGCATGCTTGTGCCGATTTGCTTGCTTCTTACCAAAGAGGATGGGATTAGCTTGGGTTATCTAATTGTCATAGCTTTGTCATGAAGCTAAAGTGGTGAAATTGATTACCTCATGTTCCTTCTAGATAGATTACATCACTTGTTCCCTAGCCAAGGTGCCTTGCTTTCATTGGGCCACCCATGTTGCCTTCCTAGATGTGAGGTTAGATAGTGACAATACATGGTTTCCTAGCTTGTCTTTCTATGTTTCTTGTGTTGTCACTATGGGCCGCAAATCCTAGTGTTGGGATAAGATGTTTTTGACAACTCATAGATGTAGGCACATGTGGATAGTGACTCTTCAATGCTCCAAAGATTGTCTCCATGTGTCCATGTGTTTTCTTATGGGCCGTGAATCATGAGTAGAATGTATAGGTTTGTTTGTTTCCAAGTAGAGTAGTGTAGTTATCCTAGGAAGTTGAAGTGAGATTACTGTTTTAACCAAATGGGTGAAACATTTGGATTTCTTGTAGCCTAAATAGGCTTTGGCCAATTGGTTATTCAAAAGGGAAAAGGCGGCTCCAAGTGATTTTAATCACGTGCTTGTTTGCTTCTCATTTAGGTGCTAGCTAGAAGAACTAGGGTGGCTTCCTAGAAGTTAGGATGGATTGTGACAACACATGGTTACTATTCTTGTCATAAGATGTTGGTGTGATGTTTAGAAGCTTCTATCTCATGTCTTTTTCTAATATAGGGGCCGAAATATAGGCTAGTTATATGTAGGAGGTGGCTTGCTACGGGACTTGTATGTCATGTTTGTTTGGTTTCCCTTTTGTTGTTAGTTTATAACTAGTGTGTAGGCATGTGCATGCTTTAGTTAGTTAGGACAAAAGAAAACTTTCAAGTATCTAGGAGGGTATGTGTGCATGCATGTGTGTATATATACGTGTATGTATGTGTGTATGTATATATATACCAGCTCATTTAGAAGTATAAGAGATTTATGTACACACATAGATTAATATTTATAAACTCTCATAAGTTTAATCATGTATTTGTCAATCTATGATATCTCATAGATACATATACATCTAGTGTATGCACGTGTGACTTACCTAGTTAACTCTAGTCAAGTAGAATGCAAGTAAATTAGGTGCAAGTAACTAGAGTTTAGTTAAATCAGGAACCTAGAATTGCGGGGTATCACATCATCCCCAAGTTGAAAAGAATTTTGTCTCGAAATTCAGCAAGTAAACAATAAAGCTAGCTAGAAAATGTATGCTTGGTTCCCGGATGTCACATCATCCCCAAGTTGAAAGGAATTTCGTCTCGAAATTCACTTTGAGGTAGCTGCTTTATGTTTAGCGTTTGATCTATGCACATGTTCAGGTTCAGTAAAGAGATGTGGGTATTTAAGCCGCATTTGATCCTTGTGTTCCCACGTATATTCCGGTCCTAGATGGGAATTCCATCGTACCTTAACAATAGGTATGGTACTTTGTTTGAGTTTCTTGACGCCCTGCTCAAGAATCTCCACCGGTTCCTCCATGAACTGTAGCTGGTCGTCCACCTGGATCTCTTCCAGTGGCACTACCAGTGTCGTGTCAGCAAGACACATCTTTAGATTTGAGACGTGAAACACGTTGTGAACTCCACTGAGTTCCTCAGGCAGGTTTAACCTGTACGCTACTGGGCCAATCCTTTCGACGATCTCGAATGGTCCAACGTACCGCGGGTTCAACTTTCCCCGTTTCCCAAAGCATATCACACCTTTCCAAAGTGACACCTTTAGCAGTACCTTGTCTCCAATCTGGAACTCCAAAGGTTTCCTACGCTTATCAGCGTAACTTTTCTGTCTATCACGAGCTGCAGCCACTGGTTTCTGATTTGCACTATCTTTTCAGAGGTTTCGTGCACTAGTTCGGGACCTGTCAGCTGGCTATCCCCAACTTCAGTCCATCAGATGGGAGAGCTACACTTGCGTCCATATAGTGCCTCAAAGGAGCGCACTGAATTGAAGTGTGGTAGCTGTTGTTATACGAGAATTCGATTAACGACAAGTGCTTATCCCAACTGTTGCTAAAGTCTACTACGCACGCTCGTAGCAGATCTTCCAACGTTTGGATGGTACGCTCACTCTGTCCATCCGTTTGGGGGTGATAGGTTGTGCTCATATCTAGGCGAGTTCCCAAAACATCTTGGAGAGTAGTCCAAAAATGAGAGGTAAATCGTGAATCGCGATCTGATATAATAGTAGGCACCCCATGCCTAGAGACGATCTCCTTGAGATAGAGGTTGGCCAGTCTCTCCAGCGTGTCAGTTTCCTTTATTGCCATGAAGTGTGCTGATTTGGTTAAGCGATCGACGATAACCCAAATCATATTATGCCCACTTGGCGTTTTAGGGAGCTTCGTGATGAAATCCATGGAAATTCCATCCTATTTCCACATAGGGATTTCTGGTTGCTGGAGTAAGGCTGAAGGTTTTTGATATTTAATCTTAACCTTCGCACAAGTCAAGCACTTACTAACATAAGTGGCTATCTCGGCTTTCATGTTTGGCCACCAGTAAAGGGTTTTGAGATCTTGGTACATTTTATCCGAACCAGGATGTACCGAATAACGAGAGGTGTGAGCCTCGTCGAGCACAAGTTGTCTGAGATCTCCAAAACGTGGAATCCAGACTCGATTCATGAAGTACTGAAGACCACCTGTTCTCCGTTCCAGATGCTTATCAGCACCATGTAGTGTCTCAAGCCCGACATTCTTTTCTTTCAAAGCCTCGCTCTGGGCTTTACGTATCTTGTCAGGAAGATTGGAATGGATAGTGAGTTGTAATGCTCGCACTCACTTTGGCTTCGTCTCCTTACGACTGAGGGCATCTGCTACTACATTAGCTTTCCCTGGGTGATATTTGATGACACAGTCATAATCGTTCAGAAGCTCGACCCATCGACGCTGTCGCATGTTCAGCTCCTTCTGATCGAATATGTGTTGAAGGCTCTTATGATCAGTGAAGATCGTACACTTCATTCCATAGAGATAGTGCCTCCAAATCTTTAGAGCAAAAACTGCTGCTCCTAGTTCCAAGTCATGGGTGGTGTAGTTCTTCTCATGAACCTTTAATTGACGTGGAGCATACGCGATCACCTTATCCCGCTGCATCAGCACACACCCTAACCCTTGGATAGACACATCACAGTACACCACAAAATCGTCTGTACCCTCCGGTAACGATAGGATTGGTGCACTGCAAAGCTTTGCCTTTAACAGTTGAAAAGCATATTCTTGGGCATCTCCCCACTTGTAAGTAATACCCTTCTACGTCAAAGCAGTGAGGGGTTGAGCGATCTTAGAGAATCCCTCAATGAATCTGCGATAATATCCCGCAAGACCAAGAAATTGGCGCACCTATGTAGGAGTCATAGGTGCCTCCCACTGTTTATATCATCAATCTTGGCAGGATCGACATGTATTCTGGCCTCGTTGACTACATGTCCTAGAAATTGAACTTCTCGAATCCAAAAGTTACATTTGGAGAGTTTCGCATACAGCTGCTCATCCCTCAAGAGTTCCAATATCAACCGCAGGTGTTGCTCGTGCTCTTCCCTGCTCTTGGAATAGATAGGTATATCATCTATGAACACTATAACGAAATTGTCCAAATAAGGCTTACACATGCGGTTCATGAGATCCATGAACACAGCCGGTGCATTAGTTAGCCCAAATGGCATCACCAAAAACTCTTAATGTCCATAACGAGTTCGAAAGGCTGTCTTCGCCACATCCTCTTCTCGGACTCTCAGCTGATGATATCATGACCTCAGGTCAATTTTGGAATAGAAACTTGACCCTTGAAGTTGGTCGAACAAGTCATCGATACGAGGTAAAGGGTAGCGGTTCTTTACCATCACCTTGTTCAACTCTCGATAATCAATACACATATGAAAACTCCCATCCTTTTTCTTATCGAATAGGATTGGGGCTCCCCATGGTGAAGAACTAGGTCTAATGAAACCCTTATCCAATAGCTCTTGGAGTTGGGTAGATAGTTCTTGAAGTTCGCCTGGCGCTAGGCGATATGGTGCGTGTGTAACTGGGGCCGCTCCAGGTGCAAGATCTATCTAAAACTCCACTTGATGAACAGGTGGAAGTCCAGGTAGTTCTTTGGGAAATACGTCTGGAAAGTCACGGACTATTGGGATATCCTCAATCCTTGTCTCGTCTTCAGCTCGAGTATCAGAGATGTTAGCCAAAATAGCTGGATAGCCCTTCCGAATACACTTCTGGGCTTTTAGGAATGAGATGATGCCCACCATGGCACCACCACGATCACCCCGAATAGTTAGCAATTCTCTGTTAGGAAGATAGATACGAACAATCTTCTCCTGACAGAGAATCTCAGCGTGTTGCTTGGACCACCAGTCCATGCCAACCACGAGATCAAAACTTCCGAGGGTGATAGGCAGAAGATCGATGGCAAACAACTGCCCATCTAGTTCGAGCTTACAGTCACGATAGATGTGGGTTACCTCGACAGGCTTCCCATCAGCTAATTCTATAGAATGTGGGGTATCAAGAAGAGTAGGAACTATCCCTAGATGTTTGCTAAGCTTTGACGACACAAAACTAAAGTCCGCACCAGTATCGTATAAAACAGAAGCAAGGTTGTCGTTTAAGGAACACGTACCCGTCACGACATTGTTGTCATTTCTAGCTTCCCCTGAACCAATCACGAAAGCTCTCCCACGAGCCCCATTGTTGTTGTTGTGGTTGTTGTTATTGTGGTTGGTGGTGTTATTGTTGTTCTCGTTCCTTTTACCACTACCGCTGTTATTGTTCCTACCGTTGTTGTTGTTACCATTCCCATTCAGCTGTGGGCAGTCCTTCTTGAAGTGACCCTCATTCCCACACTGGTAACAACCCTTACCATTCTTCGGTTGCTGTCCTTGCTGAGGGGTTGGCTGATTTCCCGGATTGTTGACTCTACAGTCCTTCTACACATGACCCATCTTACCACAGCGATCACACTTGATCTTGTTACAAGGTCCTGAGTGGTGATAGTTGCACTTATTGCACTTAGGACGGTGTCCCTGATAACCACTCTGTGATTGATTACGGTTGCCAACGTTGTCATGTTTCTTGTTCTGCTGCTGCTGATTACCATTAGTCGATAGTCTGCTAGACGCATTCCCCCACTTCCTCTTGTTATCGTTCGTGTTAGAAGATGGAGCACCACGAGGAGGTAGGAGTCCCTCTTCCACCTTCTGGTCAGTCAGCTGATGAGCTAAGCGAATCACCTGCTGAAGGTTACTGAAGTTAGCAGCAGTGACCATTCCCTTAATCTAAGGTACTAGGCCCTGGATATACAACTCAATCCGTTTGTAGGGCGGAGTAGAGTAATTAGGGCACATTTTCGCCAATTCATGCGACCTGGTAGTCTAAATCTCAATCTCCGACCCCACCATCTTCAGATTGAGGTACTCTGTCTCCAACTTCTGAATCTCATCTCGAGGACAGTACTCATCCTTCATGAGTTCCTTGAAATCCGCCTGCGAGGTAGCATGTGCCACATCAACTCCTAGCAGCTGCACTTGGGCATTCCACCACGATAATGCCGCATTATCAAGTGTAGCAGTGGCATACTTAACCCTATCAGCTGGCAGGCAATTGCACATAGCAAAGCACGATTCCACCTTCTCGAACCACCTGAGTAGTCCGACTGCTTCTTCAGATCCTCCAAAGTTATGAGGCTTACAATCCATGAATGACTTGTAGGTACAAGTCGGAGGGTGATGAGCAGGTTGGCCAGCTTGAAAAGCTGTCAAGGCTGCTACAACCCGATCATTGATTAGTGCGCTCAGTTTTTCTTGCGCCATGCTGATGCTGCCTCTACCATTTCCTCTACCCGTCATCGCAATTCTACATTTACATTATACTCATGAGAAAACAATAATATGTTCCGCATACCATCGTTCATGCAGTATAAGTAAACTAGAATGTAACAAGGATTATGAACGCGAGAATAAGATAAAGTAGTAGATTGATAATAATAATAATAATAATAATAGTAACATAGGATAAACGATTCTCAGATCTCACATGACAAAATAAAAGTTATTATACGAATATATAAGATACTAAGATAGTAGAAATCAATCGTCCGCATGATCCACACACGAGCCTTCATCATCGCTTTCGTCTTGAATCTCGACCTCAAATAGATCGTTTTCCTCTTCTGGTTCGAGCTCTTCTTCAAACGCTGCCTCAATGGCTGCTCCAATAGCATCATCTTCCATAGGCTCCTCTTCAAGATCCACCTCGATATCCTCTACATCTATCCCTAAGGCTGCTATAAGCCTATTACGAACAGTATTCAATTCTTGCATAGTAGCTGCTAAACTCTGTCTAGTGGCAGCCAACTCCTGCCTAGTCTCAGCAGCTTCCCGCTTGATGACTGCCATCTCAGTCATCAAGTGGCCTATCTGACCTTCCATATGCCTGATTGTCTCATCTGCATTCCTTCTCCAAAACCTAAATTATTGCACAGCAGTGAAAGCATTGTCCAACTTAGTATGAACGTGCCTCACCATACCTGCAAAAGATCTTTCCCAAGAATCTATAACCGGAGGTACTCTAGCCGGCATTCCATAACCTACAACCCAAGAGTGCAACATGTCGGTAAACCAATGCCAACGATTGGTATCCCAATGTGGATCCTGAAATGAAGCTGGGCGTTGGTAGGGATCCAGTGATGGAGCTTGTTGTCCCTCGATAGCACGAGAAGAATAGTTATGAGTAGGGTTAGTCATGGTCTTTCCTACAATACGCTAGATCAGTACACGTATTATAGAAATTAACAAGTTTTGCACCTAAAGTGAGTGTAACTAATATAGTACTTATGCTATGATGGCTATAGACTAGAATGCAATCCTAGTTCACTACAACCAATGGCTCTGATACCAATCTGTCACACCCTCAATTTCCACTGCGGGGTTTATACCGCGAGGCGCGTGACATACCAGGATCCCATAGCCATAAGTCACATGAACGACTCTAAATACCCAAACCATTTAGTTCGTTGGTGTAAAACAAGTTGCATTGATAATGAAATATTTCAATAGTTGCGGAAGCGAAATTTAAAGATTTTAGTTATTTAAATAGTCAGAGTAAAACAACGCATTCGAAATCATAATAGATAATTATACATTCGAAAATAGATAAGTTATTCATATCCCCATGACGTAACATGATGCATGCCCTACTCGTGCTTCGAACTAGTGTCCTGCAAAAAGGTATAATAATTGTGGGTCAACATAAAGTTGGTGACTTCACATAGATAAGTAAATACGTAGGTCCTCCAGACCATGTTTTGACGAGTAAATGCTAATTCACATGCCAGGGGTAGCTAGCCCACTCATGATAACCAAAACCGGTAATACCGAACTGCTAAACAACGAGATCCCACAATAGTGAGCAAAGTGCCTTGCATCATTGTTTATCAACAATGATAATATGTTGAGTTTTAGTTCACACCCATGCTCACCAGCACGATGTGAGGTTTGTGAGACCTAATAGCGCTATCAATTAGTAACCCGCTTGCCCACCCGACAATTCATTCGGTATTTAGAAGGACTTCAATGACAAAGTTGGTTTAGTTCATTAAGAACATAAAGCATGAATTAGTGAAAGCAGATTCACCTAGTGAATCATGGCACCCCAAACCCGCGATGTGTATAAGTAGTCCCAAACCGGACTATGAAAAAGTTTAGAAAGTTGTCTCATCCGAGACGTATGCTTTTGAGAAAAAGAGTAGTGAAACTCACGTGGTGTTTGTGCGAGAAATATATCAAAGCAAAGAAAGTAACTATCGTTCCAACAAAGATCTCCCTATGGACATTTAAGACATATTAAACTATGTTCTTATTTATCTCACAAGCTCGGCACCTACTTTTGTGAACCACATCAATTGGTGTAGATCATGTTTCATGTATAAGATGTTTGATCTAAAAATGTTTCATGAATCCATGTGTAATCAATTACTCTAACACTAGATAAAATAATTGATTACATAGGTGCAACAATGTGCGCATAATAGAAGCTTGATTACTAATCACATAATAATCAACCTATCATGGCTAGTTGGGGTAGATCCTAGTGATCAAAGAGTCTAATCTTGGGTTCACAATAAGGGCCGGTGGAATTATGAGAAAAATAAGTGATTAGTACTTACCTTAATACTTGCTAGTAGGAAGGGGGAAACTTGTAGAATTGGAGCTCCTAATGCTCGCTAATCCACCCAAAAGGTGGTCTTCGGCCGAGTGTTTTTAGAGAGAGAGAGTGGAAGGTGATTGTGAGAGATGTGGTGCAAGAAATGAAGGAGTTATGGGTCTCTATTTATAGCCGAAGGATGAGGATAAAGGGGTCACAAATTTGGCAAGTGTATTAGTCTAGGATGGTGGTATGCTAAAGAGGTTAATCATGCATTGGTGTAAGATAGAGGTAAGCTATAATCAAACAAAATAAGGGGGTGCGGCTTGTATGCTTGTGCCGATTTGCTTGCTTCTTACCAAAGAGGATGGGATTAGCTTGGGTTATCTAATTGTCATAGCTTTGTCATGAAGCTAAAGTGGTGAAATTGATTACCTCATGTTCCTTCTAGATAGATTACATCACTTGTTCCCTAGCCAAGGTGCCTTGCTTTCATTGGGCCACCCATGTTGCCTTCCTAGATGTGAGGTTAGATAGTGACAATACATGGTTTCCTAGCTCGTCTTACTATGTTTCTTGTGTTGTCACTATGGGCCGCAAATCCTAGTGTTGGGATAAGATGTTTTCGACAACTCATAGATGTAGGCACATGTGGATAGTGACTCTTCAATGCTCCAAGGATTGTCTCCATGTGTCCACGTGTTGTCCTATGGGCCGTGAATCATGAGTAGAATGTATAGGTTTGTTTGTTTCGAAGTAGAGTAGTGTAGTTATCCTAGGAAGTTTAAGTGAGATTAGTGTTTTAAACCAAATGGGTGAAACATTTGGATTTCTTGTATCCTAAATAGGCTTTGGCCGATTGGTTATTCAAAAGGGAAAAGGCGGCTGCAAGTGATTTTAATCACATGCTTGTTTGCTTCTCATTTAGGTGCTAGCTAGAAGAACTAGGGTGGCTTCCTAGAAGTTAGGATGGATGGTGACAACACATGGTTACTATGCTTGTCATAAGATGTTGGTGTGATGTTTAGAAGCTTCTATCTCATGTCTTTTTCTAATATAGGGGCTGAAATTTAGGCTAGTTATAAGTAGGAGGTGGCTTGCTAGGGGACTTGTGTGTCATGTTTGTTTGGTTTCCCTTTTGGTGTTAGTTTATAACTAGTGTGTAGGCATGTGCATGCTTTAGTTAGTTAGGACAAAAGAAAACTTTCAAGTATCTAGGAGGGTATGTGTGCATGCATGTGTGTATATATACGTGTATGTATATATGTATGTATGTATATATACACCAGCTCATTTAGAAGTATAAGAGATTCATGTACATACATAGATTAATATTTATAAACTCTCATAAGTTTAATCATGTATTTGTCAATCTATGATATCCCATAGATACATATACATCTAGTGTGTGCGCATGTGACTTACCTAGTTAACTCTAGTCAAGTAGAATGCAAGTAATTTAGGTGCAAGTAACTAGAGTTTAGTTAAATCAGGAACCTGGAATTGCGGGGTATCATATTTGTGAAATGGTGAAAAAATGACAAAGTGTGGTATTTATATTAACTCCACATTCGCCCCTTGCATGGGGTCGAAGGTGTCACCTTCGCCCCTTTACAAGGTCGAATGAACTTGTTCTGTGGTTTGTTCCAGGTTCGCCCCTTATCCAAGGGTGGAACCAAGGCTCATTTCCAGGTTCGCCCCCCACGCCATGGGTCGAACCAGGACTTGTGTTTTCCAGTTTTGTCGTTTTAACGTATTTAAACACATTCTAACGTATGATCATGCAATTCTAACACATGTTAAGCACATATAGGCACGTATAATCATGTTCACACCTTGAATCACATATTATCATGTTATGTTACACGTGTGTTAATAATCTACCTGTCCTACTTAATTCAGTTCATGTAATTTCACCAACAACGGGACCCGGTACTAGTAAATTCCCAAAAATGACTCCCAATGATCCTCCGGATCATTGAACCCTGGACAATCCTATCATAACCCGACTCAACTAACCTAGTTAAGTCCGTTTATAAATGTTTCTTACTGAGGTAAACTTATGTTTTACCAAAATGTTTAAGCCGAACATGCCGGGTGTCACATCATCCCCACCATCTTGTAGTTCCAGACCTCACAGTGTACTCTATCTCAGACCCAACCATCTTGTAGTTCCAGGCCTCATGTTCCAACTTCTGCACTTCCTCTCTGGGACAGTACTCACTCTTTAAACGCTGCACGAAATCCGCCCAAAGCATGGCATGAGCTTCCCCCAAACCCATGTTCTGAGCCGTAGAATTCCACCACGACAACGCAGGACCCTCGAATGTTGCAGTAGCATACTTAACCCGGTCCTCAGCAGGACAGTTACACATCAAAAACACAGACTCAACCTTCTCCAACCACCGGAGCAGTCCCACCGCTCCCTCAGTTCCAGCAAAGTTATGGGGTTGACAGTCCCGAAACTTCTTATAAGAACACTGATGTGGAGGTGGATGAACAGTAGCACCTGAGACATGCACATGAATAAACCACAAAAGAAAAGACGTGACACCCAAGGATGAGGCATAGTTGATAGGAATCAACTTACCACCTAGAACGTTGTGTCCGGCCTGGAAAGCAGCCAAGGCCATATTCACTTGTTGTTGCAACAAGTTGTTCATCTCCTCTTGGGACATGTTGATGTTACCACGACCACCACCGCTGCCACGGCCACCACCACGACATCCACCACCACCTGCGCCAGACATGATCTGACAAATCACAGATCGAGAGATTCAAATTCACTGCTAGTGTCAATCACTAGTAGTTTCAAAAGTTAACCTAGGCCCAATCCAGGACTATCCATCCAAACTCAGAGTCCACTGGGATTTCATGCATTTCAGTTTATGATTTCGTGTGCACCCGAAATGATAAACTGTTCTACATGGTCCTCCAAGTGTTCCCCCAGTTTGAACTCAAATCACCGAATACTGGCACCTAGTAACATGCTACTACAAGCATATGTGTACAAGAACATGTGTAAGCAAGTGCGTATATTGGAGCATATAGGGGAGATGTCCGAATCCAAGACAGATCTCAAGAGTACGCAAAACCACTCCAATACACGATACCGCTGTGCAAGATTCAACTAGTCAGTTCCTTCTTCTTCAAATCCCGAAGAAGAAGGTAAGAGTAAGTGTTGGGTCTGCTGACCTGGAGAAGAACAGATGAATGGAAAGCCAAAACATACTACTCAATTGATCCTTGCAATAAAAAGCATTTACAAGTTACTTCTCCCAAAAGACTGTTGACTCTAACATCTGCTGTACCCTAACAACTGCTGTGACAACTGCTGCTACAAAGGTCTGAAAGGTCTGATGGATAACAACTGCTAGAGAACAACTGCTGACCAAAGGTCTGATGAAGAACAACTGCTGACCAAAGTACTGAAGACTAAAGGTTTGTTGGAGCCAACAGCACTTAGGCTCCAACAGATGATTCAAGACCATCAGAGTTTTCCTATCAGTTGTTTACCTTTCAGAGTTTTCTTATGTAAGAGTAGTTTGTAATCAACGGATGTTTTATGTTTGTTATTCTGTTAGAGGTCACTGTCTTAGGTGACGTCAGCCTAGGTCATCAGAGGTTTAGATTTGTCTATAAATAGAACAATTTTTGTACTGTTCTATTTGTCACTCATAACATTCTCTTTGACAAACAATCACCGAGTGATCATGCTGAGGGGGAGTACTTGTACAATTGATTGTAACCATTTGAGTTTATGGAAGCATTCGATTGAAGAATATTTATCCTCTTGTTTTGATTAATAGTTTATCATTCCGCTGCACTTTCCATTTATAATTCATTTCATTCACTGTTCTTATTACTTAAACTATCAAAACAATCAATCTCAGATCCTAACAGTAAGCAAAGTCCAAGTAAGAACGGATGATGTAACACAGAAGTGCGATGATGATGTAAAGACACCCCGACAAAGTTAGTACGTATCTCAAAACCGACTCAAGTATGTGACCGTCTAGTGTGTGTGACTCTGCTATAGACCAGACTCTACATGCAGTCCTAGTTCACTATAACCATTGGCTCTGATACCAATCTGTCACACCCTCAAATTTCCACTACGGAGTTTTACCGCGAGGCGCATGACAAACCAGGATCCAAGTCAACGGTCACAATAAACAACACGATATGAAATACGTAAACTCAAAAGCATAGTTTCTATAAAGTGACAACCATAGCGGAAGCATTTAAAGAATTTAATCAGCTACAAAACTGTGTTCCAAAGTATTCAAGACACTTATTTCAAAACGTGCAACTAAGCCTAGACGCCAATGCAGTCCCGTGCGCCTAGTCCAATCAGTGCTACCTTAGTGACCTGAGAAAACATGCCAAAAAGACGTCAACATATATAATGCTGGTGAGTTCAGAGGTTTGTTCAATATGTTACCAAAATGTTACCAAATGTTACCACAGTGTTACCAAAGTGTTACCATGTCCATACTATATCAATGTTACCAAGTACGCTAGCTAGGTGTATGTTTTGTTACTACTACGATTGGAAAACCATTACTAGACTGTTACCAGTGTTCAGCCCGAGTGTTCAGCAATGTTTAGCAAGTTCGAGACAATATGCACCCGCCCGGCCCTCCAAGCCATCGAGTGGGGCCTGTCAAACCGAATAGATCTATCCACATTTCCCCAGTTGTGCAACCCCGCACATTCATGGTTTCCCCCCGGGACTTTCAAAGATCGTATAGCAACGCAAAGTTAAATCATAGTATGACATATGTTACCAAAATAAGTTTAGCACATGTTTTCTCCCCCAAAAGTAAAAGCAGTAAAAGTGGGGACGTGAACTCACCTTAAGTTGTGTTCTTCAATAATATAAGAAAGCCAAGCCCTTGATGATCCCAACTACTGAAGATCTATAAAAATGTTCACATAAGTTTTCCGACTAATAACCATAAGGTTCATAAGTCCCCAATTGTCCAGATCGTGATCAAGAATGTTTTAAAACGTGTTTTGAATGTTCAATCGACACACTAGACCGACCTGACATCCCGTTGGTGACTCATTACCCTAACTAATCAAGTATACATAGATTTCACACAAGGTTCAAGCATAAAATACTTAGTTTGCATCAAAATTCTCATTTTTGATTCCATAGGGTCGAACCAGGGTTTTCAGTTCCACCTTCGCCCCTTTTCTACCTTGTTCGACCCCTTTGGAGACGCGTTCGACCCATTTAGAGCCACCTTCGACCCATTTGAAACAAATTCGACCAACAGATGTCCAGGTTCAACCCTTGGGTTCCACCTTCGCCCCCACGACTGGTCGAAGGTGCCCAGGTTCGACCCTGGCAGAGTGTTTTTCCACAAAACGCTTCAAAAATATCCGAAAACATCTCGAAACATCACCAATCACAGCAGTCAACTATGAATAACATATCCCCCACAAAACCCCACCAATTTTGCCCCAAAATCTGTTCGTTTTAGCCCTTTCCCAAAATGGCAAAAGTTATGGAAGTGTCACATCATGCATGAAATCTTTACCCAATTTGGAAACTTTTTGAAATCTTCTCATAATCCTCTTAAAATGCTCAGTTTATTGTGTATATGAAAACCCCCAATAGTTCTATTGATAATACTAGCATGCAACAAGCCCTAGATTTACCAAAGTCCCCAAATTCGACATAATATCGTCATCCATCTAATTGTAGCCTTAATCAATCATAAACTTAAAAATAACAGCAGCCCTAGATCATGTTTCTAGCATTAGTACAACAGCAAATCATTAAACAACACATAATATCACATAACACATAATTAACATATGTTTATTGATATGAAAACCTATGTTTAATGATAAGGTTTAGGTTTAGAAAGATGTTTAAAAGGTTTTTAATCATAAACACATCCTTAGAATAGATCTGGACATTTAGGGTTAGATGAAAACGAATCAAAATGCTTTAAAAAGGGTTTAGGATTAAGAACACACCTTGGATTCTTAATTAGATGTTGTTTGGAGGTTAGATTATGAAAAACAAGAGCAAAAACTCCTTTCTTAGTGATTAAAATCGTTTGAGAGTGTTTAGAGACGGCTAGGGTTTGTGAAATGGTGAAAAAATGACAAAGTGTGGTATTTATATTAACTCCATATTCGCCCCTTGCATGGGGTCGAAGGTGCCACCTTCGCCCCTTTACAAGGTCGAATGAACTTGTTCTGTGGTTTGTTCCAGGTTCACCCCTTATCCAAGGGTCGAACCAAGGCTCATTTCCAGGTTCGCCCCCGCGCCATGGGTCGAACCAGGACTTGTGTTTTCCAGTTTTTCCAGTTTTGTCGTTTTAACGTATTTAAACACATTCTAACGTATGATCATGCAATTCTAACACATGTTAAGCACATATAGGCACGTATAATCATGTTCACACCTTGTAGCATATATTATCATGTTATGTTACACGTGTGTTAATAATCTACCTGTCCTACTTGATTCAGTTCATGTAATTTCACCAACAACGGGACCCGGTACTAGTATATTCCCAAAAATGACTCCCAATGATCCTCCAGATCATTGAACCCTGGACAATCCTATCATAACTCGACTCAACTAACCTAGTTAAGTCCGTTTATAAATGTTTCTTACTGAGGTAGACTTATGTTTTACCAAAATGTTTAAGCCGAACATGCCGGGTGTCACACAGTGCGCCTAAATCCATATGCAGCTACCATAGCGACCTGAGAAAACATGCCAAAAATGTCAACATATAATGTTGGTGAGTTCACATGTTTTTTATAAAACGTTTCGTAAGTTCCAAAGATCATCCCTGTTACTACTATGTTATGCAACGTTAGCTAGACGTCAGTTTCGAGTACTACTACGGTTGGAAAACCATTACTAAACGAACCTATACCAGACTGCCCAGACTGTTTGGGCTACCGTAATTGACAGTAAACCCGAGACTAGAGACGATATGCACCCGCCTGGCCTCAAACCGTCGAGTGGGGTTTGTGAGTCCCCAATAGATCTATCCACATTTCCCTCGTTGTGCGACCCACACATTCATGGTTTCCCCTAGGACTTAGTGCAAGCCGTATAGTAATCTAAAGTAACCATAGTATAACGTGATCTTTAAAAGTTCAAGTATGTAGCATGTTTCTCCCCCAAAAGTAAACCAGAAAAAAGTGGGGTTGTGACACTTACCTTAGTTTGCGTTCTTCAATAAGAAGAATATCAACACAGCCGATAGTCCCAACTAAGGGCGACCTATCATAAAGTTTATATAAGTGTTGTGACTACTAACCCGTAGGTTAACTAGTCCCCGATTGTCCAGATCATGGCTAAGTATGTTTTAAAACGTGTTTGACTATTGAACCGACACACCGGGCAGACCTGACATCCCGTTTGTGACCCATTACATCAATTAATCAAGTATATAATGTTAACACACAAGAATCATGCATAAAACACTTAGTTCGCATCAATAATCGCACGTATGAAGTCGTAGGGTCAAATCAGTGAATTACCAGACTTGGTTCGACCCAATTACAACTTGGTTCGACCCAATATAAGTTGGTTCGACCCTCATGATGCATTTTTGACATATATACAAGTTCATTCGACCTAACACATGTTTATTCGACCCTAACACATGTTAATTCGACCTAAATCATGTTCGTTCGACCTATATGAAGTTCATTCGACCTGAAAGGAGATTGGTTCGACCCTATGGATGTTTATTCGACCCCATGATGGGTCGAATGGATTTTCAGGTTCAACCCTTATCAGCACAAATCATATAAAACGCACCAAATCGCATCTAAACAATCTGAAAACATCATGAAACACCACGAATCACAGCAGTCAAGTATCTTTAACCTATCCCCACATAACCCCATCGTTTTTATCCCAAAATCAGCCCGTTTTACAACTTACCCAAAATGGCAAATTATGGAAATGCCACATCAATGCATGCAAACTTTACCCAAAATGGAAATTTGTCGAAATCACTTAACAATCAGCTCAATATGCTCAGTTTATCATATATATGAAAACCCCTAATCGTTTTATTAACAATAACTTCATGAACAAACCCTATATCTAACACAAAATCCCTAAAATGGGCAAAACATTATCATCCAACAACTTGTAACCTAAGACAATCATAAACCATCATCTATAGTAGCCCTAAATAATTGTTATAACAACTAAACAACATTCAATTATCAAATAATACAATACACATCATTAAACACCATTAACACCTGTTATTTTGTATAAAAACTCATGTTTAATGATGAGGTTTTGTTTAGAAAGATGTTAGAAAGGTTTTTATTCATGAAAACCATCTTAAAACAGATCTGGACCTTTGGGATTTGATAAAAAAAACAAATCCAAAATGCTTGAAAAGGATTTTGGATTAAGAACACGCCTTAGATCTTCACTTGTTTATGATATAGAAGGTGTTTGTAGGTTAGATTATGAAAAACAAGGTCAAAAACTCCTCCCCAGGTGTTTAAGGTCGAGAGAGCACTTAGAGGCGTTTAGGGTTTGTGAAATGATGAAAAATTGCAAAGTATGGTATTTATAGGTTATGTTCATTCGACCTATGCAGGGGTCGAATGAAGTTGTATGAAGGTCGAATGGGTTTCCATTCAACTGGTTCGAACCCCCTTAGGGTTGAACCAGTTTCCCATTTTTCCAGTTTTGTCGTTTAAACGCGTTTTAACACATCCTAACACATGAACATGCAATCCTAACATATGTTAAGCATATATAATCATGTATAATCATATAAACACCGTTAAAACACGTATTTGCACATTATACATCATATATGGATCAATCTATGTATGTCACTTAATTCAATTCATGTAATTCACCAACAACGGGACTCAAGACTCGCGCGTGCATGTAATAACCCCAATGATCCTCCAAATCATTGAACCCTGGACAATACGTGATGCAGTTCAACTCCCAATGGTTCCCAGAACCATCAAATCAACTTAACTGATTCAATTAAAGGTAACGTATGCATGACTTGCAAAGGTAGACTGACTAGTTAATGAAAAGTTACTAACCTGAGTTTGCCGGGTGTCACATCATCCCCCTGTTGAAAGAATTTTCGTCCTGAACATTGCTCAAAGCCGAAAGGAAATAGACGAAAAGAAAAGAAGAAGAAAAATTTTTCGGTTGTTACATCATCCCCCTGTTGAAAGGAATTTCACCCACGAAATTCACTCTTCTTCAATAGTATCAGGTGTTTGTTCCAGAACACGCTTTGGAAACAAATGAGGGTACTTAGACTTCATCTGATCCTCACGTTCCCAAGTGAACTCCGGATCTTGCTATGGCGAAGACTACGAATCTTGTAGTCCAAGATTTTGCTATGGCGGGCACTACGAATCTTGTAGTCCACGATTTCGACGGGTTCCTCAACGATACGAAGACGATCATCAACTTTGATCTCTTCCAAAGGAACAATGAGAGATTCGTCTTCAAGTATTTCTTAAGGTTCAAAACATGGAAGATGTTATGCACGTTACTGAGCTCGGTGGGTAAGTCAAGTTTGTATGCCATCGATCCAATCGGTTCCAGAATTGCGAACGGCCCGACATACCGCGGATTCAGTTTACCCGTTTCCCAAAATGGATAACGCCCTTCCAAGGAGAGAGTTTCAAAAGGACCTTGTCGCCAACCTGAAACTCAAGCGGTTTGAGACGTCGGTCGGCATAGCTCTTTTGGCGATCTCGAGCTACTGCCAGACGATTCCGAATCTGCACAATCTTTTCGAAAGTCTCATACACAAGTTCCGGCCTGTGAGTTGACTCTCACCCACTTCAGCCCAACAAAGAGGAGACCGATATTTCCGTCCGTAAAGAGCCTCGAACGGAGCTTCCTTGATGCTAGAATGGTAGCTATTGTTCTAAGAGAACTCCACCAACGGTAGGTGAGTCTCCCAACTCTTGCCAAAATCGATTACACATGCCCGAAGAATGTCTTCTAACGTTTGTATCGTCTGCTCACTCTGACCATCAGTTTGCGGATGATACGCCGTACTAATATCAAACTGAGTACCCAACTCCTTATGCAAGGCCTTCCAGAAGCACGAAGCGAAACGAGAATCACAATCCGAAATGATAGGAACAGGCACCCCATGCCGAGAGATCACTTCCTTAAGATAGATACGAGCCAACCGCTCAAGTCCGTCAGTTTCCTTGATAGCAAGGAAGTGCCGATTTTGTCAACCGATCAACGATCATCCAAATCATGTCGCAACCACTAGGTGACCTCGAAGCTTGGTGACAAAATCCATCGTGATTCTTTCCCGCTTCCACTCTGGAACGTCAGGCTGTTGCAGAAGACCAGACGGCTTCTGATATTTTACCTTGACCTTTGCACAGGTCAATCATTTGCTCACATACGCCGCTATGTCAACCTTCATGTTGGGCCACCAATAAAGTATATTCAAATTTGATACATTTTATCGGAGCCTCGGTTAATAGAATACCGGGACTTATGAGCCTCGTCCAGAATAAGCTCACGCAATCCCCCAAGTAATGGTACCCAAATACGCTCAGCGAAATAGTGTAGGCTGTCGGGCCTATGTTCCAGATACCTGTCGGTACCGTGCATAGTCTCAGCATTAAGGTACTCCACTTTAAAGGCGTCTTGCTGAGCAGAACGTATCTGGTCGGGCAGACCAGAATGGATAGTGAGTTGCAGAGCCCGAACACGACGGGGCTTTGCAGATTCCTTCCTACTTAGGGCGTCCGCTACAACATTCGCCTTACCAGGATGGTACTATATAGCATAATCATAGTCGTTCAGAAGCTCGACCCATCGACGCTGTCACATGTTCAGCTCCTTCTGATCAAAGATATGCTGAAGACTCTTGTGATCGGTATAGATGGTGCCCTTGGTACCGTACAAATAATGTCTCCAGATCTTTAAAGCAAAAACGACCGCACCCAATTCCAAATCGTGGGTGGTATAATTCTTCTCGTGAACCTTAAGCTGATGAGAAGCATGTGCGATAACCTTCTCGCGCTGCATCAAAACACAGCCGATACCCCGAATAGAAGCATCGCAGTAGACAACAAAATCATCCGTACCATCAGGTAAGGATAAGATAGGCGCAGAACTGAGTTTACGTTTCAACAACTGAAACGCCGACTCCTGAGAATCACCCTAGTCGAACTTGCGGTCCTTCTGGGTAAGAGATGTGAGGGGTTGAGCAATCTTCAAAAATCCCTCAATAAAACGTCGGTAGTTATCCGCAAGACCTAGGAACTGTCGTACCTCAGATGACACCATTGATTTTTTATTTTTATTTTAGGATCCAAAATCCTTTACTACACTTTATAGGTTAAGAAACCTTTGTATATAAACCTTCTTCATATGACATGGATTTACGAAGCATATTGTACTGAAAAGTACCAATACTAAAGTACAAATCAAATCCTGTATAGATTTTTCCGGTATGGTACGTAGTAGTTCGATACGAGTAAAAAATATACCAAAAACAATATGTATACCTATATTGTTTGTGTTCAATCGACCGGTATTCGGAAATGAAAACCTCACCCCTAATCACAAGAGAGCGCATTGTATTTTAGTTCTGATAAATTAATATTTTTTTCACATTCATAAGAGCTTTTGTCGTTTTCAAAAATAATTGATACCGAATGGGGAACAAAGATATGATGTATGTGTTTGATGGAAACGACTAAAAGGGAAATTATAAAAGGAAAAGCAATCTAAGCATGTTTTTAAGAGAGCAACTTGCCAAACACATAAATACCATTTTCTTTTTTCAAAAACGTAGAAAAATTACATGGTTTTGAATTTAGTTTTAGTGTTTTAGAGTTATGAAAGGATTAAAGGAACTTTAAATAAAATAAATCTTTATTTTAAACAAAACAAGAACGTATGGGAAAAAAAAAATTGTTCTGAAAAACGGATTGTGAACTGACCTTCAAATTGGTTTGGGTTTGGTTTATGAGGTATGGACCGATTTGGGTTTACCAGGTTGGGTTCTATTATGTTCCGGTTGAGCTGATTTCAAGGCTTGGACCGAGTTTTGTTTTCTTTTATTTATTTATTTATTTATTTATTTATTTATTTATTTTGAAAGGTGAATTTCTTTTTAATCATGTAGTCTTTGGGACTTGAACCCAAAACCTCCCACTTCCACAACCTAAGTATTTTAAAGGTTTTGCCTTTGCCAATGGACCACCACCCTATTGGTACTTTTATTTTATTTAAAGTGATTTCGATCAAAGTTAGCAGTTCAGTGTCCGCTAGCTTCTTGATCATTGACTAAGTGATTTCTTTATTATCAACTGCATTTAAATTCGTTAATGTTAATCTTTGCAATGTCTTACTAAGATAAGTGGGTTTGTTAAAACCAATGTTTTAAAAACCCGTTTTTTAACCAAACAGGATTGGACTTAGAATTGGTTCAACCGGTTGAACCAAGTTACACAAGGTGGTTTAATCAAATAGACTAATTAACCCTATAATTTTATAAAGACAAAATTACAGAAATCAATCTTTATGTTTAACCAAAATTTCAGGTTCCAACCTTTATGTTCTATTTGCATTCAAATCAACCTATACCTATTGATTTTACTACATGTTTCAACCTTTGTGACTAACTCCGTTAATTTTGTTGGTTAAGTTCCCTCACATGCATATCACGTGAGGGCATATTGGTACTTTCACCTCCTTCTTTTAAAATCTAAATACTAAAAAATACAAAATAATTTAATATATTGTGGGTCCCATTATATTACACATGTTCTTCCTTTTATTGGCTTCATGTTACGTAGGCTTCATTTGAGAGAGAGAGAGAGGGGGGGCAGGGAGAGAGAGAGAGAAGGAGGGGGAGAGAGAGAGAGAAAGAGGGAGATAGAGGGGGGAGGGGGAGAGAGAGAGAGAGCATTAAATGGCATCATCAATTGGCACTGGGCACAAACTAAGTGTCTCGGATGGATAGTCGAAGACTGACCCGACGGAGCCAACGTCCACAACTGGCACCGGGCAGAGACCGACTATCTCGAATGATCCCACGACCCGCTGTAAATTCTAGAAGAATCTAGCCCGACACAAGTTATCAGGCCTTGATGTTCCCAAAGTCGAAACTCAGTATTCTGGTTTTGGGGTCCTTTTATGTCAAACAAATGAGGATATCCTTCTTCAGCTCTCCAACCATGTATAAACCCATCCGACCCGCCAGCAATCAACAACTTAGAATCAGCTGCAACGTCTCGTATGGTGCAACCGAGAGGTCGAGACGAAGCGATTGAATACCTATAAGTGATTGTAAGCTTTCTCGAGAGCAAAACAAACAAAATCTGTATGACCATAAAGCAAATCGACAGTATACCCACATTCGAATAACCGAGTCATAACCATAAGTGATTGTAAGCTTTCTCGAGAGCAAAACAAACAGAGTATGAACAAATTCTGTATGACCGTAAAGTGTATCGACAGTACACCGTCCCATAAACGTCATGCTCCTAAATTCTCGTTCCACAAAAATGGTAGGTGATGGTGACAGTGAGGGTAGAGGTTGATAGTGGTGGTTAATGGTGGGTGTCAAAATGAAGAAGAATGGTTTGTATTTTTTTTTTTTCTTTTAACACATGTAGGGGATGTGAAAAGACCAAACTACCCTCACATGACTTGCATGTGAGGGAACTTAACCAAGAAAATTAACGGAGTTAGTCACGAAGGTTGGAACCTGTAGTAAAATCAATAGGTAAAGGTTGATTTTGGTGCAAATGGAACATAAAGGTTGGAACCTGTAATTTTGGCCAAACATAAAGGTTGATTTCTGTAATTTTGTCTTTTATAAATACTAGCATATGATTTCGTAATAAACAAAATAATTCAAAAGTGAATCCATAATAAAAAAAAATCCAAAAGTACTCAATTTTCAACAAAGTTATTTTTATATAAAAGGGTATGATTGGTTTATCTCATTAGAGTATTGAATCTCGAATGCATGAAGTTCATGATTGATTAAAAGATAAATTTCATTATCATCGCCATCCTCATCAATATATTTTCATTTTCTACATTCTCTAATAAGAAATTTTAGTTACCAATTGTGACAACCGGCAAATTTCGTACAACGATTAACGTAATGCTAATCATGTTTTAGAAATAATTAACATGGTTTAAGGTTAATTATGGTTAGTTGAGCTGATATGAGTCCTACGATGTCCTTTTGAAAGTTCGTTGAAGTCTTGATGCCTTTAAAGAAAGACTTCGCGTGTTTAACGTAACGAACTGACATCAGCAAAAATTTGTCAAACTGGAATAACATAAGCTTATTCTACGAAAATACGACACGTATTTACTATCGATGCGAACGGATGTGAAATCGGCGTGGTAAACGGCCAAAAACGCAGCGTTTTGGAGAACGCGGAGAGGAACTGACGTGGGATTCGAACGTCGAAACGCGTGGCTTTAACCGTTACCGAACTTCCGGAATAATTATTTATTATAAATAATGTTATCGGTTGAATTTCGAAAGTTATCGGATCATTTAAATGAAGGATAACACAACCGAACCGATTAACGCGATTTTAACGCGTGTGCCGTCTTCACGCGTCGGGTGACGAAAATAATTATTGAATTGCTCGGTCTGGTGTTATTTATGACTACGAACAAAAACCGAGTCCAGAAGCGATAACGGGCTAAAACGGAGCAGTTGGTACGCGACATTGGGCTTGAAGCCCAATCCAAAAACCCACCTATATAAGCCCATAACCCTCCCAACCTCCCTCATTTTCCACATTTCCTTCTCTCTCTAAAAACAAACTCTCTCAACTCTCTCTCTCTCTCTAGGATTCCGGCGACCGGAGGCGGTCGGCCGGCAGCATTCCGGCGGCGTTCCGGCGGCTGTCCGCGGCGTTCCGGCGGCCGTCCGGCGGCGTCCGGCGAGTTTCCGGCGACCTTCCGGCGACTTTTTCCGGCGCGTGACACCCCCACCACCACAAATTTCGACGCCCCGAACGCGATGGTGAAGGCCGTTTTCCCTAAAACGAAGCGGTTTGAACGTTGGTACCATTCCGGCGACTTTTCCGGTAAGCTCGTTTTCGAGTTTTCTTTGTACAAACGTTTAGATCGGGTCCTTGGGGGACTCCTCACAAGTTTTCATGAAATTTCGTTCTCCGGCCATATTCCGGCGAGCTATTTCCGGTTGGTTGCGAGTTCAGGAGGGGCCGGAGTGGGTTTTGGTTGGGTTCCGGTGGCGCGCGGGCGGTCAGAACGGGGTTTTCTTTTGGTGGCGTGGGATGGCGGTGGTGGTCCGGCCACGGCAGTGGCGGTCCGGCCACGGCAGTGGCGGTCCGGCCACGGCACCGGTGGTCCGGCCACGGTGGTGGCGTCCGGCGGTTCGGGTCCGGTCAGTTTTGGGTTCGGGACTCGGGGCTCGGGTCAAGATTATGCTTCCGGGTCAGATTCAGATCTGGCTCGGTTTGCGTGCCGTCTTCAAGTTCTAGTCGTGGGTCAAGTATGGTGCTCTCGGGTAGATCCGGTCAGATTCGGGTTGGTCAACCCGGTCAACTCAGTAAACTTCGGTCAAGCGTTACGGTATAATTAACTAGCAATTATTTCGTTATATTATTATTTACACATATATTTCTAAAATATATAAATATGAACGACTAACTCGCTAACGAACCGATAAAAATATTAACGAAAAGCATTATGAGCTAATATTTGTGTATTAGTCGTGACTTGCGTTGTTGTCGGACTAAATTGATGGACTATACGTATATATATATTTATATAAACAGGATGATTTATATAATAGTCACAACGTATAAAGTCTCGCGGATTAGAATGCGGATAAATATAATGTCGTCTTTGTTAGGAGTTGATTTTGGGAATTTGTAGACAACTTGTGTTGTCTGGTTTATACCAAAAACAGAGGAAACTCTGCCGAAATTTTTATAAATCCGAAGCGCGACAAGTGTGACTTTATTGTTCGTTCTTATAAATAACTTTCCAAGCGCTTGACAAATGTAGTCATGTACAATCACGACGTTTTGACAAATATTATTTGTAACAATAATAGTCCATTCCGAGAAATATTTCAAACAAATATATAGTCTTTTGCTACCAAGCGTCAAGGATTGACGAGTTTTTTTAAAGGTTACTTGGTAACTAAAATATGTTTGTTGTCCGGATTAAAAGATGTATAAACGTTCGGATTTATTTGGAAAACCTTTTTATAAAAAGCAAAGCCTTGAGATTTGTAAGATACTCGGATTCGGGAAAAGAAATAACAAATGTTATTAAAAAGGATTTTAATAACTATATTATATTTCAGCAAGGTATATTTTCCGAAAATAACTATACAAGACGATTACATTATCTGGTTTACGAGACAAGCTATGGCTCGGGATGAGTTATACGTTTCGTGATATTAGTCCCACATAGTTTGCACGCGAATAGTAACAAGTGCGCGACTTGGGTACTATTTCGTATGTGAACACATGAACTATGATAAGTCACGATCGGTTCGTCGAGTTAAAACACTTAAGGACTCGGGTTAGTACACACGAGTCAAGATAGTTGAGTAAACTATCTTTTAACCGGAAAATAAGCTAAACTTATATATGATAGACTTTAAGGTGTCCTTTATTGGTAATTAGGGCACGAAGAAGTCGGTCAAAGCTTTGGGTTTTATTTGCTAGCTAAGCATGGAAATTAAGGTGAGTTTCACGGCCCCATTTTACTGTTTTAACTGGGGGAAAGATATGTTTGTCAAAAGTTATCACATATTGAAATGTTTTCAAAGGTTAAAATGTGGTAAGTGGCATGATGAGTACTTGAGTTTTTGGTCGCCACTCGGGGTTGGGTCCTCGCTACTGTAACCATTAATTCAGGTAAATGAAACTGAAGGAATATTTGGATAGTACTATTGGTGCCTGACAAGGCCCACCCCTAATCGATAGCGTCGATTATGCATCGGCGTATGCCTGGGGTGCACGTATTCTGAACTTAAGTCGTTGGGTTCCGAGAAACGACTTGGAGCGGGGCATATTTATTAGTCTTGGTTTGGTTATGGGACTCAGGGGATTGCTCATCATCATAATTTGTAGGAGCTAGCTACTCCATACAAAGGCCACAAAATGTGCTGGATTTGCACAGGATATAAAAATGTGCTGGATTTGCACAGGATGTAAAAATGTGCTGGATTTGCACAGGATGTAAAAATGTCGTATTTACGAACCTAAAACCTGTGAACTCACCAATATTTTATATATTGACGTCTTTTTAAACATATCTTTCAGGTAACTAAGTGCTGAACAGGTATGCGGCTAGTACGGTGGAATTTGGGATGTCGGACAATGGTTGGGGGTTTCATCTATTGTTACCTTCGGGTTGGGACATAAACGGAAACACCCCACTTTAAAACTTAATGTTTGAGGTTTTAAGTAATGTTTGAAACCAGGTACTCCTTCCCGACATCTTAATATAATGATATTTTCTAATTAAATATAGTTTGTGTTAATCTTGACTTTGATATACTTTCGAGCGTTGCGCCACGTGTTTCCGCCATTGGCGTGGTGTGACAGAAGTGGTATCAGAGCCAAGGTTATAGCGAACTAGTGTTTTTGAAAAATCTAGACTATAACCGGTTTTGGCTCGAAAACGAAGTTTTCAAAAATAAAACACAACGAAATATTTTTAGAAAAGAAAGAAAATTGTACATGGATTGTACAAGGGGAAATTCCGACCGACTAGCCATGTGTGTCAATATATAAAATGTTAGAAAATAAGGATATGAATGTTTAAATTGTGTAGAGATCCGATTTTCTAACTAGTGCTAGTTAATGCATATAAGTAGTACAGATAGCTTGCCTATAAGGATATCGTCTCACACTCCACTTTAGTCCACACTTTTGCATCGATTACCGATATCGACAAGCGGGAAGGACAAGCGGTGGTCTACGACGAACTCACCCGCTTACCTGCGGACGGGATGATCGGAAGGGCTAACCTTTATCGTGCTAGTGGACGTTGTCGTGTTGCTGATGTTGTGAAGGCGAAGCTAGTCTGGGTCTTTATTGTGTGAAATCTTTGTTTTGGATCAGGAAACTCGGAACTAGCGGGCACCAAAATTACCTGGCAACACCGATTATCATTGCGGGTGCACACGTAATAATAACTTGTGGTGCACGGTAACCTTGGTGGGCGCTAGGGCTGGGATTGGTGATCACTCCTTGCCTTGTCTATTCTTGTACTGTAGGGTCAGTCTTAGCTTTTGATTGGCCAATGGGCTAAAAGGGAGGTCTTGTTGATATCCCTTGATTTCGATCCTCGCAAACTGAATGAGCTTTCTTCAGCATTACCTCTAAGGTACGAACACGGAAGAGCTCGAACTTTTATTCATATGAGTAATCTGACGAAAACCCTCGCATCGGATAAGGACAGGAGACGAAAACTTCCTTGTATAGGAGTTTAATGCCTCCGCACAAAGTTCTTCAAAGGAGCGGATGTACGAGGATGCACTGCCTACCGAAGAGATGAATGCTTGGTGCGATGCGTGGAATGCTAAACTTGGAACCGAGTGAAGACTTAGGGTGCGTCCCTGCAAAACCAGTGCGTTTTGAGCACGGGACCCTGTGTGGATCAGTATTGAGATTAGTTGCCCGTGTGCTGCTATATTATTACTGTGAATAAGTCATTCTTGATCTAACACATGCCCAAGTTGTCTTCGAGGGTCAAGCGTTTCTTCCCCTATTGGAGGGCAGAATCGACCTTGCTGGGTTGATAGGCTTGATCATCCTTATCTAGAAGGCATGATAGCCCCCAGCTAAATCAACAATGTCGAATCGGCAAGATCCTAGTATATTTATTTAATGGGAAAATAAATATATGGTAAAGTGAGCCGAGTCGGGTGTTGAAAACGAAATATCGATCAGCAAGATCCTAGTATATTTATTTAATGGGAAGATAAATATATGGTAAAGTGAGCCGAGTCGGGTGTTGAAAACGAAATATCGATCGGCAAGATCCTAGTATATTTATTTAATGGGAAAATAAATATATGGTAAAGTGAGCCGAGTCGGGTATTGAAAACGAAATGTCGAATCGACAAGACCCTAGTATAGTTATTTAATGGGAAAATAATTATACGGTAAAGTGAGTCGAGTCGATGGTCGTAAAATACAATGTCGAAGCGACAAGACCCTAGTATAGTTATTTAATGGGAAAATAATTATACGGTAAGGTGAGTCGAGTCGATGGTCGTAAAATACAATGTCGAAGCGACAAGACCCTAGTATAATTATTTAATGGGAAAATAATTATACGGTAAAGTGAGTCGAGACGATGATTGTAAAGGGTAGTGTCGAATCGACAAGATCCTAGTATAATTATTTAATGGGAAAATAATTATACGGTAAAGTGAGTCGAGTCGATGGTGGTAAAACGAAATGTCAAATCGACAAGATCCTAGTGTAATTATTTAATGGGAAAATAATTATACGGTAAGGTGAGTCGAGTTGATGGTTGAAAAATGCAATATCGAATCGACAAGATCATAGTATATTTATTTAATGGGAAAATAAATATATGGAAAGGTGAGTCGAGTCGATTACGGGAAAAATGAAATCTCGACTGACAAGATCCTAGTATGACTACTTAATGGGAAAGTAGTTATATGGTAAAGTGAGTCGAGTCAGAGATAATTTTATCCAAGTCAGTTAATATATATGGAGACATACATATATATTGAGTATAGGATCACGACGTGCGTTTTGCGTCTGAATCCGTCATAATACTCGGGGAGTGAAACCACATTTCGGGAGCCGAAATCGTAAAGCGTGTGACTCGTAATTGTCAAGTGTCACAGAACGCTTTGGCTGACATTGAAATTCCCCTCGAAAATCGACTAACGGACTACTGGAAGTGGTCACGTTATTCTGTCAACTAAACTTATCCATGGGACAGCAATTCCATTGCTCATGTTGCAATATTGAACGTCTACTACCCTCGTCAGGACGACGAGACTGGTTGTTTATTTGGGGTGGCAATTGATGCGAAGTGTTTTCCATCAATCCCCATAGATATTGAGACGTTGCGTCCCTTTGTCACGGTGTATTATAAACTAAGATTGCGAGATCCATTCGTGATGGACAATGCAACCTGTCTAATCTCTTGTCATATTTCGATACTCTCCATGTGTGGCCTGTCATGAAGGAAAGTTCACTGGCCTTGCTTAGGAGTCGGAGAGGCATTTCAGTTGATGACGATCGGTACTAGGGCCAAATAACATGCAAGAGGACCCTAATGAGAAGGATGACTCGGCTGAATTGCCAGAGTCTGTATCGTTTTATTTTATCGTGGTGTCTCGATGAATCATGACCCGTTTACCTCTACTATTCTTGTTGTGACCAATGTTTTGATACTGGAAAAGATGTTGGTTGGTTCCTAGGTCCTATGGATACTATTTACCACACATCTAATAGCTACGACGGGTCTCAGGTTTCTGCTGAGCCTGCTGTTGTCGCTGCTATCATTGTCCTATGGCCCAAGCGAATCATGTCGTCGTTGCTGAGAGTGTAGCTCATACTGAGCGTGTTAAGGATGTTTCTATGGCTTTTGTCAAGTTTGATGTTGCTGTTGTTTCGAAGGCTCCTACTAAGATCGCTGTCATTGACATAGACGTCTATAAGACCCTTGCCAAGCCGCTATGACCATGGTTGTGTCACGATGGAGTTCGTTGCTGTTAACTCCATTTTCTTTGAGGTTTTCGTTGAACCGCTCGTTATCATTCCCTGGCTCCTGCCAAGAATGGTTCTCAAGCTTGGATTAAGTCTGTCAATGATACAGTTGCTATTATTCGAGTGACTTATATCGAGCATACAGTCGTTCTCCCTAAGGACGATGTCGGCCTGATAAGTCTACTAAGTTATGTGGAACCCATCGTTCCCATTTCTGTTATGAAGGCGGATGCCTTTGGTGATCCAATCGTTCCTACTAATGAGCCTATGGAGTATAGGTTTGTGGCTGAGGATACGAATAAGGATTCTATCACCATAAGTGAGCTGAAACGCACCGGGGTGCATGCTCACCGTAATGGAGCTTCTTGCAGTTATGCATAGTGGACTCGCTAGGTTGTGTGTCATTCTGCTGTCTTGAATTCATGTTGTGGCGTTACCCCTAGCGATTGTACATCCTTGTAGTTGCACAGTTTTGCCGACTGCATATCCATGCGGTTGCGTTTCGCTGTCGATGATGCACCTCCGTGGTTGTGCTGCTCCTGATGCGGTATTCACTTGTTGTTGTGTTTCGCGGACATGTCGCGATCATTGTCGTGTTGTCCCTACTGTCGTAATGTGTCGTGAACTTATTGCTACATTTGTTGGATTGACTTGGGGATGTAACAACTTGTCGTTGTTTCACTCTTGTTTCCCTTGGAATAAAGAGATTACCCCAAACCCACGTAACCGTTGTTATATTGCTGAATGGTTGTGTAGTGTCGCCATTGATTATGTAGGATTTCGGGTGTCCAACGGACTTTCGGGAAGTCATAATAAGACACTCTAATCCTAGTGTTAGCACATGTATCTCTCTAAAGCTCGAATCTCGTAATTTGAGTAATTGACCAAATCATGTGTCGACCTCTTTATATGCCCGCGAGTCTCGCGAGCATTACCTCTTCAAAATCTAAGGCATCAGTAACGCCATGTCCAGCCTTGACCTTTACGCGCATTTTGGTCGACTAACCACTCTCGAATCATGTCGGAAGGAAATCCCATGATCCACACATGACAGGGTGAGCCTCGTCTTTGCGATAAAGGGATTTCGAATACATCTCGAACTTGAAGGTATCGAGTAAATGTGAGCGATATTATGACCCATACCTTTGGGCTAGTAAGAGTTGAAAGACTCAATTTATTATTGCTCATCCCAGTGGATTCGTTTGACATCATACCCGCCAACGTGTCATGCCGATGACTACAGGAATAACAGTGTGGACCCACCCACAGCGTGTGCATTGGTGGAGTCCCCGGTACATGATTCGGAGGTCCTATGAAACCCTGAGTCTAGAAGGGCATGTAGCATTGTCAACTCTATAAGGGTGCTACCCTACCGTGATGAGATCTTCGATCAACTCAGCCCATCGATGGGTGTCATCCTGCTAATGGTAGGTTTATCTTGTCTTGGTGTCGTTGCGTAGATTCTTGGGATAGTGGAACCCTTCCGACCTTGGGTCAATACAGGTGTTCCCAGTTATTTTACAGTAGCATTGCTCGTACTAGAGCAAGATCCCCTGTCCTTGGCAAACGCTGTTGGAGACACCATAGTAATGCGAGCTGCCTAGTTAGTGCGTTTAGTCCATGACTAACCAAGATGAGCTCGAAAGCTTACATGTTGCACCCATGCGTGTGACTACCTGAGTCGTTGAATGGGATGCCTTATTGGAAGGCTCAAGACTACTTCTGGTAGGGCGATCTCGGTCGTTTGTTTGTTTTAAGTGACGGCGTTGGCGTATGAAGCCGTCAAGCCCCAAATGGGAAATCTAAGCCAAATGCATTCATCTATGACTCAATTTCACCTCTTACCTCGAAAGATCCCGAAGGGTGGAATATTTGGCGAGTGAGGATTCCGGGTCAGGACTCCTTTAACTCAGATCTCTGCATAGGATCTGATAGTCATTTGAGGGCGAGTGTCCTGTATTATTCAGAATTGACTTACTAGGTTACTAATAACTATAGGACACCAGTGCTCGTAAGGCACATATAACAGGACACGTACTGGATACCCTCGTTTGGGTTGCTACAGGTGCCCTGGTTACCGTTTCGGTGGACACCAGCGTGTCGAGATATTGTCGAGACCCTATCCTCTGTTTGTTACGGCAACCATATTATGATGATTCATATACATCATCCTTGTGGTTACCAATGTGATGAGGTGATGTGAGCCTCTAGACATTTGTGTTTAAGTCGGCTTAAATTCTCGCGTATGGTGGAATATACGGCCCGTGTGTCGGATATACATGGTTTACTGTTGGGGAGCTGAGGGGTGAAAGTGACGCAAAAACTTTCGACCTCCATCAGTCCATATTAGGCGTCCTAGTACCACTAACCACAATCGCTCATGCGAAAAGGTTGTAAGTTGGTGCAAAGTGGATTTCAGTCCATGTGAGGACATAGGAATACCATCTGCTACTATAAACAACCTGGAGCGTCCTCGAGAATGTCGACTGCTTTGTGATCTGGTAAGACCACCCGATTAGTGAAATTCAACGAGCGAACCTAATGGTCATGTCGCCTGAGGTGTCCGGTGGCTGTGATGGGACACAGGGAAAGATCGATTGCTGCTTGGAACCTTCTCATCCCCTACTCGTTTGCAGTTATAATATGAGGCATACGGATAGCCACCTATACTCTTGGAGAGTCATGGCTAGACACTAGGTGTCAACCTTCACGATATCGGATTTTAGTAGTTATCCTGCCCCAGGGTGTGCCAAACCTTGAACGCAAGTCTGGGACACTCAATTTGAGATGAGTATGGATTACCATTCTCGAACGAATGAATTATTGTCCTGGACGGAAGTGTCCTGTGTGATACGATTAGTGTCGGTGGCAAAACAAATTCGTGTACTTCATCGCCAGAATTTCCTATGTGGTAGGAATGATCACCCTAGTATTCGGGGTGTACTGCTCGAAGTCCTCTGGAGTGCATACGTGTACGTCTCTAGTACATTGAATGACAGATAGAGATATACACATGATCTGGCGTGAGTTCAAGAGGTGACCAACGAATCTGGTAGATTCAAATCTGCTTGAATAAGTGGCCAAACCAATCAAGAAGTTGTACTAACAAGGCGCTGTTGGCCTTAGGAACTTCGAATTGGTATAGGACTTTGCTGAGTGTTATACTCTGGAAGGGTGTTGTTAAGCACGAAAACGGTAATGGAGTGACTTCGCTTAGTACTCCAGTGACTCGGATATGTCAGTTAAAATTGGCCTTGCAACGAACAAGCTCGAACTATCGCAAGAGCTTAGTGGGACTCTTGAGGAATCTCGCAAGTCTGGTCTGAGGCAGCATTGTCAATTCCTCGACCGACAGAATTCAGGTTGACACAAAGCTCTACTATTTCGGGAAAACCGATATTTGTGCCGGATTGCGATATCCAAGAGCTCGGTCGTGGCCGGCTCATGACATAGTGTTCGTTAGAACGCTAAGCGTGAACTTGGGTTCACGTAGAAAAGGAGGTAATCGTGTGAGTTGCAAACATCCCGCCCTGTTCAAGGATACTAATGTATCGGATGACTTGAACTGAATTCCGGGACGGAATTCTCTTAACGGGGGGAGAATGTGACAACCGGCAAATTTCGTACAACGATTAACGTAATGCTAATCATGTTTTAGAAATAATTAACATGGTTTAAGGTTAATTATGGTTAGTTGAGCTGATATGAGTCCTACGATGTCCTTTTGAAAGTTCGTTGAAGTCTTGATGCCTTTAAAGAAAGACTTCGCGTGTTTTAACGTAACGAACTGACATCAGCAAAAATTTGTCAAACTGGAATAACATAAGCTTATTCTACGAAAATACGACACGTATTTACTATCGATGCGAACGGATGTGAAATCGGTGTGGTAAACGGCCAAAAACGCAGCGTTTTGGAGAACGCGGAGAGGAACTGACGTGGGATTCGAACGTCGAAACGCGTGGCTTTAACCGTTACCGAACTTCCGGAATAATTATTTATTATAAATAATGTTATCGGTTGAATTTCGAAAGTTATCGGATCATTTAAATGAAGGATAACACAACCGAACCGATTAACGCGATTTTAACGCGTGTGCCGTCTTCACGCGTCGGGTGACGAAAATAATTATTGAATTGCTCGGTCTGGTGTTATTTATGACTACGAACAAAAACCGAGTCCAGAAGCGATAACGGGCTAAAACGGAGCAGTTGGTACGCGACATTGGGCTTGAAGCCCAATCCAAAAACCCACCTATATAAGCCCATAACCCTCCCAACCTCCCTCATTTTCCACATTTCCTTCTCTCTCTAAAAACAAACTCTCTCAACTCTCTCTCTCTCTCTCTAGGACTCCGGCGACCGGAGGCGGCCGGCCGGCAGCATTCCGGCGGCGTTCCGGCGGCTGTCCGGCGGCGTTCCGGCGGCGGCCGGCGAGTTTCCGGCGACCTTCCGGCGACTTTTTCCGGCGCGTGACACCCCCACCCCCACAAATTTCGACGCCCCGAACGCGATGGTGAAGGCCGTTTTCCCTAAAACGAAGCGGTTTGAACGTTGGTACCATTCCGGCGACTTTTCCGGTAAGCTCGTTTTCGAGTTTTCTTTGTACAAACGTTTAGATCGGGTCCTTGGGGGACTCCTCACAAGTTTTCACGAAATTTCGTTCTCCGGCCATATTCCGGCGAGCTATTTCCGGTTGGTTGCGAGTTCAGGAGGGGCCGGAGTGGGTTTTGGTTGGGTTCCGGTGGCGCGCGGGCGGTCAGAACGGGGTTTTCTTTTGGTGGCGTGGGATGGCGGTGGTGGTCCGGCCACGGCAGTGGCGGTCCGGCCACGGCACCGGTGGTCCGGCCACGGTGGTGGCGTCCGGCGGTTCGGGTCCGGTCAGTTTTGGGTTCGGGACTCGGGGCTCGGGTCAAGATTATGCTTCCGGGTCAGATTCAGATCTGGCTCGGTTTGCGTGCCGTCTTCAAGTTCTAGTCGTGGGTCAAGTATGGTGCTCTCGGGTAGATCCGGTCAGATTCGGGTTGGTCAACCCGGTCAACTCAGTAAACTTCGGTCAAGCGTTACGGTATAATTAACTAGCAATTATTTCGTTATATTATTATTTACACATATATTTCTAAAATATATAAATATGAACGACTAACTCGCTAACGAACCGATAAAAATATTAACGAAAAGCATTATGAGCTAATATTTGTGTATTAGTCGTGACTTGCGTTGTTGTTGGACTAAATTGATGGACTATACGTATATATATATTTATATAAACAGGATGATTTATATAATAGTCACAACGTATAAAGTCTCGCGGATTAGAATGCGGATAAATATAATGTCGTCTTTGTTAGGAGTTGATTTTGGGAATTTGTAGACAACTTGTGTTGTCTGGTTTATACCAAAAACAGAGGAAACTCTGCCGAAATTTTTATAAATCCGAAGCGCGACAAGTGTGACTTTATTGTTCGTTCTTATAAATAACTTTCCAAGCGCTTGACAAATGTAGTCATGTACAATCACGACGTTTTGACAAATATTATTTGTAACAATAATAGTCCATTCCGAGAAATATTTCAAACAAATATATAGTCTTTTGCTACCAAGCGTCAAGGATTGACGAGTTTTTTTAAAGGTTACTTGGTAACTAAAATATGTTTGTTGTCCGGATTAAAAGATGTATAAACGTTCGGATTTATTTGGAAAACCTTTTTATAAAAAGCAAAGCCTTGAGATTTGTAAGATACTCGGATTCGGGAAAAGAAATAACAAATGTTATTAAAAAGGATTTTAATAACTATATTATATTTCAGCAAGGTATATTTTCCGAAAATAACTATACAAGACGATTACATTATCTGGTTTACGAGACAAGCTATGGCTCGGGATGAGTTATACGTTTCGTGATATTAGTCCAACATAGTTTGCACGCGAATAGTAACAAGTGCGCGACTTGGGTACTATTTCGTATGTGAACACATGAACTATGATAAGTCACGATCGGTTCGTCGAGTTAAAACACTTAAGGACTCGGGTTAGTACACACGAGTCAAGATAGTTGAGTAAACTATCTTTTAACCGGAAAATAAGCTAAACTTATATATGATAGACTTTAAGGTGTCCTTTATTGGTAATTAGGGCACGAAGAAGTCGGCCAAAGCTTTGGGTTTTATTTGCTAGCTAAGCATGGAAATTAAGGTGAGTTTCACGGCCCCATTTTACTGTTTTAACTGGGGGAAAGATATGTTTGTCAAAAGTTATCACATATTGAAATGTTTTCAAAGGTTAAAATGTGGTAAGTGGCATGATGAGTACTTGAGTTTTTGGTCGCCACTCGGGGTTGGGTCCTGTAACACCCCAACCGATGGCGGAATCATCGAGGTGCCACGTAGTGACGATTGTTCAAAAGCTCATGGTACTAAAATGTAAATATTATTGAATAATCAAAATTGTCTTACATGGAAATGGAAATTACATTTGTCTAAATGAAATGTAAATATTGAAATAATTGAATTGAAATAAAGCACTAAATGTCTCTTGCTAAAGCACTAGATCAAACTGCACCTGAAACATGTACAAAAATAGGTTTGGTCAACATATGAAATGTTGGTGAGCATTCCTAGATTTGATATATATAGTAGGTTAAAAAGTTATACAATTCAAGTGCAAGCTACAGTGCAAATATGTAAACCATGTATCAAACAAATGAGCGAAATCAACCCTGTGACTGTATAATGTACTGTATGAACTGTAGTGTACTCAACCAATAAATGGATGATAACTTAACACTGGCCACGGATTCTCCGATGAAAAAGGGGGAGAATCAATCTAGGCGGGTTGTCAATCCAAATAGCGCTATCCAATGTTAAGGTCGGCTTGTACAATGTTAATGATTTCACTAAGTACAAATGTAATCCACATGTATTGTCTAAGCATAAAGCACGTTGTAATCAATGCACATAGTACTAGAATTGTATTGTAAAAATGTAAACTTGTATTTGAAATTGTAATAGTGTACATGTAACACCCCAAAAATGTATAAAAGCAAAAAGGGGTAGGAATACTCACTGTTTACGTAATAGCTTGTAATTGAACTTGGACAACGAAATATGTGTTGGAACTATCTCAAAGTATCAACCTAAAGTAATTGAAAATGTGTAAGGGAAATGACTCTAAGATATATGTATTTCTAGGGCTTCGAATTGGGGATAAATGTTTGTTTGATTATTAAACAAATTGTTTATTAATTATGAGAATTTTAATAAATGAATAAGTAAAAGTCTCTTTGTAAAATTTTAAGTTGAATATAGTCGCAACATAAGGTTTTAAGTATGAAAATAATTTTTATAAAATTATTTTCTTGAAAATAGAATATTTAATCTAATTATTTCATATTGTCAAAATATGATTTTAATATCTAAAAGTATTAAAATTAAAGAATTCTGAATTAAAAAATTGTATTTCAGTTCCAGATAGTTAGAAATAATTTATGTAAAATTTTGGTGCAAAAATATTGTAAAATGAATTTATTATGAATTATTTATGATTAAAACTAACAAAAATTGATTAAAAATATTAAATAAATGATTTTTCTGAAATAAAAATCATTTCTGAAAAGCTTAATGTTATAAAAGCTTAGGATAATTTTTGTGGTAATTAACAAGATCGTTTTGATATTTTTATAGATTTTTATAAATAAAATAGAATAAACTTGATTTATTTATTATATATATTAAATAAATAAATTTCTGAAAACTAAAAATTGTAGGTTGAACTTTTACATCAAATTAATATAAAATAATTTTTGTAGAATTTATAAAAGGGTTTTGATATTTAAAAACGAATTTATAAGTTTAAATGTAATATATATATATGTTTAAATGTGTAAAACTGAAAAAAAAATGAAATAACTTGCCACAGCCGGACTCGAACCTGGTCTGATCCGGTTCAATGAGTTTAGCCAAAAGCCCCAACCAACTGGTCTATGATTCATTTTGTTAAGGGTTCTGATTCGTAATAAACTTAAACGATATGTAATAGAGTCATCTTCCCCAATTTAATATTATAAGAACCCTAGTTTCTTGAATCGAATCAATTAACGATCAATAGCCTCAGAAACGTTAGGGCTATTGATCGATTGATCATGATTAACAAAACCCATCAAAAATAAACAACTTACAATGCGATTTAAATGATGAATGCGTGGTCAACCCAAAAGTCAAACTCGGCTTGATTTTTGATTAAGAACGATTTGTTTATAGAAATTGGAGGTGAGGATATGTTGTTCGGCTCTCTTAGATTGCTATCAAAGGTTCAATTTATAGTAAAGCCTACTGATTAGTTGTTTTAGAAAGTTTTGACCCGTTTGATTAATAAACGCGTAAATAGGCTTAATTTCAGTACTCGGACGCGTATGAACAAGTCAACAGACGAAATTGGTTTCTAATCTTCCAAAATTAATAAATTTGAATGGTCAAAGATGGAGTTTTCTTGGTCAAAGGTGAAATTGAAGGTTCATTAATGTTGGGGTGTAACTCACGTACAGTAGCAGACATGAAGCTAGAAAAGAGTGTGGGTTTAAATGGGCTTATATAGAATTTAGGTTGGGATTATAACAAAACTGAGGTGTAGCCCAGCTGGTTTGTGTCTATGTGGTTGTGTCTGACCCGGCTTCCTGCCCGGGTTCGAGTCCCGGCAGGAGCAAGGTTTTATTTTTTTTTTTTTTTCAATGAAGGGAAGAGAGGAAGTGGCTTGGGCCTGTTGGGTTGGTCTGATGGGCCGAGTACTGGGCTTCTGCTGTTGGGCTCAGCAATAACAAAAAGATGAAATGGTTGGGTTATTGGGTTAAAGGTTATGGATCTATATAGTGGGCTGGTGAGTTGGGTTGTTGTAGTGTCCAAAACCAACTCTATTATTTTTATTATTATTATTATTATTATATATAAAAAAAAATAATAAAGGAAAGTGACGGATGTCACAGCATCCCCTACTTTTAGAAACTTCGTCCCGAAGTTATTAGAAACATAGGGTTATGGATGCTTGGGTAAAAATTAAGATGACTGTGGTTTGGAAAATTCGAATGATCTGGATAAGGGGTTTGATAGGTGTGAGTTGAGGATTTGGTTCGTCTCGAATAATAAGGAGAATAAGAATCTAGTAAAACACCAAGTTTTAGGAATTCTAGGATAAATGTACGAGTTGATTGACTATAAAAAGACTAGGTGAACTACCAAGTAACTAGAGTTTGTCCCTGGTCCGACTTCCAGTCTCACTTTCAATGCATCATTAGTGTTTGTATACAGGGTGTACCGCAGCTAACCCACCACACCTTTGATACCTTGAAAACGTACTGGACGCCTACCAAAAACTTTAATAGAATTTCACACTACCTTAACGCACCTGTAAATTCATGATTACGTTCCGGACCGGAATCATCAATTTACCTTACATTAAAGTTTTGCGTCCTTCTATGACCCCACCGATTGTTGAGTAGGTTCGATAGCCCCCACCAGTCGTGGAGTAGGTTGTAGGGCCTCTCCCGACTGTTTGAAAAGGCATAGTGACCTCTACCAATCGTTGAGTATGTTCGATAGCCTCCACCAGTCGTGGAGCAGGTTGTAGGGCCTCTCCCGACTGTTGAAAAAGGCATGATGACCTCTATTAAGTGCAGCAATTATTATTCACATAGATTGCAAATTGATAGCATGTTTATGCAAGCAAGTTTGTAAGTACTACAACCATTAAGTGTAAATGTTATCATGAATAATTAAATGCTTACGAGTATTATGAATAATTAGATGTTCAATGCGTAGTCAAATTAAGGGAAAAATCTAGTTTCATGTAATAACCAATGATGTTTTCTTAGAAGAGCATCTGTAAGATCAAGTATCAAGTCCAAACGTTCCAAATAAATGTAAGGTAGAGTCTTGTATAATAAATGTAATCAATATGATAAGTTTCCAAACTGTTTTAATACACAATAGTATGCAAGGAAATTTCTAGATGTAGTATGCTTAATGAGTGCGACAAAATTGGGTACAAAGTGAAAATAGGATTATGAGAATTAAAACACAAGTATCATGAATAATTAAATATCCAGTGAATAGTCGAATTAAGGGGAAATCAAGTTTCACAAACAATGATGTTTTGGAAAAATCCTGTAGAATCAAGTATCAGGTTTTTAGTAGTTTGATTAGCACGGGTAACTAGCTCATGAAGGATATAAATTTAGTTCTTGAGAAGATGATGAAAAATCTTGAAGCAGGATCAAGGTTGTGAGAGAATGTGAAGATAGTTGATAAAGAGTTTATTTTATAGTAAGGAGATTATGTAGCAGTGTAAATTTTGAGGTTTGAATCAAAAGTTATAATCAAGTGTATAAGAAAACATGATTGTGGTATATACCGAATATTGTAAAAAATTTGAACAAGTTGAAAATGAGTGAGTGTCGATGGAGAATTTAGAGACTAGATATTATTCCAAAAAAAATTATTTTCAAAATTGGTTTTGTACATAAGGCAAAAGTTGTTAAATAGTACAAGCTAAGTAGGCTTTGTAATAGTTTAAAACATTATATAGAAAATCGTTTGTTACGTCAATAAATAATCAATTGAATTTAAGTTCGAGGGCATCCTTTTAAAAAAAAAATATTATGTACTTTGTAAAGTTACTAGGTAATACAACAAGTTTTAGAAATCTTTAGTTTGTGCTAAAGTATGAGGTTATAGTTTTTAAAATAAATAACATGTGGAGAAAAGAAATAATATGATTTGGGTAGGGTGTTGAATATTTAAAAAAGTGGCTAAGAGGGTAAGGTGAAGTGTGATTGTGAAATCCATAGATGGTTATGAAAGTATGAACTTGTAAGCAATATATGAAAATCATGAAATACAAAATATTGTATATGAACCGAGAGAGTATTATTGAAAAAGCTTGCATAAAATGCTTGGAGTGCCCTTGTCTAGCTGTAAAGCTTAACAAGAACGTTGACTTTTCAAAGGAATCGAACCAAATGGTGATCAAAGAAGACATGCTTTAGCCTATAAGTGGACACTCACTCCAGGAATCCCCAGGTAAGCATAACAGGTCCGTAAATGGATTTATGCGCTATGCTTGCCTATGCCAGAAAACCCAGTGTACAGGCGTCCACCCTTCCAGATTGCACGTGTCCTTATCACACTCATTAAAGTTCAACAACTTTGAAGGAACAAAAGTAAGAGTAGGCATTATGCCTAAGAGTGTCTTCATGAAAGGTACTGCTCCCGCTCCATGATGATGTAGTCTTTCCACTCCTTGTAGGACACCATCTCTATACTCCGTGATAAAAGATGAGGAGAAATGGAGAAGAAGGGGAAAGATTGAGGAAGGAAAGTGGAGGGTAATGAGGGGAATGATGAATTAGGAAGTGTTGTTCCTGAAAGTTGAAATTCGGTTATAGTCTAGGCTAAAAGGCATTCTAATAACCTAATTCCCTATAACCATGGCTCTGATACCAATCTGTAACACCCCAACCGATGGCGGAATCATCGAGGTGCCACGTAGTGACGATTGTTCAAAAGCTCATGGTACTAAAATGTAAATATTATTGAATAATCAAAATTGTCTTACATGGAAATGGAAATTACATTTGTCTAAATGAAATGTAAATATTGAAATAATTGAATTGAAATAAAGCACTAAATGTCTCTTGCTAAAGCACTAGATCAAACTGCACCTGAAACATGTACAAAAATAGGTTTGGTCAACATATGAAATGTTGGTGAGCATTCCTAGATTTGATATATATAGTAGGTTAAAAAGTTATACAATTCAAGTGCAAGCTACAGTGCAAATATGTAAACCATGTATCAAACAAATGAGCGAAATCAACCCTGTGACTGTATAATGTACTGTATGAACTGTAGTGTACTCAACCAATAAATGGATGATAACTTAACACTGGCCACGGATTCTCCGATGAAAAAGGGGAGAATCAATCTAGGCGGGTTGTCAATCCAAATAGCGCTATCCAATGTTAAGGTCGGCTTGTACAATGTTAATGATTTCACTAAGTACAAATGTAATCCACATGTATTGTCTAAGCATAAAGCACGTTGTAATCAATGCACATAGTACTAGAATTGTATTGTAAAAATGTAAACTTGTATTTGAAATTGTAATAATGTACATGTAACACCCCAAAAATGTATAAAAGCAAAAAGGGGTAGGAATACTCACTGTTTACGTAATAGCTTGTAATTGAACTTGGACAACGAAATATGTGTTGGAACTATCTCAAAGTATCAACCTAAAGTAATTGAAAATGTGTAAGGGAAATGACTCTAAGATATATGTATTTCTAGGGCTTCGAATTGGGGATAAATGTTTGTTTGATTATTAAACAAATTGTTTATTAATTATGAGAATTTTAATAAATGAATAAGTAAAAGTCTCTTTGTAAAATTTTAAGTTGAATATAGTCGCAACATAAGGTTTTAAGTATGAAAATAATTTTTATAAAATTATTTTCTTGAAAATAGAATATTTAATCTAATTATTTCATATTGTCAAAATATGATTTTAATATCTAAAAATATTAAAATTAAAGAATTCTGAATTAAAAAATTGTATTTCAGTTCCAGATAGTTAGAAATAATTTATGTAAAATTTTGGTGCAAAAATATTGTAAAATGAATTTATTATGAATTATTTATGATTAAAACTAACAAAAATTGATTAAAAATATTAAATAAATGATTTTTCTGAAATAAAAATCATTTCTGAAAAGCTTAATGTTATAAAAGCTTAGGATAATTTTTGTGGTAATTAACAAGATCGTTTTGATATTTTTATAGATTTTTATAAATAAAATAGAATAAACTTGATTTATTTATTATATATATTAAATAAATAAATTTCTGAAAACTAAAAATTGTAGGTTGAACTTTTACATCAAATTAATATAAAATAATTTTTGTAGAATTTATAAAAGGGTTTTGATATTTAAAAACGAATTTATAAGTTTAAATGTAATATATATATATATGTTTAAATGTGTAAAACTGAAAAAAAAATGAAATAACTTGCCACAGCCGGGACTCGAACCTGGTCTGATCCGGTTCAATGAGTTTAGCCAAAAGCCCCAACCAACTGGTCTATGATTCATTTTGTTAAGGGTTCTGATTCGTAATAAACTTAAACGATATGTAATAGAGTCATCTTCCCCAATTTAATATTATAAGAACCCTAGTTTCTTGAATCGAATCAATTAACGATCAATAGCCTCAGAAACGTTAGGGCTATTGATCGATTGATCATGATTAACAAAACCCATCAAAAATAAACAACTTACAATGCGATTTAAATGATGAATGCGTGGTCAACCCAAAAGTCAAACTCGGCTTGATTTTTGATTAAGAACGATTTGTTTATAGAAATTGGAGGTGAGGATATGTTGTTCGGCTCTCTTAGATTGCTATCAAAGGTTCAATTTATAGTAAAGCCTACTGATTAGTTGTTTTAGAAAGTTTTGACCCGTTTGATTAATAAACGCGTAAATAGGCTTAATTTCAGTACTCGGACGCGTATGAACAAGTCAACAGACGAAATTGGTTTCTAATCTTCCAAAATTAATAAATTTGAATGGTCAAAGATGGAGTTTTCTTGGTCAAAGGTGAAATTGAAGGTTCATTAATGTTGGGGTGTAACTCACGTACAGTAGCAGACATGAAGCTAGAAAAGAGTGTGGGTTTAAATGGGCTTATATAGAATTTAGGTTGGGATTATAACAAAACTGAGGTGTAGCCCAGCTGGTTTGTGTCTATGTGGTTGTGTCTGACCCGGCTTCCTGCCCGGGTTCGAGTCCCGGCAGGAGCAAGGTTTTATTTTTTTATTTTTTTCAATGAAGGGAAGAGAGGAAGTGGCTTGGGCCTGTTGGGTTGGTCTGATGGGCCGAGTACTGGGCTTCTGCTGTTGGGCTCAGCAATAACAAAAAGATGAAATGGTTGGGTTATTGGGTTAAAGGTTATGGATCTATATAGTGGGCTGGTGAGTTGGGTTGTTGTAGTGTCCAAAACCAACTCTATTATTTTTATTATTATTATTATTATTATATATAAAAAAAAATAATAAAGGAAAGTGACGGATGTCACAGGTCCTCAACAACTTTTTCAAAAACAACTTTTTCACCCTTAAAAGACAAAAGCCAAAAGTCAAAACAGAAAGTGCTTTTAGGTTACACAAACAGCTTATTGACTTATTGGCTTTTTGGAAAAGCCAATAAGTCAATAAGTTGTTTTGAAACACAATCCCAAACACCCTCTAAAACTTCATAAGATAAGTAACATATATACCAAGTAACCGCGTCTTCAAGAAACCGGTTCATATTCTTTCTCACTTAACATGATATCTATATCCTCATTATGAGCCAATAAAGTCCAAAGTTTAACCTTGTACCGGTACCGATAGAGTGGTATAAATTGGCATACCGGAATTTACCGGCGGTTCAAATCCTTTACCGTTTCCCCAAATTACCGGACTGATTCGTTCCAGCAACGACACTGATAAGCGGTATAACCGGTTCAACCGGTCGGTATAAACCGATTTTTAAAACATTGGTTAAATCAAAACAGTTCTCTTTTAAGTGGGTGCAGCGGCGGAACTACAGGGGGTCAGGAGGGTCCGCTGACCCTCCGGCCACCCATGTCTTCTTAACAATCAAATCTATTATTCAGTTGATTTTTATACCTTGACCCTCAATATTATTGTTCGAAGGGTACAAAAACAAAGATTAGACTAAGCAAAAGAAGAAAAGTTAGAGAAAGGTTCACCAAAATTTATTTCTTTGATCTGATTTATGTTGGTAGCTACAGGAAGAAACTAAGGATTAACTAGGTTATGAAGACGATAGGTAAATACAAAGTAGATGGTGAGGGTATTTTAATAACTAAGCAAGGCTACTGTGTACCAAAGTCAATGTCATCATCATAATAATTACGTATCTTCAACCTACTAATCTATAACAACTAATAAATAAAACACTCTATTACCACATGTAATTTCATTCTTCCTTCTTCGATTTTTTTTTGTTTTCTTTCCCTTATGACACATGGCACCATCTCCTTTAGTTTTCTATTTTTCTCCATATTCTAAAATAAAACCCATTAAATGAAAATTAATAAGAAAACCCCTTTTTTTAAAATCCAGTAACCGACTTAAAAACCTTCCCTTATCCTTATTTTGGTAAAGTATTGTCTGAGATCCTTTCTTTTTTATTCAATAACCAAACCCTAACATAACAATCTTCACTTTCTTATACATCTCTATACTCCCTAAACTCCCAAATTATCATCTCCAGCTTCTAACGATCTTAGGTATTTTATCAAATCTTTTTTTTTTCAATCTTGCATAACGTTTATCTTCTTGTGGGATTTATTGGGTCTGTCCCAATTGCGATCGTTAGGGTTTTCTATATTTTGGTTAATTGTTTTAGTTCATCATGTATGTCTAAAATTGTTGTTTTGTGTGGGGTTTATGTATTTTCTTTGTTATTGTCACACCCTCAAATTTCCACTAAGGGGTTTATACCGCGAGGCGCATGACAAACCAGGATCCCATAGCCATAAGTCACATGAACGACTCTAAATGCCCAAACCATTTAGTTCGTTATTATAAAACCAAGTTTCAAAGTTAACCAAACCAATTAGGTAATAGCTGAAGCGAAATAGTAAAACAGTTAAGTAATAGTATGTGCAAAACACCGCGCCCAAAACCAAAAGTAAATAGTTAAATATTCAAAAGTAGTTTAAGTTTTCATATTCCCATGGCACTACATGATGCATGCCCTACTTGTGCTCCATACCTAATTACCTGCAAAAGCATCCTAACGTGTGTCAACATAAAGTCGGTGAGTTCACAGTTTGGATAACAAGTATAAAGTAGTCAAAACCCAAATGTTCAAGTGTCATCAGTTTAAGCGTGTCAGTGGTAGCTAGCCCACTCATTGTAACTAAACATGTGATTATTGGGAACCTTCAGTAATGTGTTAACATACGTTAAACTGCCTTAGTACTAGTGTCTATCAACACTAGTAGAAAAGATGTGGTCAGAAGTTCATGCCCGTGCTCCCAGCACCGCAAGCATGAGGTTGCTGCACAACCTAATAGCGCTATCAACTAATACCCCGTTCACCTCCAGCGATTAATCCAATAATAAGTAAGGACTTTAAGTGATAGAGTGTGTTTAGTTCACAAAGGACCGTTAAAGTTTAAAACTGATAAAAGCGTGATCCACACAAGGAATCATGTCGGACCCTCACAAGGAGTCATTGTCGGACCCACACAAGGAGTCATTGTCGGACCCACACAAGGAGTCAAAACCTGAGTAGTCCCGAACCGGACTAGAAAACGTTTACCAAAGTTGTCTCAACCCGAGACGCATGCTTTTGAGAAAAAGTGGTGAAACTCACCTTAGAATGCAAGCAATTAATCCAAGCTTCCAAAGTAGGATGTGCTACCAACTCCCTATTACATGTGTCACTAAGTGAGTATATGTGTAATATCATTACATCATATAACCCGTTTGTCCAAGACGTTTAAAAGTTCAAAACTATGTAAGTGACACCTACCTATTCTACATGCATAAGTAAACCCTACGGACCCATTGGTAATTCATGTTGATTATCATTCGTTTTACACTTCATATACCTCCCATATAAGTGTTCATTCAAGTTCATGTCAAATACATACCATATAAGACTCCAAATAGTCACATAAACGTACATTACACAATCTGCGTTTTCAGGACAGATTATGCGCCGTGAAAACTAATTTATTAAAAATACTTATCCAGTGATTTAGACTCCCAAAATTTTACTAAATATTCCAGGGGGTCTATTGGACAAGTCCATATTTTTAGTTCTTTATAAAACCTTGCACAAAAATTATGAAAAATCACGCAACACAGCTATGTCCAGAAAATACACACAACAGATCAGATTAGTAGAAAAATTCCCAACAATCGTGTATTCATCTAAACGGGATGAATCCACTTGGAAAAGCCAAGTTATTCCAATGTTGACCTACTGTCCAAATTTAATAACTTAATTCTTTGTAAAACTCGAGTTATGATTGTTTAAAGTTGACCCAGTTTATTAATCCGAAAATCTGATATGACCTTTAATCAAAGAAAATTCCAAAAACTTATCAAACGAAATCCAAATCAGATGATTTTGCCCATTCTAAAAAGCTAAGACCATGTACAATATACTCATACAAATAATAAATCAAAACAATTACTTTCATGCCACGTAACAGACCCTACAATCGACATTCAGATTCTGTCCAGCTTTTAATCATTCAATATTATCAACTATATCAAACCCTAGTTGCATATTATCAATCCATACCACCCTAAATCATCATACAACATTAATAAGACCCAAATCTGATCAAAACTTGAAAGATACATCATAAACATCAACAATCATAAACCCTAGAAGTCTAAAACATCAAGAACATACCAACTCGTGCAATACATACAATAACCATCGCATAACATCATGTTTAAGCCCTTTAATCTTTATGAATAACAAGTTTTAATCTTTATGAAAACGTTTCAGATCTGGACTAACTTTTTTATGATTTTTAAAAACATATTAAAGAAGATTAAAACACAAGAGATTGAATATTATACCGCAAGCACTTCAAAACTATCAAACGATTGCTCTCCAAGCTTCCCGATCGATGTTCTTGAGCCTTAGCAGGTGTTTGGGGTTAATATTTTCGTAACTAGGCAGTAGGGGGCGATTAGGGTTGAGTTTATGGGATACAAGAGGCTTAAGATTGCTTAAATAGCGATTTAAGTCGGTTATATTACGTCAGGACCCTACGTGCGACCGCTCGGAGGGAGTGAGCGGCCGCTCACTCCTCCCCGGCCCGCTCCGGGTGGCCTGCTTCGTTGTACCGCGTGTTTTCTTCGATGTTTTTGCTATTTTTGACCATAATAAGTGTAACTCCATGTGTTAAGACCCCAACCATCCTAATGGTCCACCTATTACGATTTTTATTAACTTTTTCGGTTTAAGTTCACGTAATCACATATAGTTTGCACATAGTCTCACAGAGTTTCATTGAAGCACGTAATTGCTATCAATCTCAATCAATTAATTCTCAATTATCTAATTTCACCGTTCACCAACGTCTGAGGTTTACTATTCATGTATATAGTCTCATAATTCCCCGAATTACCACTTCATGCAATTATTAACCTATAACTGTGCAATGTGTGACCCATCTAACTAACCCTGGTTAAGTAGAATGCAAGGAATATAAATAGAGTTTAGTTAAAGTGAGAACCTGAAATTGTGGGGTATCACAGTTATAGAAGTAATAATTACATAGGTTGTGTTTACGTTTGAAAGTGATTATTAAATTTCAATAGCCAGGGTCAGATAATAAGCTTTAGCAAAACAGACTGTAGGAGTAAAAGGAGGAGATGTTAATCATCTTGAATGACGATTATCCGTTATGAATCATTAAGATATCGGTATCCATATGGTTCTTCTATATGAACATGAGTTGTAAAGTTCTGCTAAAAGACAAAGTCCAAAAATGATTGAAATTTGAACACATGTATTTGGTTTTTATTATGAATTGAGATTTATGCATTTGAAATTCTTTTTTTTCTTCCACAGGGCATATTATGAATAAAAATATGTGCTTTTCAAATGCTATTGAAGGTTAGATTATATTTCGTAAGTTGTCATTTTACCAAAGTTGTAGTATCTTCAATGGTTTAGGTTAATATCTATTTTCTGTAGTATGGTTACATGTGGATGTTTTCACTTGCCGGCTGATTGAATTTATTGATTAAATGACATGTATACTTGCATATGGTGCAACAATTCAATATTGGTTTGGGGCCAAGTCCATGCCACTTGACTAGGAAGGATGTGGCTGGTACTTGTATTGAAAACTTGAAACTTTGTGTAGTTTTCTAATATGGCATAGTAACCATACCTTTCTTCGTAGTTATGTAATAATCGACATTCTTGATGCTGAATCTTGAAACTTTTGTGAGTTTACATCATTGATTCCTTGAATCTTGAAGTTTTGTGTATTGAGTATAAATGCTTTTATAGTGTTACAATTTGATTGTGTGCTAAAAATTTTAGTGTTTTAGTCATATATATATGTTTAACTATTTTTTAAAATTCTTTACTATTTTAACTAACTAGGTTATGTACCCGTGTGATACACGGGTTAAACAATTTAAATTATATATATTATAAATATAATGAAGAAAAATTAGATTAATATTTTATTTAAAATAAAAAAGTTGCCTTTACAACCGAAAAAATATTAAATATTCATCAGTCCCTAATTGATTTATTGTAAAAAACATTTTTATTCACATAAAACTTTTTTCAAGCATTCCAAAATGTATCTTCCATACCGTGGCTATTACCTTATAACACTGCATGTACAACAAAACAAAAAAAATCAAAAAAGTAATAAAGGTAAATCTGTTTAGGCTAGGATATAAAAAATGAAATTAATTTAAAAGTATCTCCTCATCCGTTAAACCATCCCAATCGAGTATTGTTCATTTGGAATTTTTAATAAAGATTACTTTTGTTAGTTCATAAACATTTTCAAATTATGTCTAATAATTTATTTCTAATTTTGTATTATATTAATTGATTTACAAAAAACATAGAATATATATATTAAACTGAATCCAGTAATTATACTAATAATTATAGTTGTAACAAAAAAAAAACTGAATAAGTAATAATTATTAAATAAAGAATCAAATTAAAATAAATGTATTGTTTAAAATAATAAAATGGGAGGCTTTGTGATGGAGTTCTATGTACTCCACGTGCTGTCTTTTATTACTATAGATAGAAATCGATTAATGTTGATTGATTTATTTTATTTATTTGTTTTGAACAACATGAAAGTCTCACAAAAAAACTTGACTAATTGCATTGTGTTATTCTTAATTTGTTTATTTGACTTTTGAATTTTAAGTATTAAAATTAATATGTATTTGTTGAGCATAGTTCAACTTCTAAAACAATGACCAAAATAAAAAAAAAACTTAATAATCATTAGTCAAATATTGTAACAGAATTAATTTTAAACTTAGAATAACAGATCAAATATTGTAAAAAGAATCATGTGTTTTCTTTTATTAATGATTTCAGTTACAACTATGATTATTAATGTAATTAATAAAATTCAATTTAATAAATTTTTAATATGCTTTTGCAAATTAATTATTATATATAAATTTGAATATATTGTATTAAATAATAAAATGAGAGAATTCATGAGGGAGTGTCATGTGTCCCTCATGTGTTTTCTTTTATTATATAGTGTAGAGGTTTAACTAACGTACGCATTAATTGCGACATTTTAGCAATGTTTTTAAAACCGGACCGGACAACAAACCGGTTGTTTTAATGTTCATTGGTCGGACCGGTTCAACCGGTCCAACCGGATTAAAAACCGGAGAACAATATATATAATATTTAATATTTATTTATAAATATATAATATAATAGGTACTTAAATAAATAAATAAACTTACTTTTAACCTTTTTACTTAATAATGTATTTCTTATATATTATATATTTAAACCAATTTAACAATTTGGAAATAAAAGTCACTGCACCTAGACAATAGCTAGGGGCTTTTCACAGTCGCAGTCTTTATTTAAAAAACATAGAAAATTGAACCTCAAAATAGTATCTTTATTTTTAGGATGTCATCGTTTCTTTAACCTATCACCAGATGAACCAGACACTACTTCAAAATACACAGTCGCCATCATAGTTTAAACACACAAATATGTCATCTTTTAGCCTTCCCCGCTTCCTCCCCTTCTTCAATTTTATATTCATATCTTACAGAAGATCTCGATGGAAACTGAGAAGTTATCTGGAATCTGAAATGCTTGTTAGAACCTTGAAGAAGAAGACCGGCCGGACCGTTATTTACGCCGGTTCTGCAGTCCGACCACCCGGTCACCGGCTCGACCGGCCGACTGCCTCACAAACGGTCCACAGGGCATGACCGGACCGCCGGTACCACCGCTCTCCGGTCAAACCGGTCGGACCGGCCGGTCCGGTCCGGTTTTCAAAACGTTGCATTTTAGGCTAAAATATATGTCCAATAAATTAATTTGATTTGATTAGGAACTAATTTAGGGATTTTGTTTTCCTTCCATCTATTATATTAAGGAGTCAGTATTTGAAAATACAACACATTCTATAAGTTACTTAATAACGTAAACACCTCATTTTTTATATAAAAAAAAAAGTGTTTACTTTTTTAACTAATGTTTACCGACAAGGTAAGCATTAATTGTGATATCATTTATATGTTTCACAATGATTATAAACTAAAGCTAATGACAGTCTCTATCAAGGGTTGGATTGTATTTGAAATACCATTTTTCACACATAGCCAACTTTATGTCACATTGTCAAGAGTAAAAAAGCGGAGCTGGTATGAAGTTACTTATACTGGATGATGAAGACAATGTTACAAATACGAAAATGAACATTGTGTATAAGAAATTTTTATTAATACTTGAATTATGCACATTTAATTTTATATACAATTAAAAAAAACTAAAACTTGAAAGTAATGTTTTTTGTTAAACCGTACTGAATAAGTAAACATGTTAATTTTTCAGTAGTTGATTATGTTAAGACTCGATTTTCTGGTCTTTGACATATATTCCATTTTCATGTCTTAGTACTTTAATTTCAAAATATTTGGTATGTAGCCCCGTGCATAATAGGCATATTTAATTATGAATTAAATAATTTGAACGTTTTATATTTTCTTTATATTTATATATAGGTTGAATATATATTTATACTTATATATCACTTGCTTATTGTGTTACTATTTTCGTCAATGTATTATATAAAAATAATTGTTTATTTTTCCATTTGAAAGGCAATTTATTTTATTAATATTTATGGTAAATTAATTAAAATGTTAAGTTTTCAAATATTCAAATTATATTTAGATTGAATATATATATTTATACTTATATATCATTTGTTTATTGTGTTACTATTTTCGTTTATGTATTATATAAAAATAATTGTTTATTTTTCCATTTGAAAGGCAATTTATTTTATTAATATTTATGGTAAATTAATTAAAATGTTAAATTTTCAAATATTCAAATTTTAGTAAAATGTTGTCAACATTTCACCATCATTTATTAACTGCCACAATAAATAAATTAATTTTACGTTTCATAAATTTAATTTTTTTAAATAATTAGTCAATATTTTAAAATTATCTTTTAACAGACACATTAAATACATTTTCAAATGTTTTCAATAGTTACTAAAATCTTAAGGCTATCTAATGTTAATTATAAGGTTATCATTAACTAATTGTAATTAAAAATAATTGTTTACTAATTTAAAAACACTAATACCGAGATTAGTGGAATTTTAAAAAATTTTGAAATACAATTTCAAATACATTAAAGAAACAATACCAAAGTTATCAGTTATATAAGTATCTATAGATGCATATTTCATATATGTGTTTGTAGCTTTCGGGTTGTCTAGTTGATAAAACGTCGTTTGTAATGTTATGTTTGATGTCTAACATTTTGGTTCAGGTAAACGTTAGGTCAAATGAAAAACAGGAAGTTTGATTCGAGACAACGACAGGTCGAACCAACTGGTTCGACCTCATGAAGGGACGAATGGAAAACCTCTATATATAGGAAGTTGGTTATTGACGGTTTAGAGTTAGTTGTCATTTGTGTCAGGTTCCATTTGTGTCCAAACTCTGTCCAGAGAGTTCCAGAAGTCTATATTATCATTAACAACGTCTGTAATGATTATTTTGAAGTTAATGATTAATGAAAAGCTTGAAAATGAAATCTTTCATGTTTTGATCTAGATTTTTATCATTCATGAGCGTTAGGGTTTCCACACCTAACGGTTCAGTATTCGTGTTGATTACGTATTGATTGATTGAAAACCGATCCTACGGTATCACTTCTATATTTAGTTTTTTTTAATAACAAACATTTTTCCTTTATTAAAGCATAAACATATGTGATAAAAGGAAGGTTGTTTGAATTATGATTTGTCACATTATTTCTCAAGGATTTTTTGTTTAAAGGTTACTAGAGTATTGTCGGTGTTACGCACGGTTCAACAAATAACAATAATTTAAAGGTTTAATTTTGTTATTTGAAAATAAAATTAAACATGCATAACAAAAAAATTAAATATGCATATGAAAATTATAAAAATAAACATAAATATTTCAAATAAATATGCTAAGTAAGAAAAATACAACAGCTTTTCATATGTATATTAACCATTATGTTATGTACGTTTAATTTTATATTCAATTAATAAAATCAAACCTTCAACGTATTGTTATTTGTTAAACCATGTGTTCACACGGGCATTAATCTAGTATAATAATAATTAAGATAGTTCTTTTATTTTACTTTTTATAGGCAATTCTTTTATTTTACTAGTTTTCAAGTAAAAAACCTACTACTAAGCCCTACGGAGTATATACATATACACATTTACTAAGCCCTACGGAGTATACACATCTATATCTATATATATATACTAGTTTTTATCTCGGTAGCGTCCCGGGTTGAAATATCTAATATAACATAATAAAATATATTATTATTATTATTTTAAACAAATCCCTGCCATAAGTTATCATATTCAAATATAAAAAAAAAAACGAATCTCTGCGTCGGTGTATAAATCTAGTGCCATTAAAAATGAATTCGGAAGTTTGTAATCGATCATTCTAAAAAGAACTAACATGAAATAAGAAAAAAAAAAGTTAATTATTGAAATATCGAACGCATTAGTCAAAGGGTTATGTGATACGTTAAAAAATTCATGGGTATATGATCGGGTATGTAGTTCGGGTATTTAGGTATGTTGTTTCGGGTAATCGGGTTGGGTATCACCTAATCCCAGACCCGACCCAAACCAACAATTTTTTTTTAAACTAATCCCAAACCCGACACAATACTTGTCGGGTTACAAAAAATAGTCATTTCTTTCTCCGATTTTTAAATAACACTATGGTACTCGTTGGAAAGATAATTAAACGCTCGTTAATTTGGTGTAATTTTTTTCTTTAAAAAATCTCGTATATAAAAGATATTAACGTTTAAAAGTTATGGAGGAAACACGAGAGATAAAATATTAAAGTTTTAATATTTAGATTTAGTAGATTAGGTATTTAATAGATTAGGTTAAAGATTATAATAGATTAGGTTAAATCATATTTAATTCTTTTTTTTAATTGGTTTAGAGTTGCCACATCACATCCTATGTGGCATCTTACAAAGGAGAGATTGCATAAGAGTATGACATGTAGGATTAGGTTAAATCATATTTAATTCTTTTTTTTAATTGGTTTAGAGTTGCCACATCACATCCTATGTGGCATCTTTCAAAGGAGAGATTGCATAAGAGTATGACATGTATGATTAATCCCTTGCAAAGGGATTAATCCTACATGTCATACTCTTATGCAATCTCTCCTTTGAAAGATGCCACATAGGATGTGATGTGGCAACTCTAAACCAATTAAAAAAAAGAATTAAATATGATTTAACCTAATCTATTATAATCTTTAACCTAATCTATTAAATACCTAATCTACTAAATCTAAATATTAAACCTTTATTATTTTATCTCTCGTGTTTCCTCCCATAACTTTTAAACGTTAATATCTTTTATATACGAGATTTTTTAAAGAAAAAAATTACACCAAATTAACGAGCGTTTTATTATCTTTCCAACGAGTACCATAGTGCTATACAAAAATCGGAGAAAAAAATGACTATTTTTTTGTAACCCGACAGGTATTGTGTCGGGTTTAGGATTAGTTTAAAAAAAATTGTGGGTTTGGATTGGGTCTGGGATTAGGTGATACCCGACCCGATTACCCGAAATAACATACCCAAATACCCGATTACCCGAAATAACATACCTAAATACCCAAACTACATACCCGATCATATACCCATGAATTTTTTAACGCATCACATAACCCTTAGACTAATGCGTTCGATATTTCAATAATTAACTTTTTTTTTTCTTATTTCATGTTAGATCTTTTTAGAATGATCGATTACAAACTTCCGAATTCATTTGTAATGGCACTAGATTTATACCCCGGCGCAGAGATTCGTTTTTTTTTTTTTTTTAATTTGAATATGATAACTTATGACAGAGATTTGTTTAAAATAATAATAATAATAATAATAATAATAATAATAATAGTAATAATAATAATAATAGTAATAATAATAATAATAATATATTTGATTATGTTATATTAGATATTTCAACCCGGGACGCTCCCAGGATAAAAACTAGTATATGTATATATATTGACCCTTTGAGTAAAAGATTCTGGTTCGCCATTGAGTAGGTGTGTTAAAACATGTGTTATATTTTATTCTAATGGTTCTTTATCAATTACAATACTTCCTTTTGTGTGTTTTATCTATTAGGAAATGATGTTTTATTTTCAATGTGTTTAATTTAGAGTGAAAATTGATCCTTTTAGGAAAAATTACAGTTTTCGTCATTTATGTTTAAACGATTTTTAGGGGATGCCCTTTGACTTTAAAATTGATGAGATTCATCCTTTTAGTATAAAAACTTTGCACCCTTTGTCATTTACCCCTAACTTAGTTATTTTTTAACGTTAAAATAGGTCACGTGGATCCCACGTAAGGACAAGTCAACCATTTTACTACACCCTTACATGACTCCATCTCCACCACCACCACAACCACCAGCTACCACCACATCTACTAGCTGACCACCACCCTCCAACCGACTATTGCGTGCTTACCACCACCACATCTTCATTATACATCTTGTAACATCAACTTCCCCATTCCCCAACACTAGAACACCAAAACATTTTCTACAACTGCACGAAGCTAATTAGCGTCGATATCTCACAAAACATATTCATCGGAACGTTGTTGGATGAAATCTGATAACTGACGATCGGATATTTAACAAATCTAGAAACGTTATGGTTAGCATATAACGAGTGACAGATCCAATGACACCGTATGAGTTTGGAAAGATAAACATGTTGGAGACGTCATTTGTTGCATTTTAAGGTACCTCATAATCAAGGAGTGTTTGTTACATCCAGTGGCGAAGCTTGATTCTTGAATCAGTGGGGTCGGACTCAATTTTTTTCGATTAGTAGTGGCCAGAAGATCAAATCGGTTGGGGCCGGACTTAACCGGGACACAATTTACCTACGAAAATCGTAAAATTTCATCACTGCACCAAAAATCGGTGGGGGATGGGGCCTCCTCAGGCCCTAAAGAAGTTGCACCCCTAGTTGCATCGGTAGGACTTGTGCACAAGTCCTTCTGCCGGCTACGTACATGGATTCAATACTAGGAGGGTGTTTGGGATTGCGTTTTGAATCTGATTTTAGATTATTTCGTTTTGAAAACGCAGATAATCGGCTTTTAGTGTTTGGGATTGCGTTTTGAAAACGCTGATAATCAGTTTTTTAGGCTACCAAAACGTAATAATCTATAAGTAGCTCCACCCCTGTTTTTCCAAAACGCATATTCTATTTTGAATAATCAATCCCAAACACCCCTAGATAGAGTAACCAAAGCTTATTTGTTCTCATAACAAGGATTTAAAGATAATATCACTAGCCTGCTTATCTTATCTTATTTTTTTTTTATTTTTTTTTTTTATTTTTTCTGTCTATCATGAATCCATTAGTGTCCTAATCAGAAAAACACATCACAATTATACCTGTTAACTTGGGGTACCACACACCCAAATTTGTAGTACCTTTTATGTAGCAAAAGCTTCTTTACTCACTCCTAAAATCTATCACAGCAACAAACACTAAATATGATGTCGTGTCATCTTTCCAATTCCATCAGATAAAGCATGACCTGCTCACAGTACTTAGATATCTATCTAGTACTATCAAATGTTTCACCTTCTTCATCAATGTTCAAGTTTATATTAGCTGCCATTGGAGCGTCCACTTGTTTAACATTTTGTAAATTAAAATTTTAAGCATATATATATTTACTAGCTTATACCCCGGGAGCGTCCCGGGTTGAGAAATCTAAGTAAAGTGAATAAAATTAGAAGTATCTAAACTATAAAAATAGCATCTATGTATCAACTTACATTAGATACTTTTAAAAAAAATATACCAAAAGATCCATTTCACCTTACAACATCAACACCCAAAACAGAATATTAAGATCCCAAGCACTTCAAGGGGACAAAGATTGTTTAGCACCAATACATTCAGTCAAAGGTCTTTAACTGCATACAATAAGATTTGAGCTATTTCAGAATATTGTAGAAAAAGAAAACATAGCAATTACCTGTTGGAGAGCGTCCCGGGTTGAAATATCTAATATGACATAATAAAATATCTAATATGACAACATAATTAATGACTTGCCAATATATGATTAATGAATATTATTATTATTATTATTATTATTATTATTATTATTATTATTATTATTTTAAACAAATCTCTGCCATAAGTTATCATATTCTAATATAAAAAAAAGGTAATTGGGTCGGGTATCACCTAATCCCAGGCCTGACCCAAACCCACAATTTTTTTTAAACTAATATATCCCGTGAGCGTCCCGGGTTGAGAAATCTAATTTGAAATATCAATTTTACACCTGAAATAGACTGATGCGTTTTACAGTTACATGCAGGAAAGCTTCGGGTAGCACTTAACCTAAAACAATTAACAATGTATCTTCAATGTTAGTGCATAACTTTAAACAATGTATAACTCTAATATTAAAACCTAACCTAAAACAATGTACAACTCCAATGCTAACACATGTTGTAAATAAAAATCATATTTACTGGTTTGAACATAACTAACGACTTGCATATACATGATTAATGAATAACCTGAACACTTTGTGTTTTTTTCCTGTATGAACAAAACCACATGAACAAAACCACACAAAAAAATAGTCGTTTTTTTCTCCGTTTTTTATATAGCACTATGGTACCCGTTGGAAAGATAATAAAACGCTCGTTAATTTGGTGTAATGGCTTTGGTTTATTACATGTATAGATAGATAGATAGATACATAGATAGATAGATTGTATTTGGATTTGTTTATTATGTACTATATTCGTATATTTTTATTTCTTTACCGAAAAATAAGTTGAGTGTTCCCTTCGCACTTATTTTAAATTATCTAACAAATTCAATACAAAGATTTTGATTAGAATTAGAACTAAATATAATATCATTAACATAGATTTACATAAATATAATACAGTTTTTACTTTTTCTTTGTGTAGAACCAAAGTGTCTTTTTAAGTTTGTTAACATGAGAGGGATTAGAATGATCTTCAACCAAGTAGGTTATATAATATAACTTGCATCATGTTAGAAACTGAATATCAAATTTAGATTGATCATTCTTAAAGTGCTATACAAGTGTATTTATACATATACATAAGTAACTGTTAAAGAGAAGTTATGGACATTAATGGGGGAATAATGTATGAATTTATGGATAGTTATGGGAGAAGAATGTATATATGATTTTATAACACTCCCCCTCATATATACATTATTGTTCATTATACACTATTAACAACATGCTTCAGGATGATGTTAAATCGGTACTTCAGGACCTATAAGACAAACCGATACTACTGAACCAGTTATACTGCCTCGTTAAAAACCTTACTAAGAAAACCCAGTAGGACAAAACTTAGTCAAGGAAAAGAGTACAACGTGTATAATGCTCCCTCTCACTTTAACTAATGTCTTTCAATCTTCGGAGCCCGATCCTCTGTGACAGTTGCTCAAAACTGCTTCTAGGTAAAGATTTTGTGAACAGGTCAACTAGATTTTCACTTGACTTGATTTGACGAACATCAATTTCTCCCTCCTTTTGCAGGTCATATGTCGAGAAGAACTTTGGTGAAATATGCTTTGTTCTGTCACCTTTGATGTAGCCTTCCTTGATTTGTGATATGCAAGCAGCATTGTCTTCATAAATAATCGTTGGGTCCTTCTTGATTTGTTCTAATCCACATGCTTCTTGTATATGATTGATCATTGATCTCAACCACACGCATTCTCTACCAGCATCATATAATGCTATTAATTCGGCATGATTTGATGATGTTGCTGTAAGTGTTTGCTTAGTTGACTTCCAAGAAATAGCTGTGCCACTGTATGTGAATACGTAACCTGTCTGAGATTTTGCTTTATGAGGATCTGATAGATATCCGGCGTCAGCATACCCAACAAGCGGGGACTTGTTATCTTTTTGATAGAAAAGACCCAAGTCTTTTGTCCCGCAAAGATACCGAAATATGTGTTTTATTCCGTTCCAATGTCTACGTGTTGGATTTGAGCTATATCTCGCTAGTACATGTACTGCGAATGCAATATCAGGTCTAGTGTTATTTGCGAGATACATAAGAGCACCGATCGCGCTTAAGTACGGTACTTCTGGATCGAGTAGTTTCTCGCCTTCTTCTTGAGGTCGATAAGGATCCTTATATGGATCTAGCGGTCGGATAACCATAGGTACGTTGAACGGATGAGCTTTATCCATATTAAAACGTATTAACATCTTATGGATGTAGTTTGACTGATGGACAAATGTGCCATTGCATAAATGCTCGAATTGTAAGCCGAGACATAGTTTTGTTATTCCAAGGTCTTTCATTTCAAATTCGTTCTTTAATAATTGAGCAGCTTTCTCTATCTCTTCAGGAGACCCGATGATGTTGATATCATCAACATAAACTGCTATAATTGTAAATTTTAAGTTTGATCTTTTTATAAAGACACATGGGCTGATTACATCAGACTTGTATCCTTCCTTTTCGAGATATTTACTTAGTCGATTGTACCACATTCGACCAGATTGTTTGAGACCATATAAAGATCTCTGGAGTTTTATAGCACACATATCTCGAGGTGTTGATTTTAATGCTTCAGGCAATTTTAATCCTTTAGGGATTTTCATGTAGATGTCATTTTCAAGTGTCCCGTATAGGTATGCGGTGACGACATCCATAAGTCTCATATGAAGTCCTTCAGAGATTGTAAGACCGACTAGAAACCTAAGGGTTATCGCATCCACTACGGGGGAATACGTTTCCTCATAATCAACTCCTGGGATTTGGGAAAACCCTTGTGCTACAAGCCGTGCTTTATATCGTACAATCTCATTCTTTTCATTTCTCTTTATTGCAAACACCCATCTATAACCTACTGGTTTGACATCTATGGGTGTTCGGACTACAGGTCCGAAAACATGTCGCTTTTCGAGCGAATTTAATTCGGCATTTATGGCTTCTTGCCATCTTGGCCAATCATTTCTGTACATGCACTCTTCTAGAGTTTTAGGTATGTAATCATTTTCATTTATTACATCCGTTGCGATAGCATATGCGAATATATCGTCAACACGTGTTTTATTTCGGTTCCACATTGTACTATTTTGTACATAATTGATAGAGATCTCATTTTCATTCGGTACCGTTGTTTCTTCAACAATTTCATTTTCCTCTGGAATCATATTTGTCTCTTCCGGGACATTTACCTCTACTGGGGTTTCATTTATAATATTTTGTGCGTTTTCACCAACTGCGCTATTTTGCTCTTTTCGTTTTCGTGGATTTTTGTCTTTGGAACCGATTGGTCTTCCACGTTTTCTTTGTATTGTAATCTCTTCAGGGATTACCTTTATTCGAGCAGGTGTATTTGATGCTGGTATATGTGACTTTGTCACTCGATTTGTGTCTGTGAATGCATCTGGTAATTCATTTGCTATTCTTTGCAAATGTATAATCTTTTGGACTTCATATTCACATTGACCACTTCGGGGGTCGAGATTTGATAGTGATGATGCATTCCATGTTATTTCTTGTGTTACCAGTCTTTCTTTATTCTTATCTCCCCCTAAGACTGGGAACATTGTTTCATTAAAATGACAATCAGCATACCGTGCTGTAAACATGTCTCCCGTCAATGGTTCTAAGTATTTGATAATAGACGGGGAGTTAAAACCAATGTAAATGCCCAGTCTTCTTTGGGGTCCCATTGTGGTACGTTGTGGTGGTGATATTGGTACGTATACCGCACAACCAAAAATTCTAAGGTGGGACAAACTTGGTTCTCTTCCGGAGACCAGTTGTAGTGGGGAGTATTCGTGATTAGCAGTTGGTCTTAATCTGATCAGTGCAGCGGCATGCAAAATAGCATGGCCCCATGCAGAAGATGATAGTTTACATCTCATGAGGAGCGGTCTAGCGATTATTTGTAATCGTTTAATTAATGATTCAGCTAAACCGTTTTGTGTGTGAACATGAGGCACTGGATGTTCAATATTTATCCCAATCGACATACAATAGTTATTAAAAGCTTGGGATGTAAATTCTCCTGCATTATCCATCCGGATGTTTTTAATTTGATTATCCGGGAAATTAGCTCTTAATTGTATTATTTGGGCTAAAAGCCGGGCAAATGCTACATTTCGAGTAGTTAGAAGACTCACATGTGACCATCTTGAGGATGCGTCAATTAAGACCATGAAATAGCGAAATGGTCCACATGGAGGGTGTATAGGCCCACAAATATCTCCTTGGATTCGTTCTAAAAATGAGGGGTTTTCATGTATCAATTTATTTTGTGAGGGTCGAGTAATAAGTTTGCCCAAAGAGCATGCTGCACATGATAAATCTTCTGGTAGCAAAACTTTTAACGTTTTTAGAGGGTGTCCAGTTGCACTTTTGATTATTCTTCTCATCATTATGCTACCAGGGTGACCTAAACGGTCATGCCATATATTGAATGTATCTTTATCTAATAATTTCTGGTTAGTCACCATATATGATTCGATAGGATTGATATTAGTACAGTATAATCCAGAGGATAAACCTTGTAGTTCTTCAACAATGGTTTCTTGTCCATTTTTGTTGAAAATGATTTGAAGATATTCAATATTATTTTCATCTTTGGTTTTCAAATGGTAACCATTTTTCCGAATATCTTTAAAACTTAGTAAATTTCTTCTGGATTTACTAGAATATAATGCATTTTCAATAGTTAGTTGGGTACCCGAAGGTAGTATTATGTGTGCTCTGCCAGAGCCTTCAATAAGGTTACAAACACCAGAGATAGTACCAATAGGTGTCTCTGCTGGAGACAACTCAGAGAAAAATTTCTTATGCTTGAGAATAGTGTTAGTACTACCACTATCTGCCAGACATTCATCACCAATAATAGCTCTGCTGGAGCTAGCATACATATTTCTTCAGGAAATAAAAGTAATAAAAATTAATACAAATTAGGAATGTAAACCATTTTCATGAATTTAAATAAAACATTATAAGAGTTCATACTAAAACAAGTAAAAAGACATAGTTTGAAATTAAAGACCATAAAAGATACATAACATAATGTTTACACATACTAATTTTGATTCGCCTTCATTTTCTGCCTCCTATGCCTGCCATGATAATTTGCCACATTCGCTTCAGGGAATGAGCATGTACCTGTGCGTCGCTATTGATGGTTTTGTAGTAAGAGCTTGTTGTTTTGCTCCGCGACCAAAAGACATGACATTAGTTCAGAATATTTTGTAAACTTACGTTCCCTATATTGCTGCGACAGGAGCATGTTTGAGACATGGAACGTTGAGAAAGTCTTTTCGATCATGTCTTCATCAGTTATATTTTCACCGCATAATTTAAGTTCATAAGTAATGCGGAACAAGGCAGAGTTATATTCACTGACAGTTTCAAAATCTTGTAGTCTTAGATGAAGCCATTCGTAACGGGCTTTTGAGAGTAAGACCAACTTCTGGTGGTCAAAGCGTTTTTGAATGCTTATCCATAATTCAAGGGGGTCCTCAACAGTTAAATATTCCCTTTTTAGATCTTCGTGAAGATGGTGACGAAGAAATATCATAGCTTTTGCTTTGTTTTGAGGTGAAGTTTGATTACCATCAACAATTGTCTCCCCCAAATTATTTGCTGTCAAGTGAATTTTAGCATCAAGTGTCCATGGGAGGTAGTTGTTGCCCGATATATCAAGGGCAGCGAATTCAAGTTTTGATAGATTTGACATTTTATCTACAAAGGAAAGAATCGTTTATTTAGAAACGAGCATGTATATATAATATATATTGTATGAGAACTTCAGGTCCTCTTTGGTTAGAAGTGCAGGTTCTATCGTAATAATGCTATTATATATATATATATATATATATATTGTTTCGGTACATATATGTATATAATTAATGTGCCCTGTGATGGCATGATTCATAGATAAGTGTATTATAAAAACTTAAGGTTCTTTTTAATTAGAACTGCAAAGAAAAAAAAAATTGTTTAGGAATTTTACATACTAATAATTCGAAAGTAGAACTTGGACATTTTTTTTTTAAACTTGTTTTGCCCAATAAAATATAATACAAATATATGGATATGAATTTGACAGATATCACGTATTGGGCCAAAACAATAAAATAATAAGAAGTGGGTTCTATTGTTTGCTGGGCCAAACTAGTGAATATGGGATCCAGACCACTAATATTATAAGAAAGATGGTTTATTAGAAGGGAAAGACAAAGAGTTAGGTGGTGTTTGTTTTTCTCCCAGAAGCACTTCTGACCTTTTTTGTTTGCGCCGCGCAGACGCGGGCAGACGTTTGGGGCGGGCAGACTGTTTGTTTTTCGGAAGACATTTCACTTCAAAAGCTCTTCCGGACCTCTTCTTGGTGCAGACTTGGACCAAAGTCTTTTAAGGTCTTCTCCTCTTCTCTTCTCCCTACCCACCACCACCACCACCACCCACTACCACCACCACCACCGTCACCCACCCACCACCACCACCTAGCATCGTCCACCACCACCGTTCACCACCACCGTCCATCACCACCACGGTCCACCACCACCGTCCATCACCATCACCGTCCACCCACCACCACTACCACCACCCACCACCATCCACCATCACCCACTACCACCACCACCACCGTCCACCACCGTCACCCACCCACCACCACCACCTAGCATCGTCCACCACCACCGTTCACCACCACCACCGTCCATCACCACCACGGTCCACCACCACCACCCACCACCGTCCACCACCACCACCACCGTTCACCACCACCACGTCAAGCACCACCACCGTCCACCCACCACCACTACCACCACCCACCATCATCCACCATCACCCACCACCCACTACCAACACCACCACCACCGTCCACCACCGTCACCCACCCACCACCACCACCTAGCATCGTCCACCACCACCGTTCACCACCACCACCTAGCATCGTCCACCACCGTCCACCCACCACCACTACCACCACCCACCACCATCCACCACCACCGTCACCCACCCACCCACCACCGTCACCCACCCACCACCACCACCTAGCATCGTCCACCACCACCGTTCACCACCACCACCGTCCATAACCACCACGGTCCACCACCACCACCCACCACCGTCCACCACCACCCACCACCGTTCACCACCACCACCATCCATCACCACCACCGTCCACCCACCACCACTACCACCACCCACCGTCCACCACCACCCACCACCACCACCACCACGGTCCACCACCACCCACCACCACCACGGTCCACCCACCACCACCGTCTACCACCAGACTGCTGTAAAAACTCAGTTTATTTAAATTTAAGTTTATTTCAACAGCCTGCAGACGTTAACAAACAAACAGTCTTCTTCTTGCAGACTGCAGACCTTTGGTTCACCTCTTCTCCTGCAGATGTCTGCAGATGTGGTCCGCAGACTGCAGACCTTTTCCTGCAGAAAAAACAAACAGCACCTTAGGTTTAGAATATGTAGCCGCCTTGTTCATTAGAAAAGAAACGGCAACTTTCATCTTGAATTGATGGCACCAAAACCAAAATACTTTCGTGTTTACACACAATAACAGCGTTCACGTCACCATATCGTGTGAAGTTCGCCGTCGTACCCACTGACGGGTACAGTCGCCGGAGTAAGTATTTGGGTCAAATTTTTTTTTTCGGTTGTTTAATGCGGTTGTGATCGCCGTTTGTAAAATGAAACAACAATTTTATAGATATACCATATGATCTAAATGCCCTATTTATGAACTAAAATGAAGGAAAATAATCATAGTACAATTTGGGTTTTGTAATATCCATATTGAAAATCCAAAAGGGAAATATCTTTTTATTCCAAAGGAATAGATCTTCAATCCAATTTGAAAATCATTTACAAAAAAATGTGTGTATCCTTTCTTAATAAAAAAAAATGTCACCGTAAGATTTAAAATTCCATATTACTTTTGTTTCAAAAGATTTCAAAATTAGTTTCTGGTTACCACTTTTGAAAATTGAAATTTGTGATCCATCCTTTGGATATACTTATAATATGGACCATATTCAACACAATATGAAGTATGGAGATTTTGATAATGTGTACCGGATTGTGATGAACAGGGTAAGTTTCCGTGGAGAATCAATAACACCAGGAAGACTTTCTGAAAAGCAAAACAAAGTTTGATCTCGTTGCGATTGAAGAGCAAATCACGATTGGAGAGCAAATCGTGCTGATAACGTGTTAGAAACTGAATATCAAATTTAGATTGATCATTCTCAAAGTACTATACAAGTGTATTTATGCATATACATAAGTAACTGTTAAAGAGAAGTTATGGACATTAATGGGAGAATAATGTATGAATTTATGGATAGTTATGGGAGAAGAATGTATATATGATTTTATAACACATCATTTATTGTTGGCAAAATGGATTTTAATAATTCCACATTTTCTTTGTTAGCCAAAAATAATCCAAACTGCTCATATTTCTTTCACCAATCTCACCTTTCATACTATTTTCTCTTAGCATCAGTTAGCTTAAAAGACAAAGAGCGTGCAAAAATTATTTTTAAAGGACATTTTCCGTGTTTTTTAAAGACAAATAACAAACAGTGTAATTTTGTATATAAATAAAGGACAATCTATGTAATTTTGTCTAGTTTTTTAGTTTTTCAAAGATTTACTCAAGTTATTTGATTAAGAATTGACATCTTAGAAAGCACAAAACAATGTAACAAAACCACCTAAGCTCAGGATACAATCATTGATCATGGCATTAGGTGTGTTCATGGTTCAGTTTAATCAATTTTGATGAAAATTTTAAGCCGGCCCGCTAACAATTGAATCAAGAAACAACAAACTAAACCAACTGGTTTGGGTAGTTGGAACAAACCATCCACTTTTGCCAATTTGAAGGTTTGGTTTTGATGGTTTGGCGACTTTCGAATTTTTTATTATCATTAGTTTGTATTAGAAAATAAGAAGGATAAAGATGGTTCAAGATCAATAATACATCAAATAATAATAAAGATCCAGTTCCCATGTATCAAACCGGACCAAACCATGAATCGATCCTAAACCAGTCACACGTAGTGTCAACAGTTTTTAAACACCCCTCCAATAACATGTATTCATATACAGGTTATGAAGACATAAGTTGGTCCATGACTCTCACTATGCTACAATCATAAAGGCCGACGCCACAAGTCCCCAAAACCTAACCATCAAATGCCAACTTTCGCTATGCTACAAGCGCAATCTGCAGTCATCACTAGACCATGCGTAGTCTCAAAAAAAGGGAAATTTTGAAACACTATATTACAAGAAATCATTATGTACAAGTCATAAAAATGCATGCAACAGAACACAATTCAAATATAAGATACTTAAAATCCCTACAAATAGAACTTAAATATCATGACCTGCAATTAAACATTTGTTACCATTATTAATGTTCTTGAACAACCATTGATTTAAAGGCCTTGAAAGTGATGCTTTTACAACACATTATACGGCCCAGCAGGCTGAGTCTTAGTCAGCAGTCCAGCTCTGCTCAACGATCTCACGCACTTTCCTATTGTACTCACGCTTATTCTCACTAAACATCCGAGCTGCTTCAGAGTTGGCCGGTGAGTTTGGGTTCGGATCACAGAGCAACGACTGCAATGTAAAGAATACATTATGTTATTAAATGCTACGGTTTTTAGTTATGCAAAGGATTAATTATGGCTATATGCATCGGCCACCAAGTATTCAACTTTCTTCATTAAGGCTATCCATATACCGAAACTACTATTTAGGCACCTAAGTACGTATCTGGTTACCATTTATACCAATTCTAGCCAAATGTACGTCGGAAAAACTGTAAAATGACAGAAATGCCCATAACTATAACAACAATAATAATGTTCGAAATTGGAAATACCAATATACCCTCCTACGTCATTTTCAATATAACCAACATGAATTTAAGAAGGGTACTTTTGGTATTTCATATAAAAATTACCATGTTTATAATTCCAGTAAAGAACAAAACTAAACCATGCACGCGAGGCAGAGGCATTAAAACTAATTTAAAATTAAGTTTTAACTGTTGTTTATGCCATATCTAACCATGACAATCTAGCCTCTTCCCATTTATCCCGTCGTTAAGTCATCAAGTAGATCTTTCTATTCAACTTCTAATGCTATTCCTTTCTATCCTATACCTAAACAAGGAATCTAATGTATATACATTCATGAAGGTGGGATTTTCTTATCTTTGTTTAGAAAGCGACCATGTGCATATGTTTTTTTAATTTCTAATTGAGTTTAGAAACCAACAATGTACCATATCTTAAAAACATCCTAGATAAACAAGCATGCTGATATATTGAATTTCAAAGATCATAATTCATGTTTTGAATAGTTAAAGCTAGCTCACCTGTATTGATGTAAGAATAGCAGCAACATCATAAATTGGACTCCATTGATTCTGAAGGATGTCCAAGCATATGCTCCCATCTGCATAGACTGCCAATAGGAAAAATAATTAAGTAACCATACAAAAACAACTAATATGAACGGAACAACAATAGACATAATCTATAGTTTTGTAACATCATAAGTATGCCAAGTAATACAAGCATATAACATATTGATATTCATCATCATAAACAGCTTGGCGTCTCATAGGTGCAGAGCCAACTAAACTTCCATGAGGGTACAAATTCAAATTCACTTGTTAGCTAATATTTTTTATTTGACACGTTACCGATAAAAGATGGCCACAAGTAAATTTGATGAGATTTGACAGCTCTAAAAAAATGAGAATGACAAATGCCAACGCCAAATCATTATTTTCTTTTGAACATAAAAATATGTAAGTATATAGGCTCAGACTTTTGGTCCAACCCCTTAAGGTTATAATTTGATTATAACAGAAAAACAACGACAAAACTTTATGGTAGAAAAAAAAAAAAGAGTTTATGGCAAAAAAAGGACAAAAATTTATCATGAAAAAACTCAAGTATAGGACCAGAATAATAAGATAAGAATATCATTTTTAGTGGAAAAATGGATGACAAACAAATGTCAGGAGGCCTAATAGACAAAAATATGCCCCCTACACACATCCGTGAATTGAAAAGCTATAATCTTGTGGATGAAAACTTACTGTTTGGATGAAACATTCTTGAAATAAAGCGTACTGTCGGTGGCTTATTCGGATAGTCTTCTGAAAACTGCAGTGTCAACTTAAACGTACCTGAGAATGTCCACTATAAGTTACCAAAGAATACAACCATAAAATATATTGATCATATAGAAAATTAAACTTCAAGAAAAAAAAACAACGACCAACAACAATCGCAACTTTATTTGTTATCTCAAACCCTCAAAGCTTTATAAAACATACAGAAAAACCTATGGCAATCCATAAATATGCAAATTAATTAAATAATGTTTTTAATGCATATGCAAGAATAACAAGTTAGCTATATGAGAATCAAACCCATAACAGCCCTATGATTTGTGATTCTTCATCTAAGTAGTTAACTCGGGTGATATACGGTGATATATCACCGATATCTCGGTTATCGGTCATCAACCGATACATCGGTACAAAATATCGGTCAGAATATTGGTACCGATATTATCAGCGACATTGAGCAATGTTTGACCGATATATCACTGTTATTCCCGGTATCAGTATCTTTCTTGTTAGGTCTTACATTTGTCTTACCTCTTATTACTGTTATTAGTGTTTTAAGGCTTAATTGTAAATTGTTAGTGTTTTAAGTTTTAATAAGTTCCCACTTGCGACAATTTTGCAAGAGATTAATTTGTTAGTGATATGAGAGCGTATTGAATTATTAGGATTAAATTGCTATATATATGGATTTTGCATGATATAAGAATCAGTGATATCTCACCGCGATAACCTATATCTCAAATATCGGTCCTTGACCGATATCCGATATGTTACCGCATTAACTTCTTAGTTCTTCATACTATCCGTAAAAGAAATGTGCTTTAAAAACACGAACGATCACTAAACCCTTTCTATTGTATTCAACAAGGCATAAAAGTAACTCAAGTACCTCCATCCCAAGGAGTATCATCCGGGCTGCAACGAAAACAACAAAACCAATCAGTAACAAAATCAACCATCCGTAAACCAAAACAACCCTCAATCCAAACTTCCACCTACCCAAATATAACCGCGTTCCACAGCATAATATTATTATCATACGGCGCACCACTGATTCCCGCAGGCGGATCTTGCTGCAACCTCTTGAAATCCCTCATTAACCTCTTCCTCGCCGGCGTCGACATCTTATCCCCCTATTATAACTCATAAACATCAACAACAACACAAACAACAACAACCCATATCATAATTCAACCCATCAATCACATATCTAATTATCTATAACCTATATATACATATCTACCTAACCAGCACACACAAACATAAAAGAAAAGTGTTTTTCAATAAAGTTTTTATCTTTAAACCTCAGATCTATAACCCAAGCTGACCCACATAACATAATAACATATAATTCAAGAAACAAAGGGATGATCTATGATCTACACATGATGGGTAATTATGGGGTTGCATAATATTAATTTGTATGAAAATTAGGTACATAATTGTGAAATGTTTTACCTGAAAAAGTGTTGAAGTGAATCTTAAAGATGATCGGACGGTGGGAATGTCAGGGCAGGCGTGGGTCAGAACCAGAATATTATTGCACACAAGAGGACGAAGAAGCTTTGGCTTTGTGTGTCATGTGATGAGGTTACCTAGTTATATCCTTATGTATGTATGGTGGTTGGGTACTACGGATGACCAAAAAAAAAAATTTAATACCCATTTTGGGTAGTCGGTAGAGGTATTCTATCCAATTTTACTAAGAGTTATTAAAACCGTTTTTAAGGTTTGGGTCAATATGTCCTTCAGTCCAAACTTTTAAAAATTGCTTGATCAGTTTCTGAGTTTTGAGAAAAATAGGCTAAAACAGTTTAAGGACTTAACCCAGTTAACTTTTTTACGTTAAGTCAGGAACAATTTGATCAAGTCACTTATCAATTTTAAATCAGATATATTTCTTATCCCCTTTATAAACCCTGTCATTTCCCCTAAACCACTGTAAACCCTAATTTCAAAACCAACAACCCAATTCGATCTTTCTTCCCAATTCGATATTTAATCAAGATGGTTGTTTGCTCATGTGGTGCTGACACAGTTATCAAGACTTCGTGGACATTAGTAAACCCTGGCCGACAATTCTGTTGTTGTAATCGAAAGGTAAGTTTTCCAATTGAAAACTTAAAGTTGTTAATTTTTTCAATTTCTAATCAATGTATGTTGATAGGGAGGTGGTTGTGGTTTTGTTGCTTGGGCTGATCATCATTGTGTGCATGAGGTGGCCCTTTCAAACTTATCTGTCGAAAATGCAAGATTGACACAGTGCAATAGAAGATTAAAGATGTATTTGGGTGGAACTTGGGTGTTGATCATATAGTATTGTGTGTTATTTGGGTCAGACAATTCAAGTAGGTCAAATAGTATGTAGTTGTGCTTGTATTTCTTTTGAAATTCTCATGTATCAGTTTCATGAATGAATTAATGAATGAATGTTTGTTGTTTCAATATAATTGTTTTTAGCTAGTTGTTATGAAAATGTGTCTGAACTATAAGAAATGGTTTATAATGCAGCCTATGAAGTTGAACAAATGGGTCATGTAGTTTTGTAGTATTGTTCAAATGGGTCATGAAATATGCAAGTTTGCAAACATTTGAGACATGCACAAATGGGTCATGCAGTTGCCATATTGATCAACCCAAATGGGTCATATGCAATATTCATTAAATCAAATGTTATGGGTCAGCTGCAAAAGGGTCATGGGTCACCTGCAAATGTGTAGCAGTTTTGAAAGTCAAGTTTTCTAAATGGGTCACCTGCAAAAGTCTTAACATTTTATGCTAAAATCCAAAGAATAACATACATTTACTGCCAACAACATAAAACAACAGAAAACAATATAAGACATTCATAACATTCAAAATTTGACCATAATGGTCATAAATAAGTCAACCAAGACCCATAAGTTTCAAAAGTCAACACACAACCAAATACATAAACATAATATTGTTCAAAAGTCAAGACACCCTACTAATCAACCACTTGTGATCCACCATCCTAAGTGTCCTTGCCACCACCATCACAACTGCCACTGCCACTGCCAACCTGGGTAGTCTTCTTCAGCTTGCATGATCTCTTGTTATGCCCCTTCTACTTGCAGAGAACACAAGTCACTGTCTGACCTTTGATGACCTGTCGTTTGGGTCATGCAAAAACCTAAATAAACTAGATAGCTAGAGTAAGTAGGGTATCGAATCCACGAGGAGCATGTGGTTAATATTACACGTTTCGTTTGATTATTTAAACTAAAAATAACTAAAATTAAATTAAAACTGAACTTTGGATTTATTTGAGCAGCTAAACTAATAAAACTGAATTTGATTTAGAAACAAATATGAGAAAAGGGTAATCTCTCCAAGATTCTGGCTAGCCAAATTCACTCAGGTTTGCAAACAGGTCAATTGGAATCACATAGACATGATTTGTGGTTTAATATGATTGATAAAGAAGATTGATTAATGACTTTGCTGTCAGCCGATAACTAGACCGCAACTGTTGACTCGGTTGATTATCACCTAACAATATCTTAATGACTCGTAATATTGAAAGACACAACTTGCAAGTATTCAATGACCCTCGATAAGAAACCGTGTTGGTTGATGAAATCCAAAACAAGCATACCATTCAATAAACGTTCAACATCAATATTAATAAAAACCACACTTGAAAGTTTACAATTCAAAATTAATAAACATTCAATTCAATTGTTCGACAAACACAAACCCTTACAAAGATAACTAACCATTCACCCGGAGAGAATCACAGGTGACTTAACCTCGCATAGCTAGGGTAGACATCACCATCTTCTTTCCTCTTGCTTCTGTCTGTTGTGCAACCCTCTTGCCTCGTGATAAAATTGCCCGCCTCCAAAATAGAGCAACCCTAGAAATAATAAACTCCTCACAGCTTTCGAAATCCAATAATAATGGGCCTTCAAATGTGAACCATGTTCACGTCTCCTATTTTTTCTATTTTATTATTATAATTATTATAACTCTATGTTTCAGACTCGGGTGTTCTTGGCTCGACCAAAGTTTCTCGTTTACGCTCTAACATCCATGAACACCTGCAAAACACATGCGCACTAATAAATAACTAAGACCGACAAAAAATACACAATAAAAGACTAAAATATATACAAAACTAACATATTAATAAGATGTTTTCACAAACACATCAACCTTTTCTTGGCAGTTTACCCCTGTCTGGAATGATTGGCCTTGTAGACTGAGAAGCATGATCAACCTGGCTAGCTTGACTAGCCTCTGCCATTTCTTCTGCATACCTCTGTCTTGCCTTTTTTGGCCTGTCTGGTTGCTTGTGATGCTTTGGTGGGGTTAGGGTGGTTGGGCATCTTAATTCTGGCCAAAAATCCATACAATTGATTGGAGCAATGGTACATTCATACACTCTCTTCCAGGTTTCCAACCAATAAACCTAATCAACCCAGCTCTCAGGTATGCCATCACTCCATGCTCTGCATAACACCATATAGTAGCCACCACATGCTTGCATGGCATAGCAGTCATGCCCCACTTCCTACAAGTGCATGTCTTTTCTTTAAGGTTAACAACCCTCTGGTCTTGTGTAGCAAAGCATGATACTTGGTACCTGGATCCACCTATATTAAACATGGATAGTCAAAACGTTTTCCAGCAGCATTAAACATCATACCAAATGAGTATAGCAAACATACCTGTCCAGATCACATTGTATTGTGATGCCTCATTTTTTATCTTCTCAAAAGCCTTGGTTACAGCAAGTGTTAAAGGTCCATCAGTCTTTGCAATCAACTTCTTAACAACAACAATCTTCTTCATAAAGTACTCCCTTATGTACTCAAGGCAAGTGATGATAGGTTTGTCCCTACCACCAACTATCTGCCTGTTGAAAACTTCACAGATATTATTCAACACCATATCACACTTTGGCCTTCTTGCATGCATTATTGTTCAAGAACATACTATATTTCAGTTTTCCTAACATACATTCTAAGCACATTAAACATAAGATGAGTCATACCATTAAGGTGAGATCTTGACCAATGTTTTGGTTGGATCTGTTTCAGCCAATCATGCGAGGGTTTATCAGCTTTGGCTACTGCATTCATAGCCTCCTCTCAGCCTATTGATGTGGTCACACTTGAACAACTCCATAGCAACTCCTTGTACACTTGTCCTCTCCATTTGGATTTCATGTTCTCATGGATATGCCTTAGACAGAACCTATGTTATGCCTTTAGGCATAGCCTAGAGATAGCTGGTATGATACCCTACATAATAACATATGGCAAATCATCATTGAATCATTTAGCATAAACAACATAAAAATGAAACAACAAACTTACCTTCTGCCTGTCACTTATAAAAGTGAAATCATCATTAGGCCCAATATCCAAATCATCTCCCAGGTTCACCAAGAACCAACTCCATGTCTCCATTGTTTCTGCTTCCACCAATATATAAGCCACCGGATAAATTTCATTGTTACCATCCATACCTACAGCAGTTAAAATCTGTCCAGGAAAGGGTCCCTTCATGAAACAACCATCCAAACCCAGGATTTCTTTACCACATAACCTCCACCTTTCCTTCAGACCACCTAGACAAATGTAAATTCTTCTAAACTGCCTTGTAGGGCTACTTGGATTGTACTCTCTCTCTCTCTCTCTCTCTCTCTCTCTCTACATCAATTTTGATTGATGTTCCAGGATTAGATCTCATCAACTCCTCACAATAATCCATAAGCTCCTCATACTGAGTCTTATAACAACCTGACATTTTTGCAGTTGCTTTCACTTTGGCCCTAAACATCTAGTTTCTTGTCACCTGAACCTGCCTATTCTTCTGAACAATATCAACTAAAGCAGCTACTGTTATGTATGGACTTGCCCGGACAATATGCTTGATCTCCTTAGCCAACCAAGACAATGTGCATAATCTAACACCCCTACATTGAAGACAAGAATGATCTGTGATTAAGGTCTTCACAGCCCAAGCCCCAATTTCATTACTATAGGAGATGTGCAAAACAAAAGGATAGGTGGGTGCGGGGTATTGCTTTCTAGGTTTCTTAGGTTTGGAAGTGGGGGGGTTCTGCCTCTCATTTTTTAACTATTTTGGGTAGGTTTACATAAATGCCCCCTAACTTTGACTTATCTGCATTAATGGCACACTACCACCAAGTTATGGATTCATACACTGGCAAATAACCCTAAACCTAGACTTAACATTCTTCACAATCCTCAGCTGCCTCTTGGTTTCCACAGCAAAGTCCTTCACCAACTTCTTCATAATAGCTCTAGAAGTAAATGTTGTAGTAAGATAAAATGGACAGTCATCCTTCTTTGATTTGCCTATCCTCTTCTGTTTCCTATTCCTCCTAAGTGACTTATGCAACATAGGCTCATCCTCATCACTCAAACTGTCAAGGTCATCTAAATTGACTTCAATCTCCTCTTCCATTTCATCCTCCAATTCCTCACCTTTAGTAACATCTGGGTCTACTACAGTCTTAAAGTTTTGCATATCAACCTCATAATCCTCTACTAAATTGTCCTCATCTACAATGAAGTCAGAGTCATCATCATCATCGTTCTCTATAGTTCCCCCTACAGTTTCCCTGTTTTTCTTTTTGTTGTTAGTGTTTGCATCAGCTCTATCCTCACTACCAGATGATTGATTGTCCTCATCCTTATCAGGCTTCTAAGAACTATCATCACTATCACTACATTCCCACATATCCAAATCTGTTTGATATGATAATTCTTCCTCATCAGACTTATTAATATCTTCACAAACCTTTCTGTGTTTTAAAGATTCATAGTCTGGGTCAATATGTTCAACATATACCTCAATTAGCTTCTCAGTCTCAACTAATTTGAGTACTTCTAAGACTTGTGCATCAAATAATATTGGTTTTAATCCAGTATCTAGGCTTTGTCCTGACTTGCTATAAAAAAACCTAACTTCATCACTCTCTAAGTACCCTAGTTCAAACAAAATGTCATACAAAGTTACCACAGCAAACCAATCAGAATGCGCATGATCAATGTAGTTAACATTGGCATTTAGATACATCATAGCTACTTCAGGGTCACTAAACTCACCAACATGATAAAGCTTAATAAAAAACTTCTCTTTGCTTGAACCTGTAGAATCATAGAAACAGAGGTTGGTGACAATAGTTTGAGTTACTAAGACAAAGATGAAAGATAAATACTGACCATATTTTGAGTCATGGTTAAATTCATGTCCGTCTTTCCTCACACGCCATCCCTCAACGTCGTCCATGATCAATGTCGGGGAAAAGATAATCAGAGTAGGGAAGAGCAAGAATTGTAGAACAATGTGGAGTTTAAGGGAAAAGAAATCCAGAGTGAGGTAAATGTCACACCCTGCCAAGGCGAAAAACACGAGGCATGACGTCATGGAAGCATATGGCTATTGCAAACATACAAACATATTATTATAATACGGCACTTGTTCGTTACAAACATTGTTTTTAACTAGTACATTTATTCAAATAAAAAAAACGTCCAAATCATCTTTATTTTAGCCCGCACGTTTTCTTCAAATTGTCATCAAAGCATGGGTTTCTGTGAAGCTTAATTACCTGAAAAACACGCTTAAAAACGTCAACAAATATTGCTGGTGAGATTCACAGGTTTTAAATATCGAGAAATAAAATAAAGCTTTTCCCCGAGCCAATGCGCCTATGTTGTCAATTAAGTAAACATATTTAAAAGTATACCATGAGCCTATAATCAAACCTTGATTGAATGAATAATTTGCCCCAACAATGTTTTATCGCGAAACATCGTAATGACTTATGGAAAATATGCAATCAATTACCACTCCGGGCTAGTCAGCGCTACTAACCATGAGAGGGGTGTCAGTCCAAATAGATCAATTCACATTTTCCATGGCTTAACCTAAAGTTAATGATTATAGTATCGGGGTCTTATAATGCGATAATTGAGTAACTCATGCAAATTGAATCCGGCTCAAAACATGAACTTGTAATGTTAGCGTGTTTCTCCCCCAAATTATAAAATAAGTAAAAAGGGGCCGTGAAAACTCACCTTGCGGGTATGCTCTCGATCTTTCCTTGAATCCTAGAGTACGTGTTTTATAACTCGTTAACATCTTAATATTTATACAAAACACTCAATTATGCTTTGGCTTCAACATATGCTAATGTCCCTTTGTGTGGTTATCTAATTACGCAAGCAAGTATATTTTTACAACTTATGTCCAGATCGTACAAGTGAACACGCATGGTATTATAACGTATCAACTACTTATCTTTAAGTGACTTAGTGATATAATAGAACTCATTTTATTGATTAGCGTATGTCATCAGTTTATTCATCTTATAGTCCACAATCCTTCTTTTGCAAACAAGTATTAAAGTCATGCACTAATGAGTCATGGTTTCAAAATAATCTAATCACGTCTTGTTTCATGAATTATTGTAAATACATATTGATTATATAACAATAAGTTTAGTTTTCATAACATAAGGCTAGTAGTAGTATCTATCTAACACGTTCAGTTATTCACAAACAATTTCAAGTTCAGCATTCTCGGTTTCTCGTGCCGAGTTTGGGACCTATTTGCTCATAGCAACTATTTTTAAGAAATCCCAAAACCTTTACCTCATATTAACATATGTTTGGAGTTTTAAAAAATGTAGATTTCATAGTTCCACAATAGTCATATCATTTTTAAATCCGTTTTTCTTTACAGAATGGTCAGTTTTGACATAACATTGAGAAAACGGACCTGTTTTGGGTTTTTTAGGCTCAAGATTAAGGCACAACCCCTTATGGGTTTTAAAGTCCACCTATAAGAGAATATATATTCCAAATTTCATGCTATTTGGGTCGTTGGTTTAGGAGTTATGGTTCTGAACAGGTAAGTTTCATTTCTGGACAAAATGCATATTTGTTTTTATAAACTCTTTTTGAAATAGTAAAACATATTGAAAAGTCATGAAATTTGGTAGGCATGTACAATATTCATAGTAGTAGATTCTAGGCTTAATAATCATTGAAAAATATTGTGTTTAAGTCAAGTTTTGGTCCTTTAAACACAACTGAAATTTCTGCCAGAATGTACATGTATTACCACATCTTTGTTTTAACCTATGCTTTAATCATATTATTCTTAATCATGCAATATCAACCATCACATAGAAGCCTTTATACTGCTGAATACGTGGTAAGAAACAAGTTATTTTAGTGAGCAGTATTTTAGCATATTGTTTTCGTTATACGAGTTTCTTAGCGTCGAGTTTTATATGTATGAGATGAGAAGGACTTTAGGCTGGATTTTACCTCGAAGATGCCGTGTGCTCAAATCCTTGCTGGATCCATAGTGTTTTGTGGCTTCTGGATGGATTTTGAGTGTGACAAAAGCATTAAGTTAGTGTATGTTCATAAGTGCGTATGATGAGAACTAATGAAAGTGTAGACTTTACCTTCGTGTACGTGTGTATGCGGGCCAGAACCCAATAGAGAGGAGCTGGATGTGGCCTTAATTTGTCGGGTTTAGAGAGGTGAGGGATGATGGCAGCATGTTAGGGGTGTGATGAAGTGGGAATGTTGTGAAGTGAGTTTGAATGTAGGTGTCAATTGGCTGGAACTTGGTAGTTTATATAGGTAGTAATCATGGTTGGGATGGTGTCATGGTGAGTTATTGTTTCCAGAGAAGGGTTGGGTTAATATTAAATGGGATGTGAGTTAGCAAGATTTTAAGTACTCTTGAAGATCTTTCAAATGATCAGATCATGTGAGCCAAACTTGTGAGGAGAGTGCCTAAAATAGGGTGAGTTAATGCAGATTTCTTTCATACAGGACCTTGATTTGGCATGTGCATATCAGCCATGATAAAGAGAACGTTGTGTGTGGTGTTCACTTAATGGCTTTTGTACTTGTACTAGGTTGCTAGCGAAGGTGTGTGTGTATTTTGTTTCCTAGTGCTATAATAAATTATGTGAACATGTGGGTTTTTAAATGGTACAAAATCTAGAGAAGGAGATGATCGATCTTCATCCATGTGATGGAAGACTTTGTGATCTTGCATTGATTGTATGAGTGTATATAACTGAGATAGAGAGGGGGCATCTAAGCATGTTTGCATATATTTAGGATTCTAATTCTTTAATTCTTGATTTATTTATTCATTTATTTTCGCACTTTAGAGTTTAATAGCAAAAGTATGGTTATCTATGTATCCTTCCATACATCTAATAGTATGATATTTCACCTAATTCGATTTATTTTATGATTAGGGGGTGTTTGGAATAATAAAAAAATAGTTTATTTCATTTTACCAAGATGAACGTTCCTGGTCATATACATACATAATACTCAACATGGTATTTATGCAAATTTCACCATTCATATTATTGAAAGCACATAAGGAATCAAGACTTATATTACAATAGCATGAGTTTGATCATATTGGATTATACCTAGACCAACACCTAACGTTTATTTTTGCTAGGTGTCACATTATCCCCCATGTTTTAAGGAATTTCATCTCGAAATTCAATTGATGCCATGGCGAAAGGGGTTGGACTTGAACAGTGAGGGGTACTTCTTCATCATCTGATCTAGGCGTTCCGAAGTGTATTCTAGACCGCGCTTTGAATTCCATCGTACCTTTACTAGCTTGATGCAACTACGTCGGAGCTTTTGGGTCTTCTAGTCTGATACTTCAATTGGTTCTTCTATAAAGTGAAGCTTATCATCGATGTGAACATCTTTAGGTGGTATAATGAGCGTTTCATTATAGAGACACTTCTTCAAGTTCGATACATGGAAAGTGTCATGAACACTGCCAAGTTCTTGTGGTAGTTTGAGCTTGTAAGCAACTGGGCCAATCCTTGCCAATATCTCGAATGGCCCGATATATCGAGGGTTAAGTTTACCACGACTCCCGAATCTAGAAACTCCTTTCCAGGGTGAGACCTTTAACATAACTCGATCTCCCACTTGGAATTCTAATGGTTTCCTTCGGATGTCTACATAACTCAGCCCAACATAGGGTTAAGTTCTTGTGTCTGTCACGAGCTGCCTTAAATCGATCCGTGATAGCAAAAATCTTGTCAATGGTTTCCTGAATGATTTCAGGTCCTGTTAATTGTTTGTCACCGACATCAGCTAAACATAGGGGTGAATGACATTTCCTCCTATAAAGAGCCTCAAACGGTGCTGCTTTGATACTCGTGTGGTAGCTGTTATTGTAAGAGAACTCAGCTAAGGGTAGGTGCGTATCCTAATTGTTTCCAAAGTCGATGACACATGCACGAAGCATATCCTCAAAAGTCTGAATGGTCCTTTCGCTTTGACCATCGGTTTAAGGATGGTATGCCGTACTCATATCCAGACGAGTACATAGGGCCTCTTGCAGTGATTTCCAAAATCTAGATGTGAAATGACCGTCTTTATCCGAGATGATCAAAATTGGTACACCATGTCTCGATACAATTTCTTTGAGATCAATTCTGGTTAACTTTTCTATATTGTTTGTTTCCTTGATGGGTAAGAAGTGTGCTGATTTTATCAAGCGATCAACAATGACCCAAATAGTGTCGTGGCCACTTGATGTCTTGGGAAGTTTGGTTATGAAGTCCATGGAGATTTGTTCCCATTTCCATTGTGGGATTTCTGGTTGTTGTAGAAGTCCAGAAGGTTTCTGATATTCTGCTTTGACTTTTGAGTAAGTCAGGCATTTCCCGACATATGCTGCAATGTCTCCCTTCATGTTGGGCCACCAGTAAAATTCATTGAGGTCCTTAGACGTCTTGTCTGAACCTGGGTGAATTGAGTACTTAGTCTTATGGGCTTCACTTAAGACTAATTCACGCAAATTTCCTGTAAGCGGAACCCAAATACGATTTGAGAAATACAACATTCCATCAGCTTTGGGTTCCAAATCTTTGACCATCCCTCGCAGTCTTTCATCTTCTAAGTTTCCCTCCTTCAGTGATTCCTGTTGGGCATCATGAATTTTATTTGTGAGGCTCGTCTGAATTGTCATTCCTAATGCTCGAACACGTAAGGTGTTAACTCGCTCTTTCCTGCTCAAGGCGTCTGCTACAACGTTTTCCTTCCCTAGGTGATATCGGATCTCACAGTCATAATAATTAAGTAGCTCTACCCATCTACATTACCACATGTTTAATTCTTTTTGGTCAAAGATGTTCTAGAGACTCTTGTGATTGGTGAAAATCGTACACTTCGTCCCATAGAGGTAATGTCTCCAAATCTTTAATGCAAACACTACTGCTCCTAACTCCAAATCGTGAGTAGTGTAGTTTTTCTCATGAATTTTGAGTTGTCATGACGCATGTGCTGTGACATCCGTCACTTTTCTTTTTACATATATATTAATAATAATAATAATAATAAATAAAAAAAATCAGATTTTATTACATATATATATACACTTTTGTTTTTATTTTTCTAACCACTCTTAAAACCCAACCCAACCATAACCTTCTTTTGCTTTCCTGAAGCCCACATAAAGCTCGGCCCAGAACAGAACCGGCCCAACAACAGGCCCAAGTCAGCCCACAAGCCTGCTCCTCCTATCTGTTTACAAAAAAAAAGAAAGAAAACCTTGCTGCAGCCGGGAATCGAACCCGAGCAGCCCCGGTGCACACCACGCGCTGAACCACTTGAGCTATAGCTCATACTTGCATTTATTCCAAACCGTAATATATTTAAACCCTCTTTAAACGCTGATTTCCTTCTTCCTTCTCCCTTCTCCCTTCTGATTGACGCTGCAACATTACACACCCAAGAAGCCATTTTTCTTATCCAAGAATCACGCAAAATCAGTCAAACAAACCGGGTATTACGCATCGTCATCATCTCCTCTTTCTAAACTAACAAACCGCGTGTATTAATGCGTTGAATGGACCAAAATCGAATTAAAAGCCATTAATAAACATTCCTAAACAACCAAATCGAATTCGTATAAATACGTGATTATAATTCAATCAAACTTGCACACACACACAAATACATGCGATTAAGAGAACCCCAACCTCAAATTCTGTTATTATCATCTTTCAAAGCATTTTTTATTCACGTTTGACTTTTGGTTGACCGAGCATAAACCCACGAATACGTATCTTGTAAGCTTTTTTTTTTTTTGTGGGTTTCATTGTACAGCATCTCGTGAACAATAGCCCCAATGATTCAGGGGCTATTGGACACGAATTGTTTGATTATGGAAAGCTAGGGCTCGAATCACTTGATTTGGGGAAGAACACCTTATTCAGATAACCTATATAATTTTTTTAGAACAAAAGATAAACAAATAACTGATCCAGACCAGCTGGTGTAGCCCCTGCCCTTAAAACATGAACCGGCCTGGGGGCCAAGGTTCGAGTCCCACCATGACCATTCTTTTTTTGTGATATTCTTTTATTCTTATATTTTCTTAATTCTTTTTAAAATCGTTTTAAAATACTAAAACTATTTTATAAATTCTACAAAATTTATTTTATGCTATTCCACTGATAAAGTTCATCATCCAATTTTTAGTTTTTCAAAAATAATTTATTTAATATATATTATAAATATTACAAGTTTATTCATTTAAAATTGTAAAATTCTATAAAAATATCTAAGCGATTTTATTAAATCTCACAAAAATTATCCTAAACTTGTATATTCTTAAACATTCCAAAAAATATTTTTATTTCAGAAAAACCGTTTATTTTATATTTTTAATTAATTTTTGTTAGTTTTAATCATAAATAATTCATAATAAATTCATTTTTCAATATTTTTGCACCAAAATTTTATATAAATTATTTCTAACTATTTAGAACTGAAATACAATTTTTTATTCAGAAATCCTTTGATTTTAATATTTTTAGATATTAAAGTCGTATTTTGACTATTTGAAATAATTAGATTAAATATTCTATTTTCAAGAAAATAATTTTATAAAAATTATTCTCATACTTAAAACCTTATGTTGTGACTATATTCAACTTGAAATTTTACCAAGAGAGTTTTATCTAGTTATTTATTAAATTTCTCATAATTAATAAACAATTTGTTTTAATAAACAAATAAACGTTATCCCCAATCCGAAGCCCTAGAAATACATATATCATAGAGTTATTTCCCTTACACATTATCGAATACTTTAGGTTGATCATTTGGGAGTAATCTCAATTCATATTTCGTTGTCCAAGTTCAATTTCAAGTCATTACGTGAACTGTGAGTATTTCCTATCCCCTTTTGCTTTTATTCATTTTTGGGGTGTTACATGTACACTATTACAATTTCAAATACAAGTTTACATTTTTACAATACAATTCTAGTACTATGTGCATTGCTTACAACGTGCTTTATGCTTAGACATTACATGTGGATTACATTTGTACTTAGTGAAATCATTAACATGGTACAAGCCGACCTTAACATTGGATAGCGCTATTTGGATTGACAACCCGCCTAGATTGATTCTCCCCCTTTTTCATCGGAGAATCCGTGGCCAGTGTTAAGCTTTTTATCCATTTATTGGATAAGTACACTACAGTTCATACAGTACATTATACAGTCACAGGGTTGATTTCGCTCATTTGTATGATACATAGTTTACATATTTGCACTGTAGCTTGCACTTGAATTGTATAACTTTTTAACCTACTATATATATCAAAACTAGGAATACTCACCAACATTTCATATGTTGACCAAATCTATTTTGTACATGTTTTAGGTGCAGTTTGATCTAGTGCTTTAACAAGAGATACTTAGTGCATTATTTTAATCAGTTATTTCATTATTTACATTTCAGTTAAGACTTTGTATTTTCCATTTCCATGTAAGACAATTTTGGATTATTCAATAATATTTACATTTTAGTACCATGAGCTTTTGAACAATCGTCACTACGTGGCACCTCGATGATTCCGCCATCGGTTGGGGTGTTACAGATTGGTATCAGAGCCATGGTTATAGGGAACTAGGTTATTAGATAAAATGGCCTAGACTATAACCGAACTTTCATGCATTATATTTCCTAAATTACCTTACCCCTCATTTCCCTCTACTTTCCTTCCTCTATCTTTCTCTTCTTCTCCATTTCTCCTCATCTTTCATCCTGGTGCATAGAGATGGTGTCCTACAAGGAGTGGAAAGCCTACATCACCATGAAACAGGAGCGGTACCTTTCATGAAGACGCTCTTAGGCATAATGCCTACTCTTATTCTGCTCCTTCAAGGTTGTTGAACTTTAATGAGTGTGATAAGGACACGTGCAATCTGGAAGGGTGGACGCCTGTACAATGGGTTTTCTGGCATAGGCAAGCATAGCGCATAAATCCATTTACGGACCTGTTATGCTTACCTGGGGATTCCTGGAGTGAGTGTCCACTTATAGGCTAAAGCATGTCTTCTTTGATCACCATTGGGTTCAATTCCTTTGAAAAGTCAACGTTCTTGTTGGGCTTTGCAGCTAGACAAGGGCACTCCAAGCATCTTATGCAAGTTTTACAATAATACTCTCTCGTTTCATATACAATACCCTATATATCATGATTTTCATATATTGCTTACAAGTTCATACTTTCATGATCATTCGTACAGATATACACTCACATTTTCTAATCTCATGGTTATTCATTGACTACCTCATAAATGTCTGCTCACCGCATGCTCCGTGATGCCAGCCAACGTCCTGTTCGTGCTTCTGGACAACATTCTGACCGTCGCCTTGCATCTTTAGTCGCTGAGCAGATTGCTGCAGTGATCCCAAACCTTGTCAATGAGATAACCCAGAATAGTAACAGTGCCAACACAGGGAGTACGACTCAATTTCGGTGCACTTTCAAACACTTTAACTCCTGCAACCCTACCAAATTCACTGGTGAGGAGGGTGCTACTGGTCTCCTCCAATGGTTTGAAAGCATGGAGAGTACTTTTGTGAACAGTGAATGTCCCGATGAACTCCGCGTTCGCTATGCTACTAGTGTCCTCCAAAAGGGAGCACTAACCTGGTGGAATGGCGAAAAGCGCAATCGAGGAGCTGATGTTGCCTTATCATTATATTGGGCTGAAGTTAAGGAACTCATGATCGCCAAATTCTGCCCTAGGAACGAAATCAGGAAGCTGGAGGATGAGTTTCGTGAGCTCAAACAAGACAGTGGTGAGAATCTTGCGTACAATACTCGATATCATGAACTTAGCATATTGGTCCCACACATGGTCACCCCGGTCTCTCGAGCAATCGAGAAATATATCGAGGGATTACCTGACCTGATACAAGACGTAGTCACTGGGAGCAAATCTACCACGGTGGAAGAAGCCATCCAGCTTGCAGCCACTTTGACGGACAAACACGTAAGGAAAGGAAACTTGGTTAGGAAGGGCACCAAGACGTCTACTGAGAAAACCACCAATGCTGTTGAACAATCTAAGACTGTTTTAGCAAAGGCCGCCACTACCGCTTCGAACTCCAAGAAACGAATGGGCGAAAATCAGAACCAAGCTGTTGTGGATCTTGTGACTCAGCCTCCTAACAAGAAAGCCTACATGGGAATCCATCCTCAATGCAACACTTGCAAGTATCATCACCCTGCAAATCTTCCATGTCGTCAATGCACTAGATGTGGAAGGTTTGGACACTTTATCACTACTTGTCGTGTAACAGATTGGATGCAAGAGAATCATCAAACAGCTGCCCAGAAACCACTACAGATTACTAACGGTTGGGCATGTTACCATTGTAGAGACCCTAACCACATGCTACCTCAATGTCCCAAACTGAACAATGTAAACCTGGTGGCACATGGACAAGCTTTCAATATCGATATCAACGAAGCAGACGATCAGGATGACGTTAATCCCACTGGTTAAGCCATGGATGAAATCTTCCCAAGACTCGAGAATCCAACACTTGCGTTTTCATTTTCTTGATCCTATTATCATTTTGTACCCAATTTTGTCGCACTCATTAGCATACAACATCTAGAAATCTCCTTGCGTACTATTGTGTACGAACACAGATTTGGGAATTTATCATATTGATTACGTTTATTTTTAATCATACAAGACTCTACCTTACATTTATTTGAAACACTTACTTGACCCTACAAAATTTTTCTCAAAACATCATTGGTTATTACATGAAACTAGATTTTTCCCTTAATTCGACTACGCATTGAACATCTAATTATTCACGATACTCGTAAACATTTAATTATTCATGATAACACTTACACTTACACTGTGTTCCCGAGTTTCATTTAACAAAAGAAAAGAAGGGATTTGGAAGGATGTCAAGAAAAAATCGTGTTCCACAGTTTTTTTAAGGAGAGAAGGGAAAGGAAGTGGAAGGAAAATTTTGGTTAATTTCCTTCATATCTCATCCTTCCAAATTGGAGAGATTTGGAAGGAAATCATTTTTTAAACATAAAACCCTCACTTTTCTTTTCCTTTCCTTCCAACTCGGGAACATGCTAGTTAATTAAATATTTCTTTTCCACTCCCTCTCTTTTCTCTCCTTAATTTCCTTTCTCTTCTTTTCCTTCGTTTATTAAACTCAGGAACACAGCGTTAATGGCTGTAGTACTTACAAACTTGCTTGCATAAACATGCTATCAATTTGCAATCTATGTGAATAATAATTGCTGCACTTAATAGAGGTCATCATGCCTTTTTCAACAGTCGGGAGAGGCCCTACAACCTGCTCCACGACTGGTGGAGGCTATCGAACATACTCAACGATTGGTAGAGGTCACTATGCCTTTTCAAACAGTCGGGAGAGGCCCTACAACCTACTCCACGGCTGGTGGAGGCTATCGAACCTGCTCAACAATCGGTGGGATCATAGAAGGACATAAAACCCTAATGTAAGGTAAATTGATGATTCCGGTCCGGAACGTAATCATGAATTTACAGGTACATTAGGGTAGTGTGAAATTCTATTAGAGTTTTTGGTAGGCATCCAGTACGTTTTCAAGGTATCAGAGGTGTGGTGGGTTAGCTGCGGTACACCCTGTATACAAACACTAATGATGCATTGAAGGTGAGACTGGAAGTCGGACCAGGACAAACTCTGTTTACTTGGTAGTTCATTTAGTCTTTTTTTATATAGTCAATCAACTCATCCATTTATTTTAGGAGTCCTAAAACTTGAAGTTTAGTGTTTACTAGATTCTTATTCTCCTTATTATTCGAGACGAAACCAATCCAATCCTTAACTCCCATCTATCAAACCTCTTACCCAAATCATTCGAATTTTTCAAACCACGGTCACCTTAATTTTTACCCAAGCATCCATAACCCTATGTTTCTAATAACTTCGGGACGAAGTTTCTAAAAGTAGGGGATGCTGTGACATCCGTCACTTTTCTTTTTACATATATATTAATAATAATAATAATAATAAATAAATAAAAATCAGATTTTATTACATATATATATATACACTTTTGTTTTTATTTTTCTAACCACTCTTAAAACCCAACCCAACCATAACCTTCTTTTGCTTTCCTGAAGCCCACATAAAGCTCGGCCCAGAACAGAACCGGCCCAACAGCAGGCCCAAGTCAGCCCACAAGCCTGCTCCTCCTATCTGTTTACAAAAAAAAAAAGAGAAAACCTTGCTGCAGCCGGAATCGAACCCGAGCAGCCCCGGTGCACACCACGCGCTGAACCACTTGAGCTATAGCTCATACTTGCATTTATCCCAAACCGTAATATATTTAAACCCTCTTTAAACGCTGATTTCCTTCTTCCTTCTCCCTTCTGATTGACGCTGCAACATTACACACCCAAGAAGCCATTTTTCTTATCCAAGAATCACGCAAAATCAGTCAAACAAATCGGGTATTACGCATCGTCATCATCTCCTCTTTCTAAACTAACAAACCGCGTGTATTAATGCGTTGAATGGACCAAAATCGAATTAAAAGCCATTAATAAACATTCCTAAACAACCAAATCGAATTCGTATAAATACGTGATTATAATTCAATCAAACTTGCACACACACACAAATACATGCGATTAAGAGAACCCAACCTCAAATTCTGTTATTATCATCTTTCAAAGCATTTTTGATTCACGTTTGACTTTTGGTTGACCGAGCATAAACCCACGAATACGTATCTTGTAAGCTTTCTTTTTTTTTTTTGTGGGTTTCATTGTACAGCATCTCGTGAACAATAGCCCCAATGATTCAGGGGCTATTGGACACGAATTGTTTGATTATGGAAAGCTAGGGCTCGAATCACTTGATTTGGGGAAGAACACCTTAGTCAGATAACCTATATAATTTTTTTAGAACAAAAGATAAACAAATAACTGATCCAGACCAGCTGGTGTAGCCCCTGCCCTTAAAACATGAACCGGCCTGGGGGCCAAGGTTCGAGTCCCACCATGACCATTCTTTTTTTGTGATATTCTTTTATTCTTATATTTTCTTAATTCTTTTTAAAATCGTTTTAAAATACTAAAACTATTTTATAAATTCTACAAAATTTATTTTATGCTATTCCACTGATAAAGTTCATCATCCAATTTTTAGTTTTTCAAAAATAATTTATTTAATATATATTATAAATATTACAAGTTTATTCATTTAAAATTGTAAAATTCTATAAAAATATCTAAGCGATTTTATTAAATCTCACAAAAATTATCCTAAACTTGTATATTCTTAAACATTCCAGAAAATATTTTTATTTCAGAAAAACCGTTTATTTTATATTTTTAATTAATTTTTGTTAGTTTTAATCATAAATAATTCATAATAAATTCATTTTTCAATATTTTTGCACCAAAATTTTATATAAATTATTTCTAACTATTTAGAACTGAAATACAATTTTTTATTCAGAAATCCTTTGATTTTAATATTTTTAGATATTAAAGTCGTATTTTGACTATTTGAAATAATTAGATTAAATATTCTATTTTCAAGAAAATAATTTTATAAAAATTATTCTCATACTTAAAACCTTATGTTGTGACTATATTCAACTTGAAATTTTACCAAGAGAGTTTTATCTAGTTATTTATTAAATTTCTCATAATTAATAAACAATTTGTTTTAATAAACAAATAAACGTTTATCCCCAATCCGAAGCCCTAGAAATACATATATCATAGAGTTATTTCCCTTACACATTATCGAATACTTTAGGTTGATCATTTGGGAGTAATCTCAATTCATATTTCGTTGTCCAAGTTCAATTTCAAGTCATTACGTGAACTGTGAGTATTTCCTATCCCCTTTTGCTTTTATTCATTTTTGGGGTGTTACATGTACACTATTACAATTTCAAATACAAGTTTACATTTTTACAATACAATTCTAGTACTATGTGCATTGCTTACAACGTGCTTTATGCTTAGACATTACATGTGGATTACATTTGTACTTAGTGAAATCATTAACATGGTACAAGCCGACCTTAACATTGGATAGCGCTATTTGGATTGACAACCCGCCTAGATTGATTCTCCCCCTTTTTCATCGGAGAATCCGTGGCCAGTGTTAAGCTTTTTATCCATTTATTGGATAAGTACACTACAGTTCATACAGTACATTATACAGTCACAGGGTTGATTTCGCTCATTTGTATGATACATAGTTTACATATTTGCACTGTAGCTTGCACTTGAATTGTATAACTTTTTAACCTACTATATATATCAAAACTAGGAATACTCACCAACATTTCATATGTTGACCAAATCTATTTTGTACATGTTTCAGGTGCAGTTTGATCTAGTGCTTTAACAAGAGATACTTAGTGCATTATTTTAATCAGTTATTTCATTATTTACATTTCAGTTAAGACTTTGTATTTTCCATTTCCATGTAAGACAATTTTGGATTATTCAATAATATTTACATTTTAGTACCATGAGCTTTTGAACAATCGTCACTACGTGGCACCTCGATGATTCCGCCATCGGTTGGGGTGTTACATGTGCTATGACCTTATCTCGTTGCATTAGAACACATCTGAGTTCCTGATGCGATGCGTCACAGTAAACAACAAAATCATTGGTTCCCTCTAGGAGCGACATTTGGAGCATTGCACAACTTTTGCTTCAGCAGTTGGAATGCAGATCTTTGTTTTTCTCATAATCAAACTTCTTATCTTTTTGAGTAAGCATGGTTAGCGGTTGAGCTATCTTAGAGAATCCCTCTATGAATCGTCTGTATAACCAGCTAAGGTAAAAAATTGTCGTACTTCTGATGATGTTCTGGGTGCTTCCCATTCCTTGATGGCAGCGATCTTGGAGGCTCTACGCGTATGCCCTTTTTGTTTATGACGTGTCCAAGAAAATGTACTTCCCGAATCCAAAACTCGCACTTGGAAAACTTAGCGTACAACTTTTCTTCCATCAGTAATTCCAAGATTAACCTTAGGTGGTGCTCGTGTTCCTCCTTGGTTTGTGAGTATATGAGGATGTCGTCGATGAATACAATTATGAACTTATCCAAATAAGGTTTGCAACCAGTGCTGCTCTAGGTACTAGGTCAATTCGGAATTCAACCTGTCGAGGGGGAGTTAAGCCTGGTAAGTCTGCTGGAAAGACTTTCGGATAGTCGCGTATAATCGGTATGTCCCCTATATGCTTCTCCTCCGGTTTTCGTTCTACCACGTGAGCTAAGATTGCTTCATACTTTTTCCTTAAGTACTTATGAGCTTTCATGCAGGATATGATCTATATCTGAGTTCCACTCTTCTCCCCTTGAATTGAAAGTGTGTCTCCATTTGGAAGCGGAATGTGAATAATTTTCTCAAAACAAATGATTTCAGCATGGTTTTGGGATAGCCAATCCATATCTACGACTACGTCGAAACTTCCAAGGGTAACAGGGAGAAGATCTAACTTAAAATCATAATTCTCCAAGCTTAGCGTGCAACCACGAATGATTTCACCAGTTTTGATTACTTTACCATTGGCAAATTCTATAGAGTAGATATGGTCTAGTTTATTGGATTTCATACCAAGTAAGGGTCTAAACTCGGTTGAAACAAAACTCTTATATGCCCCAGTATCAAAGAGTATAGATGCATATTGACCATTTACAAGGAACGTACCGGTGAGGATGTTGGGGTCCTGGCGAGCATCTCCTGCTCCAATGACAAATGCACGCCCCCTTGTCTCGTGGTTGTTCTGGTTCTGACTTGGATTCTGGGTTCGCAGCTTGGGACATTCCTTCTTGAAATAGTCGGTGGCTTTACATTCATAACAAGCTCTAGGGTTGGCAGCTACGGGGTATTTTCTGTATTCCTACAACGCTTTGCTACATGCCCTGGTTTTTTGCAGATGGTGCAAGTGAAACTTTCGTAGGTGCTAGTATGATGGAAACCACATTTGTTACACTTGGGTAGCGGCCCAGTATAAGGCCTCCTTTCAGCAGTGACAGCTGCATAAGCCTGTGCAGTTTCTTGTTTCTTCCCAGAGTAGTTTCCTAACTTCTTTCCTGGCCACTTTCTCTTGTTATCAAGTTGTTTCCCTCCATCTTTCTTTACTAGTGCTCCAGTACGAATGACTTCATCAGTGAGGCTATGGGCTTGGGTCACTGCACTTTGGATGGTAGGAGGTTTAGAGGAAGTAACCATGCCACGAATATGAGGTGCTAGACCCTAAATATACCGCTCGATTCGCTTATACTTGGGTTTCACCATGTGAGGAAGTAAACAGGAAAGTTCATGGAATCGGGTAGTGTAGGCAGCGATTTCTACACCAACCATTATAAGGTTCCAAAATTCTTGCTCGAGTTTTTGGAGTTCGCTCCTTGGGGCAGTATTCTTCCAACAACATGGTTTTTAGTTCATCCCATGTTAGTTGGTAAGCAACTTCTCGAGTCATGGTTTGCACACGGAGATTCCACCAGGTTAATGCCTCATCAAAGAACATGCTGGCTGCAAACTTCACCTTACTGTTACCAGCACAGTTACTTATGTCTAGCACAACTTCCATTTTCTCGATCCAACGAATTACTCCTACTGCCCCTTCTGAACCATTAAAGCCTTTAGGCTTACAGTCCATGAAGACCTTGTAGGTGCACCCTCCAGTGATGGTTGAGTTGATGTGATTGCTTCCATCTCTAGTGTCCATGCTCCTGTTAGCTTCATGTTGTGCTATGGAAACAGCAACTTGTTGGGCAACCATTTGGGTGATCGCTTCGGCACTCATTGGTTTATCATCCTCTTGGTTAGCACTTCGGCTTTGTGGTGCCATGCCTTGTTTCTACGACATATAAGTAGTTTAAATATGTATTAATTTAAGTAGATAGAACATTCTATATATATTAAACGGAGCGCTCAAATGAATACCGCGTTTACGCTAACGTACGCCTTGCCATGTGGCTGTCTGCCATTGGACCAAAGTTATCCTTGCACGGAACTACTAACCTGTACCTCTATCCTCTTTCTCAAATCAACGATTTGATCAACCCTGTGTTCCTTCATCTACAGAGAGAGATACAGGAGTAGGGAACCAGCTTATTACACCACTGCCACACCATCATTCTGACACCATAACTAACGTTATATACCAATTACCACCGCTGTAAGCGCCACCGGATAACTGCCGTCACCTACCACCGCTGTAACCGCCACCGCTGTAACCGCCACCGCTCCCTAACCACCAACATCACATCACCCACGTCAGACCATCTACACCGCTAACTAACACCGTTGTAACCACCACCCCAGCAGCCACTGCCTCCTTCGTTATCGACCTATTTAATGATGAAGAGGTTGAACCATACCCAAATAGTAACTTTCGTGCATGCCTCACCCCTCTCACATGAATCAGTCCTCATCCCTTTTGCGGTGGTTGAGTTGGAGAGGAGAAGACGACGATTGCAACTTGGCTAGAGATCCATGTCGTTTCCAACGTTCGCCCGCGCCAGCGGTGTTGTATTTGTATGTTTCTCTGCGCCTTCCTCTCTGTTTGGTCTTTGATTTTAAGATTTGAGCTGATGTTATCATTATCATTTTTTCTGTTTCAGATTTGGGGTGTTCGGTTTTTGTACGCCGTTTAGTTGGGTATGATGGTGTTGTTTTCCTCTTCTGAGCATCGATATGGACGGTAAACCATAACGTCTTCCATTTAGTTTTGTGTTCAATAATGATGAGTTTGTTTTTACTACTTAAATTTGTCATAAGTTTGATTTGAAACTGAAACCGTTTAGGAGTATAGTAAGAACGAGCCTGTAATAAACAGTTGACCCGTTTCTTTTTTTCAATGCTTTCTGAATGTTTGGTTTCCATTTTATATGTTCATCTAACAATAAACAAACATAATTAAAAAAAACATGACAAGATGGATTAACCTACAAAAGAACTTTTTAATCAATTAATTTTACTTGATATAAGAACTGAACAAAGACAGGTTGGATACTGAAGTGAGGTCGAATTTTATTGTTTGTTCTATGTTAGTTTTGTTTGTCGATGGTGATTTTGGGTATAGTACTAATCTCTACCCGATAATTCTTATACTTTATGTTGAAGGTGCCTTAATTTCTATGTTGGATGTAATATCTGATTCAAATAAGGGAAAATTGAGAAGTAAAGGAGGTTTTGTTTTAGTATGGAACAAATCATTTCTGGTCCATCTATGGTATTTTAGGATTCTTTAGCATGGTTTTGTCATCTATAGGACAAAGACTTCTTAGGCGTCTCGGTGACTTTCATGTAATGGTAATTTTCATATTTCTTCTACTAAATTCCGTTGGTACTAGGTTAAGTGTGCGTCCGTTTTCTTTTCATTTATATTAAAAGTGGCTCTACCTCGCCGTTAAGTGCGGCTATTTTACAGGGCCGGGAACGTAAAAAAGAACTTACAACAGAGAATGATTAGGCTACTTGATTTGTTCTTGCTATTGGTGGATGAGGTGTTGTTATAATTTATACCTTTTTACAATTTTGTAGTATATTTCAACGGTTTTTGTTGATCTCATTGATAGTATATTGTAATTTTTGAGTACTTCGAATTGTCATAAGTTCGATTGGTCTTGATTGAAGTACATTCCTCATAGGTATGTGTGTGAATTTGCATTCTACACTATCATTAATGTCACACCACGACAATGGCGGAAACACGTGGCGCGACGGTTCAAAGCATAAAGTCAAGTTATTGCTAAACACAAGTAATTTAAGAAAATGGGTCATTTATTAAGGCGTCAAATCTTGTTCCAAATATTACATAAAAGTAAATTGTTTTTAAGACAACATAGAGGTTTCTCAAATATATCCCAAAGCCTTGGGAAATAAAGGTGAAACCCCGCAAAATGTTTAACGCCATATCGGAGGATTCCACGACCCAGCTTGCCCCGGTTCGTCTTCATCTAATTACCTGAAAGATATGTTTAAAAGTTTCGTCAATATAAATATATTGGTGAGTTCACAGGTTTTTAGTTTCCAAAACTTGAGTACTTGGGAAATACCATGTTATGACAATATATAGGAGTTGCAAATTCCTATAAATCTACTTGAGACTATAATCAAACCAAGACGTAAAATAATAATGCCCCGCTCCAAGTCGTTTACTCGGTTTCCCACGACTTAAGTTCAGAATATATGCACCCCAGGCATAACCTAATGCATAATCGACGCTATCGATTAGGGGTGGGCCTTGTCAGGCACCAATAGTACTATTCAATATTCCTCCGATTTCATTTCCCCTGAATAAATGATTATAGAGGCGAGGACTCAACCCCGAGTGGCGGTCACACCTCAAGTAATAAATCCGTCAAACATTTTCCCTAACATATCTTTCCCCCGAAAAACGTAAAAATAGTTTAAAATGGGGCCGTGAAACTCACCTGAAACTCTGTCTGGCTCACTAAGTAGATAGCAAAGAGGGTCTCGCACCTACAAACGTCCTAGACGTATAAGTCACTATTCCTATAGTGCATGTGCCTTGGCAAGTTGTACACCCAACTCCCGACCACAAGTTATTCCAAATCCCGTTTAATTAAGCGCGTATCCTAGGTTTCGTTGGCGTTAGATTACCCTTTGTGTTACAAATTATATATTACTCTTGTTAGTATTTCCTTAACTTGCACCTTATTATCATCGACTCGACTTCACTTAACATATAATTATTTTCCCATTTAAATAATTATACTTAAGATCGCATCGCTCGATATAATATATATATTTCAACACTCGACCCGACTCACTTTGCCGCACATTTGTTTTCCCATTTAAACAAATATGCTAAGATCTTGTCGTTCGATTGTATATTCTTAACACCCGATTCAACTCACCATACCGTATATTTATTTTCCCATTCAAATAAATATACTAGGTTCTTGTCGGTACGGCATACACATATATATATCTTTGTCTTCTCGTCGCGGCTTTCCTTCCCACATATCTACTTTCCCATTAAGTAGATATACTAGAACTTTGCCGAGACGAGCGTACATATATATAGATGTGTAATTTTCTTGTTAAGTATATACGTTTGTTTAACGTCTTATTTGTTTATGTCATGTTTTTCTCCCACGAATATTTCCTTCAACACTTAGGAAAGTGTTTATTAGTTTTCACCCATGATGTATATATATTTTACTTCTTAAAAATATATATTTTCTTATCTTGCCGCAATGGCATTTTTCTCATGTTTTGTCCGTGTTCGGTTCGTTAACGCGTCTTAATTCGATATCTTAGCTCGAATAGTTAATTTCTCCAAGTTTTTCCCAACATGTGTTTTATAGAAATATGATCCATATTTCTTCCTCTTAACACAAGTTACTTGGAAGGTTTAAAATACTTATGTATTTTTAACCCAACTTGTTAACTTAACTACAAAAATGTTTCCAATACTTTTATATTCCCATTTATATAAAAGTATTCATTTTTGTATAAGTTTCTCAAGTTTGTTTAACATTTTTATAAAATCTTTATTTTATAAAAATCCTTATGTTAATACAACCCATATTTTTATAACTTTCAAAAATATACTTTTATACCAAATACCCAAGTATATCTACTAGTATTTACCAAAATCATCCTTAGAGATTTATTTCTTACACTTTTGACACCAAACTTTCCATCCTTGCATTTTTGGACTAATAGTTTCTAAAATATCCATTTTAGTCCTCCAACTTTCAAAGTTACAATATTAGTCCCTTAACTTTCAAATGTTGCATTTTTCCACTCTAACTTCCAAAGTTAACATTTTTCACTCAAAATAGTAGACTTTGAAGATTCAACTTTTTATTGGTAAGTTATTTTTGTATCAAAACACTTTTGTTAGTCTTATATTCCATATGTAAGACTACTTGTATGTGTGTTTTATGTATTTGCTCATTTTAACAAAATATCATCCTTCTAAGTAAGTAACTTTAATTTTTCATCTTCTTTATTCTTGAACTTCTAACATGTTCCATCATATATTATAACTTAGATGATCATTTTAAGATGATTAACACTACTTTTTAATACATTCAAGTTTATTCCACAAATCTTAACCAAATCATCATCCTACTTAGTTTAAGTGTAAACTTTATATATTTTCAAGATCATTACTTTATCATCATCAAACCCATGATTTATTTACATATCTTTAATCATCTATTTTACACAAGTAAAACCTATTAAAGATTATGTTCAAACCATCCTTTAAGCCCTTCATGTACAACTTGCTTCTAAGAACACATACATGAATAATAATAATCAAAAACAAGGTTAAGAAGCTTACTACTAGCACAAGGCTAGGGAAGACAAAACCTTGGATTTTGAGAGGGGTTTAGTGTGTTCTTCCTTAATGGTTAAGCTCCAAGCTTGAAACACACAATAGGGGTTTGGATGATGGATTGTTTTGAGTGATTTGGAGATGTAAAAACTTGAAAGAAGAATGTATATGGGGAGGGGAAACCTACGGCCAAGAACAAGGGTGAAGAAAGAGTTTTGCTTTTGTTTTTCTTCAAATGGCTAACACATGTTTATATAGTGTTATCATGTGTAATCTTTCCAAAGATTCAAGTAATCTTATGGAAGATTGAGTTGTGTACTTGGGATTTTTGGAAAGATATGTGTGTGTGTGTGCCGTGTGAGTTGAGAGAGAGTGGGGAGATGTTTGCTTGCAATCTTGGTTTATTATTTGAGTGATCCTACACTTAATCTTTATACAAGATTTTCACCCATGCACATGCACATACTTAGGCCATGATGGATAGCTCTTTGCCTTGGATTTTAGTGGCCTATGGCCGAAAATTATACAAGGGAGGGGACAAGAGAGTGGTTACTTTTGTACTCCATGTCTTACACCTTTTGTCTTATGTTTAAGCATGCTTTAATCTAGTTTATAGATTATTATCATTGCCACTCTTGCTTGGTTATAATTATGGCCTTTAGGCCGGCCCTTGGATGGGTTTGGGTGGGGTCCACAACTCCAAATATTTACCCAATATTTGTTATGTTTAATTCCTCGTCGTTCGGGTGTCGTTCGGGTATTTTTCGGGTTTTAATCACGCGTTATTCGGACATTAAAAATACCTTTAATAACCCTTAAATATAGTCTAATTTAAGCGTTGATTGGTTATTTAGGCTCTTGCCGGGTGAAATTATGAGTTATACGCGTATCGGGTGCGGTACGCGCATTTTATTCGTTACCGGGAGATTTGTACAAGACGATTTCACTTATGGTTTTGGAGTTCCAAAACTCATTATATTTTATGAAACTACCCTTTATTTTATATCCTGGGTGTCCGGGATCCTTTTCGTTTATTTAATTATTACCGGGTAATTGCCAACGTCCATACCGGATAGCTTATTCGCACATGATCCAATCATGTTTTACCATTAAACGTATGCATTCCTATGCACTATTTGGAAATTGCTATCTCCTAAGGCCTTGATAATTAAATCACACATAATTGCATTTAATTACGTTAATCATATATTAATTAATTTGTACGGAATTACCTTATTTTTGTCGGTTGTTACAATTAATGTTTCTCTGTTAATAATATCTTAGTTTTGATTCGAGAATGCACTTTATTTTTACTGAACTCAAGAGGAATATAATGGTGGAAATTTCTATCTAAAATGTGACAATGAAAGCATAACTAATGGCAATGCACAGGGACAGGATTATTAAAGATGTTAGGTAGAGAAGAGATTTTTGAAAACACAAAGCATGGTGGAAACGAATGGTGGATTGGTCAATGCTTCAATAGGAATAAGTCTGATATATTGAGTCAAGTCTACTGCAAATGGCAGAACGCTCATGTAATGGACATTGTTGTACTCGCGCGTTCAATAGGAATAAGTCTACTGTAATGGCAGAACGCTCATGTAATGGACATTGTTGTACTCGCGCAACGCGCGAAGGCGAAAACAACTAGTTAGCATTAATGATTCATTCATATATATATATATATATCACTTATTATTATGGTTGTTATTATTATTATACATTTTTTTTACAACAATTAAGATCTTAATTCATCAAGTAAAGCAAGACATATAAGCACATAATGATAAAGTTGTCCACTACTAGGACCATTTGAAAATTACCCAATAATTTGGGATTTTAGTCTTATCCTATTACACCACATAATATCATAGCTTATTTAAATGTTAGCACAATACTATATAAGATATCATAAAATCTCAAGCGAGAGGTCCTAGAAACATGCTCGAGAAGACCGATAGTCCATCAGTTACTGTGCCCATCTGGAGTTCAAGAGTGGAGACCCGATGCTTGTTCCAGAATGTTTGCTACTCAATGAAAACTCAGCGTTGGTCAATGACTCCATACTGGTTTTCCAACACAGCGAGCCGATGTTCAGTAGAGATGGTTCTTTGTGTGGCTTCGTCCCTTGCCTGCATCTCCGCCTGTAGCTGATGGCGGAGGGTGTCCGATGTCCGTTCCTTAGCTCTGACTCGATTTCTGAGCAGTCAAACTTTTGCTCTCATTTCCCTGAGCAACTCATCGTGGGTACTGACCATGGCTCCTAGGACTTCCATGGTTCATGGGGCCTCAGTGGATGGTCCTGGTCCAAACTCAGGCTCCTTACCCTTTCCCCAGGTAACGACCTCTTCCGAGGTGGCTCCATGGTCTTAGGGGCTAGTCCAAGGGCAAGTGTGTCTCGATACTCCCTCGCACTCAATGTTTCAAAAGGCGCTAGGCGGGCGGTGAGGTCTAGCCTAGGGACTAGTCGGGACTAGGCGAAATTAGGCGTTTTGGTATTTTATACGTATTATATATACACACACACACACACACACACAAATTTAGGCGAAATCTGGCAGATGAGGAACCATGGTAAGACCCTTCAGATGTGTTGTCAGTGTTCATGTTGTGACAGGGTACATATATGGTTAGTATGCATGCAACATAATAGAACGTAAAAATATCTTTCCATACTTATATTTTTTTTGTTTGCTTCCTTTATTTTGTCTAAACTTCATATATATGTGTGTGTGTATATATATATATATGTTCTCTCTCTTTTTTTTTTGGTGGTTATAGCTTGGGTTTCGGTTCAGGTGACCAAGTTTGCTATAATCATTGGCTCTGATACCAATCTGTCACACCCCGCCAAGGCGGAAAACACAAGGCGTGATGTCATGGAAGCATATGGCTATTGCAAACATACAAACATATTATTATAATACAACACTTGTTCGTTACAAACATTGTTTTTAACTAGTACATTTATTCAAATAAAAAAACGTCCAAATCATCGTTATTTTAGCCTGCATGTTTTCTTCAAATTTTCATCAAAGCATGGGTTTCCGTGAATCTTAATTACCTGAAAAACACGATTAACCTAAAGTTAATGATTATAGTATCGGGGTCTTATAATGCGATAATTGAGTAACTCATGCAAATTGAATCCGGCTCAAAACATGAACTTGTAATGTTAGCGTGTTTCTCCCCCAAATTATAAAATAAGTAAAAATGGGCCGTGAAACTCACCTTGCGGTTATGCTCTCGATCTTTCCTTGAATCCTGATCGCGTGTCGAGTGCTAATCAAAAACTATTTTAAAAACAACTCCTTAGCTACAAGTACTGCAGTATAGGGAGTAGGGTTGTCGAACCACGAGGAGTATGTGGTTAGTGTTATTAGCAATTTTTAATTATACTAATAGAAAAACTAATAAAATTATGAAGATTAAACTAAGGTGCTGCTTTGCTTGCAAGAAAAGATTGATTAAGTGATTTGAATAAAAACAATAATAATAAAGAAGTAACTCCCTCTAAATTTCAGGTTCTAGGTTTCACACAGTTTTCAATTTATAGATTGGGAACCACATAGACATGGTTCTGGAAATTAGTTAATTAACTGGTAGCACAAGTTCTTGTCATCAAACCTATTATATACCCAATTGTAAGCGTCAAGTCAACCCTCTTTATGTCACCCAACCCGCTACTAAGTTTTGTCATCAACCGAACAAGTTGTAAAGAAAGGACTCAAAACACAAATCAATTGTTTAATAACTAATGCATCAAGAATGTTTTAATTGTTTGTCATCACAAGCAAAACATAATCCAATACTGAAAATAAATAGAAAAAGTGCAAAACCTAATTGAACCATTCGCTTAAAGGAAGTCACAAAAGATTTAGCCTAGCATCTTGGTCGCGTGCATGCCTTCTCTTTGTGTTTCTGCTCGTGCGATCATCTTCAAAGTTAATTCCTGTTATGCGACCTCTCTTCTCCTCGAACCTCCTTTTTGATCCGCCGTCAAAAGATAATAAATCTTCAATATGTGTCACACCAACATTTCTTTCTTGGGCCTTCACATGTGAACCCAAGGTTCACGTTATTTTTATTATTATTTTTTTCTACTACTATTATTATTATTATTATTATTATTATTATTATTATCTTTCAACTCGGGTGTTCTTCGCTCGATCAAAATTTCCCGTTTACGTTCCAACGTCCATGAACACCTACAAAACACATGCGCACTAATAAATAACTAAGACCGACTAAAAGTACACAAAAAAGACTAAAATATATACAAAACTAATATATTAACAATGTGTTTTTGCCAACACATCACACCCCCACACTTATCTTTTTTCGTCTCGAAAAAATTATATATATACTCTGTTCAAGACATTATCGCAGACTAGCACCTCAGTCGCCCCATCATACCTTAGCTAAGGTCCAAAGTCATACCCCATTTACAGATCAGCATTAGATGTGTTAATTCAGCAAGTCAAATTGATTTCCATTTAAAAACAGAATTTACCCGACTAAGCCTAACATGCTTCCAGTTTTTATTTTCATGCAACACACCCCTCACAATTTTTCACTCCACTCGGTTTAATATCTGGACTAGCGTGTAATGAGCTAGTATTATTCACTCAAAACCAACATGTAACTCTGTTATCATAGGCTTGTATAACAATCACACCTCAACTGTAGACAATGTACATATCTAAAGGACTTACGGGTTTTGGGCTTAGGGTAAAGGTAGTGAACGTTTAGGCTGAAACTAGCTAAAATAAAATGATGAAACAACTTGAATGACAATCCTTATTCACGATACTGCTAATAATCACAACTTCGGTCATATTCGACCTATAACACATACTTTTATTTTTTTTTTCTTTTTTTTTTCTTTTCTTTTTTTTTTCGTTTTTTTTCACACATATTTTTTTTTTCTAACACGTAAACACAATCACTTAATACTTTGGATGTCATCAATACTTGGTAAAGGTACTGGTTTATTTGGGTGATTATGTGGTTTAGCAAACGAAAGGGTATAAGGCTCAAAGTTGGCTACTAATGGTAATATTTTGGTTAAACGGGTAAACACATAACAAATAAGTGGGTATCAAAAGAAAAAGGGAAATCCTAGATTGCCTTTATCATCTACGTGCATATCTAGTCTACAACCTCAGCATGTATCAAATCACACAAGTTCTGCAACAGAGAAACATTTGGCCTACTCTCAACAAATGAAAATATATATCAATATCTATCAATCTAGTAGGCTCAAGATCTCACAAAAGTGGGGAAATGGGTTACCGATGTGTGCATGCATTTATTACCAATAGCTTGTTAAACCTAGTCAGGCAATTCTAAACTTTTTTTTTTCTTAAAAACACCTGCTGAAAACGGGTCATATTACTTTTCCACAAATTAGACCATGACTAAGGATCTACTGCCAAAACAATCAAGAGACAACTCGTACGTACTAACAAAACTGCTTTACGTCTGATTAGAATGCTTTTTAAGAACAATTTTCAAGACATTTTCAATTTTTTTATTTATTTATTTTTAAAATTTTTAATTTTAGACTCAAGAATAAATAAAAACGAAGTTTCCCCACCCCCACACTTGAACGACACATTGTCCTCAATGTGAACTAGGGAATAAAATAAAGCAGAAAAAAAATACAACAACAGTAAAAGGAACAAACTCCCCTGAATATAGACAGTGCGCGTATGAGTCCCTGCAGTTCCTCCCAATCGAGCCGTATAGCATTTCTTTCGCGGCCGATAAACAAACCTGAAACTAAGACTCAAAAGAAAAATAAAAACATAAAATTCTGGGATGCCTTATACACCGATGGTGTACAGATCTATCCCACCTGAATGGAGATTGAGTACAGGCGAGGTTATCTGATTACAAAGTTAAACTCCAAGCATTCCCAGAAAAACAAAAACAGACTCAAACTCTAAAAATAAAATAAAAACATACCTGAAATACTTTACACAACTATACAAACTCTACAATTAAACATACCTGACACATCTACTCATGGTGGTCTAGTGGGATGTTTGTGTCCCCACACCTCTAAGTGTGTGTTCCTCCTACAACCAGGTAACTCATCTACAGTTCTCCCTATTAGCCCCAACAATGCCAACTTTTCCTTCTCACTATCTGGTTCAGGTGGCTTCTTGACCTTCTTCTTCCTTCTCTTTCGTTTTCTCTTAGTGTTATTCTTGCTCACTAGTTCCATCCTGTCAATCACAAAACATTCTTTCTTTTCTTTTCCATTCTCCTTCACATGAGATCCACTTTTGTTAGTTTTATGATTAGTAGTATTAGAGAACACCTTAAGACTCATCTTCCTATCCCCAAACCTCATCTTTACCGTCCCCTCAACACAATTAATAATGGCTTTAGCAGTAGCCAGGAACGGTCTACCCAGAATGACAGTTGGTTGTGTGTTTTTAACACAATCAAGCACTAAAAAATCTACTGGGTAATAAAACTCACCAACCTTAACAATCACATCCCTTACAATCCCCCTAGGACACGAAGGAGTTTGATCGGCCAACACTACAGTTGTGTTGGTTTTCTGTAATGGACCAAAATCATACCGATCATATAGACTCCCTGGTAGAATACTCACACTAGCTCCCAAATCCAGAAGCGCTCTATCCACTTGAAAATCACCTACTTGTATAACAATAATAGGCGCTCCCGGGTCTTGGAGTTTTGGGGGAAGGGTACCCAACAACACGGCATTCACACTGGCACTTAAACCTAACTGTTTAGGAAGTTTATGCCGTCGTTTTTGGGCACTCAATTCTTTCAGACACTGAACCTGATCGGGACATTCTTCAATTTTATTAATTAATGGTAAATTGATTTTGACAATTTTAAAATTTTCCCACTTCTCATCCTTTGGTGGGTCCCGTTTAATTAAATCTTTTCTCTTAGCAGGATCTAATAAAGCCATAGGAAAGGGTACCTTTATCACCTTCTCACCCCCACACTTAGCCTCAATAGACCCACTCTTCACATTCTTACTCTCAAGATTTAATTTGAAAATTTTTTCTTGTTCAGGTTCAGACTCAGATTCAGTGTTACACTCCTCCACCATTCCCTCAACAAACTTTGGTGGAGTACTGTCTACACTACCTATTTCAGAGGTGGGGAAAATACTTACCGCGTTGATGTGCATACTTCTGGAGGAAGACCGGTGAACAGGATTTAGTGCAGTATCACTAGAGAGTTTACATGGGTCTCTCCCTGACATCTGAGCAGCTAGCTGGCCTACCTGTTTTGACAAGGCTTCCACAGTCTTGTCTCGCACTTCATTATCCTTCCTAATTCCCTTAACATCCTCCTGGACTGCCTTAATAGCTTCCAGAATCACATGTAACTGATTACCGCTTCCACCTGAAGTGCTCTGCTGTTGGTTCCACTGCTGCTGCTGATTTTCACCCTGCATATGAGAATTAGAAAAATTAGGATTTAATTGGTTATCCTGGTTACCATACCTGAAATTGGGGTGATTGGGCAGTCCAGGATGATATGTATTTGAATTCATGTCATACTGTTTTCTTTCTCCATAGACTTTATTTACCTGTTCACCTGCACATTCGGCTGCAATATGACCCAATTCATTACAAACATTAAAAACACTACCTACCTTCACCTCATCAATTTTTTCTACTCTCAATTGGGCTACCTGTTTTTCTAAGATCAAATTCTGCTGCTTAAGTTTTTTTATCCTCTCTTCAGAAGATGATTTAGATTTCCTACTAGACTGTGCATGTCTCTTAGAAGTTGCACTCATCCTCTCTAAGTACCCCCAATCTATAGCTACCGTGTTAGTGAAAAAAGTACCATTACTAATAGCTATTAGATCCCTAACCTCATCAGGCAATAATCCATCATAAAATGCTTTAATAAGCTCCCAAGTCTCAATGCCATGATGTGGGCACTTCCTAAGCAACTCCTTAAATCTAGTAAATGCCTCATGAAATGTCTCACCAGAATTCTGCTCAAAGGCCCTAATTGCTTCTCTAGCCTCAGAAGTCTTACTCATAGTGTAATACTCTTCTAAAAACACCTGCTGCATTTCTTGCCAAGTAAATATGCTACCTGGGGTCAGGGTTGCAAACCACTGCCTAGCCCTATCCTTCAATGTGAATTGAAACAACATAAGCATAACTTGATCCTTAGTAAACCCAGCCCCTCCTACAGTGCTACAAATAGAATCAAACGCTGAAATATGTGAGTAGGGCTCCTCTGATCTCTTACCATAAAACTCAGGTAGGTGGCATAAATAATCGGGTTTAACCTCAAAAGCTCTACCATTCCTACCTACGGGTGTCACTATAGCTGATGAATTAGGCATAATGACTGGCCTAAAGTGATTATCTACCCCACCCCTAGCTGGTGCCCTCTGAACAAGCTGTGGGACACCATATACAAACTCTAAATTATCCCCCATATCACCCGCATCAAATCGTGGCCCACCTCTTGGTGCCTGGTTATTTACCCTTTGCCTTCCAACCCGGTTCCCTTGATTAAATTGACGTACCTGATTACGTGGGACTGGACGCCTAGGATGCAAGTCGAACCCATCCTGATCAAAATCATCATACCTAACATCGTCATATCTGTCGTCATACTCCTCATGCTCAGATTCTCTGTCCCAGTCAGTCTGCCATGTACGGTGAAAACTTCCCTCGTCAAATTGTTGAGGGATGCGATGCAGATGTTGGTTTCCAAAGTTTTGCTGCTGCTGCTGTGGTATGACTGGTCGGGTGTTTCGGGCGGGTTGGAATTGTAGTATTGGTTGTGGGTTTTGTGGTTGTGGTGGTATAGGTGGAATAGGTGGTGGTGGATTCTGAGGAGGTAGATCCTCAGGAACACTATGGTGGCTGTGGTGACTCATGGTAAGTTCAAATTGGTGTAAGGATTGGTTTCTTTTAGCAGTTTTTTTTCCTATGCATACAAGTATAATAACCTGCACACACAAAGACAAGGAAACCAGAGTAGTACTGAACAAGGAAAATAACTAAATAAAGAACAAAAGTAAATAAAAAAAAATACTATTTAAAAAAAATATTTTTTTTTGTTTGTTTTTTTTTAAGTTTTTTTTTTTTTTTTTAAACTAAAGACAACTAAAACTAAAAACACTAAGCGCACGCACTCCCCGGCAACGGCGCCATTTTGATCGCGTGTCGAGTGCTAATCAAAAACTATTTTAAAAACAACTCCTTAGCTACAAGTACTGCAGTATAGGGAGTAGGGTTGTCGAACCACGAGGAGTATGTGGTTAGTGTTATTAGCAATTTTTAATTATACTAATAGAAAAACTAATAAAATTATGAAGATTAAACTAAGGTGCTGCTTTGCTTGCAAGAAAAGATTGATTAAGTGATTTGAATAAAAACAATAATAATAAAGAAGTAACTCCCTCTAAATTTCAGGTTCTAGGTTTCACACAGTTTTCAATTTATAGATTGGGAACCACATAGACATGGTTCTGGAAATTAGTTAATTAACTGGTAGCACAAGTTCTTGTCATCAAACCTATTATATACCCAATTGTAAGCGTCAAGTCAACCCTCTTTATGTCACCCAACCCGCTACTAAGTTTTGTCATCAACCGAACAAGTTGTAAAGAAAGGACTCAAAACACAAATCAATTGTTTAATAACTAATGCATCAAGAATGTTTTAATTGTTTGTCATCACAAGCAAAACATAATCCAATACTGAAAATAAATAGAAAAAGTGCAAAACCTAATTGAACCATTCGCTTAAAGGAAGTCACAAAAGATTTAGCCTAGCATCTTGGTCGCGTGCATGCCTTCTCTTTGTGTTTCTGCTCGTGCGATCATCTTCAAAGTTAATTCCTGTTATGCGACCTCTCTTCTCCTCGAACCTCCCTTTTTGATCCGCCGTCAAAAGATAATAAATCTCCAATATTTGTCACACCAACATTTCTTTCTTGGGCCTTCACATGTGAACCCAAGGTTCACGTTATTTTTATTATTATTTTTTTCTACTACTACTATTATTATTATTATTATTATTATTATTATTATTATTATCTTTCAACTCGGGTGTTCTTCGCTCGATCAAAATTTCCCGTTTACGTTCCAACGTCCATGAACACCTACAAAACACATGCGCACTAATAAATAACTAAGACCGACTAAAAGTACACAAAAAAGACTAAAATATATACAAAACTAATATATTAACAATGTGTTTTTGCCAACACATCAAATCCTAGAGTACGTGTTTTAGAACTCGTTAATATCTTAATATTCATACAAAACACTCAATTATGCTTTGGCTTCAACATATGCTAAAGTCCCTTTGTATGGTTATCTAATTACGCATGCAAGTATATTTTTACAACTTATGTTCAGATCGTACAAGTGAACACGCATGGTATTATAGCGTATCAACTACTTATCTTTAAGTTACTTAGTGATATAATAGAACTCATTTTATTGATTAGCGTATGTCGTCAGTTTATTCATCTTATAGTCCGCAATCCTTCTTTTACAAACAAGTGTTAAGTCATGCACTAATGAGTCATGGTTTCAAAATAATCTGATCACGTCTTGTTTCATGAATTATTGTAAATACATATTGATTATATAACAATAAGTTTAGTTTTCATAACATAACGCTGGTAGTAGTATCTATCTAACACGTTCAGTTATTCACAAACAATTTCAAGTTCTACAGATAATCAGCATTCTCAGTTTCTCGTGCCGAGTTTGGGACCTATTTGCTCATAGAAACTATTTTTATAAAATCCCAAAACTTTTACCTCATATTAACATATGTTTGGACTTTTCAAAAATGTAGAGTTCATAGTTCCTCAATAGTCATATCATTTTTAAATCTATTTTTCTTTACAAAATGGTCAGTTTTAACATAACATTGAGAAAACGGCCCTGTTTTGGGTTTTTAGGCTCAAGATTAAGGTACAAGCCCTTATGGGTTTTAAAGTCCACCCGTAAGAGAATATATATTCCAAATTTCATGCTATTTGGGTCGTTGGTTTGGGATTTATGGTTCTGAACAGGTAAGTTTCATTTCTGGACAGAATGCATATTTGTTTTTATAAACTGTTTTTGAAATAGTAAAACATAATGAAAAGTCATGAAATTGGTAGGCAAGTACAATATTCATAGTAGTAGATTCTAGGCTTAATAATCATTGAAAAATATTGTGTTTAAGTCAAGTTTTGGTCCTTTAAACACAGTTGAAATTTGTGCTAGAATGTATAGGTATTACCACATCTTTGTTTTAACCTATGCTTTAATCATATTATTTTTAATCATGTAATATTGACCATCGCATAGAAGCCTTTATACTACTGAATACGTGGTAAGAAACAAGTTATTTTAGTGAGCAATATTTTAGCATGTTGTTTTCGTTATACGAGTTTCTTAGCGTTGAGTTTTCCATGTATGAGATGAGAAAGACTTTAGGATGGATTTTACCTCGAAGATGTCGGGGGCTCGAATCCTTGCTGGATCCGTAGTGTTTTGTGGCTTCTGGATAGATTTCGAGTGTGACAAAAGCCTTAAGTTAGTGTATGTTCATAAGTGCGTATGATGAGAACTAATGAAAGTGTAGACTTTACCTTCGTGTACGTGTGTATGCGGGCCAGAACCCAGCAGAGAGGAGCTGGATGTGGCCTTAATTTGTCGGGTTTAGAGAGGCGAGGGATGATGGCAGCAGGCTAGGGGTGTGATGAAGTGGGAGTGTTGTGAAGTGAGTTTGAATGTATGTGTCAATTGGCTGGAACTTGATAGTTTACATAAGTAGTAATCATGGTTGGGATGGTGTCGTGGTGAGTTATTGTTACCAGAGAAGGGTTGGGTTAATATTAAATGGATGTGAGTTAGCAAGATGTCAAGTACTCTTGAAGATCTTTCAAATGATCAGATCATGTGAGCCAAACTTGTGAGAAGAGTGCCTAAAATAAGGTGAGTTAATGTATATTTCTTTTGTACAGGCCCTTAATTTGGCATGTGCATATCAGCCATGATAAAGAGAATGTTGTGTGTGGTGTTCACTTAATGGCTTTTGTACTTGTACTAGGTTGCTAGTGAAGGTGTGTGTGTATTTGGTTTCCTAGTGCTATAATAAATGATGTGAACATGTGGGTTTTTAAATGGTACAAAATCTAGAAAAGGAGATGATCGATCTTTAGCCATGTGATGGAAGATTTTGTGATCTTGCATTGATTGTATGAGTGTATATAGCTGAGATAGAGAGGGAGGGGCATCTAAGCATGTTTACATTTATTTAGGAATCTAATTCTTTAATTCTTGGTTTATTTATTCATTTATTTTGGCACTTTAGAGTTTAATAGCAAAAGTATGGTTATCTATGTATCCTTCCATGCATCTAATAGTATGATATTTCACCTAATTCGATTTGTTTTACGATTAGGGGGTGTTTGGAATAATAAAAAAATAATTTATTTCATTTTACCAAGATGAACGTTCCTGGTCATATACATACATAATACTCAACATGGTATTTATACAAATTTCACCATTCATATTATTGAAAGCACATAAGAAATCAAGACTTATATTACAATAGCATGAGTTTGATCATATTGGATTATACCTACACCAATGCCTAACGTTTATTTTTGCTTGGTGTCACAGTAAATGACGTGAAAATGGAACAATTAGGGTTAAAAAGGGGATGAGGAACTTAACTAGGTTATCTGATTTAAAAATGATAAGTGACTTGACCTAATTGCTCTTGACTTAACGTCAAAAAGTTAACTGGGTTTAGTCCTTGGACTGTTTTGGCCTATTTTGTCAAAATTCAGGGACTGTTCAAGCAATTTTTAAAAGTTTGGACTCGAGTGGCATATTGGCCCAAACCACAGGGACGGTTTTGGTAATTAACTGTTTCTTTAATTTCGGTATTTACTACTTTTGATATTTTCAATACCATTAAAGTGTAGTGGTAGAGACATTGGTGGGCAATGATAGAATACCCGGGGGATCCTGGGTTCGATTCTTGAGGCAGACGGGTTTTACGGTAATTTCATCGTCGTGCCTACGGGCGGGTGGATTACCAGGTTTCCCCCGGAATTGGTGTTTGACAACTCAGGTACTCTCGGAGTACTTTAGTTTCTCCAAAGGGTGCCTCGATAGTGCTCGGGTTTGATTTGTTGGTCATTAAAAAAATGCTTTCGATATTGGTATCGTACGGGTACCGAATTTTATATACCAATGAACTTGATGTTATGCTTTACTTCGTATTATGATATTTAAGGTATTCATACTAAGTTTACCAATTTGGTACTCGTATAGTATTGATACTAGTAACAAATGATTTAATTGGTACTCGTACGAGTGCTAAAAAATAAAAGCAACAAAATGGTACCAAAACGAGTATTGTACCAAAATACCCGTACCATACCAATATATTCGGTACGGTATTCGATACTCGCTTTTTTTTCAAATTTGATACCAGTACGGATACGTTCATAATACCAATCTCATCCCTATGAGTATTTATGTTTGTTGCTTAAGGTAGGATGGTTGTTTTATTAAAAGTTATACTTTGTGTAGATAGATATGTATGTTGGTCTAGGTTTAGTTTTTTTTTTTTTTTTTTTTTTTTTTTTTGTTAGGAAAAGAGAATGTTATGTGTGATACAAAAACTTTTATTTATGTCACTTTATTAAGTTTTTTATTGTTTAAAACTTATTCTTGTTTCAACTACAAAACTACTTTATAGATGTTGTAACTAAGTGATTGCATACGTAATGTTGATTTGCACCTCTTAGTGGTACTACTATGAGGACGATAGTGGATAAGCACTTTATCCTGTCCCCACTGGTTTTACCAGACTCCTTACTTGTGGATTCCCCTTTATATGTGAGAGTCGATTGTGTTTTGGGCATTAAATCTTTCCTCGAACACCCAAAGGGACTTCTTGTGGGAGGGATTGGCTGAGGGCCCACAACATTCTTCATGCCCTTGTAGAGAGGTGTATGCAATCGCCATTGGTTTACTTTAGGCCATTACCGAAAGTGGTCAACACGTGGTTGGGAGAGATGTCCTAGAGCCTTGGCGGAGTTTGTTGCATATGCCCCCTAATGCATCTGCTTAATCCGGACAATGGAATTAGGTTTGTTGACATAGGTGTGATTTGGAGGAGGCTAGTCTCTAAGGTGGCTATGAGGAAGGTGGGGAAAGAATTGGCCACCTACCTAGCGGAGGATGTGATTCATAGCGCGAACATCTTTTTAAATAAATTTCACTCGGGTGGGTCGTTAGCCATGCTTACGGATGATTTCTCTGATGCCTTCAACCTTGTGGACATGACAACAATTCTTCAGGAGGTTCGATCCCAATACCCGCCAATCTCCCTTTGGATCAATTTTCTATATGGACAACTGGCTAGCTTACATTCCGAGGATGATCGTATTGTGTCCACTATTGGGGTTCAACAAAGAGACTAGTTGGGCCCCCTTACTTTTTCCCATAGTTTTGTACCCCCTCGTTCATTGGGTGCGAATAGTTGCAAACTGTTTTTCCATGTGTGGTATATGGACGATGGTACAATTATAGGAGACACTATTGAAGTGGCTAAAGCTTTAGATATCATCAGCTCTAAGGGGCCATACTTAAGGATTAAGCTTAACATAAAAAAAAACAGAGGTCTTTTGGCCATCATGCAATGAGGTAAAAGTGAAAGAATATTCGTTTCCCAGTGGGAGTGGGAGGCTTGAATTGGGTGTGAAACTCCTCTGGGGAGGGGGCTGTTATTCCGGACGTCGATCATATTAGTAGTTTGTATGTGAAAAGGGCTTCATGTCTAGTGAACCTTATAAGATGTCTGCCTCGCTTGCGGGACCCTCAATGTGAGCTCCTTCTGCTTTGCTTTTGTATGGAGGTTGCTAAGTTGTTGTTTGGCCTTCGAACTTGCCAGCCTATGTTTGAAGTTGTTTTTGTTTTCGGCAAAGGCCTCAGGGATGCGATCAAAGCATAAAGTCAAGGTTATTGCTAAACACAAGTAATTTAAGAAAATGGGTCATTTATTAAGGCGTCAAATCTTGTTCCAAATATTACATAAAAGTAAATTGTTTTTAAGACAACATAGAGGTTTCTCAAATATATCCCAAAGCCTTGGGAAATAAAGGTGAAACCCCGCAAAATGTTTAACGCCATATCGGAGGATTCCACGACCCAGCTTGCCCCGGTTCGTCTTCATCTAATTACCTGAAAGATATGTTTAAAAGTTTCGTCAATATAAATATATTGGTGAGTTCACAGGTTTTTAGTTTCCAAAACTTGAGTACTTGGGAAATACCATGTTATGACAATATATAGGAGTTGCAAATTCCTATAAATCTACTTGAGACTATAATCAAACCAAGACGTAAAATAATAATGCCCCGCTCCAAGTCGTTTACTCGGTTTCCCACGACTTAAGTTCAGAATATATGCACCCCAGGCATAACCTAATGCATAATCGACGCTATCGATTAGGGGTGGGCCTTGTCAGGCACCAATAGTACTATTCAATATTCCTCCGGTTTCATTTCCCCTGAATAAATGATTATAGAGGTGAGGACTCAACCCCGAGTGGCGGTCACACCTCAAGTAATAAATCCGTCAAACATTTTCCCTAACATATCTTTCCCCGAAAAACGTAAAAATAGTTTAAAATGGGGCCGTGAAACTCACCTGAAACTCTGTCTGGCTCACTAAGTAGATAGCAAAGAGGGTCTCGCACCTACAAACGTCCTAGACGTATAAGTCACTATTCCTATAGTGCATGTGCCTTGGCAAGTTGTACACCCAACTCCCGACCACAAGTTATTCCAAATCCCGTTTAATTAAGCGCGTATCCTAGGTTTCGTTGGCGTTAGATTACCCTTTGTGTTACAAATTATATATTACTCTTGTTAGTATTTCCTTAACTTGTACCTTATTATCATCGACTCGACTTCACTTAACATATAATTATTTTCCCATTTAAATAATTATACTTAAGATCGCATCGCTCGATATAATATATATATATATATTTCAACACTCGACCCGACTCACTTTGCCGCACATTTGTTTTCCCATTTAAACAAATATGCTAAGATCTTGTCGTTCGATTGTATATTCTTAACACCCGATTCAACTCACCATACCGTATATTTATTTTCCCATTCAAATAAATATACTAGGTTCTTGTCGGTACGGCATACACATATATATATCTTTGTCTTCTCGTCGCGGCTTTCCTTCCCACATATCTACTTTCCCATTAAGTAGATATACTAGAACTTTGCCGAGACGAGCGTACATATATATAGATGTGTAATTTTCTTGTTAAGTATATACGTTTGTTTAACGTCTTATTTGTTTATGTCATGTTTTTCTCCCACGAATATTTCCTTCAACACTTAGGAAAGTGTTTATTAGTTTTCACCCATGATGTATATATATTTTACTTCTTAAAAATATATATTTTCTTATCTTGCCGCAATGGCATTTTTCTCATGTTTTGTCCGTGTTCGGTTCGTTAACGCGTCTTAATTCGATATCTTAGCTCGAATAGTTAATTTCTCCAAGTTTTTCCCAACATGTGTTTTATAGAAATATGATCCATATTTCTTCCTCTTAACACAAGTTACTTGGAAGGTTTAAAATACTTATGTATTTTTAACCCAACTTGTTAACTTAACTACAAAAATGTTTCCAATACTTTTATATTCCCATTTATATAAAAGTATTCATTTTTGTATAAGTTTCTCAAGTTTGTTTAACATTTTTATAAAATCTTTATTTTATAAAAATCCTTATGTTAATACAACCCATATTTTTATAACTTTCAAAAATATACTTTTATACCAAATACCCAAGTATATCTACTAGTATTTACCAAAATCATCCTTAGAGATTTATTTCTTACACTTTTGACACCAAACTTTCCATCCTTGCATTTTTGGACTAATAGTTTCTAAAATATCCATTTTAGTCCTCCAACTTTCAAAGTTACAATATTAGTCCCTTAACTTTCAAATGTTGCATTTTTCCACTCTAACTTCCAAAGTTAACATTTTTCACTCAAAATAGTAGACTTTGAAGATTCAACTTTTTATTGGTAAGTTATTTTTGTATCAAAACACTTTTGTTAGTCTTATATTCCATATGTAAGACTACTTGTATGTGTGTTTTATGTATTTGCTCATTTTAACAAAATATCATCCTTCTAAGTAAGTAACTTTAATTTTTCATCTTCTTTATTCTTGAACTTCTAACATGTTCCATCATATATTATAACTTAGATGATCATTTTAAGATGATTAACACTACTTTTTAATACATTCAAGTTTATTCCACAAATCTTAACCAAATCATCATCCTACTTAGTTTAAGTGTAAACTTTATATATTTTCAAGATCATTACTTTATCATCATCAAACCCATGATTTATTTACATATCTTTAATCATCTATTTTACACAAGTAAAACCTATTAAAGATTATGTTCAAACCATCCTTTAAACCCTTCATGTACAACTTGCTTCTAAGAACACATACATGAATAATAATAATCAAAAACAAGGTTAAGAAGCTTACTACTAGCACAAGGCTAGGGAAGACAAAACCTTGGATTTTGAGAGGGGTTTAGTGTGTTCTTCCTTAATGGTTAAGCTCCAAGCTTGAAACACACAATAGGGGTTTGGATGATGGATTGTTTTGAGTGATTTGGAGATGTAAAAACTTGAAAGAAGAATGTATATGGGGAGGGGAAACCTACGGCCAAGAACAAGGGTGAAGAAAGAGTTTTGCTTTTGTTTTTCTTCAAATGGCTAACACATGTTTATATAGTGTTATCATGTGTAATCTTTCCAAAGATTCAAGTAATCTTATGGAAGATTGAGTTGTGTACTTGGGATTTTTGGAAAGATATGTGTGTGTGTGTGCCGTGTGAGTTGAGAGAGAGTGGGGAGATGTTTGCTTGCAATCTTGGTTTATTATTTGAGTGATCCTACACTTAATCTTTATACAAGATTTTCACCCATGCACATGCACATACTTAGGCCATGATGGATAGCTCTTTGCCTTGGATTTTAGTGGCCTATGGCCGAAAATTATACAAGGGAGGGGACAAGAGAGTGGTTACTTTTGTACTCCATGTCTTACACCTTTTGTCTTATGTTTAAGCATGCTTTAATCTAGTTTATAGATTATTATCATTGCCACTCTTGCTTGGTTATAATTATGGCCTTTAGGCCGGCCCTTGGATGGGTTTGGGTGGGGTCCACAACTCCAAATATTTACCCAATATTTGTTATGTTTAATTCCTCGTCGTTCGGGTGTCGTTCGGGTATTTTTCGGGTTTTAATCACGCGTTATTCGGACATTAAAAATACCTTTAATAACCCTTAAATATAGTCTAATTTAAGCGTTGATTGGTTATTTAGGCTCTTGCCGGGTGAAATTATGAGTTATACGCGTATCGGGTGCGGTACGCGCATTTTATTCGTTACCGGGAGATTTGTACAAGACGATTTCACTTATGGTTTTGGAGTTCCAAAACTCATTATATTTTATGAAACTACCCTTTATTTTATATCCTGGGTGTCCGGGATCCTTTTCGTTTATTTAATTATTACCGGGTAATTGCCAACGTCCATACCGGATAGCTTATTCGCACATGATCCAATCATGTTTTACCATTAAACGTATGCATTCCTATGCACTATTTGGAAATTGCTATCTCCTAAGGCCTTGATAATTAAATCACACATAATTGCATTTAATTACGTTAATCATATATTAATTAATTTGTACGGAATTACCTTATTTTTGCCGGTTGTTACATTCTCCCCCCGTTAAGAGAATTCCGTCCCGGAATTCACTTCGAGTTCTCCGGTACAGGTGTCTTCTCGAATAGGGCGGGGTATTTTTGCTTCATCCGGTCCAGCCTTTCCCACGTGAACTCCGGTCCACGCTTGGCATTCCAGCGCACTTTGACCAATCTGATCTTGCTGCGCCTTAGTTTTTGGACCTTCCAATCAGTTACCTCGATTGGTTCTTCAACAAAATGTAACTTGTCGTCAATCTGGATTTCGTTTGCAGGGATGATGAGAGTTTCGTCGAATAGGCACTTTTTCAAATTCGACACATGAAACGTGTCGTGTATTCCACTAAGCTCTTGAGGCAACTTGAGCTTGTATGCCACTGTGCCTACCCTGGACAAGACTTCGAATGGTCCAATATATCGTGGGTTCAGCTTTCCGCGCTTTCCAAAGCGCGCGACACCTTTCCAAGGTGACACTTTTAGTAGGACCCTGTCTCCGACTTGAAACTCTAAAGGCTTTCGCCTCATATCAGCATAGCTTTTCTGGCGGTCACGGGCCGCTTTGAGGCGTTCCTTTATCAAAAAGACCTTGTCCGTGGTCTCTTGAACAATTTCGGGCCCGGTGAGTTGTTTTTCTCCAACTTCCGCCCAACATAATGGCGATCGACACTTGCGTCCATATAGAGCTTCAAACGGTGCGGCTTGAATGCTCGTATGATAACTGTTGTTATAAGAAAATTCTACCAACGGCAAGTGCGTATCCCAGTTACCTCCGAAATCAATCGCGCATGCCCGTAACATATCCTCCAAGGTCTGGATGGTTCGTTCACTTTGACCATCCGTTTGGGGGTGATATGCAGTACTCATGTCGAGGCGAGTACCGAGGGCTTCATTTAAACTTTCCCAAAATCTAGAAGTGAAACGACTATCTCGATCGGAGATGATAGAAACAGGTACACCGTGTTTAGACACAACTTCCTTAATATAAAAACGGGTCAGTTTTTCCAACTTGTCCGTTTCGCGAATCGGGAGGAAGTGTGCAGATTTTGTCAATCGATCAACGATTACCCAGATCGTGTCATGGCCGCTTGTTGTCTTAGGTAACTTGGTAATGAAATCCATGGTAATTCGTTCCCATTTCCATTCCGGTATTTCCGGTTGCTGGAGCAAACCGGAAGGTCTCTGGTGCTCAGCTTTGACCTTTGCGCAAGTCAAACATCGCGCAACATATGCTGCTATATCTCTTTTGAAATTCGGCCACCAATAAAGTTCCTTCAAATCGTGGAACATCTTGTCTGCACCAGGGTGAACCGAATATCTAGAACTGTGAGCTTCGGCCAACACTAGCTCACGCAATCCTCCGTATACTGGAACCCAAATTCTATTCATGAAATACAGTGTCTGGTCTGCTTTTGTTTCTAGTGAATCAACCATCTTTCGTAATCTTTCACTTTTGACATTTTCGGGTTTAAGGGCGTTAACTTGAGCTTCACGAATTCGTTCAGTCAGATTCGTGTGGATAGTCAGACCCAAAGCTCGAACACGCAATGGTTTAACCCGCTCCTTGCGACTCAAGGCGTCGGCCACAACGTTCGCCTTACCGGGATGGTACTTTATCTCACAATCGTAATCGTTTAATAATTCGACCCATCGCCGTTGTCGCATGTTTAAATCCTTCTGATCAAAGATGTGTTGCAAACTCTTATGATCAGTGAAAACCGTGCACTTGGTTCCGTACAAATAGTGCCTCCATATCTTGAGAGCGAATACCACTGCACCTAATTCCAAATCGTGTGTAGTGTAGTTCCTCTCGTGGATTTTCAGTTGCCTGGAAGCGTATGCTATTACTTTTTCTCGCCGCATCAATACGCAACCCAAACCTTGATGTGAGGCATCACAGTAAACCACAAAGTCTTCCGTACCATCTGGAAGTGATAGTATCGGAGCGCCACATAACTTTTCTTTTAACAATTGGAATGCTGCCTCTTGCTTTTCCGTCCACTCGAATTTCTTATCCTTTTGGTTAACATGGTTAAAGCTTGTGCTATCTTCGAAAAGTTCTCGATGAACCTTCTGTAATAACCCGCAAGGCCAAGAAATTGTCGTACTTCGGTAGGAGTTCGAGGGGCTTCCCAATTTTTAATTGCCTCGATCTTGGCGGGATCGACGTGTATGCCCTTCTCGTTTACCACGTGGCCTAAAAAGTGAACTTCCCGAATCCAAAAGTCACACTTTGAGAATTTTGCGTAGAGCTTCTCTTTGCGTAATACTTCAAGAATTAACCGAAGGTGATTCTCATGGTCTTCTTTGGTGCGTGAATATATCAAAATATCGTCAATGAAGACTATGACGAATTTATCCAGGTATGGCTTACACACGCGGTTCATTAGGTCCATGAAAACCGCTGGTGCGTTGGTTAAGCCGAACGGCATTACCAAAAATTCATAGTGTCCATACCGGGTTCTGAAGGCCGTTTTTGGTACATCTTCTTCTTGTATACGCAACTGGTGATAGCCAGACCTCAAATCGATTTTGGAGTAATAGCTAGATCCTTGGAGCTGATCAAATAAATCGTCGATCCTGGGGAGAGGATAGCGATTCTTGATGGTTAGCTTGTTCAGCTCTCGATAGTCGATGCACATGCGAAATGTGCCATCCTTCTTCTTTACGAATAAGACGGGAGCTCCCCAAGGTGAGAAACTCGGTCTTATAAAACCTTTGTCCAACAATTCTTGTAGTTGGCTGGACAGTTCCTGCATCTCTGATGGAGCTAGGCGGTATGGCGATCGTGCCACAGGAGCAGCTCCGGGAACGAGGTCGATGTGGAACTCGACTTGTCGAGGTGGCGGCAACCCCGGCAAATCTTCTGGAAATACATCCGGAAAGTCTCTAGCTACTGGAATGTCTTCCAACTTTCGCTCGTCGGCCTTCTTGTCCACTACGTGTGCCAAGAATGCGACAAGCCCTTTTCTTAGACACTTACGAGCCTTCATGCTTGAAATAATTCTTAGCGGCGTCCCGTGTCTTTCCCCTTGAATTGAGAGAGTTTCACCGTTTGCGAGGGGGACTTGAATGACTTTATCGTTGCAAATCACGACGGCATGGTGCGCGGACAACCAGTCCATGCCGACAACTATATCAAAACTTCCCAATACAACTGGCAAAAGATCAATCCCAAACTCGTGCCCACAGAGTTCTAATTTACAATCCCTCGCTACTTCTCTCGTTTCAATAGTTTTACCATTAGCCAGTTCTATAGAGTAGGGTGTATCTAGTTTGCTAGTTTTTAATCCAAGTAGCCTTTTAAACTCAATGGATACGAAGCTAAAGTCAGCACCGGTATCAAATAATACAGAGGCATAATGACCATTAAGAGGAAACGTACCAGTGACCACGTTGGGGTCTTGTCGTGCATCACCGGCTCCAATCACAAATGCCCGCCCGCGGGCCTGGTTGTTGATCTTGGGGCAATCCTTTTTCCAATGATCCAGTGACCCGCATGCAAAGCATGGTCTAGCCCCTCCATTCTTCGGTGCTCCGGACCGACAGTCTTCAGTCTTGTGCCCTGTGCGGTGTCACTTTCCACAAGTTAACCCATTATTCCTTCCCTGATTACCCTGTTTGTTACCATTACCACGTCCCGTGGCAACATAACCTTTTCCCTTCTTGTTTGAGCTACCCGACGCTCTGTCCCTCTTCCCTTCATCCCGTTTCCTTTTCCCAAATCTTGGCTTGTTCCCCTGGTCGTTCGACACAACTGCTGAGTTCGTTCCCTGATTCTTGGCTTCTACACTGCTGGCCTCAGAAATCTTTAGTCCCGAAACTTGTCGGATCAGTGTACCCATGCGTATAGCATCTTCGGTGAGGCTTAGCGCAAGATCAATGGCTGCGCGCATGGTCGTAGGTTTGGAAGCAGTGACCATGCTGCGTATTTGCGGTGCCAAGCCGAACAAATAACGCTCTATCTTGTTGCTTTCAGGGGTGACCAACCGTGGCACTAGTCTGGCGAGATCATGGAATCGAGACGTGTAACCAGTCACGTCCGCTCCCATCATAGTGAGGTTCCAGAATTCAGTTTCCAGTTTCTGTACCTCGCTTGCCGGACGGTACTCGGCAATCATGAGTTCTTTCAGTTCTGTCCATGACAGGGAGTAAGTAGTGTCATCACCCAATGACTGTACTTGTCCATTCCACCACGTGAGTGCTTGATCCAAGAACAAGTTGGTGGAGTACATGACCGACTGACAAGTTGGTGGAGTACATGACCGACTGCCGTTGAAGTTGATCGGCTTGCAGTCTAGGAAGGCTTTGAATGTGCAGCCACGCTCTCGCGAGGCCGTTTCTGCATTAATAAAGTTGTATGTTATTATGGGATAGGAGTTTTAGGATATTCTCCCATCGCTTTATCAATTATTTTTAAACCTTCTTACCATTGGGGGAGGTTTCTCGTCGGTCACTCCCAGTCAAGTCACGTGATCGTTCGGAGCGAGCAGCTTCGTGCTCCGCGATTGCGCGGGCTATGCGCTCCGAAATCATGGTCTCAAGTTCGGCTGGTGTTGCGGGCAGTCCGTCTGCACCGCTGTTGCTTCTGGTGGCTGGTGCCATTTTCTTCAATAATAATTATCAAAGGTTAATTTGGCAAACATTTATACAATATAAAGCATAAATAACAAACCAGAATATGAACACAATAATCAACACCATGTCATCACACAACATACCAACACATCATACAGAATAAATAGCAATCAACACAATATCACCACACAAACACACAAATCACAATATATGGAGTAAGCAATAATAATCGTAGACAACAACATATTTCACCATCATAATAATAAGATTTTTCATTAATTTCAATAGTACTAGTACAATGCTTGTTCATAATAACAAAATGGGGAATACATCCCTCATACAATACATTGTTTTTGAAATAAATAAAACATCATATCATGTGCCGCCGTACCCGTACGGCTAGGCAAAATGCAGACGAGTGTCATAACCCGTGCTATACTACCATACTGCTGCTACTATGTACATAAGCTGGTGATTCTTCCGTGCGTCCCTGACGCATCCCTACTGTGGCGGTGGTGGCGGATACTGGTACTGTGGTGCATGCATACTGATCGTCATGCTGATCGTCATGATACGCTCATATAAGAACTGTCGATGCGCAAAATGCGCATCCCCTGTAATACCACACTGAGCGTCCATGCTCAGTAATTCTTCCGCATAGTGCGCCAAAGCATCTCGTGCATCAATCATCCGCGTCCACATCAGACGGGTCTGCTGCTCTACCTGTGTCACGGTGCGCTGCACCGTGTCAGCGAGAGTCTGAAAGTCTCGCTCTAAGGAGATGGCAGTGGACCATGCTGGTCCGGATAATGGTGTCATCCTGTGAGGCTGGGATGGTCCGGGTATATCTGGGTGAACTGATGGGAATGGCCCAAAGGGGGCTGGTATCGGTATGTGTGGAAGCAACGGGGTAAAACCCGGTGGTCTGGGGGTAAAGTGAGGTGGCATCATGTAGGGGTCCCCTGCACCTAGAGGATACGGTGCAGGTGGCATGCTGGGAAGGGTGGGGATCGGTAATGTCATGGCTACTGTGGGTGGTGGTACAGGCTCGGCTAATGGGGCTACTAGAGGCTCTGAAACAGTGGCCCACTCTGGGGTGGATACCACGACAGTGGGGGTAGGAGGGCTCGCGGTGGCGTATGCCGTCACGCCCGCCCGGTGCAGCTCCGAGCTGCGGGCAGAGCTCCCCTCTAGGATGTGTCCAGTAGGAACTGGCCCATCCTGATGTACGGGCTCGGGTATGGTGGGTAGAGTGGCTGGTGCAGTAGTGGTACGCTCGATCATCGGAGCGACGTGCTCCTCCTGGTCTGCTGGTGGGATCGGTACAGCGATGTGCTCCACCGATGCGGTCGACTCATCGTCGGAGTCATCAGAGATCCACCCGTTGTGTCCTCGGGGAACGGGCACGAGCATCATGCCCGGGGGTACGGGGATAAGTGGGGTAGGTAAGGGCTCACGATCGGTCGGTGCGTGTCGGTCATAGGGAGACTCAACGGTCTCTGACTGCGCGGGGACAGGCCTCGATAGACCTGCACAGCCCTCTGGGAAGTCTCTGATGGCCTGGAGGGGCAGTACTGGCAGTGGCGCTGCCTGGAGTGGCACTATAGGCAAGTCTGCCTGTGGTGCCTCGGCCATAGGTAGGTCGACCACGTCGCCCTCAGCGGGGGCCCACGCTGGGTCCTCGCTCGGGTCAGTCTCGTCCGAGCTATCTCCTCCTGCGCCCTCCACGGCGGCGTCAATCTCCATCTCGTCATCCTCCGGATCGAGTACCACAAGCTCGATCGGCTCTGCTGGCGGCGCTGGGATAATCTGAATACTGCTATCGTAACTGGGCGCTATGCTACCAGCGTCCGACATCCTGGCAAAAGAACCGTACATGTATATATATGAATTAATTTTAAATTAGTTGGTTAAGGCGTACATTATCAGTATCCTTCCTAACCTCTAATACTACGTTAATGCATAACTATACCCCTGGCTAGCTCGGTCGGAATCTCCTCATGCCCAATGCTTCTTGAAAAATTACTTTATCGCGTTTTAGCATCTTTATATATTTTTCTTTTGAAAACTTTATCATTTGAACCAAATCCGGTTATAGTCTAGTTTTAAAAAAAAAAAAAATATTCTAGTTCGCTATAACCTTGGCTCTGATACCACCTTCTGTCACACCACGACAATGGCGGAAACACGTGGCGCGACGGTTCAAAGCATAAAGTCAAGGTTATTGCTAAACACAAGTAATTTAAGAAAATGGGTCATTTATTAAGGCGTCAAATCTTGTTCCAAATATTACATAAAAGTAAATTGTTTTTAAGACAACATAGAGGTTTCTCAAATATATCCCAAAGCCTTGGGAAATAAAGGTGAAACCCCGCAAAATGTTTAACGCCATATCGGAGGATTCCACGACCCAGCTTGCCCCGGTTCGTCTTCATCTAATTACCTGAAAGATATGTTTAAAAGTTTCGTCAATATAAATATATTGGTGAGTTCACAGGTTTTTAGTTTCCAAAACTTGAGTACTTGGGAAATACCATGTTATGACAATATATAGGAGTTGCAAATTCCTATAAATCTACTTGAGACTATAATCAAACCAAGACGTAAAATAATAATGCCCCGCTCCAAGTCGTTTACTCGGTTTCCCACGACTTAAGTTCAGAATATATGCACCCCAGGCATAACCTAATGCATAATCGACGCTATCGATTAGGGGTGGGCCTTGTCAGGCACCAATAGTACTATTCAATATTCCTCGGTTTCATTTCCCTGAATAAATGATTATAGAGGCGAGGACTCAACCCCGAGTGGCGGTCACACCTCAAGTAATAAATCCGTCAAACATTTTCCCTAACATATCTTTCCCCCGAAAAACGTAAAAATAGTTTAAAATGGGGCCGTGAAACTCACCTGAAACTCTGTCTGGCTCACTAAGTAGATAGCAAAGAGGGTCTCGCACCTACAAACGTCCTAGACGTATAAGTCACTATTCCTATAGTGCATGTGCCTTGGCAAGTTGTACACCCAACTCCCGACCACAAGTTATTCCAAATCCCGTTTAATTAAGCGCGTATCCTAGGTTTCGTTGGCGTTAGATTACCCTTTGTGTTACAAATTATATATTACTCTTGTTAGTATTTCCTTAACTTGTACCTTATTATCATCGACTCGACTTCACTTAACATATAATTATTTTCCCATTTAAATAATTATACTTAAGATCGCATCGCTCGATATAATATATATATATATATTTCAACACTCGACCCGACTCACTTTGCCGCACATTTGTTTTCCCATTTAAACAAATATGCTAAGATCTTGTCGTTCGATTGTATATTCTTAACACCCGATTCAACTCACCATACCGTATATTTATTTTCCCATTCAAATAAATATACTAGGTTCTTGTCGGTACGGCATACACATATATATATCTTTGTCTTCTCGTCGCGGCTTTCCTTCCCACATATCTACTTTCCCATTAAGTAGATATACTAGAACTTTGCCGAGACGAGCGTACATATATATAATGTGTAATTTTCTTGTTAAGTATATACGTTTGTTTAACGTCTTATTTGTTTATGTCATGTTTTTCTCCCACGAATATTTCCTTCAACACTTAGGAAAGTGTTTATTAGTTTTCACCCATGATGTATATATATTTTACTTCTTAAAAATATATATTTTCTTATCTTGCCGCAATGGCATTTTTCTCATGTTTTGTCCGTGTTCGGTTCGTTAACGCGTCTTAATTCGATATCTTAGCTCGAATAGTTAATTTCTCCAAGTTTTTCCCAACATGTGTTTTATAGAAATATGATCCATATTTCTTCCTCTTAACACAAGTTACTTGGAAGGTTTAAAATACTTATGTATTTTTAACCCAACTTGTTAACTTAACTACAAAAATGTTTCCAATACTTTTATATTCCCATTTATATAAAAGTATTCATTTTTGTATAAGTTTCTCAAGTTTGTTTAACATTTTTATAAAATCTTTATTTTATAAAAATCCTTATGTTAATACAACCCATATTTTTATAACTTTCAAAAATATACTTTTATACCAAATACCCAAGTATATCTACTAGTATTTACCAAAATCATCCTTAGAGATTTATTTCTTACACTTTTGACACCAAACTTTCCATCCTTGCATTTTTGGACTAATAGTTTCTAAAATATCCATTTTAGTCCTCCAACTTTCAAAGTTACAATATTAGTCCCTTAACTTTCAAATGTTGCATTTTTCCACTCTAACTTCCAAAGTTAACATTTTTCACTCAAAATAGTAGACTTTGAAGATTCAACTTTTTATTGGTAAGTTATTTTTGTATCAAAACACTTTTGTTAGTCTTATATTCCATATGTAAGACTACTTGTATGTGTGTTTTATGTATTTGCTCATTTTAACAAAATATCATCCTTCTAAGTAAGTAACTTTAATTTTTCATCTTCTTTATTCTTGAACTTCTAACATGTTCCATCATATATTATAACTTAGATGATCATTTTAAGATGATTAACACTACTTTTTAATACATTCAAGTTTATTCCACAAATCTTAACCAAATCATCATCCTACTTAGTTTAAGTGTAAACTTTATATATTTTCAAGATCATTACTTTATCATCATCAAACCCATGATTTATTTACATATCTTTAATCATCTATTTTACACAAGTAAAACCTATTAAAGATTATGTTCAAACCATCCTTTAAGCCCTTCATGTACAACTTGCTTCTAAGAACACATACATGAATAATAATAATCAAAAACAAGGTTAAGAAGCTTACTACTAGCACAAGGCTAGGGAAGACAAAACCTTGGATTTTGAGAGGGGTTTAGTGTGTTCTTCCTTAATGGTTAAGCTCCAAGCTTGAAACACACAATAGGGGTTTGGATGATGGATTGTTTTGAGTGATTTGGAGATGTAAAAACTTGAAAGAAGAATGTATATGGGGAGGGGAAACCTACGGCCAAGAACAAGGGTGAAGAAAGAGTTTTGCTTTTGTTTTTCTTCAAATGGCTAACACATGTTTATATAGTGTTATCATGTGTAATCTTTCCAAAGATTCAAGTAATCTTATGGAAGATTGAGTTGTGTACTTGGGATTTTTGGAAAGATATGTGTGTGTGTGTGCCGTGTGAGTTGAGAGAGAGTGGGGAGATGTTTGCTTGCAATCTTGGTTTATTATTTGAGTGATCCTACACTTAATCTTTATACAAGATTTTCACCCATGCACATGCACATACTTAGGCCATGATGGATAGCTCTTTGCCTTGGATTTTAGTGGCCTATGGCCGAAAATTATACAAGGGAGGGGACAAGAGAGTGGTTACTTTTGTACTCCATGTCTTACACCTTTTGTCTTATGTTTAAGCATGCTTTAATCTAGTTTATAGATTATTATCATTGCCACTCTTGCTTGGTTATAATTATGGCCTTTAGGCCGGCCCTTGGATGGGTTTGGGTGGGGTCCACAACTCCAAATATTTACCCAATATTTGTTATGTTTAATTCCTCGTCGTTCGGGTGTCGTTCGGGTATTTTTCGGGTTTTAATCACGCGTTATTCGGACATTAAAAATACCTTTAATAACCCTTAAATATAGTCTAATTTAAGCGTTGATTGGTTATTTAGGCTCTTGCCGGGTGAAATTATGAGTTATACGCGTATCGGGTGCGGTACGCGCATTTTATTCGTTACCGGGAGATTTGTACAAGACGATTTCACTTATGGTTTTGGAGTTCCAAAACTCATTATATTTTATGAAACTACCCTTTATTTTATATCCTGGGTGTCCGGGATCCTTTTCGTTTATTTAATTATTACCGGGTAATTGCCAACGTCCATACCGGATAGCTTATTCGCACATGATCCAATCATGTTTTACCATTAAACGTATGCATTCCTATGCACTATTTGGAAATTGCTATCTCCTAAGGCCTTGATAATTAAATCACACATAATTGCATTTAATTACGTTAATCATATATTAATTAATTTGTACGGAATTACCTTATTTTTGTCGGTTGTTACAATTAATGTTTCTCTGTTAATAATATCTTAGTTTTGATTCGAGAATGCACTTTATTTTTACTGAACTCAAGAGGAATATAATGGTGGAAATTTCTATCTAAAATGTGACAATGAAAGCATAACTAATGGCAATGCACAGGGACAGGATTATTAAAGATGTTAGGTAGAGAAGAGATTTTTGAAAACACAAAGCATGGTGGAAACGAATGGTGGATTGGTCAATGCTTCAATAGGAATAAGTCTGATATATTGAGTCAAGTCTACTGCAAATGGCAGAACGCTCATGTAATGGACATTGTTGTACTCGCGCGCTCAATAGGAATAAGTCTACTGTAATGGCAGAACGCTCATGTAATGGACATTGTTGTACTCGCGCAACGCGCGAAGGCGAAAACAACTAGTTAGCATTAATGATTCATTCATATATATATATATATCACTTATTATTATGGTTGTTATTATTATTATACATTTTTTTTACAACAATTAAGATCTTAATTCATCAAGTAAAGCAAGACATATAAGCACATAATGATAAAGTTGTCCACTACTAGGACCATTTGAAAATTACCCAATAATTTGGGATTTTAGTCTTATCCTATTACACCACATAATATCATAGCTTATTTAAATGTTAGCACAATACTATATAAGATATCATAAAATCTCAAGCGAGAGGTCCTAGAAACATGCTCGAGAAGACCGATAGTCCATCAGTTACTGTGCCCATCTGGAGTTCAAGAGTGGAGACCCGATGCTTGTTCCAGAATGTTTGCTACTCAATGAAAACTCAGCGTTGGTCAATGACTCCATACTGGTTTTCCAACACAGCGAGCCGATGTTCAGTAGAGATGGTTCTTTGTGTGGCTTCGTCCCTTGCCTGCATCTCCGCCTGTAGCTGATGGCGGAGGGTGTCCGATGTCCGTTCCTTAGCTCTGACTCGATTTCTGAGCAGTCAAACTTTTGCTCTCATTTCCCTGAGCAACTCATCGTGGGTACTGACCATGGCTCCTAGGACTTCCATGGTTCATGGGGCCTCAGTGGATGGTCCTGGTCCAAACTCAGGCTCCTTACCCTTTCCCCAGGTAACGACCTCTTCCGAGGTGGCTCCATGGTCTTAGGGGCTAGTCCAAGGGCAAGTGTGTCTCGATACTCCCTCGCACTCAATGTTTCAAAAGGCGCTAGGCGGGCGGTGAGGTCTAGCCTAGGGACTAGTCGGGACTAGGCGAAATTAGGCGTTTTGGTATTTTTATACGTATTATATATACACACACACACACACACACACAAATTTAGGTGTTTTTTGAAAATATGTTAAGATATAATACACATAATACTTGGAAATACTTAGATATATACATAAAACAAAAGCACATTAGAAGTCTAAAACATTATTATCAGATTTATTTAGGCCAGCGGTTAAATAAGGCCACATTTAATTGAGTTTAGACCCATTAGACTTTAACTTAGGCTCTAAAAAAATTCCTGTATATACCCAATTACCCTCTAAACCTTAAATAAACAAGCTGCCTTTTACATCAAGCTGCCTCTAAACCCTAAAAAAACACAATCGCCTAAGGTATGTTCACTTTTGAATTCAGGCCGTTCAAGATTCAGCCATAAAGGTATATTCTAATCCTTTAATCGTTCTTCATCCATCGATAATATCAATTATATGGTCTAATCCTCCTTCAAATTTCAAAAAAAATGAAAAAGAAAGAAACCACCACCTAAGACCCGCCTAAGCACCAAAACGTCTAGAACCCAACCTATGGCTTATTTCCGATATTTGGTCCAGCCTAGCGCCTAGGCGGCCTCCTAGAGCGAATTTTACAACACTGCTCGCACTCATGTTCCCAATTATGAAGGGAGGTGATGGTGGTCTGGCAGATGAGGAACCATGGTAAGACCCTTCAGATGTGTTGTCAGTGTTCATGTTGTGACAGGGTACATATATGGTTAGTATGCATGCAACATAATAGAACGTAAAAATATCTTTCCATACTTATATTTTTTTTGTTTGCTTCCCTTTATTTTGTCTAAACTTCATATATATGTGTGTGTATATATATATATATATGTTCTCTCTCTTTTTTTTTGGTGGTTATAGCTTGGGTTTCGGTTCAGGTGACCAAGTTTGCTATAATCATTGGCTCTGATACCAATCTGTCACACCCCGCCAAGGCGGAAAACACAAGGCGTGATGTCATGGAAGCATATGGCTATTGCAAACATACAAACATATTATTATAATACAACACTTGTTCGTTACAAACATTGTTTTTAACTAGTACATTTATTCAAATAAAAAAACGTCCAAATCATCGTTATTTTAGCCTGCATGTTTTCTTCAAATTTTCATCAAAGCATGGGTTTCCGTGAATCTTAATTACCTGAAAAACACGATTAACCTAAAGTTAATGATTATAGTATCGGGGTCTTATAATGCGATAATTGAGTAACTCATGCAAATTGAATCCGGCTCAAAACATGAACTTGTAATGTTAGCGTGTTTCTCCCCCAAATTATAAAATAAGTAAAAATGGGCTGTGAAACTCACCTTGCGGTTATGCTCTCGATCTTTCCTTGAATCCTAGAGTACGTGTTTTAGAACTCGTTAATATCTTAATATTCATACAAAACACTCAATTATGCTTTGGCTTCAACATATGCTAAAGTCCCTTTGTATGGTTATCTAATTACGCATGCAAGTATATTTTTACAACTTATGTTCAGATCGTACAAGTGAACACGCATGGTATTATAGCGTATCAACTACTTATCTTTAAGTTACTTAGTGATATAATAGAACTCATTTTATTGATTAGCGTATGTCGTCAGTTTATTCATCTTATAGTCCGCAATCCTTCTTTTACAAACAAGTGTTAAGTCATGCACTAATGAGTCATGGTTTCAAAATAATCTGATCACGTCTTGTTTCATGAATTATTGTAAATACATATTGATTATATAACATTAAGTTTAGTTTTCATAACATAACGCTGGTAGTAGTATCTATCTAACACGTTCAGTTATTCACAAACAATTTCAAGTTCTACAGATAATCAGCATTCTCAGTTTCTCGTGCCGAGTTTGGGACCTATTTGCTCATAGAAACTATTTTTATAAAATCCCAAAACTTTTACCTCATATTAACATATGTTTGGACTTTTCAAAAATGTAGAGTTCATAGTTCCTCAATAGTCATATCATTTTTAAATCTATTTTTCTTTACAAAATGGTCAGTTTTAACATAACATTGAGAAAACGGCCCTGTTTTGGGTTTTTAGGCTCAAGATTAAGGTACAAGCCCTTATGGGTTTTAAAGTCCACCCGTAAGAGAATATATATTCCAAATTTCATGCTATTTGGGTCGTTGGTTTGGGATTTATGGTTCTGAACAGGTAAGTTTCATTTCTGGACAGAATGCATATTTGTTTTTATAAACTGTTTTTGAAATAGTAAAACATAATGAAAAGTCATGAAATTGGTAGGCAAGTACAATATTCATAGTAGTAGATTCTAGGCTTAATAATCATTGAAAAATATTGTGTTTAAGTCAAGTTTTGGTCCTTTAAACACAGTTGAAATTTGTGCTAGAATGTATAGGTATTACCACATCTTTGTTTTAACCTATGCTTTAATCATATTATTTTTAATCATGTAATATTGACCATCGCATAGAAGCCTTTATACTACTGAATACGTGGTAAGAAACAAGTTATTTTAGTGAGCAATATTTTAGCATGTTGTTTTCGTTATACGAGTTTCTTAGCGTTGAGTTTTCCATGTATGAGATGAGAAAGACTTTAGGATGGATTTTACCTCGAAGATGTCGGGGGCTCGAATCCTTGCTGGATCCGTAGTGTTTTGTGGCTTCTGGATAGATTTCGAGTGTGACAAAAGCCTTAAGTTAGTGTATGTTCATAAGTGCGTATGATGAGAACTAATGAAAGTGTAGACTTTACCTTCGTGTACGTGTGTATGCGGGCCAGAACCCAGCAGAGAGGAGCTGGATGTGGCCTTAATTTGTCGGGTTTAGAGAGGCGAGGGATGATGGCAGCAGGCTAGGGGTGTGATGAAGTGGGAGTGTTGTGAAGTGAGTTTGAATGTATGTGTCAATTGGCTGGAACTTGATAGTTTACATAAGTAGTAATCATGGTTGGGATGGTGTCGTGGTGAGTTATTGTTACCAGAGAAGGGTTGGGTTAATATTAAATGGATGTGAGTTAGCAAGATGTCAAGTACTCTTGAAGATCTTTCAAATGATCAGATCATGTGAGCCAAACTTGTGAGAAGAGTGCCTAAAATAAGGTGAGTTAATGTATATTTCTTTTGTACAGGCCCTTAATTTGGCATGTGCATATCAGCCATGATAAAGAGAATGTTGTGTGTGGTGTTCACTTAATGGCTTTTGTACTTGTACTAGGTTGCTAGTGAAGGTGTGTGTGTATTTGGTTTCCTAGTGCTATAATAAATGATGTGAACATGTGGGTTTTTAAATGGTACAAAATCTAGAGAAGGAGATGATCGATCTTTAGCCATGTGATGGAAGATTTTGTGATCTTGCATTGATTGTATGAGTGTATATAGCTGAGATAGAGAGGGAGGGGCATCTAAGCATGTTTACATTTATTTAGGAATCTAATTCTTTAATTCTTGGTTTATTTATTCATTTATTTTGGCACTTTAGAGTTTAATAGCAAAAGTATGGTTATCTATGTATCCTTCCATGCATCTAATAGTATGATATTTCACCTAATTCGATTTGTTTTACGATTAGGGGGTGTTTGGAATAATAAAAAAATAATTTATTTCATTTTACCAAGATGAACGTTCCTGGTCATATACATACATAATACTCAACATGGTATTTATACAAATTTCACCATTCATATTATTGAAAGCACATAAGAAATCAAGACTTATATTACAATAGCATGAGTTTGATCATATTGGATTATACCTACACCAATGCCTAACGTTTATTTTTGCTTGGTGTCACAGTAAATGACGTGAAAATGGAACAATTAGGGTTAAAAAGGGGATGAGGAACTTAACTAGGTTATCTGATTTAAAAATGATAAGTGACTTGACCTAATTGCTCTTGACTTAACGTCAAAAAGTTAACTGGGTTTAGTCCTTGGACTGTTTTGGCCTATTTTGTCAAAATTCAGGGACTGTTCAAGCAATTTTTAAAAGTTTGGACTCGAGTGGCATATTGGCCCAAACCACAGGGACGGTTTTGGTAATTAACTGTTTTATTAATTTCGGTATTTACTACTTTTGATATTTTCAATACCATTAAAGTGTAGTGGTAGAGACATTGGTGGGCAATGATAGAATACCCGGGGGATCCTGGGTTCGATTCTTGAGGCAGACGGGTTTTACGGTAATTTCATCGTCGTGCCTACGGGCGGGTGGATTACCAGGTTTCCCCCGGAATTGGTGTTTGACAACTCAGGTACTCTCGGAGTACTTTAGTTTCTCCAAAGGGTGCCTCGATAGTGCTCGGGTTTGATTTGTTGGTCATTAAAAAAATGCTTTCGATATTGGTATCGTACGGGTACCGAATTTTATATACCAATGAACTTGATGTTATGCTTTACTTCGTATTATGATATTTAAGGTATTCATACTAAGTTTACCAATTTGGTACTCGTATAGTATTGATACTAGTAACAAATGATTTAATTGGTACTCGTACGAGTGCTAAAAAATAAAAGCAACAAAATGGTACCAAAACGAGTACTGTACCAAAATACCCGTACCATACCAATATATTCGGTACGGTATTCGATACTCGCTTTTTTTTCAAATTTGATACCAGTACGGATACGTTCATAATACTAATCTCATCCCTATGAGTATTTATGTTTGTTGCTTAAGGTAGGATGGTTGTTTTATTAAAAGTTATACTTTGTGTAGATAGATATGTATGTTGGTCTAGGTTTAGTTTTTTTTTTTTTTTTTTTTTTTTTTTTTGTTAGGAAAAGAGAATGTTATGTGTGATACAAAAACTTTTATTTATGTCACTTTATTAAGTTTTTTATTGTTTAAAACTTATTCTTGTTTCAACTACAAAACTACTTTATAGATGTTGTAACTAAGTGATTGCATACGTAATGTTGATTTGCACCTCTTAGTGGTACTACTATGAGGACGATAGTGGATAAGCACTTTATCCTGTCCCCACTGGTTTTACCAGACTCCTTACTTGTGGATTCCCCTTTATATGTGAGAGTCGATTGTGTTTTGGGCATTAAATCTTTCCTCGAACACCCAAAGGGACTTCTTGTGGGAGGGATTGGCTGAGGGCCCACAACATTCTTCATGCCCTTGTAGAGAGGTGTATGCAATCGCCATTGGTTTACTTTAGGCCATTACCGAAAGTGGTCAACACGTGGTTGGGAGAGATGTCCTAGAGCCTTGGCGGAGTTTGTTGCATATGCCCCCTAATGCATCTGCTTAATCCGGACAATGGAATTAGGTTTGTTGACATAGGTGTGATTTGGAGGAGGCTAGTCTCTAAGGTGGCTATGAGGAAGGTGGGGAAAGAATTGGCCACCTACCTAGCGGAGGATGTGATTCATAGCGCGAACATCTTTTTAAATAAATTTCACTCGGGTGGGTCGTTAGCCATGCTTACGGATGATTTCTCTGATGCCTTCAACCTTGTGGACATGACAACAATTCTTCAGGAGGTTCGATCCCAATACCCGCCAATCTCCCTTTGGATCAATTTTCTATATGGACAACTGGCTAGCTTACATTCCGAGGATGATCGTATTGTGTCCACTATTGGGGTTCAACAAAGAGACTAGTTGGGCCCCCTTACTTTTTCCCATAGTTTTGTACCCCCTCGTTCATTGGGTGCGAATAGTTGCAAACTGTTTTTCCATGTGTGGTATATGGACGATGGTACAATTATAGGAGACACTATTGAAGTGGCTAAAGCTTTAGATATCATCAGCTCTAAGGGGCCATACTTAAGGATTAAGCTTAACATAAAAAAAAACAGAGGTCTTTTGGCCATCATGCAATGAGGTAAAAGTGAAAGAATATTCGTTTCCCAGTGGGAGTGGGAGGCTTGAATTGGGTGTGAAACTCCTCTGGGGAGGGGGCTGTTATTCCGGACGTCGATCATATTAGTAGTTTGTATGTGAAAAGGGCTTCATGTCTAGTGAACCTTATAAGATATCTGCCTCGCTTGCGGGACCCTCAATGTGAGCTCCTTCTGCTTTGCTTTTGTATGGAGGTTGCTAAGTTGTTGTTTGGCCTTCGAACTTGCCAGCCTATGTTTGAAGTTGTTTTTGTTTTCGGCAAAGGCCTCAGGGATGCGATCAAGGACATTGTGGTTTGTGGGGGGGGGGGGGGGTCCTTTTTTGTGGATTTTCGATGGATGTTGGCATCCTTGCTCATATGTTTTAGGGTTTAGGCTTATATATGATAAAAGATGTATTAACATGCGTTTGCGTGGCCTAAGGGCACAATCTTGGAGTTTATAGGACCACTTTCTTAGGGACTATGGTGTTTATGGGTTGGATTCCGGTTATAGAGGTGAGTTGGGTAGCTTGCACTAGTCCCTTCCTAATCTTGATCTTGGTGGTTTCACAAATAAGGACATCCCAAGGCTGCTTTGAAAAGTACCTTATATAGTAAAACTCTTAAGAGTTTGGGAGGGAAGCAATGGCGGATGTATAGTAGAAGCAGGGGGAACATCCGTTACCCCTCGATTTTCCTGGCGAAATGGAAAAAGGTTGTTTTTAAGGTATTTTTATAAAATGCTATCCCTAAAACATATTTTTTGTTACCCCTTAAACAGTGGCGGATCTTGAACGAAAAACCTGGTAGGGCCGGGCTCAATTTGGGTGGGCCGGACTCAATACATATAAAAACTTTCGGTAAAATTTACACTATGAAACGAAAAAACTTGGTGGGCCGAGGCCCGGTCTGGCCTTCACTAAGAACAGCCCATGCCCTTAAATATTTTTTTATAAAATGTTACCCCTTGATATTTTTTCTAGATCTGCCACCGGAGGGAAGTTTGATATTTCTCGCGCCAGAATGTGGTGTTAGAGCGTTCAGGGCGCCACGCTCAAAATTTCCTGACCGTACACATGTCGGTGCTGGAGTACCAACTCATCCTTAAATATTAGTTAATGATCCCCTTGTTTCCCATTGATGAGCGTTGCCTAGTTCGCCGTAAGGTTTGTTTAGATAACTTTAGTAGCATGCAGTGGCCTTTGTGCCACATAAGCTTCCAAATCATGAAACAACTAGGTTTTGTGTCACATAAACTGTCACGTCAGAAAAAAAAAAAAAAAAAAAAAAAAAACTAACTAGATTAAGAGGGTGTTTGGGATTTAGTTTCAAAACAAATTATTGACTTATTGGCTTTCAAGAAGCCAATAAGTCAATAAGCTGTTTGTATAACCCAAAAACATTTTCTGTTTTGACTTTTGCCTTTTAAGGGTGGAAAAACTGTTTTTGAAAAGTTAGAAATCCTAGCTTTTGGAAAAAAAAATTACAAATTTACCACCCATACAACCAATATTCACAAAAAATTACAAAACACTTAAAAAAACAACAATTTATTGATTTTTTTGACGTTTTTCATCCGAAAAAACTAATTCAAACACTTTTTTTTTAAAACTCTATTTAAAAAAGTAATAAGTCAAAAAACACTTTTGAGCAAAAGCATATTTGCATTTCCAAACTCAATAAAATCTTGATTCGAAATGATAGGAATCGGGTTGAAGATCCGTGTGAGAATTAATAAACCAAACCCGATAGAAAACAAAATACCTGAATTTTGATTTGATTCAAACCAACCTTGTCTCACAATATCCGTCCCCATCTTCTGGATCTCATTCCATCGAGCAAGATGTACGGATTCGAAGCCATGACCTTCAACATTCATGGAGGTTACCTGGAGGCCATCGTTAGAGGCCACAGATCTGGTCTGTTGACCGCTGCAGATTACAATAATCTTTGCCAGTGTGAAACCCTAGATGACATCAAGATGCATCTCTCCGCTACCGAATACGGTCCTTATCTTCAAAACGGTATCGTTTTATTCCTATTCATTTGGTTAACAATAATAATAATTCTTCAATATTATTGCAAATGTTATAAGGTTTTCATGTTGATTAAGATCGGATCACTGGCTTTATAGTTTAGATTGGTAGAGAGTGAAGTTTTTGTACTGAATTAAATGCTTAGATATAAGGAAATTGATACCGATTGATCAATCTCAGATCATGTGTTGGTGGTTGATGTTTTGAATTGATTTTTTAGCTAAAAAATTAACCTTTTAGGAACTATTTAATTTGTCGGTTAGATTAGTTTTGGCGGAGAAGAACGAAGATCAATGATAATTTGATTCGGTAGGGAGCTTAGTATGTGTGAAGGATTAGATCGGATTACTGTTTTTTGTGCTATTATTATTATTATTATTATAAGTTTTACTTAACGAGTTAACATTTGAGAAATTTTACAGGGATTGTTTTTTCAACAACTCTTGTTTGGTTTTAATTTGAAAAGGATTAGATAAATACGTGGAAGCGGTTATGAATTTCGATTAAATGTACATGAATGAAGTAGTTTTGTTTATGTAATAAAATTGGAAATGGGATGACTCGTCTTATATAGATGAATGAGGTATAAAAGTATGATATGGTTTTTTTTTTTTCGTATTTTAGCTGATGTTACTTTAGTAAAATGTTTAGAATTCTCGTTTTGCATTATTTTGGGACGGGAGGTTGTAAGTTTGCCTTTGCTGATCATGTTTATGTTTTTTTTTTTTTTTTTTTTGCAGAGCCGTCACCATTGCATACCACTACAATTGTAGAGAAATGCACTCTTAAGTTGGTTGACGAGTATAAGCACATGTTATGCCAAGCCACCGAACCTATGTCAACCTTCTTAGAATATATAACGTATGCAAATTATCTTATTCTTTTTATGATGCACTTTCTCTTAACTACTGTGTGTATGTTGATTCTTTTATCCTTCTAAAGATGGATATTTGCTGTAATTTGTTTTATATTTTTTTGCATATTAATCATTGTTTTCATTCAAGTTAGGGATGCTTATTGTGCCTAATAGTCTTCCTGAGTTAGTATTGACCTTCTTGATTGTAGTTTAAGAATTAAGGCCACTGAATTGCATGAAGAGGACAGAAAGTTGATTAATCTAAAATCTAAATTTACTGGGGACTAACTTTTCTGTTTCCCTTACAGATATGGTCACATGATTGACAATGTTGTCCTGATTGTTACTGGAACTCTTCATGAGAGAGATGTTCAGGAACTGTTAGAGAAATGCCACCCATTGGGAATGTTTGACAGGTAATTTATTCTCAAAACATCTTCTGATTTCTGCTGCAAATGCTGATATGGTTTAAATTTTCTGTTTGTTTATTCAGTATTGCCACCCTGGCAGTTGCTCAGAATATGCGCGAGCTTTATAGACTCGTGCTCGTGGATACACCACTTGCTCCATACTTCTCCGAGTGTATCACATCAGAGGTATAATTTCACATTATGTCACTATAGAGTTAACAGTTTGAGTGATGCACAAGCTCTCAAGTATAATGCGCATGATTGCATGAATTTTGAAAAAATAACTAAAACGAACATGTCAAATGGGTTAAAAAGGCGCCCAAAGTGCACAGTCAGTGCATAATCACCTCATTCCAAAAATGGTTAGTATTGTAGTAATATATATATTTTTTTGTAATCATGTTTAACGCACTAATGATATATAGACATGTTTCTTAAGATTTGGACAAGAGTTTCGGTTCAACCTTCACACACGTTCATTTCATCTTCTTTAGTCTACTGTGAAACATGACATAACAATAAACTTTCTTCTTTATCATTTCTTGTAATATAACTTTCTACTGACCGTGTTTTCAGTCGTCAGATGACATTCATCTTTGTTGTGTAAGCATTTAAGTTGTAGAATGTAGATTACAATCTTCATGCTACAAAAAACATGATATTCAAAGCTTAGTTATTACTTGTTACTTTTGACCTTGACTTTTTCTCTCTTAACATACCCCATAAACAAGTTTCTGATTATTGTGACTGTTAGCAGTATTGTTTGGCTTTTTATTTTTTTCCTTTTTGTTTAGAAACAAATCGGTATTATCTGCAGGATTTAGATGATATGAACATTGAGATAATGAGAAACACTCTTTACAAGGCATATCTTGAGGATTTCTACCGGTTTTGCCAGGTAAGCATTTGTTGATTATTTTGAAATCTCTAACTACTTTTCTATGTTTCTGTTCTAACATTAGTTTGCGAATAGAAACTAGGTGGAGCAACTGCTGAAATTATGTCTGATCTTCTAGCATTTGAGGCGGATAGGAGGGCTGTTAATATCACCATAAACAGGTGCTATATCTGTAAACATGTTCCTGTAGGAGAATACTCTATGTGACACACTGGCAATTTCGACCATTTACTTATGAATTGGTCGATTTGAGGTTTGCTTTATCTCAAACGGGTTAATTTGAGATGCTAGCTAAATGGGAAACAGGTCAACTGTGTTGAAAGTCACCCAAAGTCTATTTTTAAATGCATAACCTCCTAAAATCATTTCATTCAGAAATTACGTTATCATTGTATGTATTTTGTAATCTCAAGTAACAAATTATATGTTTCAAAAATACACAAAATAACGTTTTTGGGCCAACCGACCTTGATCCTCTCATTGCAACCCTAAAATCTCTCATGCTATTACCCAACCCATCCGCTTGCTCATCTTGTCACTTCTACTATTCAGTCACGTTTGGTTTTTAATGTTAACTTACTGATCTTTTGTTGACGTGATTTGTAATTTTGCTTATGTAGCATTGGAACAGAGCTTACTCGAGATGACCGCAGGAAGCTGTATTCTAGTTTTGGTTTACTGTAAGTTAACGTAACTCTTGGTGTATATGCAAATTGGAAAAAATCTTCCTTTTACTTGATATATTTGTTGACCTGAAAATAGTTACCCCTATGGCCATGAGGAACTTGCTGTTTGTGAGGACATAGATCAGGTATGCTTTATTCCTATCAAAATTTTGGTCTTTTATTATCTGCAATCTCCGATTCTTCTAGATGGGTAGAAAGGTAAATTGCCAGTAGTCTGATTTAGCTTCCCTGCCTCTTAACCTACCACCTAGGTTCGTGGTGTGATGGAGAAATACCCTCCTTACCAGCCAATATTCTCCAAGTTGTCGTATGGAGAGAGCCAGATGCTCGACAAGGCATTTTATGAAGAGGAAGTGAAGCGACTCTGTTTATCTTTTGAGCAACAGGTTTTTACCTGCGAATCATGTTTTTATTATATTTATTATTATTAATATTATTTTCCAAACTAATGTTGGTGTATTTGTTCAAAACCATTGTGTGAATGTGCAGTTTCACTATGGTGTGTTCTTTGCATACATGCGACTCAAGGAGCAGGAGATCAGGAACCTGATGTGGATATCAGAGTGCGTGGCTCAGAACCAGAAATCCAGGGTTCACGATAGCGTGGTCTTCATATTTTAGCTTTGAACCTATTTATGTATATTCATTTGCTGCCTGCTGTTATTTAATTACTTTGTCCTTCCATAATGCTGCTGCAGATTTTTGCAAAATAAGGTTACCGTATATGTTAAGTTTTGTTGTTTTAAGAGAGAAGAACTCATGATAAACTGCTGTCAACATGATATGTAATCTGAATTTGTTATGATTATGTAATATCTTGTATGGTTTCTCGTATGATGAGTAGCACAGACAGGTCGACGGTTGGATAGGGTTGCGTAATGGGCTAAAACAAGTTCGGATTTGGGTTCTAACGGTTCTCCTGTGATTGATCATTGTTTTTGTTTTGAGAAAGAATATAGTGTATTATACCCAACTGTTTGATCATATCTTTTAAATGCAAAAAGAAATAAAAGTTGGTTTAGGGAATCTAAAAAATAAAATTAAGTTAAAACCTTGTAAATTTTGGGGATAGTTTAGATAATTACCTTTGTCCAAGCCAACCTTAACATTTAAAATCCTAAGTAACAACCAAATTAAAAATATAAGCATCTTGTGAAAAATCCAACTTTAAATAATAACACACACAACACATTCATCAATATTTAATCAAATGCACTAATCTTCAAAAACCAGGATTTATATGTAGATTTTGTTCAAATATATGTAGATTTTGTTCAAAATATGATATACCTACAAAATTTTGAACTCAGATTAAACTTTAACTAGAAGTTGTGGTTGTGGAGAAACGATTGGTAGCAAGGAGGATGACACCACGTCATCACAGTGTGCGTCGCTGTACTGGTAGCCGAAGCACCATTGTCTAACTTTGTGGTCTGGATTCTCACCATCATCACCCTCTCTGATGATCGTGGTGATCTAACACCCTTGGTTATCAAAAATAGCAATTTGCAAGTTTTTTCTCATAGCCAATGAAAGCTATTAATTTTGACCCTAAGAAAAATATACAAACATCAATATCACTAGTCTGAAACATAGAAACATAAGTATCAATGAAAACTATCATTAGTTTTAGTTTTAGATCAATGAGAACACATTATAATGAATGAATGAATATATTCACAAAAAAAAATGTACAAAATTTAAATTCTTCTTAGTGGATTAACCTCCCTATATTACATTATACAACACTTACTTACACATTAAACCTACAATCTAACAAATCCATCAACTCATAATCAAACCATAATTAACATGGAACTCCTACTCGGCATCCGAGTGCGGCACCCGCACAGCTGGTTAGCTCATGAACCCTATGGGCCGGTTCGGGTTTCAACAATGGGTACCCCTTGTATGTTGCAGCCCAATTAGGATTTCCTGAATTAACAAAGAATGCTCCATTCAGCATCAAATCTCCCTCTGATCTCCATGTCCACTTACACCATTCTGATTTCTTAGCTTGGTTTCTGTGAGTTACCTCCTTGACTGCCCCGTGTTCTGCTTTGTATCGGTTCCCCTGGCTGATGATCGTCGCCCCTTTTGCACCTCCAATCGCGTAGCACTTCCACATTGTGTAGTCGTTGTTGACTACATGCACAAACCCCCATCGCACTGCTGGCAGTCGCTGCGTAAGTCCTTTTCCGAAGTGGTTGAAAGCGAGCGTGACTCTCATGTTTTCGTCCGGGGTCTCGTCGCTTGCGCCAAATAGCAAAGCCTGATGTTCAACATAAATTATGTTTATAAAATCAGACATGATATATGCATTCTATAAAAGTGTAGAGACTTTATATAGCAAAAATGACTAGAGACCATTTTGTTTTTTACATGTGCATAGACTTTTGTATAATGCTAACACTATATAATTAGATTAGTTAAAAACTATGATAATATTATGTTTCCTTTGTAATTATATTTATTGTAGTCCTATAAATAGTTATCTAAAACATAATACAAGTTTTGTAACACAATGTGAATAAGGGTTAATAGTTTGTTAACCTTATCATGTCGAACGAAATGGTTATTCGAGATGGTGATATCAGTCGAACGAGCCACAATGTCAATGAGGCCATCGTATGAGCCTGCGAATGAGCAATGATCGATCCATATGTCAGTAGACCCGAAAATACAAATGGCGTCACCATCGCTTGCTCCTCTAATTCCTACATGATGAGGGGTCGATCTTATCATGCCACCCTTAGCCGGTGTGATATCGTACATATGGATGTTAAAGATGATGACATTTCGAATGTGTTGCAACATGATCCCAGCCCCACCGGATATGTGGATGTGAAATCCACGACCGTCGATGGTCTTGTGGCTCGTAAATATAAGCTCCCGACATAGCTTGATGTTCATGTGGCGAGAGAAAATGATCCATAGTGGTTCGGGTTGGAGGACTGCGTGGCGAATGGTGCCTGGTGGGGGGTTCACCACGTTACTGTCGGATGGGTTGGTGACAACATAGATTTTGCCACCTTTCCCGCCTACAGTTCTGTGACCGAACCCTTGAACACATCCGGCTATTTTTTGACGGTTGTTGGCCCATTTGGGGTCACATCGCCAACATTTGTCGATAATGTTATGGGCCACACATGGGCCGCGGTGTTTTTTATGTCGGAGTAGCGCCCTCCTATTGGTAATTATAGTTTCACTGAAAATCACAAACCAAATTATCAAGGTTGTCAAAAAAGCTCATAGCTCTAGGCTTTTTAGAAATATGCTGAAAATTGCTTGTTTATAAAGAGTCGAGATTCCATAGTTTGTAAATGAGTCAAGCTTGAGCCAAGACAAGTTTGTTCATTAGCTTGCTTGTTTGGCTGATTAAGTCTTAAGTTTCAAATCAATTCCATTTATAAATGGTCAATGAACCGAATACTTAGCACGAAATTTTACCTATCTATTGAATTGAATATTAATTTTAATTTGAATTAAATAATCCCAACTTTATCATGTCGGAAGACAAAAATCCCAATTTAAAAATTGGAATCTAACATACCTAATTTGTCTTGGTTTTTATTTCACCGGACCAAAACTAAATGGGGTTAACCCAGTTACTTTTCTACCTACATGACGTGTAAAAAATGTCATGGTTAGCATTAAAATCACGCAGAAAAATACCCAGTTAGTTTTGGTAAAAGGTTTGTTTTTTTATTCCCGGGCAAGTTTTTTTTTTTTTTTAAGAAAAAAACTGCACTTATCGATTCGGCCCACAAATTCAATCAAAACCGGCCAAACTGAACCATGCCCACCCCTACATCGAATGCACAAACACATATATTTGAAGATTAAGAAGAACCGAACGATAGTCAAGACTCACTTCAACGGGGTAGAATCGACCATGGCAATGATCATCACATAAAAGAAACATACGACCAAAACAATAAGGCGTTTAACCGCCTTCATCCTAAATCGCCGATGACAAATACCAAATAAAACATGTAACGTTACGGATAGTTGGATAAGCTAGTGGTTGGAGTCAAATCTTGAATTCAAGATCAGACTTTAACTAAACCAGGCTAGCAAATCCTATGTTATGTTTTGTTGATTTAAGGTTTTTAGTTGGATGATGAAGAAAGCTCGATCAGAGGAAGAGATGTCGCAGGTTTATGTATGACATCTTATGTGACAATGTTGTTCACATAATATTCCGAATATTAAGGGAAACTTTTGTGTAAAAATTGGTAGATGTGCGAAAATGAGGTGAGAAAATTTAGGTAATCCACTCATATACTTGTCACATATATTTCTTGGGTCAATTAGGTTTCAATCAAGATTCTTTATTCATCACTAAAATTAAAGATTTGGATAGAGAGTAATAGCGATCCACGCTTCTCTTGTTAATATTTCTAGTATCAAGTAAGTCAATTTCATTATTAGAAAAATTGTTATTTTGCTACAAAATTTTCATACGGAAAAAAATGCGTCACAAATTTTGACAAAGTTACTATTCATTTGTGACGACAAAAAAAAAAAAAAAAAAAAAAACCTCTAATTTTTTAAACAAACACATAGCTTAAGGTCACATGCCACTTTACCGGGGTGTGAAACCATAACACACAACCTAAGGTCACATTTGTTGGTGTTTTGCTAACATCAATAGTTTTGGGTCCGTAAACTTTATTAATGACGTGTTTAGCTATTTCACTTCAATAAGATTTTCGAATTTTATTTGCGTTATTTACCCTTACACCTTATCATAATTGTTTTCGCCTCTAACTTTGATAATGACATGCTTAACCCCTTAACTTTAATGGTTGTACATTGTGCTAGTATTTTTTTTTCTCCTTTCTTCTAGGTCAACTTTGTTATTATGTTTACGTTTTACGTTTCGGTCTAATCTACTAAGAAGAAAAATAGCATCATAACGGGAAAAATCCGCGCTTTCACCTGAGTCGATTGGTTTCATTTTTTTTCGTATTTTTTAATTTCTTTTGTTTTACGAGTTTTTCCACTGTTAAGGCAGCAGTGTCATACTGGTGATACTTGACACGGTGTTACGTACTAACCGCAATACAAATACTTAATTAGTTATTTATACATCTTAATAACATAATTATTTGTTCATTTATTTTCCTGAAATGATTAAGGATTTAGGAGAGTAGCTTTATTAAAAATTAGTAAAGGCGTTTTAATTGGTTTGATTGAATTAGTAAAGGCGGTTTGATAGTTTATGTTTTTTTGTTTCATAATCAAAATCAGTTATAGTAATAACTAAAGGCGTTTTACTAATGGTATTGAATGCGTTTTGTTTTGTTGGTGAAAAAACAAAAGGCGTTTTGTTTAATATATGGCTGCGTTTTACTGTGTTGTTGAAATATTATACTGATGACAAAAGAAGACAATCAATATATAACTAAAAATGCCAATTATGATAGCAAAGGCGTTTTACTGTATTTTTAAAGTGAAAATGATTAAGGATTTAGGAGAGTAGTTTTATTGAAAAATTATAATAAAACGCATCTTGTAAAATAACAAAACGCATGTTATGATATCTTGAGCAGAAAAACCAAAGGCTACAGGGTCTGATGATGATTTCCAGACTCCTGTAAAAGATGTTAGGAAAGCAAAGACAGTCATAGAGAAAGCAAAATAAGCTTTCAGGTTCGTTGTTTAGATCTGATAAACATATAAAATCAAAATAACTTTACGATTAAGTAAAATTATAAAAACAGAGTACGTACCGAACATGATGATGAACTCTGCAAATTGATTATGATTTTGGTTGAAATTTTGAACGATATAGACGGAATGCGATTATAGTTTTGAATAAAGTATGAATTGATGAGGAAAATCGTGTAATCAGTTATGAAATTTTGTTTTATGGTGAAATGATAAAACAGGGATTTGTTAAATCATGATTTTGAATGTCATTTATTGATCGATGCAAATGTCAATATTACCCCTCTCATCAGTTGTTGTGATATAACAGACAAGTTCCATGTGGCAGCATTTTGTGGCTTATTACACTTTGTATCTTAAGAGACTTTGTACCCAATACTTTCTCATTAAAAAATATGTATTAAATAAGATATAGTTTGATGTAAGAAGATAAGGCCGAAAGCATTATCTTATCTCTCGTTGACGTGTAATATGTGGAAAATCGTACGTGTTATGTCTCTTGTTCGTTTAAATTCTATCGATTTTTGTCTTCTCTTTGATTCTCCCTTTGTGGTCCGAATTCTTTTTTCGAAATAAATTATGCATCAATTACAGGACTCTTTTATATTATAGAGACATACTAAATAAATAGTTTAATCATATGTTTGTAATTGTTCACAGCCCCATGGACGAATGCATGTGCATCCTCTTATATCCCTTATATTAAAAAAAAAGACAAAATCTTGTTAACCGATACATTTTTTCAGTTTTTTTCCTTTTTAATTCTTTCATGTTTTTTATGGTCCATATTTTATATTTTATAACAAGCTTGATGATAACGTCATAAAAGACATGATAAACTTCCACTTGTTCTTGTTTTTTATTATGGTCACAGTTAAAAGATATGTGTAAGTGGCTCCTCCGGTTATCAACTTATCATCAAACTTTCTTAAAAGTGCCATGAAAGTCGGCAATAAAGTGAGTATCCGACACAATGGCGCCCATACTCTAATATTTATTTATCTTGATTTTAGATCAAATATGGATGATGTGTTAAGAAACTTCATTTTAAAATGTAGTGACAATATTATGTTAGTTAGTAGGTAAAGTAGGACATATATATGCATTAGCGGACGAGATGGTATGTGATAAACCACCGTTATGTTTAGTGATACCGTGAAAACTGTCATGCCCCATTTCATCACAGTAAAAACCATCACATTTGTGAAGTATATCCATACCGTGAAAGAATGTGTGTAGAGTGGGTGGGTGGTTTGGGATGCAGTGTAATGTTGTATTTGGTTGGTATTTTTCTTTATTGGGATTGGTGCGGGGGTTGGGGGTGTCCCATGTGTTTAGCGATGAATGTGATAAATGTGAAAAATTGAGGTGACACAAGATGATTATGTGTGATAAAATGAGTTTAGTGATGGTGTGATTGTAGGAAATAGGGTTCACAATTTTATTAAATTAATAATAAAAAAAATAATAACGATACTCTCGTTATTCGTAGGAAATACCATAGTACAATACCGATTACAAAACTAAATGTAAATGAAAATAAAAACAAATACATATACCGAATCTTGATCCAAGTCGAATACTTTAGTAAACTTCAACCGAACCATCTTATGTAGCACTCCGCTGCAAGAATAACAAACTTGTTGTAGACGATTTTTGGTTGAGGATCGTGTTTGACACGGGGCCCTTAAAACAGATTCCGCGCTTCCTCTCAGACGGTCTGTCTCCCAGGGTACAACAACCGGAACAGTAGTCGTACTGCCGGAGATGGTCTTGAGCCCGAGATAACACCGGGTGTTAAGTGTGTTCATGAAAAGAAAATTGTTATATTAGAGAGACTTGCTAGCTCTCGTAATATAGAACAACCAATTTTGTGAATCTTTCTTAAGAGTTTTTCTAACTCTTTTTGTGTATTTCGTATGTCTCATAATGAACCTAGTGGTTCTATATATACTCAACACACATAAAGATGAGTAATTAAACTTATTTAATATCAAATAAATAAGATGATTAATTAGCCATAATATTGGATTTAAGTGGTGAACTTGAAACCGTCAAGTTCTTTATGGCATGACTTGAAACCTACGTTTGGTTTATTACACGAGTTGAAACAGTCTAACAACCTGAGACTGCGTAGGAACTGACGCATCAGCTCGTGTTCGTATGCTGCGCACAGGACATGATGACGCGCGCTGACCAGGGTGCTAGGCACTACCTGGTCATGCGCGCAATATAGTCCCTGCGCACATAACGCTATGTCATCCGCAGATGACCGACTCGTATCATATAGAACCCGCCATACGAACGCCAAGTGCGCAGACCTGAATGCCATCTGGTCATGCGCACCACTTACGTCAACCTTCCGCCATGTACTAGACCACGCGCACGAGGTCAAAAATACAAAGGCGGCTCTCAAGCGGCGACGCGAGTGTGCGAAGTGCAAAGTGCGTCATCAAAGCGCCACATTGCGCCCACGCCACGCGCGCGGCCCGCGCGTGTGTGAGTGTGAGTTCCACTAGTGTTTGGCTCATGCTAAACAATATTCAAAGGAGTGCTCCTCCTTATAAACCACTTCATGTTTTGTCATCTTTGGTTGTTCCAACCTACAACTTTCAAGCTTCGATATCTCATTCATCTTAGCTCTATTTTGGATGTGGTTTGATTCGTTGTGATATTCTCACAATATAGTACACAAACCCGGAAATAATTATTTATATATCACATATATAAATACATTTATTTGAGTCCAAAATTAGGGAAAAATCAATTTCCACTACCATTTTTCCAACAATCCCCCACATGAATGGAGATCGATTAAAAACACACAAATTTCCGATGTAATCTCGACGGTTGAGTCTTGCATAGGATAGGTGGGTGTAAGCCTTTGAACCTTCCCTTGTGAAGCATACTTAGCTTACTAGCTGTCAATATGAACTTGATGTCTTTGAATTGACGGCTGTTTGTGTAAACGACAATATACGTTCACACAAGACTCCCCCTAGCCTGGCCATCCCCTCATTATCGTGTCCAATAATGGTCCTGGAACACTTTCCTGGTTCTGCGGGAGCTCTAGAAATTGTGCCCCACAATTTCATTCGAAGCGACCACACTTCTCTCCAACATAGGTGATCTTAAATCATTAAAAGCATTATGGTGTACTATGATTTACACTAATCATCAAACCATATATTATGCTTAACCTCTCAACAATGTCACTGGATATTATAGGAATGGACTAGGATGTAATTAAACACCCTTTTGTAGTTTAGGGGATATGTATATAACCATATATACTAGCTTTATATATAAACATATATCTTAGCCATGCCCCCACAGTGACTGCTCGTCGGTTCATGATTAAGTTGTCCTATTGAACCTAGATCTTGGGATCTCCAGTCAACTAGGTTAGGTTTCCCTCATGTCCCTTTTCTATCACGGGCTTTGGTCTCATTCCATACAACTTCATCTCTTATCAACCATCAGGTTGTTGGATCCATCTTGCATTGAGATAAGTTGTTCTAACGTGTTCTTGACTCGCTGGTCAATTTGCCATCTTGTCAATTCGCAAGACTTATAACATGGGATCTAAACATAGATCTGGTTATTGTAGTAGGATAGGTAGGTGTTACCCTTTGAACCTTCCTTTTCGTCTTTAGAATGACATGAAACTCAATTTATGGCTAAACTCGTCCCCCCTAATGGGCTAAATAGTAGAGTGGGCTTGTAAAAGGTTATATTTTTATCTACTTAAAAATTAGAGTTGAGCTCATTTAACTGGAATTGAGTTGGGTCTAATGTAGTCACCATAAAAAACATTAATGTCACTCGAAAAACTATGTATACATGTATATATACAACTGAAAAAAGACTGTTATCCCGGGACTACGTCCCAAACAACATACCTCCGCCCCTGTCTCCACTATCGATCTTACTAGATTAGATTTTTTTTAAAAAAACTTGCACTTCATTAAACACACCAAACACGGCTTATCTCCAAGCTAGAGTTAAACCGCCAAAAACGAATATTACATCACGTCCAACTACTATTACACCACCCTTTCCAATCGACTACATTACCTTTAGCCCTACACCTATACCAAAGAAAACCCATCGACCTAACATCGGCCACAATCCTAACTACATTAGAGTCAATATTAGAAAAAACATTCTCGTTTCTCGCTTTCCAAAGAGGCCAACATGCCAATATGAGGATACCGTACACTATCTCCCTCCTTTTGATTAACCCATCCGTATATTCTTCCACTTGCATCACGTCCTTTAACGAAAAGGCAAACATCCGAGGGATCTTCAACCAAGCCGATATACCACACCAAACACCATGAGCTAATCGACATGCTGTAAAAATATGGTCTACATTTTCGAACGCTTCGCCACAGTGCACACATAAGCCATCTCCCACGATCAAGTTCCTTCGGTTCAAAGCTTCCATAGTCGGAATTCTATCCAAAGTTGTCCTCCACATAAAAATATTGCATTTATTTGGAAGCCATTTACACCACTTAAATCGATAATTATCATCCATCGAAGCCTTCCCAATCATCCATAATCTAGCATCCTTCATCGAATACCCAATATTAGACCCTATATTCAACCGAGTACCCGCAATCAGTCTATGGCAATCAACTAGTTCGGTCACCTCATTAGACGAAGCCGGATATTTTTGACAATCCCATTGAACCAAACCCACATCCTGATTAGTCCCAACCAGTGGCGCAACTTAGTTGGGGCTGGCGGGGGCGCCCCCCCCCCCCCCCCGAATTTTGGCACAGAAGTTCCGATTATATAGTATTCGTATAAATTTTTTTGAAAATATAGGGTTTCGACCCCTCCGAAACTGGTTTTCGACCCCCCGAAACTAGTGATTTCCGGACCCCGGTGACTTCCGACCCCCCAAACCTTCGGGTCAAACTTCACCACTGGTCCAAACTCTATCCGATATCGTACACCATTTGTTCTTTTCCAACCGAAACAAATTTGCGAATAAAACTTTTAACGGCTCACAAGCGATCCATGGGTCGACCCAAAGCATTAGAGTAGTAGTGAAGTTGTTGCAATACTTTGTTTTTCTTCATATTGTGTCACTCACTCAAATATCAGATGCTAAACTTAAAGAATTAATCCACTCGAACACTCCCTTACTTTGTTATATGGGTTTAGTTCAAAAAGTATTTATCGGTTCACTCAATGCTTAGTTAAATAAAATAAATAAATTTTGGCTCCCGAGAAAACCGGGCCTCGGCCGAGGTGCGACTCACCACCCCTGGGGGCGCCCCTGGATTTTTAGTTTCAAAATTATCCAGCCCGTTGACTTGTATTGGAAGACCGAGAAGTGCTGGCTTCAGATGTTCCGCGTCGATTCTTCTATCTGCTCTGTTATTCGACTGTGATGGTGTTCTCGTTGATACTCAACTAAAATTACACATGCCTTAATAAAAAATTACGCATGTGTTAGCCAAAAATTATGCATGCCTTAACCAAAAATTATGCATGCTTAACTAAAATTACACATGCCTTAACCAAAATTACGCATGCCTTAAATCTATTGCAATTACGCATGTTCAATCCTTCGTAATTACGCATGTTCGATTTTTTGTAATGGCGCATGTTATGTTCAATCCTTTGTAATTGCGCATGTTTGATCCTCTTTAATTAAGCATGTTATGGTCAATCCTTTGTAATTACGCATGTTACTCAATTAATTACGCATTTTAAATCCTTTGTAATTACGCATGTTCCAAGTTGTTGCATTTACTCGAATAATTACGCATGCAGTCTTAATGTGTGATGATGAACATGTTAAATCCTTTGTAAAATTCTAGGTCAAAGTGACAGATTTAGCTCTTCTTTCTCTAGTAGAAAATTATTGTAGAGAAACAGGGGTTCGTAATCTCAAAAAACAAATTGAGATGGGGCCTTGCTTGTCGACGTCGGGGAGTTGCGTCGTGAAAACCGGCCTTTGCAAAAAAGACCTAGTTACCCTTCCCCCAAGAAACGAGAAATCCATGTGACGCTTTGTGGTTCCTTCGTACATTTTTTACGTTAAGCGGACTTTTTTTATTAGAAAGGGGATAGCGGCGCAGCTTGTTGCCCGCTTACCCACCATCTAAATATAACTTGCTTTGTCTTGGTATGAAATAAAAATGTCAAAGTTTTCTTGTTTAATGTATATATAATCTTTTTATCTTGATATATTTCAACCACTTGTTCAAAATTTTCTAAAGAATACACACCCATCTAATCAACTATTTAATTATAAGGTTTCGGGGTTTATACACCCCGTGACATTACATTTTAGGGTATGTGGCAGCCTCCTATTGGTGTATGATATGAATCAGAGTGTATGAATCATAAATAGAGGGTGTGTGATTCTTAAATATCTTAATTATATTCCTATCGTTATCTTTGATGACAACAAAAAATCCTATAAAAAGTTATTTTTTTTTTGATCGGCGAACAACTGTGTGGCAACCACCCTTGCGGGGCGCCGTGCTCAAGAATCGACTACTCGACCTCCAGCAGCCCCCGCCTTCTCCCGATGCGCGGAAACCCGAGCCCCACCCGCCCGAAGGCACGACAGTGTTATAGAACTCGATAAAACCTCGCCGCCCGTCAGATTCGAACCGGCGCCACCCGTATTCGATCTTCACCCGGATACCAAACCATAATGTTGGAAGTGGGAATTGAACCCTTGATCACCTAAGTGAACATAAGGCCTCTCCACCACTCCACCACTATAAAAAGTTATTAACACTGCATTTTATCAATAACTAAAGAAGGCATTCAGTCTCTCTCAAACTTCTCAAGCACACGGATATGTTTTGTTACTTTCTTTTGAGTGTTCATTACACTCTTTTGACTATTAATCTATATGTGATGACTTTCATGGTTGTGACGAAAGTAATATAGTTTATTGTTTGTAGTTTGTACCAATTCTAGTTTAGTACCACATTTACCAATTTAGATACAATACAATATGGACTTCAATATGCAACATTCTTTTAGAAACTGTTTCAATCATCCTATAAGCACAAACACATGTTTGATATTTTGGTAAAAACCAATATACATTCATTATTCATTTCCTTTTTCATCTAATTGCAAATCTAAAAACTAGTTGTGTTCTAAAATGGGAAAATCTTGCTAACATTAAAGTATTCTTGCATCTATCACAATTTCCCCCATCATTACTACCTACTCAATCCACTCTCCCAAATCAACCATTTGTGCTTCCAACAACTTGCTCCTTTGTGCACACAATATGGGCACCCATTTAGCTCTTCAACTTGTGGCCAAATGCAACTTTTTATACAAAATAGATGCTTTGAAATGGTCCAAATTGTTTCGCCATCGTCCATTGTGGCGATAAGTACTTTGTGCTTAAATATTAATACAAAAGTACTTTGAACACGCGATGCTATTAGAGGTTTTACATCTGAAAGAGCTCCCGCGTGCACGAAACAAGTCTTCTGACATAGAGACGTGGAGAGTTGATAATCATCGTAGGATCACGATTGAGGGGTAAAACTGTCATTTTAATCAGATCTACGTAATATAAGAGTTTTTAGATCTAAAAGGGCTTTGGTGTGTACATAAACATGTCTTGGAACGACGAGAGTTGATAATCACTATAATACTGCGACTGAGGGGTAAAATCGTCATTTTGAAACGGGTCTATGTAACTAAACGGGAAATCTTTCCCATTCGGGTCACTTTGGACCTCTTGTTCTGGACTTGACTCCGTATGTAACGTCGGAACTGATTCTGACGTTTCAAAATGAAACACATCATTCATGACATGATGGGGCACTGCAGATGACAGTTGATGCTCCGCCGCCTTAACTTTATCTTGGGTAATTTTTGGTTTTGTTTCGGTTTCCATATCGATAGAGCGATCATCCGCAACAAAGGGTTTCTCTAGTGTACCCTTCTTGTTGTATATTCGACATAACACCCAATCATCTAACTGCAAAATCCAAAAAAAAAGGTTAAAATGTTAATATCTTTTCATTGTATCAAAACCATCAACATTGATATTGCATTTATGAATGATCAAATTTTATACCCTAAGATTGTTGTTCCGTTTGCCAGCGGACCGATCAACATTAGCAAGGCGATATTCGTGCATTATCCAATTCGTTTTCACGCCTCGTGGAGCTTTTCCAGCGTAAAACACCAATGCCTTCTTGATTCCAAGAGTTTTTGGCTTTCCTATTGGTTTATCAGCCCCAGTTGCCTTCCAGTAACCAGTTCCTGCAGCTCTATTCGGTCTTGATCCGTTAGGATACTTTCGGTCTCTAGGTGAGAAGAAGTACCACTCCTTTTCTCCATACAAAGCCATATCTGTTTAAATCAATCCACAAACAAAATCAATTATCATCAGATCCAAATAAATAAAACAGCGGTCATTCTCTAAAAATCAGTGCAACCACTATCTGATATGGTGAAATTTGTGCAAAAACATTATGTGATCATGAAATTAACGCAAAAAACGAGTTGAAATGGTGAATTTAGTGCAAAAAACCAATTGAGACATTGAAACAAGGGGTAGAACCAGAGTGCAGATAACAAATAACTCAGTGATATTATAATAGAAATATGAAATAACACTAAGTTATTTTGTTATCAGCACCCTTAGATATTTATAAATAGTTCTTTGGTTCTCCCAGTTTTAAAAAAAAAACATGGCTAGTGCTAGAACCATCCTTAGGGGGACGGGGCGCAACTTTGCCGAGTCCCATCCATTCCCCCTTTTTCATTTCAAATCCACACCCAAAATCATCAAAAATGTGTGTTTGCCGAGCGGTTAAGTTGTTTAGGGTAGCTAAGGGGGGTGGCGACTGTGTTGCCACAACGCAAACCCCCCCCCCCCCCCCCCCCACACCCAAAATCATCAAAAATGTGTGTTTGCCGAGCGGTTAAGTTGTTTAGGGTAGCTGAGGGGGGTGGCGGCTGTGTTGCCACAACGCAACCCCCCCCCCCCCCCCCCCCTCTTAAAATAAGGGTGGAAGATCAAATACAAATCTTAGTTTCTGCAAAGCTTATGAGAACCAAAGTGAATACACAACAAATAACTCAGTGCTATTTATAAATATATAATAGCATAATAAAAGAGGATTGAGTTATTTATAAATAGCAGTTTGGTTCTGTGCAAAACGAATTATTAATATAGCGAAATTAAGGCAAATAAGAATGCAGATGGTGAAATTAGGGCAAAAACGAGTCGAGCTATGCATTCTTATTTGCCTTAATTTTACCTACCTAGCGTAATTTATCCTTTATTTTAATGAAAACTGATTATAAAAGGAAAAAAAAAGAGAGAGAGAGAGAGAGAAATAAAAATTACCAGGAAGCTGCCATGGATCGAACTTATAGAGATCAATCTCAGCAATAATCGGAACAGAAATAGTCTGAGACGCGCATTTCCGACACAAATAATGCATAACCAGTTCATCATCCGTCGGATGAAACCGGAACCCCGCCGGTAAGTTCAATTCACCACACGTCATATCAAAATGCTTTCCTAAATGTTTGTTTACACTCTTCTCCAAATCCAAATCCAGATCTTATTATTATTATTATTATTATTATTCCTCAGAGAGCTATATTTTGTTTGTTTTTTTGTTTGCAGCACTGAATGGAAGAAGAATAACCCCAGCTATATATATAACAAGAGCAGCAACAGAAACAGACAGTGAAGGAAGAACGTGGATGATAATAGTAGCTGAGAGTAGGAAACGTGGCTTCGAGGAACGAGCAGGAGAGAGAAAGTTATTTGCTTGGAGATGAAGGTTTTCAATTGGAGGTTAGTGATGGTGGTTATTGGCGGTATGTGGGATTGTACAGCAGAAAAATAAAAATATTTGAAGTGGTTAAAAGGTTAAGTGTGCGAATGAAGAGGTGACACGTGGCGTATGGAAGGGGGATGGTGTCACTGCGTTCGTCATGTGGTTTGGACGGAAGTGGTGATAGGATGAATGAATAATAATATAGGTGGTACTTTGACCGGTGTTTGTGTTTGTGTGGGTTTGGTGTTCGTCATCAACCGAGGTGGGTGTTATTGAAAATAGATATATAAGGTGTTGATTGGTTTGTATATAATAATACTAGATTATACCCGGGAGCGTCTTGGGTTGAGAAATTTAATATGATACATCAATTTTACATATGAAATAGACTGATGTATAACTCTAATATTAATATCTAACCTAAAACAAATTAACAATGTACAACACCAATGCTAACACCTAACCTAAAAAAATGTAGAACTTTAATGTAACTCTAATATTAACACATATCCTAAAGACTAAACAAATGTACAACTCTAACATACTAATATTGATACCTAACTTAAAACAACGTATAACTTTATTAACCTATTCGGCTTTGGTTGAAAAAAAAAATCATATTTACTAATTTAAACATAATTAGTGACTTGTCTATACATGATTAACGATTTACCTGAACACTTTGTGTTTTTTTTCCTGTATGAACAAAACTCCACAAAAAAATTTCTCCACTTTTTATATAGCACTATGGTACTCGTTGGAAAGATAATAAAACGCTCGTTAATTTGGTGTAATGTTTTTCTTTAAAAAATCTCGTATATTAAAGATATTAACGTTTAAAAATTATGGGAGGAAACATGAGGATGAAAAATCCAATTTTGTTTTTAAATTATTTTTTTCTAAAATATCTCAATGCCACATGGGATGACACATGGCACATTAAAGGAAGAAAATGCATCTTTGAGTGCCATATCATTAAAATGGCTTTGGTTTATTATATGTATAGATTTGCGGTGTATTAGAAGTAGATTAGGTTGTGCGGTGTGGAGACGAGAGAGAAGCATGTCACGTAGGAAAATTAGATAGTGAGGGCTAAATATGGAGGGAGATATGGGTAGGGGTGGTGTTTGAGACATGGGAGGGTAAGACATGGACCTCCCATTGGTCCATAAAAAAGATTGGTTTGTGATTGGCCCGTCACAGGCGTCTCGTGGGGGACGGGAGTGGGGCGGTGTTGGGACAGGGACGGGGCAAAAAAGGTGAGACGGGGTGGTGGGGCGTCTCCACACCCGAAAGCCTTACTAATTATAAGATGATTTGATATGGGTGTTGTCTGAGTTTAAATTAAGCTTGTTTAGAGTTTTTTTAGGAAGCTCTACATTTGACTTGTCACTTGTGATTAGTTGTTTAACATATAGCTCACTTCCGTTTGGATTAGACTCGTTTGTTGATTATTAGTTATTGTTAATTTTTTAACGGCAAACTAACATACTCCTAATTTATTCTTATTAACTACAAATAATTACACCGAACACTCAACTAGGGATAAGGATGGCAACGTGGCTGATTTAAGGTAGATTTTTGTAATCCTAACCTCATACACAATTCTAAAGCATTGTCCCATACACACCACAATATTCATTGGGGATCTGTGGTGTATTACCTTCCAAATAAATAAATCTACTCATCATCCAATCAATCACTTGATTGTGAAATCTGTTACAAACATGATATCTAAACCAAAAACTCAAAGAACTTTTATTATTGAACAAAAGGAAAAACAATCAGACTATAAACTCTCGAATACAAAACAATCCTCTCAATCTAAACAAACAACTCTTAATACCAATCAACAAATCTATACAGACTCTTACCAAGAACCAGATATAAGATATATCTGATCTGAACAATCAAACCCTAGACTTGACTTAGACGAACGAGAGAGAAATAAGAGGATTATAACAAATAATAAGATCTAACCCTAGAAATATCTAAGTAATAATATATATATATATATATATATATATATACTAGGGTGTAGAAGCTTCACGAGAAAACACAATCTCAATCAATAACAACCGTTAGATCTAAGTTATGACATGGATTGAGATCTAACGATTCATATATCAGATAGATATAAAAGCTGGACTTGGGCCACAATATATGGGCTGGCTGCACATTGGACTTAAGAACATCACGAACTCACTCCTTAGGCTGCATATCCATTTGAGCTGCATATCCACTTGGGCTTTTTATCTTCACACGACCTCAGATCCATATAGATCCATAAGTAGTATATGCAAAACAAACAAACAAACTTATCAATAATTATTTTAAGTAAAAGAATTGAATACAAGGATACTATTTTAACACCCCCCCCACCCCCACAATCCTTTACCCAAATGGGTCAACAAGACATAAGTTTGTACACATACCTTCATGAGCAGAAGCCAACAAGCCCTTAGTAAAGACATCAGCAACCTGATCTTTCGAGTCAATAGAACAAGTTTTGACCACACCTTTTACAACTTGTTCTCTTAGGAAATATAGATCTAATTCGAAATGTTTAGTCTTGTTATAAAAAACCAGATTTGCAGCAATTGAAATTGCTGCATTATTATCACAATAGACATCTATTGGAACCTTGACTTTAACAGCCCTGCTAACAACTCTGCTAACAACTCTATAGGCACCCCAAAACCTAAAACCATCCCTGCTAACAACTCTATAGGCACGGGAATAATCATCAACAATTGTTAAGAAAAACCTAAAACCATCCCTGCTAACAACTCTATAGGCACCCCAAACACCTAAATGAACAAGTTGACCTATGTCACTTGATTTATGATCACTTAGAGGAAATGGCTCTCTATGTTGTTTAGCTCTCAAACAAACTTCATAGGGTTGATTTTTATCATGTTCTCCTATATTGAGTTTGTTTTTAAACACTTTGACAGCCTGTTCAGAAGGGTGTCCTAATCTAGCATGCCATAGATTGTGTATTTCACTACTATTAAAACACACCTTATCAGATAACACAGAATTTCCACACAGATATAGACCCTCTAGCTGTTTACCAGTCACCAGGACTTTCTTGGTGGACTGGTCCTGTATATAACAAGTATTTTCATCAAACCCAACATATAATTTATTATCCCTAGCAAGTTTGTGAACAGTTTTCAAATTAACCTTATAATCAGGAACAACTAAAACATCTTTTAAAACAACCCCATTAGCTAAATTAACATTACCAATTTTAGTAACCTTAGCTTTAGTACCATTAGGATGATTAACATGTATATTAAGATCAGAAACTTCAACATAATCAGTTAACTCAATATCATTAGTTACCATGTGTTGACTAGCCCCTGAATCTATAATCCATCCTATCTTAAATTGTTTACCAATTTTATTTGCAAAACCAAATATTGGTTTACCAAACACATTTGCACAAAAGAAGCTACCCGAGACATTGCAGCTCTGTGGTGTTTCCTTAGCTTTGTCATTTAGAACACTCAAAAGTTTAGACAACTGTTCAGTAGTTAAAGAAGCAGTAGGAGCATCAGTATCAACAGTAGTATTATTACTATTCTTATTACCCCTCATCTTCCTAGCCTGATTCCCCCTGGACCTCATCCATGGGGGATAACCAATAACCTCAAAACATTTTTCAGCAACATGACCAGTTTTATTGCAATGGGAACATTTTAGACCAGACTGCCCTGTAGCTTTATTATCAAATTTTTTTATTAAAATCCACAAACTGATTGGTTTTAGTCATAAAACCAACTGTAGTTTGGGTTTTCTTACTAGTTCCACTAGAGTTTCTATGAGACTCTTCTCTAGACACTATAGCATATGTTTCTTTTACAGAAGGCAAAGCTTCCCTAGTTAACAGATTAGTTCTAACACTTTGATAACAACTATCTAATCCCATTAAAAACTGCATTAGTTTAATCATCTGACTAAAGTTGTTAAAATCTTTTGAAGCATCACATGTACATGGAGGCAATTGAAGAATTTGATCCAATTGCTTCCACATAACATTGAGTTTTTTATAATATTCAGACACAGAAGACCCATCTTGACTAAAGTTGTTAATCTTTTGATATAGGTCAAACACCATAGAACCATCTATCTTATCATATGTCTCTTTTAATTCTTTCCATACATCAGAAGCAAGTTTGGAAAAGACTTGCCCTAGATAAAGTTCTTCAGACATAGAATTTAAAATCCAAGTAAGAACAATTGAATTACACCTATCCCATTGTCTAGCAAGAACAGGATCGTCAACAGATTTAACACATTCTCCATTTATGAACCCTAGTTTATTTTTAACTTGTAAACCAAGAATCATAGCATTAGACCATACACTGTAGTTTTCAGTTCCTTTTAGTTTAATACTAACAATAGTTAAATTTGCAGAATCACTAGGGTGAAGGTATAAAGGATCACTTGCATCCAGTTTGTTAACTTGTGTTACCAAACTGTTGGAAGGATCAATAATAGAACAGAATTTGGACCAAGTTGTGGTCCAGATGCTGGATTAGTAATACCATCAACCATGATCAATTAACAAACAAGAAACACAACAGCAGATCACACACACACAGAATCACAACAAACAAACAATCACAAACAGATTGCACAAATTTAGACAATCAAACCACAAACACTTGGTGAAGCTGTACGGGTGTCCAGATCACTGGTTCATCACTCAAGGGTGCCAGTGCAAGTCCTCGTACAGGAGCCACCTAGAGACCTAAACACGCCTTAAAGCTAAAAACAGGGATCAAACTCCTTGGCAATGACTCCTTAAACAACACCAAACAGTAGTAAGGAAAGATCTCACCAAGAGGGGGCCCAAGTTAGGGTTCGCCAATAACTCGTAGTGAAATAACCTTCACTTAGGGTTATTTCACGAGAGAGCAAAGAAAATATGCCTCCGAATGATAATATGTCTCTGAATGATACACAGATCTTGAGAGTAGATCTGAATCTCCAAAGCCAGTCCAATAACACAGCTGAGATCCAATCCTAGATCTGAAATAACAGATCTCTAAATCAAATTCAGCAAGAACTTCAAGTTTCCCAAATAATATCAAGATACCCAAATGAACAACTCAGATAAAACCCTAATATAAGCGGAAGACGACGAAGACTCTCAAATCAAAGCCTAGAGCTCTGATACCATGTTACAAACATGAAATCTAAACCAAAAACTCAAAGACTTTTATTATTGAATGAAAGGAAAAACAACCAGACTATAAACTCTCAAATACAAAACAATCCTCTCAATCTAAACAAACAACTCTCAATACCAATCAACAAATCTATACAGACTCTTACCAAGAACCAGATATAAGATATATCTGATCTGAACAATCAAACCCTAGACTTGACTTAGATGAACGAGAGAGAAATGAGAGGATTATAACAAATAATAAGATCTAACCCTAGAAATATCTGAGTAATAATCTATATATACTAGGGTGTAGAAGCTTCACGAGAAAACACAATCTCAATCAATAACAACCGTTAGATCTAAGTTATGACACGGATTGAGATCTAACGGTTCATATATCAGATAGATATAAAAGCTGGACTTGGGCCACAATATATGGGCTGGCTGCACATTGGACTTAAGAACATCACGAACTCACTCCTTGGGCTGCATATCCATTTGAGCTGCATATCCACTTGGGCTTTTTATCTTCACACGACCTCAGATCCATATATATCCATAAGTAATATATGCAAAACAAACAAACAAACTTATCAATAATTATTTTAAGTAAAAGAATTGAATACAAGGATACTATTTTAACAAAATCCATAGATTTGGCATTTATTTTAAGGTATTATAAATTTTTAAATAGTGTCACAATGCAAAAGAAAAAGAAAAAGAGTTTTTTTTTTTTTTTTTTTTTTTTTCAAATTAAGGGTTTCTTTCATTAAAACAAAAAACGAAAGTTACATCACAATAGAAAGTAGACGGGCAATAAGCTGCGCCGCCACCTCTTTCTGAATTGTGACTAGGGCTGTTCAAATCGCTCGCCGCTCGTGGATCGCTCGCTGCTCGTTCGGAAAATGCTTGAAAAATGCTCGCTCGATATTTCGCTCGGTTGTATATGAGCCGATCGGCTCGGTTCGGTTTGTAAATGAGCCAAGCACGAGCAAAGGTACGCTCGGCTCGGTTCGGCTCGAATAAATTTTTAATTATTTAATAATAAATCTATACACAATTTACAGATAAATTTATGACTTTATATATAAGATTCTATTGAATTTGACTCAGTATATGCAAACAAAATATAACCAGCACACTTAACTCAATAAAAAATTACAATGTACAGATAAAACAATAAGTCATGAGGTGACAGTTTTGATTTCTTTATGTTATTAGTCGTCTATCGCTAATTGTCGCTTGATATCACACCTAAGTCACAATGCAACGATTGTTCTCTGACGTATGCTCATCACCTCACCAGCCTCAATCTAAGTACCATCCTTGAACACTGGGATCTCAATATTAGTGTTATCATCGGACATTTCGACCTTAGTTGTCACCCGACAATGAAAACATCGAAGGAGACATCCCAATTTTATGATCATCCATATTACTCTCCGCTCGATTCTTGCTCGGCGCTCGCTCGAAAAATTTGCGCTCAAACAATGCTCGTTCGGTTTCAGCTCGATTGTAAACGAGCAGCTCCGCTCGGTTCGGATTGTAAACGAGCCAAGCACGAGCAAAGCCCCGCTCGGATCGGCTCGGCTCGTGAACAGCCCTAATTGTGACGGGTACTTTTATTCCAAGATGTATGTATGTATGTATGTATGTATAACATTGTCATTATTATAATCACAATCACAATCAATTAATCAAATGGGATTTGCGTAAACATGTGGAGATGACGTAATTGCATATCAAATATTGTGATCTTAAGGATACACCTGCACATGAAAGACGACGAATTGTGTTTAATTTGTCACTATTTGTTATTATCAAATTTATTATTTTATTGAAATGAAATATATTTGAAATTTATAGTTAGAAAATTCAAGAAGTCATTAATTCCGTTTTCAATGAGATTGTTTACGAGTTTATGTACATTACATTTGATTAGCCTTTACGAAACACATGCGATAACCACGTCACTGTTTGACTGTGTAGGTTGTTTATTTAGGGTGCTCGGGAGTCGGGACGGTTTGTGATGGACCAGCCGTGATGGTTGTAACCATCACAAACACTGCCCTTTGAAATTTATCACGGCCTCGATTTGCAAAGTTCGTGACACACATCGTTAAATAAATAAATAAAAAACCTTCACCATCATCTTCACCACCCGTCATCATCGTTGCCGCCGTAACTGTTGTTGTTGTTGGTTGTCGTTGCCGTCATCACCATCACCACCACCATCTTCACCACCCGTCATCACCACCACCACCTGTCGTCTCCTTTGTAATCACCATCGTCTCCTCTGTAACGCCATAACCACCACCCGTAATAATCCAACATCATCGTCACCACTCGTAATCACCCCAAACACCATAACCACCACCTCTGTAATCACCTTTGTCGTCTCCTCTGTTCCTCATCCCGTCGTTGACCTTTTCCGGTGACCGGTCAATGTTGGCGCCGGTAGAAAGAGGTGGAGGTTGATAAAGATTTAAATTTATTAAATGTGATGAAACTTGAAAACCACCGCATGAGTTTAGTGATGAAATGTGATGGAGTGTGATGGAATGAAGTGTCGCAATAATATTAGGTGTGATAGGTTGATAGCGAGATGGCCGTGATGACCGCCCAAGCACCCTTATAGCTACCGTTTTTATGTTTTCCAGTAGTTAGCATTTATTACTGATTCTAGTTTTGTGACGGCTTTCAACATATTTTATATAACTTAAATTAAATAAAACATTGTCCATATTTTTTTATACCAGTTATGATTTTATTTATTTGACGATGATCAAATGAGAATAATTTAATGTGAGAACAAAAATATTTTATGTGAGAAACAATAAAAATAAAAAATAGCATAAAGATAAAATATTAAATAATTTAACTTCTTTTATTTTAATTATTATCTCTTTAATTAATTAGTCATTAATCCTAACATTTTATCATACACATTATAAAAATTGTCCTACACATAGCAAAATTCCTTATATATATATATAGGGGATGGATTAAATAAAAGCCCTTCAAAATGAAGAAACCTTGTAAACTCAATCATAGCCATCCATATAAATTTTTATATGTGTAGAATAAAGTATGATAATCTCAATATGTGTATATATATATATATATATATATATATATATATATATAGGGGATGGATAATACGGAAACCCTAAATTTTGAGAAAACTCTAGAAAACCCTCAAAAAAGCCTACTTCCCGAGCTTTTTTTTAAAAAAAGATTAGGGCATGTAATATACATGTTTTTAAGTGTTTTGAGCCAAAAAAAATCAAAAAAGCGCCGAAGGGTTTTTTTTTTTTTTAAAAAAAAAAATAAGTTTTGCATCATAACATATGTTAGCTTATTTTTGCACTGGTAACATATGTTATGATGCAAAACTTATTTTTTTTAAAAAAAAAAACCCTTCGGCGCTTTTTTGATTTTTTTGGCTCAAAACACTCAAAAACATGTATATTACATGCCCTAATTTTTTTTAAAAAAAAAGCTCGGGAAGTAGGTTTTTTGATGGTTTTCTAGAGTTTTCTCAATATTTAGGGTTTTCGTATTATCCATCCCCTATATATATATATATATATATATATATATATATCAAAATTATCATACGTTTATCCTACACATATTGAGATTATCATACTTTATTCTACACATATAAAAATTTATCTTATGGTTGAAAATGAATTATGAGTTTCATTTATTTAACTAATTTAGAGGTTACAAAATTTTAATAATTTATTTAATATTAAATACAGTTATTAAATAAAAGATTTCTATTGGTTAAAATTGTTTTATTTTCTTCTCATTTGAACTCTTCACTATATATATATATATATATATATATATATATATATATATATATATATATATATGGCAATGATTAATAAAAAAACCTCAAAAATTTAAGAAAACACGTAGAAAAACCTACTTCCTGAGCTTTTTTTTTGTTTGAAAATTTTAGGGCATGTAGTATACATGTTTTTAAGAATTTTTACCCAGAAAAATAAAAAAAAACACTGATCGTTTTTTTTAAAACGAACAACACTTTTTGATTTTTTTGGCTCAAAACTCTTAAAAACATGTATATTACATGCCCTAAAATTTTCAAATAAAAAAAAAAAAAGCTCAGGAAGTAAGGTTTTCTAGGGTTTACTAAAAAAAACATGAGTTTTCTACCGATACTTAGCCTATATATATGGGTTTGATTAATTTGAGAATACATATATTTCATGCCCAATCGTGAAAACGCCATTAAAAACTATTTAAATTCAAATTTTCTTTTTACACTTATCATTATTATTTACATCAACAAAAAATAATTTACACATAATAATTTAAATGTAAACAAAAATAATTTGTTTTTACACATGTGTAAGTTTACCGTTTACTGAGTGGCGAAACTTGAATTTTAAGATGGTGGGGGTCAAAAGTCACGAGACCCAAATTTACGTAATATCAAATCAAATCGGTAGGGCTGGACTTAATATATAAAAAAAATTTCTGATAGAAACGGGGAAATTCACACTACTGTACCAAAAACTGGTGGCGGCTGGGGCACCCCTGGGCCCTTCTTAAGCTTCCCCTTACTCATGTTTAAATTGTTTCATTATTTTAGAGTGTTTTTGTAAAAAAAAATGAATTATTTGAAAGGTAAATTCTTTTTTTATTGGTGTGACATCCGTCACTTTTTCCATTATATATATATATATATATATTTTTATAATAATAATAATAATAATAATAATAATAAAAATAATAATGATAAAAAAAAAGCTAGTCATTATATCAAACCATTACATAAACCAACCAACCATTAACCCATAACCCAACATGTTAAAACCCAATCCTTGAAACCCATTCTGAAATCCAGATACACAGGCCCAGATTTGGCCCAACACACCAGGCCCAAGCCCAAACTCCTCATCCCTTATATGTGTTAAAAAAAATATATGCTGCTTGCGAGTATCGAACCCGGGCCAACCTCTAACACACACACACGCCTTAACCACTAAGCTATGAAGCCTTTGTTGATTTAAACCCAAACCTCTTTGTATTTAACCCTTTCTTTCGCGTCCCTTCCTCCTTCTCTTTCTTCCTGGACGCGAACAGTAGCAAAAAGGATAGATAATTTATTTTTTATTTATTTTTTTTTTGTTTTGTTTGACCTACTAATTGGCTTAATTATGTATTAATTATGGTAAACATCATTCAACCGTGTTATTTCAATCAACAATCACAAACAATTATCCCTAAAATAAGCATAATCACGCGCATACATTCATACATGGTCAAAACTTGCCATACGTACAATCCGACCATTACACTATAAATTGGACATGCTTAGACATTCACAACTCGCCAACAATACTCTCAAAACCTCCTAATTCTGTTATCAAACCCTCAATCGAAGTTTTGTGCCAAGTTTGACTTTTCTGTTGACTTGGTGATTATCACGAAACATACATTGTAAGTACTAATTCTTGTATAGGTTTTGTTAATCGGCCCTTATACTCCAAAAGCCCTTTGGTTAATTCAGTTATAATCACGTTTTATAACTGATTGGAAAATCTAGGGTTCTTGGCATAGAATTGGGGAAGAACATCATTGTAATTTATGTATATAATTATTTCAAAACTGAAACATAAACAAATATGATTCACAGATCAGTTGGTTGGAGTGTTTTGTTTAAAACTTAGAACCGGGTTGAACCCAGGTTCAAGCCCCACAATAACCCATTTTTTTTTGTTCTTTTACTTTTCTTATATATACATTTAACATATTATCTTTTTAAATAGTTTTTAAATACTAAAAGTGCTTTATAAAATCTACAAAAATTATATTTAGTTATTCTTATGATAAAGTTCATTATCCAATTTTTAATTTTTCAAAAATCATTTATTTAATATATATAATAAATATTACAAGTTTATTCATTTAAAATTATAAAATTCAATAAAAATATCTAAACGATTTTATTAAATCTCACAAAAATTATCCTAAACTTGTATATTCTTAAACATTCCAGAAAATATTTTTATTTCATAAAAACCGTTTATTTTATATTTTTAATTAATTTTTGTTAGTTTTAATCATAAATAAATCATAATAAATTCATTTTTCAATATTTTTGCACCAAAATTTTATATAAATTATTTCTAACTATCTAGAACTGAAATACATTTTTTGATTCAGAAATCCTTTGATTTTAATATTTTTAGATATTAAAGCCATATTTTGACAATTTGAAATAATTAGATTTAATATTCTATTTTCAAGAAAATAATTTTATAAAAAATTATTTTCATACTTAAAACCTTATGTTGTGACTATATTCAACTTAAAATTTTACAAAAAGACTTTTATTTATTTATTTATTAAATTCTTATATTTTAATAAACAATTTATTTATTAATCAAATAAACGTTTATCCCCAATTCGAAGTCCTAGAAATACATGTATCCTAGAGTTATTTTCCCTTACACGTTATCAAATACTTTAGGTTGATCATTTGGGAGTAACCTCAATTCATATCTCGTTGTCCAGTTAAATCTCAAACTACTACGTGAACTGTGAGTATTCCTACCCCTTTTTGCTTTTATACATTTTTGGGGTGTTACATGTACACTATTACAATTTCAAATACAAGTTTACATTTTTACAATACAATTCTAGTACTATGTGCATTGCTTACAACGTGCTTTATGCTTAGACAATACATGTGGATTACATTTGTACTTAGTGAAATCATTAACATGGTACAAGCCGACCTTAACATTGGATAGCGCTATTTGGATTGACAACCCGCCTAGATTGATTCTCCCCCTTTTTCATCGGAGAATCCGTGGCCAGTGTTAAGCTTTTTTATCCATTTATTGGATAAGTACACTACAGTTCATACAGTACATTATACAGTCACAGGGTTGATTTCGCTCATTTGTATGATACATAGTTTACATATTTGCACTGTAGCTTGCACTTGAATTGTATAACTTTTTAACCTACTATATATATATCAAAACTAGGAATGCTCACCAACATTTCATATGTTGACCAAATCTATTTTGTACATGTTTCAGGTGCAGTTTGATCTAGTGCTTTAGCAAGGAACATTTAGTGCTTTATTTTAATTCAGTTATTTCAATATTTACATTTCATTTAGACAATGTATTTTCCATTTCCATGTAAGACAATTTTTGATTATTCAATAATATTTACATTTTAGTACCATGAGCTTTTGAACAATCGTCACTACGTGGCACCTCGATGATTCCGCCATCGGTTGGGGTGTTACAAATGGTGTATTTCAATTACAGTGAGGTTTGTATTAAAAAAAATGACATTGATTGATTTTCTTATTTGTTTTCACGATACTTACTGTTATCAAGGTAAATCTCCCACATATATATAGGATTGGATCATATGAGAACTTCTTTGAGTTGCGAGAACTCGATGTAAAATGTGAATTACAATATTTTTTTTTGCACGCTGGTGTAAAAACGCCTAAACCCCGACGTAAAAAAATAGAAAAAGTAAATAAATTATTTACGACGTTTATACATCGGTGTAAAGAAATATTACCCTTGCTAAATTAATATTTTATTCAATATTTTATTATAGTTTAATTTACAACTTTTATTATTGAATAAAATAAATGTGTGGTTATAAAGTGAGTTCTCATAATTCTCACAAACTCAAAGAAGTTTTCAAATAGCCAATCTACACCAAAAGTTTTTGGTCGGCGGGGGGAAAGCTCAGTAACCGAATCATTTTCTGGTGATGACCGTTTCTCTTGGTCTCTAAAGAAACACTAGTATAAATATGCCAAGTAAGACTAGGATGATGAGATATGTGTATTGATAATGAACTTGACGATTATAATCTTTTTCTGATGATGGCCGTTTTTCTTGGTCTCTAAATAAACACTAGTATAAATATGCCAAGTAAGACTAGGATGATGAGATATGTGTATTGATAATGGACTTAACGATTATAAGGAACTCGATTATACCAAGTATTTTGACTATAATCTTTCTTACACAGTTTATAGTAGCTATTACTTTGACTGTACCTTTACATAGAACAACATAATATAAAGGTTACAAGTTACAATAATGAATAAGAAAGAATAAGGTCAAGAATACAGTCAAATGTAGTATTTCTCATTTTATAATGTGGGTAACAAATTAATGGTCAAATAGGCAGACCGACTGACTAACAACCGTCACTAAAAGGTTAAAAGTGCAGTTGAAAAGCAAAAAATGGTGTGAACGGCCAAAGTAAGTGCAAGTAGCATCATAATGGATTCATTGTATTTAACTTCAAAGTCAACAAGGCGACACTTAAATATGGCAAACGTTATCCATACATCCAAAGATTGAAGTAAAATATTATTTTTGAATTACTTTGTACATATGTTTTTAACAACTCTAAATTTGTAGAAATTTTATCACTAAATCAAAGATATTTCATGAAATTGAAGTGTTTTCATATACTCTTTGTGTGTATATTTATATACTTTTTGGTTTACTAATACTTTATTTATAGTTTCTTTCGTTTCCTGTTATTTAGATCCCATACAAAGAATTTTATTTTGTGTTTCTAATCTACTTTTTATGTGCATATAGATTTTTGAGGTTGATGGTCTTCCTTAAAGCATCCTCTAGATTTAGGATAAATGTATGTTTTGTCTACGTCACGCCTTTCCCCTGACCTTATCAATAGCTTTACCACAAGATTTTACTGTGTACATTTATGGTATGTGGTGTTTTTTATAGACATAGCTTGTATGAACATCGAACAGGTAACAAACAGAGTATTAATGACTGACTTATATCCGATCCATTTCCATCCTATCCTATCCTACTAGATAGAATTATAAACAATTTTGTTGCTATTTCCTTCCATGTTTATCTTTTAAATTCCAATAATTGTATGCTATATTAAATTCCAAAATAATAATATGTATACAACGATTGAACCATCTCTATTAACTTTTTGAATAAAATATCTTCATATCTCGTTTTCATTGTGCTAGACAAAATTTGCAGTCAGTTGTTACTCATTAGATATATAACCGATTGCTTTTTAAGTTCAAAATTAATATACCATGGGCCATGGCTACTACGATAAAAAGAACTACATATATATTTCTCTATAATATATAAAAAGCTTTTTCCCAATTTTTTATTATACTATAGTCTCCCAACATGTTTAAGATATATTTATAAAACTCAACGAAACATGTGGTTACAAACATATTCATTTCGTATGTGTTTTAAACTTTTAATGTTTTATGTTTGTCTACATAGTTGTTATGTGATGGTTTTTTAAGATCAAGTTGTCATGTGAGGTCTTTTATTGACTTGAAAAACTGAATCATCAGTTTGGACTGGTTTATATAATGATTCATACCATCTTATATAAAATGCGATCATAGTTATTTATTTTGAGGAGTGTTCTTGTATAAATAATTCTTATCCTACAAATAGCCTTAACGTGATAAGTGAATGAACATATTTTTTTATTATTTTTTTCATGTTGTTAAACATGTATGTATTTTATTACTGAAATCTAAAAAAAAATTAGTGTATAGTAATTGTTTAATTACTCTAATGACGTAACACTAAAAAAACTATTTATTTTTATTTTTTTATATGATTCATCTAAAAACATGTTTAAGCAGATGGGAAAAAAAAATTCATCTTCACTTCTCATGTTTCGTAGGTTAAGCCAATTTGTATTTGATTTTTACTCTACTTATTTTACCTGAAAGAAAAAAAAAAACAGCGTTTTTTTATATAAAAAAGTTTGTTAACGTGATCCATGGCCTTGATGATGGACATTTAAAGGTGTTATACTGTTATATGGCGAGCTCTGGAACACCTTTCTTTATTTATTGGGCCATGTCATTCGATTCTATCAATTTTAATTCTAAACGTGTTTTTGTATCAAAACCCACATAAAATACAGGCGTACAAAATCGGTTTTTAGGTCAAACTATTGGTGCACAAATAAGGTTTTTTTAATGCCCGGATCCGGGGATGAAACTAGGTTCGAGTATGATCGGGTATTAAGAAGAAAATCCATACCCTATGTACACCCGGGTAGGGTATGATCAGGTCCGGGTACGTATATGTGTATGGGTCCGTGTATTAAAACACCCATTTTAAAAAAAATATTTTATTTTTCAAATTATTTTACAAACAATAAATTCGTTTAAATTTTAAATTTGGTTTGTAATTTGTAAAAGTAACTAAACCAAGCTACAATAACATAAATTACTCAAGTACAAATTCTTTGCTTTATAATATTCATTTAAAAAAAAAAATCAAAAATAAAAGTTGTAAAGTAAACATGAAAATATATTTTAAAAATTCAGGTATTCTATCGGGTATTAAAAAATCATGTATCGGGCATAGGGTTTTATCGGGTGTAGGTATAGTGTATAACCGCTTCTGGATATAAATCGGGTATGGTTTCAGGTACGGGTTATGAGCCCAACATGTATACGTTATTCATACCCTACGGGTAGGGTTGGGTTTGGTAATGGATATAAACTACGCGAGTACAATGATAACCAGTTCTCATTTTTTTTTTCTTGGGTCTGGTTCTAGGCACAGGTTCTTTATGCACCTCTAGCCCTCTAGGTCAATCCGGATCAATTTTAAAACTAGTTTGGATTGGGTCGATAAGGTAGAAAACGAATCGGCCCAAACCGGTAGGGGTGTTAAAATTACCGATTTGACCGGAAATCAACCAGAATTGATACCATTTAAAATCGAACCAAACTGAATGTTATTCTACTTTTAGTTTAAAGAAACTCAATTTGATTAAACTAAGGAGACCACAATCATATATATTGGGTTATGATGTTGTCTACTTGCGGAGGTGGGGCACTCCATGGCAAGGGGTTCTTGGCTATGGTTATCGTACGGTAACATTGTCACCACCCTTGACAACAGGTCAAAAATGACCATCTCAGGAAGAAGTAACCAAGAGATTCCATATACTTTTGACCGTTGGCAATAGTCAAATAGTAGGCAAATGTCATATTTTAAATAAAACTTTTATTTATATCATAACCGTTATATATTTACCAAAACTAATAATATCCTCCACTTATCCTATACTCCAAATTAAAACCAAAACTCTCAAAATCAAAACTTATAATCCCCAACTCTAACCATGGATCAACAAAAAAAAATATGGTTGCTAGTTCGAATAAAAAATCTCAAGAGGCCGGTTCAAGCAAACGAGGCGGTGGTTCGACCAAACGAGGAGGAGGTCGAACCCACGAGGGGACGGTTCGGAACTACGAGGGGCCGATTCAAGCAAATTGGGTGTTTATGGTCCTGGCGTTTTCACACCACACCACACCCACCCGTACAACCACGAACATCGCCACGAAATTTATATTTATGGCCAATACGAACATAGTATTTTTTTTTCCCAACCTATGGTTCCACCCGTATGACTTGATTTCTCTCAAGATGTTTTGAATAACTTCGATGTGTTTGGAACATATAGGAGTCCACCATCCCAAATGTCCCCCATTGAACGGCGTCGTCAAGACCCGCCAATTTTTGAAGACCTTGGGGATGATGACGACGATCTTGTGCAAGAAACTCAATTCGAAAGAAATTTGGAGGAAATAAACGTGCAAGATGATAAGTTTGAAGAAGAAGAGGAGGATGTAGTTGAAGTTGTTTAAGGGAAGAATAAGGAAAAATTACAAATCGGGTCAATCGACAAGATTGGACTTCTGAGGAAGAAGTAATTTTAGCTCAAGCTTATGTTCACGTCTCTACCGATCCGGAAAAAGGAAATTAACAAAAAAAAAATGAAAGTTTGTGGAAAGCCATTCTTAAACACTTCAACTATCTTAAGGGAGGAAGCGACTGAACGGTTGATTAACTAACCACAAAATGGAAGAGTATGATGACAAGGTTGAATTGGTTCAATGGTTATCACATACAAGCGGTACAATTTACTTTAATTTTGGGTTATATTTATTTTTAATTACATTCGTTATATTAATTTTTTTTATTATTTTTGGTTTATATTATTTTTATTTTAACCTATAGGAACTCATAAAAAAAGTGGTTGCAACGATTTGAATGTTACGAAAAGAGCGCTTGACGATTGCCGCAAAAAAAACACAGACATGCTTTCAAGCACGGTGGGGCATAGAAGATTGTTAAAGAGCTAGGGATGGCAAAAAAAAAAAAAAAAAAAAAAAAAAAAAAAAAAAAAAAAGCCTGACGGGTATACTCGAAACCCAAAGTATTTGGGACGGGTATAGCCGATACCCTACAGGTATGGGACGGGTTTGGGATTGGAAAAAAAATATTTTGCCGGCATGGGACAGGTATGGGGCTAAGTGATACCTGACCTGATACGAATTAAATACACGTTTGCCTGAAACATATATCCAAAAATTTTAACTTTTATCTATAACTTGTAATAAAAGAATTGAAGATTGATGAGTTGTCATTCAATGAAGGCCTAAGAAAGCCATTTTAATGACATGACATTCAAGGAGACATTCTCCTCCTTGAGTGTGCCATGTGTCATGCCATGTGGCAAATAAAAAAAATAAATAATAATATAAAATCTAATCTACTAAATTTAAATTGAGTTATTTTAGGAAAAAAAGAATTTAAAAAACAAATTTAAAATTTTCTCTCTTATGTTTCCTCCCATAATTTTTAAATGTTAATATCTTTTATATACGAGACTTTTTTAAAGAAAAAATTACACCAAATTAACAAGCGTTTTATTATCTTTCCAACGAGTACCATAGTGCTATATAAAAAACGGAGAAAAAAAACGACTATTTTTTGTGGTGTTTCGTTCATACAGGAAAAAAAAACACAAAGTGTTCAGATTATTCATTAATAATGTTTTTTCTTTTAAACCAAGTTCTTATCTACGATGTTGAAATTCAGCCCAATTGCCATGTTTTCATTGGAATTTTACTCTTTTAAAGATGCATAGGTATACTTCATCAAGAGAAGCTAGGAGAAAGAATCGCGCAACACTGCAACACATGGTGTCACCTTATAGCAAGGTTATTTTTTTATTTATCTAATTACAAGAGTAATAATTATTACTATTATTAGTATTATTAGAATTGTTATATTTTTCAACACCGAGACGCTCCCAGGATAAAAGCTAGTATATATATATCCTCTCTTAACTATTTTTAGTAATGTTTCACTATAATAGATTTATTATCTGAAATATATATTTTTATGGCATTATTATTTACATTTATAAGCTATGAAATGTAAAACTATTTTGTGACATTCATATTATAATATAGATTTACATTTTAAATGTTTCAAAGGTTATTGACGATGATATGTATGTTATTTATTAAAATTTAATATTTTACAGATTTTTAAAACATAAAATTATAAAATAAAATAAAAGTATATATACATGCAAATTCCAGTGGGCATACCCGATACACGCGGGTATGCTATATACCCAACGGGTAATACCTGACAAGTATGGGATGAGATTTACAACCGGGTATGGGTATGAGATTAGCCATACCTGACTAGGGATGAGCATTCAAGCCCGAATACCGATCCCGCCCCGTCCCGATCCCGATACCGTACCGAACCGATACCGAACCGAGGGGTTTCGGGATCGGTATCGGTATCTATATTTATGGATTTTCGGTTTCGGTATTATCGGTATCGGTACGGGATCGGTACGGTATCGGTATTTTAAGGCAAAATACCGATACCATACCGGTACCGTACCGATACCGAACCGATACCGTACCGTACCGTATGTGTTCGGTATCGGGATCGGTATTGGGTTTTTGGACTTTTCGGTATCGGTATTGTCGGGATCGGTATCGGTTCGGTACCGATCCCGTCCCGAGCTCATCCCTATACCTGACCCATACTCGACCCGTCACCATCCTTATAAAGAACATGAGAAGTGGAGCATAGTTCCGTTGTTGAACGGAGAAGTCTACCAACTTCGGTGCATTCGAAGATTTTAGGGCAACCTATACATCGACGTCGAACTTGAATGACAAAATCAGTCCAACGCAATCGAAGGAAAGGGGTAAACAACAAGCTAAACAACCCGTCGGGTCGTCAAACCAAAGTGTGTTGGCCGACAAAATAGACGCGTAAACGTTAAGGAATGAATCGACATTTCAAAAGGTTGTGACACCCGGTATGTTCGGCTTAAACATTTTGGTAAAACATAAGTCTACCTTAGAGAAAAACATTTATAAACGAACTTAACTAGGGTCAGTTGAGTCGGGTCAGGTTAGGATTGTTCAAGGTTCAATGATCTGGAGGATCATTGGGAGTCGTTTTGGAGTATACACTAGCCTTGAGTCCTGTTGTTGGTGAAGTTACATAAGTTGAATTAAGTGTTATACGTGGATTGATACATACATATGATACAATGTGCAAATACGCGTTTCAAAGGTATAAACATGACATGTTCATGTGTTAGGATGTGCTAAAACGTGTTTAAACGACAAAACTGGAAAATCTGGTATGACAGGAAACTGGTTTGACCTTAAGGGGGGTCGAACCAGGCTTATGAGTCAGCTGGGAAGGTCATTCGACCTTGGGAACTCTCATTCGACCCATGTATAACGTCGAATTAAGCTTGGGTATAAATACCACACTTAGTCATTTTTTCATCATTTCACAAACCCTAGTTGCCTCTAAACACTCTCTTTCAATTTTAATCTCCAGGGAAGGAGTTTTTGCTCTCGTTTTTCATAATCTAACCTACAAACATCATCTAATCAAAGATCTAAGGTGTGTTCTTGATCCAAAACCCTTTTTAAAGCATTTTGATTCGTTTTCATCTAACCCAAAATGTCCAGATCTGTTCTAAGGCTGATTTTATGGTTAAAAACCTTTCAAACATCTTTCTAAACAAAACCCTATCATTAAACATGAGTTTTCATATCAATAAACATGTGTTAAGTTGTGTTTTATGTGATATTATGTATTGTTTAATGATTTACCGTTGTACAAATGATAGAAACATGATCTAGGGCTGGTGTTGGTTTATGATTGTTTTAGGTTACAATTGGATAGATGATGTTATTATGTCTTTTTTGGGGATTTTTTTAAATCAAGGGTTTGAATACATGTTGTTATTGTTAATAAAACAATTGGGGGTTTTCATGAACATGACAAACTGAGCATTTTGAGAAGATTATGAAAGGATTTCGAAAAGTTTCCAAATTGGGTAAAGTTTTCATGCATGATGTGACGTTTTCATAATTTTGCCATTTTGGGTAAGTGTTAAAACGGATTTATTTTGGAGTAAAATTAGTAGGGTTTTGTGGGGATATGCTATTCATATTTGACTGTTGTGTTTCATGATGTTTCGTGATGTTTTCGGCTTGTTTTGATGCGATTTGATACGTTTTAGAACAAATGCTGCAGACTGGGTCGAACCAGGCCCCATTCGACCAGTCGTGGGGTTGAAGGAGAGGGTCTGGGGTTCGAACCAGACTACTGTAGGTCGAACCAGACTTGTTTTGGTCGAACGAACATGATTTAGGTCGAATTAACACATGTTAAGGTCGAAGGAACATGTGTTAAGGTCGAAGGAACATATGTTAGGTTGAATGAACTTGTATGTGGGTCGAAGGAATCTTTTGGAGGTCGAACCAAGGTTTCTTAGGGTCGAATGAGCCTCCAAAAACACCGATTCGACCTTAAAGCTATGTTTGTGCGATTTTTGATACAAACTAAGTGTTTTATGCTTGAACCTTATGTGTAATCTATGTGTACTTGATTAGTGTAACACCCCAACTGATGGCGGAAACATCGGGATGTCACGTATTGATGATTGTTCAGTAGCTCATGGTGAATAATAAATTCCATTAAATAATTTAAATGAATTACATACAATTGTTCTAGAATTTGTACATCAAATTGAATAAAGCTACACATATCTTCAAGCATCAATTCAAATCTTCAAGTAAATAGAACCTGAAACATGTTAAGTTGAAAATGTTTTGGGTCAACAAAAGTTGGTGAGAATTACATAGGTTTTTGATAATTGAGTAAAAATGATGTGCAATTCATGTGTCATGTCAATCTAGTCCATATGCGAGAACATACTAGAAATAAATCGAGTGCATAATCAACCCTGATGACTGTTATAAAATGATACATACCATACGCTCATGGTCCAATTGAATATGTTATGCGATAACAAACACCCACGTAACCTTTGTAGGAGGCACGTATCCGGGTGGGATTGTCAGTCCAATAGATCTATCAATGTATACCGTCGGCTTGATCAATGTTAATGATTATGCTAGAATGGTGCTTACTCTAATCATGCTCAAGACATAATGCAACATAGAAAACACATAGACACATTGATGATTGAATTGCAATGATGATGTTATAAACATGTTTCACCCCAAAAATGATGATAAATAAAAGAAGGGGCTATGTAAAACTCACCTTGGTAAAATGTTATATCTGTTGAGAAATGTGTTGACCAAATGTATCAAGTATCACCCTAAAATGGGGTAATAAATATGTCTAAGTCTATCAAGTCTACAAATGTATAAGTTCTAGGGCTTCGATTTGGGGATAATTGCTCGTTTGATTAATATTAAAAATATTCGCCAATTGAGAGAAATTTAGTAAATAAATAACCAAAAATATTTTTATAAATTTTAAATCTAGGATGGTCACAAGAATGTGTTTAAAGTATAAAAATAATTTTTATAAAATTATTTTCTTTAAAATAGATTATTAAATCTATTTATTACAAATTGTCAAAATCTTAACTTTAATATTTAAAAATATTAAAATCAAAGAATTAGAAGTTTAAAATTTATATTTATGTTCCAAATAATCAGAAATAATTTCTATAAAATTTTGGTGCAAAAATAATGGAAATTGAATTTATTATGATTTAATTATGATTAAATCTAACAAAAATTGATTAAAAATACTAAATAAATGATTTTTCAGAAATAAAAATCATTTCTGAAAAGTTTAATGTTATAAAAACTTAGGATAATTTTTGTGGAAATTAATAAAGTTGTTTTGATATTTTAATGGATTTTATAAATATAATAGTATAAAATTGATTTAATTATTATAAATATTAAATCAATTATTTTTAGAAAACTAAAAATTGTCAATAAATCCTTTAACTCAGATTTGAAAGATATAAATTTTTTAGAATTTATAAAAGAGTTTTAATAATTAAAAATGAATTTATAATATTAAATGTAATTTATATATTACTAATTGATTTAAAAAGGTTTAATGAAAAAAAAAGATGGAATGGGACGCCACTGCCGGGACTCGAACCCGGGTGGCTTAGGGCCAAGCAACAGTCACAACCACCTGGTCTAGACCAGTGGTTGTGATTGTTTTTGTTTTTAATTATATAAATACGCTATGCAATTCTAGTTTATCCCCAATTCAACAATTACGAACCCTAGCTTAATCAATTGTCTGATTCACACATCAATAGCCCAATCAATCTTAGGGCTATTGATGTGTGAATGCCGATGAATAAAACCCATATAAAACTTTGAGCTTACAATGTTGTTTCGATGACGAATGGCCGGTCAAACCAGAAGTCAAAATCACGATCGTATGAACAAGGACTGTGTTTAAGTGAAGAATTGAGGGGTTAAGAGATGAAGATTGGCGAGTTGTGAATGCTCTGGAATGATCAATTTATAATGTTAAGGGTCGGGTGTTCGATTTGGCAATGTTTGACCGAGTTAATGGGTTTGACGCGTCAAAAGCTCAATTTGGTAAGAATTGATGGGGATTTGCTGTGTGTTTGACTCGTTACAGGCCGGTAATCGTGCTACGTTGCCAATTACAGGTTTAATTACGAGTCAAAGATCTCAATTATGGTAGGTTATTGATCTCAGTTGACTTTCCAAGTCAACTGAGATGAATTCATGCTCGCTTATAATTAAATCGCGTCCAGGTTTGTAACAAAGATTCATACAGATCAGGTGGTTTGGTGTGTGGGTGAATATGATTGAGCCGGTTGGGGACCCGGGTTCGATTCCCGTCCCCAACACAATTTTTTTTAAAGCTGAAATGGGAAGGGAGGGTTAGTGGGCTGCTGGTATGGGCCTGTGGGCTGTTGGGCTGGGTATTTGTCTGGGCTCAGAACTGGGTTGGGTAAGATAAACAAATCAGTTATGGTTTTGTTATTATTATTATTATTATTATTATTATTATTATTACTAATACACTTATATATATACATATATATATATATATAAGTTGTGTGGTTGGAAAAAAATAATATATTATACGTGTTTGAAAATTTCGCGGTGCTACAGGCTCCCCTACTTTTAGGAACTTCGTCCCGAAGTTAAGAGAAATACTAGGTTTACAATTTGCCAACTACTGAAAACCTTGATAAAATTTCACACTACCTTAATGTACCTGTAAATTCATGATTACGTTCCGGACCGTAATTACCAATTTACCTTACGTTAGGGTTTTGCGTCCTTTTATGACTCTACCGATTGTTGAGCAGGTCTGATAGTCCCCACCAGTCGTTGAGCAGGTGGTAGGGCCTCTCCCGACTGTTGGAAAGACATGATGACCTCTACCAATCGTTAAGTAGGTTGTTTGGTAGTCAATTAATTGTTGTACAAGTAAGCAAGTATGATCATAGATATAGCAATCAGTTCACATTCAAACAAGCATGCACACAGATGTTATGATAATACTTGAATTTATTATCTGATTCAAAAGTGACAATACATGAAATTAAAGAGAAAGTAGATATTATTCAAATGATAGGGTTTGCTGTTAAGCAGTTGGAGGGTCTCAAGCGGGATTATTTGGAGCATCAAGAGCGTCGGTAGCAGGCATTCGACAAGCATCTGCAAGATGCCCATATCTTTGACAATTGGTGCACTGTCGGCAGGGTACTTGAGTTGGATGGTGATACTGGCAGGTGTAACACTTAGGTAGGTTCCCATTGTATTGTTTCTTGGTGGGTGGGGCAGTGGTGTCTATTGCAAAATTCCTGACCTTGTTCTTCCCGTTGGTTGAGGCCTCAGTTTTGATATCAACGGCAGGTTGGGGAGTATCCTTTTTCTTTTCCCCTTTACGAGTCAGGGTTCCTGCCTTCACATGGTTATCTGTTAGGGTGGCAGCCAAACGCTTTGCTTCCTCCAAAGTAGCAGGGTTCCTTCCCCACACTGTGTCTTGAATCTGCATCGGTAAGCCACCAATGTATTTTTCGATCGCAATGGGCAAAGGGGTGACTTTGTGGGGTAGCAGTAAGCTAAGTTCGTGAAAACGAGTGTTGTAAGCGAGGTTTTCCCCACTGTCTTGAGCAAGATCATGAAATTCATCTTCCAGCTTCTTAATTTCATTACGAGGACAGAACTCTGCCTTCATAATGTCTTTAGCTTGATCCCAGGTTAAGGCTAGTGCAGCTTCGGCTCCGCGAGTGCGTTTTTCTTCATTCCACCAAGTGAGTGCTCGCTTATGAAGAACACTCATGGCATAACGGACCTTAAAGTTGTCGGGGCATTCACTGTTAATGAAGGTATTTTCAATGCCCTCAAACCATTGTAGGAGTCCTGAAGCTCCTTCTTCTCCACTGAATTTTGGGGGATTGCAAGAATTAAAGTGCTTAAGGGTACAGGCTGGAAGTCCATTCCCGTTGTGGTGTCCATTTCCATTTCCATTCCCGTTACCGTTCCCATTGCCGTTCAACTGGATGACTTGAGCTAGTAAATTGGGAACCAGAGTTGCGATTTGCTGCGCCATTTGTTGAGAAATGATTGCAGCCAGTTGGGCATCGACACCATTGTTGTTGTTGTTGTTGTTGTGGTTAGTATCGTGGTTGTGGTTGTGATTGCTACTTCCTTCATCATGATTTTCACCACTGTTAAGACGAGCACTGCGACGTGGAGGCATGATCTGTAAGAGACATAGTGAAATGAATGAGATTATATAAGGAGTGTAATCATTTATTCATTAAAACGAATAAACGAAAACGTTGACTTATCAAAGATTCTAAATTCTAATAACACATGAAGACATGCTTTAGCCTATAGGTGAACACTCATCCCGAGAATTCCCAGGTAGGCATCCGGGTCCCTCGTCTGATTGGGATATATGCGCAATGCCAGCCTAGACAGAAGACTCAGAATACAGGCGTTCACCCTTTCAGATTGCACGTGTTCGTTATTAAAATCTAGAACTTCGACGAGATCTCAAGGTGGTTCAGGTTAAACCTGAGGATTTTATCCTATTAGTCTAAGAGTAGATCCACTATTGGAGAGCAGCCTTCTTGTAAAGATGAAGGTAGGGATAAGAAGTAGGAGTGAGATAGTGAATAGCAAGCAAAAGAAGCAAGTACTGATTAAATCCTATGGTTATAGACTAGATTATTTCCCTAATAACCTAATTCCCTATAACCATGGCTCTGATACCAATCTGTAACACCCCAACTGATGGCGGAAACATCGGGATGTCACGTATTGATGATTGTTCAGTAGCTCATGGTGAATAATAAATTCCATTAAATAATTTAAATGAATTACATACAATTGTTCTAGAATTTGTACATCAAATTGAATAAAGCTACACATATCTTCAAGCATCAATTCAAATCTTCAAGTAAATAGAACCTGAAACATGTTAAGTTGAAAATGTTTTGGGTCAACAAAAGTTGGTGAGAATTACATAGGTTTTTGATAATTGAGTAAAAATGATGTGCAATTCATGTGTCATGTCAATCTAGTCCATATGCGAGAACATACTAGAAATAAATCGAGTGCATAATCAACCCTGATGACTGTTATAAAATGATACATACCATACGCTCATGGTCCAATTGAATATGTTATGCGATAACAAACACCCACGTAACCTTTGTAGGAGGCACGTATCCGGGTGGGATTGTCAGTCCAATAGATCTATCAATGTATACCGTCGGCTTGATCAATGTTAATGATTATGCTAGAATGGTGCTTACTCTAATCATGCTCAAGACATAATGCAACATAGAAAACACATAGACACATTGATGATTGAATTGCAATGATGATGTTATAAACATGTTTCACCCCAAAAATGATGATAAATAAAAGAAGGGGCTATGTAAAACTCACCTTGGTAAAATGTTATATCTGTTGAGAAATGTGTTGACCAAATGTATCAAGTATCACCCTAAAATGGGGTAATAAATATGTCTAAGTCTATCAAGTCTACAAATGTATAAGTTCTAGGGCTTCGATTTGGGGATAATTGCTCGTTTGATTAATATTAAAAATATTCGCCAATTGAGAGAAATTTAGTAAATAAATAACCAAAAATATTTTTATAAATGTTAAATCTAGGATGGTCACAAGAATGTGTTTAAAGTATAAAAATAATTTTTATAAAATTATTTTCTTTAAAATAGATTATTAAATCTATTTATTACAAATTGTCAAAATCTTAACTTTAATATTTAAAAATATTAAAATCAAAGAATTAGAAGTTTAAAATTTATATTTATGTTCCAAATAATCAGAAATAATTTCTATAAAATTTTGGTGCAAAAATAATGGAAATTGAATTTATTATGATTTAATTATGATTAAATCTAACAAAAATTGATCAAAAATACTAAATAAATGATTTTTCAGAAATAAAAATCATTTCTGAAAAGTTTAATGTTATAAAAACTTAGGATAATTTTTGTGGAAATTAATAAAGTTGTTTTGATATTTTAATGGATTTTATAAATATAATAGTATAAAATTGATTTAATTATTATAAATATTAAATCAATTATTTTTAGAAAACTAAAAATTGTCAATAAATCCTTTAACTCAGATTTGAAAGATATAATTTTTTTTAGAATTTATAAAAGAGTTTTAATAATTAAAAATGAATTTATAATATTAAATGTAATTTATATATTACTAATTGATTTAAAAAGGTTTAATGAAAAAAAAAGATGGAATGGGACGCCACTGCCGGGACTCGAACCCGGGTGGCTTAGGGCCAAGCAACAGTCACAACCACCTGGTCTAGACCAGTGGTTGTGATTGTTTTTGTTTTTAATTATATAAATACGCTATGCAATTCTAGTTTATCCCCAATTCAACAATTACGAACCCTAGCTTAATCAATTGTCTGATTCACACATCAATAGCCCAATCAATCTTAGGGCTATTGATGTGTGAATGCCGATGAATAAAACCCATATAAAACTTTGAGCTTACAATGTTGTTTCGATGACGAATGGCCGGTCAAACCAGAAGTCAAAATCACGATCGTATGAACAAGGACTGTGTTTAAGTGAAGAATTGAGGGGTTAAGAGATGAAGATTGGCGAGTTGTGAATGCTCTGGAATGATCAATTTATAATGTTAAGGGTCGGGTGTTCGATTTGGCAATGTTTGACCGAGTTAATGGGTTTGACGCGTCAAAAGCTCAATTTGGTAAGAATTGATGGGGATTTGCTGTGTGTTTGACTCGTTACAGGCCGGTAATCGTGCTACGTTGCCAATTACAGGTTTAATTACGAGTCAAAGATCTTAATTATGGTAGGTTATTGATCTCAGTTGACTTTCCAAGTCAACTGAGATGAATTCATGCTCGCTTATAATTAAATCGCGTCCAGGTTTGTAACAAAGATTCATACAGATCAGGTGGTTTGGTGTGTGGGTGAATATGATTGAGCCGGTTGGGGACCCGGGTTCGATTCCCGTCCCCAACACAATTTTTTTTAAAGCTGAAATGGGAAGGGAGGGTTAGTGGGCTGCTGGTATGGGCCTGTGGGCTGTTGGGCTGGGTATTTGTCTGGGCTCAGAACTGGGTTGGGTAAGATAAAACAAATCAGTTATGGTTTTGTTATTATTATTATTATTATTATTATTATTATTATTATTATTATTATTATTATTACTAATACACTTATATATATACATATATATATAAGTTGTGTGGTTGGAAAAAAATAATATATTATACGTGTTTGAAAATTTCGCGGTGCTACAATTAGTTTATGTAATGGGTCACCAATGGGATGTTGGGTCAGTCTAGTGTGTCGTTAGAACAGTCAAACACGTTTTCAAACATACTTGGTCACGATCTGGACAATCGGGGACTAGATAACCTTATGGTTATTAGTCAAAACACTTATGTGAACTTTTATGATAGATCTCCGGTAGTTGGGATTATCAAGGACTTAGCTTTTATTCTTTAATTGAAGAACGCAACCTAAGGTGAGTTTCACAGCCCCACTTTTACTGGTTTTCCTTTTGGGGGAGAAAACATGCTGTAAACTTATATTTTATAAACACATGTCATACTATGGGTTACTTTTGAGTTGCTATATGATCTTTGGAAGTCCTGGGGGAAACCATGAATGTGCAGGGTCGCACAATGGGGGAAATGTGGATAGATCTATTGGGCGTGACCTGCCCCACTCATTGACTGAAGGTCGGACGGGTGCAAATTCTCTCGAACTATGCTGAACTTGCTAAACACTATTCGAGCTGCTTAAACACATGCTAAACTTGCTAAACGCGTTCAGTAATGGTTTTCCAATCGTAGTAGTAACAAAACATACGCCTAGCTAGCGTACCATGTCTTTCACTTTGACATAGTATTGACAGGTTTTGAACTTGGTAGCATTTGGTAACATTTCGTAACATTTCATAAAAACCTGTGAACTCACCTGCATTATATATTGACACCTTTTGACATGTTTTTTCTCAGGTCGCTAAGGTAGCAACACACGGACTAGGCGTACGGGTCTGCATGGCGTCTAGGGCTTAGTTCATGTTTTTGAATAATCATTGAAACTAATTTTGTTACATGAGTTGTACTTGAATTTGCTTTCGCTACAGTTTTGAGATAATAAAGTTATGTTTGAGTCTACGTATCTTTCATATAGTTGTCGTTTATTGTGATCGTTGACTTGGATCCTGGTTTTTCACGCGCCTCGCGGTAAAACCCCGCATGTGAAATTTGAGGGTGTGACAGATACGTAAACTCAAACATAACTTTAATATCTCAAAAAGGAAAGGGGTAAACAACAAGCTAAACAACCCGTCGGGTCGTCAAACCAAAGTGTGTTGGCCGACATAATAGACGCGTAAACGTTAAGGAATGAATCGACATTTCAAAAGGTGACGCAAGCTAAAGAACAAAATCTTTAGGAATCTGCATCGATGATTAAGCAACAACGCAAAACTGTCGCTCAATTGACGATGGATAATGATTTCAAGACATATACTCGATCATCTAGATCCCTAGGTGCAGAAAATCGTGATAGCCCGCAACGAGAAATTGTGAAAAAATAATAATTGGTTGAAGGATCATTTGATGGATATTTAGTTTTTTTTTTCTTCTGAATTGTCGTATTATATTTTTGAATTTTCGTGTTTTTTTAGTTTCAATTACGTAACTTTTTTTAATTTTAATGATTTATTTTAATTATATTTAATAGTTTAATTTATTTTAAATTAAAAAGAATTATATAGTACCTTGCCTAGAGTGCCTTCAATGGTTTTGTAGTTGTAGGGTACTTTGGGTTCACTTTAGCGTGACGAAACAGAAGTGGTCAAGGCTAGAATACTTACCTTAGGGTGTCCTTCCCCTTCCTTAGAATTCGGTTTTCTCGATTTGAAACTAAACGGAATTGAAATTTGGATATCGTTTATTAACAACTAGTTTTTATCCCGGGAGCGTCCCGGGTTAAAATATCTAATATAACATAATAAAATATATTATTATTATTATTATTGTTATTATTATTATTATTTTAAACAAATCTCTCTCATAAAGATATCATATTCAAATATAAAAAAAAAGAATCTCTCTGGCTAGGTATAAATCTAGTGCCATTACAAATTAATTCGGAAGTTTGTAATCGATCATTCTAAAAAGAACTAACATGAAATAAGAAAAAAAAATTAATTATTGAAATACCGAACGCATTAGTCTAAGGGTTGATGCGTTAAAAAATTCATGGGTATATGATCGGGTATGTAGTTCGGGTATTTGGGTATGTTGTTTCGGGTAATCGGGTCGGGTATCACCTAATCCCAGACCCGATCCAAACCCACAATTTTTTTAAACTAATCCCAAACCCGACACAATACCTGCCGGGTTACAAAAAATAGTCATTTTTTTCTCCGTTTTTTATATAGCACTATGGTACTCGTTGGAAAGATAATAAAACGCTTGTTAATTTGGTGTAATTTTTTTCTTTAAAACATCTCGTATATAAAAGATATTAACGTTTAAAAGTTATGGGAGGAAACACGAGAGAAAAAATAATAAAGGTTTAATATTTAGATTTAATAGATTAGGTATTTAATAGATTAGGTTAATGTTTATAATAGATTAGGTTAAATCATATTTATTTCTTTTTTTTTTAATTGGTTTAGAGTTGCCACATCACATCCTATGTGGCATCTCTCAAATGAGAGATTGCATAATATTATGATATGTATGATTAATCCCTTTGCAATATATATATATATATATATATATATATAACTAGCTGATTACCCCGGGAATGTCCTGGGGTTGAAAAATTTAATATGATTTAATAAAAATGATAAAAGAAGAAAACTAAGATCACGAAAAGAGTAAATTACTTAAACATAATCAATCTTAGTAAAAAAAAACAATTATTTAAAAAGTTAAAAAAAAAATAAAAAGCATAAACCATATTAAACATAATATAGTATTAAAAAGGATAACCTTCAACATATAATCATCTTCACATAATTTAAAATATGTTACAATTTGACTTTGACTTATATAGATGTAGAATTCATGATCACATTGAAAACAAAAACACTTATTTCAATACAGTGACTTTGTAAAGAAAAGCATATACGAATTTTCTTTGAATACATGAATTTAGATTAATAAATGTTTATTAATCTAAAATAAATCACTTTCAATAATCAATGAAGAAGAAAAAACTTCAAAGTATTTTAAAAATTTTTAACACTTACTTCTTGATGAATAGAAGGAGAATTCAGAAACTTTTTAAAAATGAATGGTTTGATGTTAATGTAATCATATATTTATAGTGGCTACTCAATAATTCTATATTAAATTAATTTGTTAATAAAATCTTCTATTTTAAATTATAAGATATGCATATATTCTTTTATTTATTTTTAAATAAATATTTTATTAAATTTACTGTAAACAAATAAATAATTAAATTTTAATGTTAATCCTTATACATAATTCGAAAACAATATTTATATATAGTATATATCGAAAATAATATTTAAATTTTAAATATTTTCAATTAGAAGATATGCATATCTTCTTTTATTTATTTTTAAATAAATATTCTATTAAACCTCTCATCTTAACGTGTCACACGGCACATTTAATGGGGGTTGAGGCCTCCATTGAATGTCACATCATCATAAGTTAATTCTTTTATAGATTATAGATATATAGATAACAATAATCAATTACTTTGTTGAAATTTCACTAAAGGTTGATGGTAAATGGCTAAATATTTCCACAAGAATATTGCTTCCATCATGACCTTAATTAATTTTTAACACAATACTTTTGTAAAAGTCATATTATTTTCAAACCAATATAGGTAATATACATACATAAGTCACACATATTAGACTATGGTCACACCAATAGTTCAAAACATAGTCATAACAAGCCTATACAGATTCTATTTCACTAACGCGTGGCGATGGACAAAACGTTATCAAATAATCATCCGAAACACAATTAACCAACGGTGGCGGATTATCATAGGCGTAACTATAATAAGATGGACACGCTTCCTTAAATATCTTCGAATACACTGTCGGCTTGCATTTACTAGGCGTCCCATATGCGTTCCTACAACAAAACTTGTCATTGTTGAAAGCCAAACACGCGCTTTTGCAAGCAACGACTTCGCCCTTATCGTTCAAAACCTCGAGTTCTTGAGGACAACAATCATTAATATCCCTTTTGCACCCTCCAATATGACATTTGGATGAGTAAGGTATAGTTGTTACTGAAATAGGGACATTATAACCGTCAACTAGACTAACGTCGTAAAAACTAGGTTTGCTTTTGTCTGGTTGTAATGCAATTTGGACCAATGTCACGGGTGGGGCCCCGATTAGCCCGTTGCACCACAATTTCCCACCACAATCGCCTGTTTCGCATGCAGGGACTTTATCTGAACCGAATTTGCAACTTGTTCTAGCCCATATCCGCCCTACCCAATCAGCCGGGGCTTGGATTTTTCGTTGTTCACCAGGCGGAAGGTAGAAACCACCGGAGGCTAACACCGGGTGGCCTTCGTTTGCCGCGTTTGCGGGCCATATTGGGTAGGGACATTTGTTGATGATATGGAAGTTACATGCTTCAACTATTGTGTTTCCTGTTGATGTATAGTTATGAGTTCGCAACGTGTTATTCATTTATGCAAATTACCAAGTTTTCTTTTTTATTTTCTCATTATATATATATATATATATATATATATTTTAAATGTTAAAAATGTTGTATCGGTCATATAACTTATATAAAAAAGAGAAGTTTGTATAAGTAGTGTAATATAAGTAATAAGTATATAATGAGAGATTAGTCAATTACCTGATAAGAATAAGAAGAGAATGGAAAGAACAAGTGAAGTGGTTGCCTCCATGTTTTTGTTTTATATGGTTTTAAATCCTAAAGTGTATTTATAGAAGGATTTTAGTGGTTAAATTGTTGCCTAAGTATTTGACATTAAGGCACAACCTTCCTTTAAAAGACAAGCAAAACCCATAACTTAAAGGGATGAGGTGGCTCACACAAATGTATAGAATAATATTTTTGTAACTTTTTATGTTTCTATCAAACTTGAATTTCATATTATTTTCTCTAATGAAGAGTTTTTTTTTTTTGTTTTTTTTTTGTTCAAGATTTATTTAAATAATAATAAAAAACAATTTAAGCTTCTATATGTTCTACAAATAATTTCAAAGTTTTCTTTGAAATGATACTTAAAGAAACTGACTACAACATTTTAATTAAAATGATACGTTTAATTTAATTATTTCCATTTCAAATAATCAGAATCATAGAATCATAGGTGATGTTTGTTTTTTTCGCATGAGAAGAGGTGGACCAAAGGTCTACAGTTTGCAAGAAGAAGACTGTTTGTTTGTTAACGTCTGCATGCTGCTGAAATAAACTGAAATTTAAATAAACTGATTTTTTTACAACAGTCTGGAGGTGGACGGTGGTGGTGGCGGACCGTGGTGGTGGTGGGTGAGGAGAAGAGAAGATAAGACTTTTAAAGACATTAGAAGACCTTGGAACAAGTCTGCACCAAGAAGAGGTCAGGAATACCTTTTTGAGTGAAAGGTCTTCCAAAAAAACAAACAATCTGCAGACCCCAAACGTCTGCGCGTGTCTGCGCGACGCAGACAAAAGAGGTCATAAGTGCTTCTGAGCAAAAAACAAACAACCCCATAGTCTTGATTAGTCTAATCAAACTAGTTCCATATACAAGGCCAGTGGCGAACGGGTGGTAGTTAAACACCAAGTTTTGCACGGAAGGAATAAAAAAGTGGCTTAGCTAGAGGATTTGTAAGAATATCGTCCACCTGGAGTTTGGTAGGCATAAACCTAGTATGAAGTTTAGCCGAGAAAACCAGTTCACGAACGAAGTGATACTCAATGTTAATATGTTTAGCACACTTGTGAGCAACCGGGATTTGACTTAGAAAAATTGCACTAACATTACACATAGTAAGGCAGGTCGACCCGATGGAAGAGCATTTAGGTCACAAAGTAAGTGAATAATCCAGATAATCTCAGGTTCACCACGACGTTATATTCAGATTCTCGATCTTGACACAGTAGGTTGCTTTTTTATATTCCATGAAATTAGGTTCCCCCTAGAAAAGTGGAATAGCCATATGTGGACCTCCGAGTCCCAATAAACGAAGCCCAGTCTGTATCTGAATGGACCACTAAAGAAGAAGATTAATGATTGTTAAACACGAGACCATTAGATATAGTACATTTAAGATTGGCAAAATGGGTCAGGTAATTGGTCAAAACTAGCTAAGTTCAGAACACGTAGTTTTTTTTTTTTTTTTTAATATTCGAAGGTTAAAATCAAATTACTAATTATCTATAGTTACAAAAGCTAGTTTTTACAATAGTTATTTAAATTTAGTAGGAATTATGTCTCTGAACCCATTTAACCTAATTTTTCCAGTTAACTCTTTATAGTTTAATGGGTTTGTTCGTTAGAGGTGTGGTGTAATTTAAATCAACCTGTATATGAAAATGGTTTGAGCTGATTTGTTGAGTCGGCTTTAATTCATAGATTTTCTACCTTTTTCGGTTTCAAGTTATCGAACATTTTATTTTGTTCGAAAGAGGGGCACCTTGGTCAATATGGCTAGCTAGAAATCATAATCTTTTAGGTTCACGAAGCTGTTGAACCTTTAGTACTAAACCATGAGTAACATAGAGTACAATACAATCTCTAAATGCTAGGGCATTCAAAACATTAACACTAGAAAACGTCGCCACATCACCACCTGCCCAAACTGCCTCTCACAATACTGACCAAAAACGACTCCTCCCTTTACTCATAGAACTCGTCCGACCCCATCCTTGTACAAGAAGGATGAGATTCTAAAAAAAAAAAACAACCTAGAAACACAAAGAATGCCACATAAGCTAAAAACACCCTAAAAATATCCATTGTGGATGCCCATATTTCTTTTTGCAAAACTGAGGTGATAATTGTTGGATATATAGTATGTCCGATCTAATTAAAAGTCGAGTTCAACGTAACCCGACCCGGTACGATCCGAAGAGTTACACGTTGGTACACGAATCAGATAAGTTCATGTGTTGATGGATTATTATTTATGAAATAATAATAGTTTTGAACTCGAGGGACTAAATAGTAAAGTTTACACTTTGACTAGTCGAATGGTCAAGTGTATGACTTTGACTAATTAAGTGGTCAAGTCTTTGACTAGTAATCAAAGGGTCACTTTGACTAATTAAGTTGTCAAGTGCTTTTTATCTTTATAAATAGGTGTGATAGATCAAACTCTAATCACATATGTTTTTGATAAAGATAAAACAACATAACACTTGTCTCCTCTCAAGATTTGCGGCCACTCTTAGGAGCCGCCATCCCTTTGTCCGCCGCAAACCACCACCATCGCCGCCTCCGTCTTGCAAAGTGTTGCTCTCGGTTGGCCAGTGCTCGGGTGTGAACTTCCTACTAGCGAGGATTCGTTGTAACCCGCGTGTTACAATTCCGGTGTAGTCGTCAAAGGTTGATTGCTAAACCCACTATGGTTGTCTATTATTTATTTGTTTATACGCGTTTAACTGAGATCCTGATTGGGAATATTTTATGTCACACCACGCCAATGGCGGAAACACGTGGCGCAACGCTCGAAAGCATATCAAAGTCAAGATTAACACAAACTATATTTAATTAGAAAAGATCAATTTATTAGAATGTCGAAGATGAGTATCTCGTTCCATTATTGCGCAATGCATTACATAAAACGATAAACATTAAGTTTCAATGTGGGGGTATTTCCGTTTATGTTCCAACCCGATGGTAACAATGAATGTAACCCCGACCAGTATCCGACATTCCGAATTCCACCGCACTAGCCCCATATCTATTCAGCACTTAGTTACCTGAAAGATATGTTTAAAAAGACGTCAATATATAAAATATTGGTGAGTTCACAGGTTTTAGTTACATAACAATAACATTTTCACAACCATCGACTCGACTCACTTTACCGCATAATTATTTTCCCATTTAAATAATTATACTAGGATCTTGTCGATTGATATCTCGTGTTTATAACATGTGCGAAACCTGCACAACTTGTGGCCGTTGTAAGGAGTAGCTAGCTCCTACAACCAATATTGATGAGCAATCCCTTGTGCCCCATAACCAAACCAAGACTAATAATAATGCCCCGCTCCAAGTCGTTCCTCGGAACTTAACGACTTAATTTCAGAATACGTGCACCCCAGGCATACACCGATGCATAATCGACGCTATCGATTAGGGGTGGGCCTTGTCAGGCACCAATAGTACTATCCAAATATTCCTTCGGTTTCACTTCCCTGAATTAATGGTTACAGAAGAGAGGACTCAACCCCGAGTGGCGATCACTGCTCAAGTACTCATCAAGCCACTTATCACATTTTATCCTTTGAAAACCTTTTCAACATGTGACAAAATTTGACAAACATATCTTTCCCCCAGTTAAAAATAGTAAAATGGGGCCGTGAAACTCACCTGATGTACAGCGTACACTCCAATAGCAGAGAATAGCAAGTCCGTGGTCAAGCACCTACAAACGTCCTAGTGCGTGTAAGTCACTAAGTCTATAACGTGTGCTTTTCCGGCAAGTTGTACACCCAACCCCCAACACCACCATTTAGATATGGTTCCCCGTTCAATTAAACATATGTCCTAGGTTTCGTTGGCGTTAGATTACCCTTGGCATTACAAGTTATATATTACTCTTGTTAATATTCCCTTAACTTGTACATTATTATCATCGACTTGACTTCACTTAACGTATAATTATTTTCCCATTCAAATAATTATACTTAAGATCGCATCACCCGATATAATATGTATTTCAATACTCGACCCGACTCACTTTGCCACACATTTGTTTTCCCATTTAAACAAATATGCTAAGATCTTGCCGTTCGATTGTATATCCTTAACACCCGATTCAACTCACCATACCGTATATTTATTTTCCCATTCAAATAAATATACTAGGATCTTGTCGGCACGGCATACACATATATATATTTCTTTGTCTACTCGTCGCGGCTTTCCTTCCCACATATCTACCTTCCCATTAAGTAGATATACTAGAATTTTGCCGAGACGAGCGTACATATATATAAATGTGTAATTTTTCTTGTTAAGTATATACGTTTGTTTAACGTCTTACTTGTTTACGTTATATTTTTCTCCCACGAATAATCCTTTTAACACTTAGGAAAGTGTTTATTAGTTTTCACCCATGATGCATACATATTTTACTTCTTAAAATATATATTTTCTTATCTTGCCGCAATGGCATTTTTCTCATGTTTTGTCCGTGTACGGTTCGTTAACGCGTCTTAGTTCGATATCTTGGCTCGAATAGTTAATTTCTCCAAGTTTTTCCCAACATGTGTTTTGTAGAAATATTATTCATATTTCTTCCTCCTAACACATGTTACTTGGATGGTTTAAAATACTTATGTATTTTTAACCCAACTTGTTAACTTAACTACAAAAATGTCTCCAATACTTTTATATTCCCATTTATATAAAAGTATTCATTTTTGTACAAGTTTCTCAAGTTTGTTTAATATTTTTATAAAACCTCTATTTTATAAAAATCCTTATGTTAATACCATCCATATTTTTATAACTTTCAAAAATATACTTTTATACAAGATACCCAAGTATCTACTAGTATTTACCAAAATCATCCTTAGAAGTTTATTACTTACACTTTTGACACCAAACTTTCCATCCTTGCATTTTTGGACTAATAGTTTCTAAAATACCCATTTTAGTCCTCTAACTTTCAAAGTTACAATATTAGTCCCTTAACTTTCAAATGTTGCATTTTTCCACTCTAACTTCCAAAGTTAACATTTTTCACTCAAAATAGTAGACTTTGAAGATCCATCTTTTTATTGGTAAGTTATTTTTGTATCAAAACACTTTTGTTAGTCTTATATTCCATATGTAAGACTACTTGTATGTGTGTTTTATGTATTTGCCCTTTTTAACAAAATATCATTCTTCTAAGTAAGTAACATTAATTTTTCATCTTCTTCATTCTTGAACTTCTAACATGTTCCATCATTTATTATGTCTTAAATGATCATGTTAAGATGATTAAGGTTACCTTTTAATACATTCAAGTTTATTCTACAAATCTTAATCAAATCATCATCTACTTAGTGTATGTGTAGATTTTATACATTTTCAAGATCACTACTTTATCATTATCAAATCCATGATCCATTTACATATCTTTAATCATCCATTTTACTCATGTAAAACCCATTAAAGATTATGTCTCAAACCACATTTTAAACCCTTCATGTACAACTTGCTTCTAAGAACACATACATGAATATTATTAATCAAAACAAGGTTAAGAAACTTACTACTAGCACAAGGCTAGGGAAGACAAAAACCTTGGATTTGAGAGGGGTTTAGTGTGTTCTTCCAAGTGGTTTAGCTCCAAGCTCTTGAAACACACAATGGGGGTTTGGATGATGGATTGTTTTAAGTGATTTGAAGATGTAAAAACTTGAAAGAAGAGTGTGTGTGTGTGTGAAGAAGCCTACGGCCAAGGAGAAGAAAGAAGGGAAGTTGTTTTGCTTTTCTTCATATGGCTAACACATGTTTATATGGTGTTATCATGTGTAATCTTTCATGGATCTTGTGGAATCTAATGGAGATTATATGATGTACTAATGATCCTTGGTGGGTTGTGTATGGATGTATGTAATCGTAGGATTTGCAAGAGTGTAGGAGATTTTTGTGATTTGTTTTGTACAACACAATCTTATGCATATCCACACCATATCTCTAAAGATCACATGTAATCTTCTATAGATTATGTAAGATATATTGGAGATTGTATGGTGTACTTAGGATCTTTAGGAGATTGTATATGTGTGTGTGTTAGCCGTGGATTTTGAGAGAGAAATGGGAGAGATTTTTGCTTGCAAATCTAGCCAAATAATTGAGATTTATCCTTGATCTTTCAATAGATATTAAGCATGTGCATGTACTAAGGCATCATTACTAGATTGTGTCTTGGATTACATGGCCATAGGGCCGAAAATTTACCAAGGGGAGACAAGATTTAAGCATGCTTTGTACTTTGTAATCTTACACTTTATCTTTTGTTCCATGCATGCTTTATACTAGATTATAGGTTATTATTATTACAACTTGCAAGATGGTTACAAGGCCATTTAGGCCGGCCCTTGGTGGGTCTAGGTGGGGTCCACAACTCCAAATATTTACCCAATATTTGTTATGTTTAATCCCCCGTCGTTCAGGTGCCGTTCGGGTATTTTTCGGGTTTTAACCGCGCGTTATTCGGACATTAAAAATACCTTTAATAACCCGTAAACATAGTCTAATTTAAGCGTTGATTGGTTATTTAGGCTTTTACCGGGTGAAATTATGAGTTATGCGCGTATCGGGTGCGGTACGCGCACTTTATTCGTTACCGGGAGATTTGTATGAGACGTTTCCTCTTATGGTTTCGGAGTTCCAAAACTCATTATATTCTATGAAACTACCCTTTATTTTATATCCTGGGTGTCCGGGATTCTTTTCGTTTATTTAATTATTACCGGGTAATTGCCAACGTCCGTACCGGACAAGTTTATTCGCACATGATCCTATCATGCATCGTCATTGAACGTGTGCATTCCTATGCATCTTATGGGGAATATGCTATTCTCTTACGGCATCCATTAAATTAATCCAATTAATTTAAACATGCACTTAAACCGTTAATTACATATACTAATTACGTACGGAATCACATCGATTTTTGCCGGATGTTACATTCTCCCCCCGTTAAGAGAATTCCGTCCCGGAATTCCATTCAAGCTATCCATCACGATAGTATCCTTGAACAGGGCGGAGTATTTGCGCTTCACGAGATATCCTCTTTCCTAGTGAATCCAGGTTCATGCTAGGTTCACGCTTAGTGCTCTAACAAATACAATATCATAGTCCAACTATGACTAAGCTCTTGGTCATCCCACTTTGACACATCTATCGATTTCCCGAAATTGTAGAGCTTACGTCAACCGGACTTCCGTCGGTCGAGGAATTGACAAAACTTCCTCAGGCCAGACTTGCGGGATCCACCTAGAGTCCCACTAAGTTCTTACGATAGTTCGAGCTTAATCTTCATGAGACCAGTTTTGATCGATACCTCCGTGTCACTGGAGTTTCACGAATTTGGCCTACTATAATTTCTATGATTACTAACACTCTCCCAGAGTGTGATTCTCAGTGTAACCCATTACATAGTTCGAAGTCCTTAAGGTCTACGCCTTGCACGTGTGACTTCTTATTAGGTTCGCATCTCATCCGAGCAGCCTCTAACTGCAAGATCTACTGGACATCTCTCGAATAACTCAAGCCAGGTTATGTATCTATCTCCATCTGTCATTCGATGCACTAGAAATGTACATGTATGGCCTCCAAGGGCTTTGAGCAATACACCCCGAACACTGGGATGATAATTCCTATCACATAGGAAATTTTTGGTGATGAAGCTCATGGATTCGATGTGCCACGGACATCTATCATGTCAACGCGGAACAGTTCCGTCAAGTACATTTAATTAGTCCGTACTCATTGCCAATAGAGTATCACATGCTTGTGTACAAAGTCTGTCGAACTTGTGGCGGAACGAGTACTACGATCCGATATAATGGAAGTTGGCAATTCAGTGCCTAGCTACAACTCTCTTCGAGAGTATAGGTAGCTGTCCGTATGCCTCATCTCGAAGCCACAGATGAGTACGGAATGAGAGGGTTCCAAACAACAACCAATCATCACTTGGGTCACATCCGACCCGGGACACCTCGGGTGCCATGGTGATGTCAAACAGGTGATCCTTCCGCACCACATAAAAGTCCCCTTGGAAACCTCGTCGGGTATTCCATTTTGTTTACCCTTCGGCTCGACTCACTTTACCATATATTTACCTCCCCATTAAGATAAATATACTAGGTTCTTGTCGACCGAATAACTATATTCAAGATGGGACTTTATTTCCGTGGAATCCTCTAGGTACTGAATCGCTACCTCCCACCCGAGCAATTGTGGCAAATGGTACTAGGGCGTCTAGTAGGGACTGATGGGGGGTCGAAAGTTTTTGCGTCGCTTTCACCCTTCAGTTCCCTGACAGTAAGTAGTGTATATACGACACCCGGGCCGTACTATTCCACAATCCTCGAGAATTACCAGTCGACTCAAACACCAATGACCAGATGCTTCTAGCACATAGGTCAATACCGGAAAGTGATATATGAAACATCATAAGTTGTTTTCGCAATGAACAGAGTATAAGGTTTCTTGAGATATATCAACACGTTGGCCCCTATTGCGACAAGTATACAGAACACTAGTAGCTACCCAAACCATGGGTATCCAGTACCAGTCCTGTTATATGTGCTTCATGGGCACTAGTGTTCTATCGTCATTAGCAGCCAAGTAAGTCAATTCTGAATAATACAGGCTTCATGCCCTTAAATTGACTTTCAGATCTTATGCAGATATCTGAGTGAAAGGAGTCCTGAACCCGAAACTCTCATTCATCGAAGGTTCCATCCTTTCGGAATCTTTTTATGTAAATGGTGAAATTGGGTCATAGATGCATGCATTTAGCATAGATTTCACATTTGGCTTGACGGCTTCATGCGCTCAAGTCGTTACTTAAACAAGCGAGCAACTGATATCGCACCACAAGTAATAGTCCTGAGCCTTCCCATAAGGCATCCCATTCAATGCCTCAGTAGTCACTCATATGGGCGGAATATGTAAGCCTTCAGGCTTGTCCTGATTAGTCCGGTGCCATACGCCCTGACCTGGCAGCTCATATCACTATGGTGTCTCCAACAGTGTCTGTTGAGGACCGAGTATTTTACTCTAGCGTGAGTAATGCTAGTCAAAGTATAACTGGGGACACCACTATCAACCCAAGCTCGAAAGAGTTCGGCTATTCCCAGAATATACTCAATGACACCAAGATAAGATAAACCTTCCATTAGAGGAATAACAACATTAATCGAAGGGTCGAGCTGATCGCCAATCTCATAATGATAGGGTAGTACCCTTATAGAGTAGACAATGCTACACGCCCTTCTAGATTTAGGGTTCATAAAACCTCTTAATCATGTACCAGGGACTTCACCAATGCACGCCCATGGGTGGGTCCACAATGGTATTTCCAACTCTTGCTAGTCCCAAAGGCATAGATCATAATATCGCTCATAATTACTCGATACCTTCAGGTCCGAGACGTATTCGGAATCCCTTATCACCAAGATGAGCCTCGCCTCGGCATGTGTGGATCATGGGATTTCTTTCTGACATGATTCAAGTGTGGTTAGTCGACCAAAAAGCGCGTAAAAAGTTAAGGCAGGACACGGCGTCATTGATGCCTCAGATTCTGAAGATGTACCGCTCACAAAATGCGTGGGCATATCAAGGGGTTGACACATGATTCGGTCAATTACTCAAACAACCACGAGACTCAAAGGAATACATGGGCTAACACTCAGACTAGAGTGTCTTAGTATGACTTCCAAAAAGTCCGTTGAGCGCCCGAAATACTCAACGTTGGCGCTACACAATCAACGAATAGAACAATGACAGCAGCGAGGGGTTTAGGTGATGTCTCCATCCCGAGTGAAACAAGAGCGATGCAAATGACAAATCATCACGCCCTCAAGGTAATCCAACAGCTGTAGCAATACGCTCTCTGAGAAATACGACAGTAGAACCAACATGGCAATAACAGCAACACACACACGAAGCATATCAACTAGGGAACACCGCACAGAAGGGACACGTCAACAGAGAAGTATGACGACAAGGCAACACCGCAACAGGACAACTCCACGACAGAGAATTACGACAGCAAGGCTACACTACTGCAGGAGCAGTAGACACTAGGAATGCATCATCGGCAATGCAACGCAACCGCATGGATACACAATCAGCAAAAATAATGCAACAGCGAGCATGCACAATGGTCGGGGGTAACACAGCAGCATGGATGCACATGTCAATATGACGCTCAATATGGAAAATCCTCAGTCCACACCACCATAAAGCTCCGTTATGGTGAGCACGCATCCCCGTGCGTCTCAGATCACTTGTGGAGGTGGGATTTTCATCCGTACCTTCGGCCTTGAGCCTAACCTCCATAGGCTCAATGGTAGGAATTGGTTAGATTGGCCGGCGCATCAATCGTCGTAACATAACTGGGAACGACGGGTTCCACATAATTTAGCTGACTTCTAAAGCCGATATTGTTCATAGAGAGAACGACTGTAGGCCTGTTATGAGTCACTCAAACAATGGCAACAGAAACATCGATAGTTTCAACCGAGGCCTGAGAACCATCGACAATGTTAGGCTTCCTAAGAGCCCAAGGAATGATATCTAGTAGTTCAATGAAAGCCTCAAAGAGAATGGAATTAATAACAACGAACTCCACAAAGACACGGATATGGTCATAGCGGCTTGGCAAGGGTCATGGAGACGTCTTTGTTAACGACATTCACTCCTGCAGGAGCCTCAACTACATCAACAACATCAACTCGAGAAAAGCCATAGAAACAACATCATTAAGCCCAACATAGACTATAGAGACAACGACAACAATAAGCTCAACAACAGATATGGATACTACGGCATCAAGCCCGATAAGTGCTTCTGACAACAACCAATTCAGCAAGGGCTACATACTTAGCAAGGACATCGGGATCTACTTGAGCCATAGAACAATAATAGCAGCAACAACAGTAGGCTCGGCGGAAACCTTAGACTCGTCGTAGTTACTAGATATGTGGCAAATAGTATCCATAGGACCTAGTAACCAACCATCGTTTATCCCGATATCAAAGATTGTGGTCACCACGAAAATAGCAAGTGGAGGTAGAAGGATCACGATTTATCGAGGCACCTTGATATAATGAAAACGATACCGACTCTGGCAACCCAGCCGAGTCATCCTTCTCATTAGAGTCCTCTTGCATATTATTTTGGCCTTAGCACCGATAGCCATCAACTGAAATGCCTCTTTGCCACTCAAGCGAGACCGGTGGACTTTCTTCCTAATAGGCCACGCAGTGAGAGTATCGAAATACGACAAGAGATTAGACAGGTCACCGTGTCCATAACGAATGGACCTTGCATCCTTAGTTTATAAATCACCGTAACGAGGGAACACAACATCTCAGTATCTATGGGGATTAATGGAAACACTTCGCATCAATTTTCACCCCACAGATATAACTAGTCTCGTCGTCGTGACAAAGGTGACGAATGTTATTGCAACAAAAGCAATGGAATTGTCGTCCCATGGGTATGTTTAATTTAACAAAATAACGTGACCACTTCCAGTAGTCCGTCATTTGATTTTCGAGGGGGATTTCAATGTCAGCAAAAAGCGTCTTGTGACATTTGATAATTACGGAACACACCCTTACGATTTCGATTCCCAAAGTGTGGTTCCACCCTCCAGGATTTATGGCGGATCCAGGCATAGTACACGTATCCAACCTTCTCTGGCGTTCATCGACTGAAGCGAGACTACCAATAATCCTTGAAAAACGAACAGGAGGTGGATAGAGGAGTCTTACGATGCCTTTTGCACCTTAGGAAAGTACTATGACGTAAGTACCAATATGCTAAGCCCATCACAAATCACCTTCCGGAATACGATCCAGCGCTATTGCAAAGGGTGTTAATCCATACTTGAACACTCTATACATCAAGCAGTGGCTTCCCATGAGTTAATCGTATGCACTTCCGAGTGAGTCCAGAGCCAAACGCCGACTGGGGCTTGCTGTTCCACTATACGCCATCATCATAACACTGGCAACAATGCCGCGGTCGTGATTAGTGCCCGAAAATTTTGACATCGTCGAAGTTTATCACAGTCCTATGACTCGCGGATGTGCAACATGGCATGCTGATTTCACCATCAGTCCATGTCTGCATGGGTACAACCAATACTGTCGATTCAGACGAGGGCTATCGAGCCTTCTAGATAACAATGATCAAGCTTCCTAATCCCGCAACTTCGATTCTGTCTTCCTAAAGGAGAAGAAAAATACTCGACCCTTGAAGACAACTTGGGCATGTGTTAGATCGAACATGTCTTATTCACCATGATGACATATCAGCACACGGCCACGAGCCTCATATCTGATCCATGCAGGGTCCCGTTCTCTAAACGCACTAGTCTAGCCGGGACGCACCCTCGGTCTTTACTGGGTTCCGGGTATAACCTTCCACGCACCGTACTTGACATTTCTTGCTTCGGTAGGCCGCGTATTCTTGTACACCCGCTCCTTTGGAAGAACTTTGTGGCGGAGGCATTCACTCCTATACAAGGGAGCTTTCGTCTCCTGTCCCTTCCCGATGGGAGGGTTTGCGTCAGATTTACTCATATGAATAGACGTTCGAGCTCTTCCCGATCCAAAACAGGGATTTCATACGACAAATGGCTTGGTCTAGTTTTGCTTCCAATCCTGAACAATGCGGTGACATTCATTATCGCGATAGAGATTAGTCCTTCCGATCATCCTGTCTACAGGTAAGCGAGTGAGCTCCTCGTAGACCACAAGCATCCTTCCTACTTGCTGGTGCCGGTGATTGATGCAAGAGTGTGGACTAATGTGAAGCGTGACACAACATCCTTACTGGCAAAATATTCGTACTATGTATATGTATTAACTAATCTTAGAAAATCGGATTCCTATGCATCATAAACATCTTATCCGTATTTTCTAATACTCCATATATTGACACACATGGCTAGTCGGTCGGAATTTCCCCTTGTACATCCCATGTACAAATTTCTTTCTTTTCTAAAAATATTTAGTTGTGTTTTAGTTTGAAAACTTTTTCTTCGAGCCGGAACCGGTTATAGTCTAGATTTTTCAAAAATGCTAGTTCGCTATAACCTTGGCTCTGATACCACTTCTGTCACACCACGCCAATGGCGGAAACACGTGGCGCAACGCTCGAAAGCATATCAAAGTCAAGATTAACACAAACTATATTTAATTAGAAAAGATCAATTTATTAGAATGTCGAAGATGAGTATCTCGTTCCATTATTGCGCAATGCATTACATAAAACGATAAACATTAAGTTTCAATGTGGGGGTATTTCCGTTTATGTTCCAACCGATGGTAACAATGAATGTAACCCCGACCAGTATCCGACATTCCGAATTCCACCGCACTAGCCCCATATCTATTCAGCACTTAGTTACCTGAAAGATATGTTTAAAAAGACGTCAATATATAAAATATTGGTGAGTTCACAGGTTTTAGTTACATAACAATAACATTTTCACAACCATCGACTCGACTCACTTTACCGCATAATTATTTTCCCATTTAAATAATTATACTAGGATCTTGTCGATTGATATCTCGTGTTTATAACATGTGCGAAACCTGCACAACTTGTGGCCGTTGTAAGGAGTAGCTAGCTCCTACAACCAATATTGATGAGCAATCCCTTGTGCCCCATAACCAAACCAAGACTAATAATAATGCCCCGCTCCAAGTCGTTCCTCGGAACTTAACGACTTAATTTCAGAATACGTGCACCCCAGGCATACACCGATGCATAATCGACGCTATCGATTAGGGGTGGGCCTTGTCAGGCACCAATAGTACTATCCAAATATTCCTTCGGTTTCACTTCCCTGAATTAATGGTTACAGAAGAGAGGACTCAACCCCGAGTGGCGATCACTGCTCAAGTACTCATCAAGCCACTTATCACATTTTATCCTTTGAAAACCTTTTCAACATGTGACAAAATTTGACAAACATATCTTTCCCCCAGTTAAAAATAGTAAAATGGGGCCGTGAAACTCACCTGATGTACAGCGTACACTCCAATAGCAGAGAATAGCAAGTCCGTGGTCAAGCACCTACAAACGTCCTAGTGCGTGTAAGTCACTAAGTCTATAACGTGTGCTTTTCCGGCAAGTTGTACACCCAACCCCCAACACCACCATTTAGATATGGTTCCCCGTTCAATTAAACATATGTCCTAGGTTTCGTTGGCGTTAGATTACCCTTGGCATTACAAGTTATATATTACTCTTGTTAATATTCCCTTAACTTGTACATTATTATCATCGACTTGACTTCACTTAACGTATAATTATTTTCCCATTCAAATAATTATACTTAAGATCGCATCACCCGATATAATATGTATTTCAATACTCGACCCGACTCACTTTGCCACACATTTGTTTTCCCATTTAAACAAATATGCTAAGATCTTGCCGTTCGATTGTATATCCTTAACACCCGATTCAACTCACCATACCGTATATTTATTTTCCCATTCAAATAAATATACTAGGATCTTGTCGGCACGGCATACACATATATATATTTCTTTGTCTACTCGTTGCGGCTTTCCTTCCCACATATCTACCTTCCCATTAAGTAGATATACTAGAATTTTGCCGAGACGAGCGTACATATATATAAATGTGTAATTTTTCTTGTTAAGTATATACGTTTGTTTAACGTCTTACTTGTTTACGTTATATTTTTCTCCCACGAATAATCCTTTTAACACTTAGGAAAGTGTTTATTAGTTTTCACCCATGATGCATACATATTTTACTTCTTAAAATATATATTTTCTTATCTTGCCGCAATGGCATTTTTCTCATGTTTTGTCCGTGTACGGTTCGTTAACGCGTCTTAGTTCGATATCTTGGCTCGAATAGTTAATTTCTCCAAGTTTTTCCCAACATGTGTTTTGTAGAAATATTATTCATATTTCTTCCTCCTAACACATGTTACTTGGATGGTTTAAAATACTTATGTATTTTTAACCCAACTTGTTAACTTAACTACAAAAATGTCTCCAATACTTTTATATTCCCATTTATATAAAAGTATTCATTTTTGTACAAGTTTCTCAAGTTTGTTTAATATTTTTATAAAACCTCTATTTTATAAAAATCCTTATGTTAATACCATCCATATTTTTATAACTTTCAAAAATATACTTTTATACAAGATACCCAAGTATCTACTAGTATTTACCAAAATCATCCTTAGAAGTTTATTACTTACACTTTTGACACCAAACTTTCCATCCTTGCATTTTTGGACTAATAGTTTCTAAAATACCCATTTTAGTCCTCTAACTTTCAAAGTTACAATATTAGTCCCTTAACTTTCAAATGTTGCATTTTTCCACTCTAACTTCCAAAGTTAACATTTTTCACTCAAAATAGTAGACTTTGAAGATCCATCTTTTTATTGGTAAGTTATTTTTGTATCAAAACACTTTTGTTAGTCTTATATTCCATATGTAAGACTACTTGTATGTGTGTTTTATGTATTTGCCCTTTTTAACAAAATATCATTCTTCTAAGTAAGTAACATTAATTTTTCATCTTCTTCATTCTTGAACTTCTAACATGTTCCATCATTTATTATGTCTTAAATGATCATGTTAAGATGATTAAGGTTACCTTTTAATACATTCAAGTTTATTCTACAAATCTTAATCAAATCATCATCTACTTAGTGTATGTGTAGATTTTATACATTTTCAAGATCACTACTTTATCATTATCAAATCCATGATCCATTTACATATCTTTAATCATCCATTTTACTCATGTAAAACCCATTAAAGATTATGTCTCAAACCACATTTTAAACCCTTCATGTACAACTTGCTTCTAAGAACACATACATGAATATTATTAATCAAAACAAGGTTAAGAAACTTACTACTAGCACAAGGCTAGGGAAGACAAAAACCTTGGATTTGAGAGGGGTTTAGTGTGTTCTTCCAAGTGGTTTAGCTCCAAGCTCTTGAAACACACAATGGGGGTTTGGATGATGGATTGTTTTAAGTGATTTGAAGATGTAAAAACTTGAAAGAAGAGTGTGTGTGTGTGTGAAGAAGCCTACGGCCAAGGAGAAGAAAGAAGGGAAGTTGTTTTGCTTTTCTTCATATGGCTAACACATGTTTATATGGTGTTATCATGTGTAATCTTTCATGGATCTTGTGGAATCTAATGGAGATTATATGATGTACTAATGATCCTTGGTGGGTTGTGTATGGATGTATGTAATCGTAGGATTTGCAAGAGTGTAGGAGATTTTTGTGATTTGTTTTGTACAACACAATCTTATGCATATCCACACCATATCTCTAAAGATCACATGTAATCTTCTATAGATTATGTAAGATTTATTGGAGATTGTATGGTGTACTTAGGATCTTTAGGAGATTGTATATGTGTGTGTGTTAGCCGTGGATTTTGAGAGAGAAATGGGAGAGATTTTTGCTTGCAAATCTAGCCAAATAATTGAGATTTATCCTTGATCTTTCAATAGATATTAAGCATGTGCATGTACTAAGGCATCATTACTAGATTGTGTCTTGGATTACATGGCCATAGGGCCGAAAAATTTACCAAGGGGAGACAAGATTTAAGCATGCTTTGTACTTTGTAATCTTACACTTTATCTTTTGTTCCATGCATGCTTTATACTAGATTATAGGTTATTATTATTACAACTTGCAAGATGGTTACAAGGCCATTTAGGCGGCCCTTGGTGGGTCTAGGTGGGGTCCACAACTCCAAATATTTACCCAATATTTGTTATGTTTAATCCCCCGTCGTTCAGGTGCCGTTCGGGTATTTTTCGGGTTTTAACCGCGCGTTATTCGGACATTAAAAATACCTTTAATAACCCGTAAACATAGTCTAATTTAAGCGTTGATTGGTTATTTAGGCTTTTACCGGGTGAAATTATGAGTTATGCGCGTATCGGGTGCGGTACGCGCACTTTATTCGTTACCGGGAGATTTGTATGAGACGTTTCCTCTTATGGTTTCGGAGTTCCAAAACTCATTATATTCTATGAAACTACCCTTTATTTTATATCCTGGGTGTCCGGGATTCTTTTCGTTTATTTAATTATTACCGGGTAATTGCCAACGTCCGTACCGGACAAGTTTATTCGCACATGATCCTATCATGCATCGTCATTGAACGTGTGCATTCCTATGCATCTTATGGGGAATTTGCTATTCTCTTACGGCATCCATTAAATTAATCCAATTAATTTAAACATGCACTTAAACCGTTAATTACATATACTAATTACGTACGGAATCACATCGATTTTTGCCGGATGTTACATTTTATTAATCGGATTAGTAAAATTAAACAAATATTTTATTTATATAAATCGGCTCCTATTATATATTGTATATAATCGATTTTATTAATAAATAAAAACTGCTTCCGCTGTGTATTTGATACCATGATTCCCAACAATAATATCTTACCCATCTACATAAATGGAACTATCTTAAAAAAACGGGATAGATGGGCAAAATTAATACTCGACTTTTATGAACTATTAATTGGGGGAATAGATAACGTACAAAGTTTGTTAACATACAAAGTGTAAGAAGCATTCTCAGCCATTAGATTTAGGCGGTGGCAAGATGGTAATTAACAATCCTAATTATATTTGGGTTAATCTAACCAAGGGTAAATTAGGAAAAAACACGTTTAAATTTATGTGAAATCATAACAACAGACATAATCGATGCAAAAAATTTCAACGATTGAACCTGATTTTTCATCGTTTTCAACTCGATTAAACGTTCAGAATGATTAAACAATTCAATTACAAACAAAATCAAAACGTATTTGCAAAAATAGAAAAAAATCAGAGTATGATAATTCAATTGATAAAATTAGTCGAATCATATTCAAAAATCACTATCAACGCATGTATTATTTATAGAAACGAACGATGTTGATAATAGAAGAAGAATTAAAGAAAAAAAAATGGCTTTCAAAAAAGTTTCAGACGATGAAGATCAGAAACCGTTAAACAGAAAATCATAAAACGCACTTGGTTTTTTAAAAAAACGCATTTGGTTTTTAAACACTATTTAAACTGGTTTTTACAAAACGCACTTGGTTGTTTATAAAACGCACTTTGTTTTTTGTAAAACGCACTTGGTTTTTGTAAAACGCATTTGGTTTTTGTAAAACGCACTTGGTTTTTGTAAAACGCGTTTGGTTTTTGTAAAACGCATTTGGTTTTTGTAAAACGCACTTGTTTTTTTTGTAAAACGCACTTGGTTTTGTAAAAACACATTTAGTATAATTAAAACTCACGTTTTCCTCACTTTTTCCCTATTCAAACCTCTTACAAGCAGCTTTCATCTTCCTGTCATTATTAGTGCTTTGCAAACCAAAGGAGAGGTGCCTGGTTTGGAGGATGCACTGGTGTGAAGTCGGTTTTGACATGGATGAAGTTGACCGGTACAGTACTCACTTTATATAGCCGAAACTCGTCGTAAGTGGTAATGAAAACAGGAAGGTGAGGATCGTGGGTGGTCATGGTGTCGGGGTAGAACCGGTCAGAGAAGGTGATGACCGGAACTGCGTCGGCGGGGAGAACTCAACCGGAGAAGATGACCGGAAGTGAAGGAATGGTCGGAGAAACGTCGTCTGCGATTTGGATCTGTGTTGGGGCGTTTGAGGGCTTTGGATCTGGTGGTGGTGCTGCAGGAGTCTAGGTTACTGATTTGCCCTTAGTTTAACTACAATTGAGTTTAAATATAGTTTAATTAGGTTAATCATGGTTTGGTTAGGTTGGTAAGTGGCAATTTCTCATGACTTCTTACACTTTGTATATTAAGGATACTTTGTATTCTATACTTTTTCAATTGGTTATTATATTTTATTTAAAACATCTTAATTGATACTCGACTTTTATATTATATTCTTGAAAGTTTTAAAAAATGTTAAAAGATATGTTTTTTGTTTTAATTTAAACTCACTGATTGGTAAATATAAGCTGTCATGCTGACCTAATATTCATTTGGACATAACCATTCATTCTCATTTCATTGCCTTCACACAAAGCATCTTCTTGGTATTTTGAATCTTCATAACAAATAAACAGAAAGACACAACTTCTAATGCAGGAAGTACAAGTCAGAGTAACATTATTATTGTGTTTATGGATTTGATCTATTGAGAGGAGCCAAGCACATGAGAGAGAGAGAGAGAGAGAGAGAGAGAGAGAGAGAGAGAGAGAGACTATTTTTCATGTCATTGTTAAGAGTGAATGAAGAGATCATGCATGCAATATGTTCATTAGGGAGCCAAGGTCTACATGCTTTTGTTGCCTTACCACTTGTTAAATGTCCCCTCTCATTATATGAATGCTTCCCACCATCACCACCTACTGTGTGATTTACTATATCATTAGATGGGAAGACGGCCTCCGTGTTGTGATAAATCACACGTCAAGAAAGGTTCATGGACGGCTGAAGAAGATGCAAAAATTCTTGCGTATGTTGCTAGTCATGGCATCGGTAACTGGACATTGGTTCCTCAAAAAGCAGGTTGTTATAGTCTCCGCTTTAGTAATCTTGATTAACGTTTATTTTTATAATGACCCAACCTCGCTCGACCCGTATCATGTGCCTCTATACTTGAACAGGTCTTAACAGGTGCGGAAAGAGTTGTAGACTGAGATGGACGAATTATTTAAGGCCCGATCTCAAACATGATAGTTTCACCCCTCTTGAAGAAGAGCTCATTTTGAGGTACCATCGGGCCGTAGGTAGTCGGTAAGTTTACTAGCCTTGTTCTCTTTTTGTACACCTCGGGTCGGTTTTAACACTTTAATATGAAAATTAGTTGATTTTTTCTTTACGTTTAAATCTAACGGGTCAAAGGGTTGAAACGGTTGAATCTTCAGGTGGTCTTTAATAGCACAGAAACTCCCGGGAAGAACCGACAACGATGTGAAGAATCACTGGAACACAAAACTGAAGAAGAAGCTGCTTAAAATGGGAATCGACCCGATCACCCATAAACCATTAAGTCAGCTTCTTTCTGATTATGGAAACATCGGCACAATCCCACAAAACATGAGACCTGGAGATCAGAGACACTATGACCCGCCCTTGGATTCCTCTCGTGCTGACAGTTCAATAACGACGGTGGACCTGTTTGAAGAACAGCCCACTCCAATGAGCCTGATAACTGCTCATTTCCAGGTTATCAATGAAGCAGCTTCATCTTCTACTTCATCTCCTGCATCTAAAGTTCAAGTGAATTTACCATCTTCACCCTCCATTTGGAGTGATTATCTTGTTGGAGACCAAGAACAAGAGTGCACCAACGAGACCGACTTCGATTTTTTATCCACAGATGGTGAATGTCCGAATGGTTACAATGGGTTGGGGGTAGATCACACAAAGAACAGCTTACAGGTTGATACTGCTTCTGTTTCTTTTGTTGAGTCGATATTAAACAGAGATCGCGAAATGCAGTTGGACTTCCCACAGCTTTTGGATGGATATTCTGAGTTCTGAACAAACTTAGATCTTTAAAAACGGGTGTAACGGGTGATGCTCTAGCGCCGTTGGTCATAATGGTTCTAGATTGACCTATGTTAGTTTTTAGTTATATGTAGTCTCTAAATTCCCGGTTACTGTTTATTTCAAGTTACTAATGGTAAAATTCGAATTCATAACAGATCAGTATCAGCCAAGTTGGGTAACGGATCACGGGTCACATTTGGTTGGCTTCTTAAGAGAACTACAAGTATTATTACAATACTTATTACAATGTTTGAATAAAGCTATTTAGGATTGTAGATACTAAAATAAACATCAGCAGCCTCTCAACCCTTTTGACCATTTCGGTTCTAGCTAAAAGAACTTATTTGACCCATTCAAAATAAAATACAACTTAGATACCGTCAAAATTTTCCAAAAAAGCACAATAATAACAATGTTTTCTTTTATTATTTTACACTGGTCCACATGATAAAAAGCACACTTTCTGTGATAATGTCAAAATGATTATAAATTTTTTATTACATTTAGAAAACAGACGAAAGTGTTGTTTTGGATTTCATAAGAGTTGAAGGCTGTACACTCGGGAAGGTATTCTAATACTCAATGTTATTTCATATAGATGTATACTGGAAATAAACAAGAAAAAGTTTAAGAACTTTGAGTTGTAAGTTTTTAAAAGGAAGGGTACTTGGATTTAGAACCCGAGTTGGTTGTAATTTTTGTAGTTGATCTCTTTCAATTGAACACAGCATAGAATACATTCTGGCAATTCTTCAGCTTTGCTGCCCTGTATCAATAACAACAAGCTTCATGTTAGGCCATAATTGTAAAATCTGGGAGGATCATACGTGGCGCACGCGCACGCGCGCGCGTGGCGTGTGTGTGTGTGTGTGTGTGTGTGGGGGGGGGGGGGGGGGTAATGCATGTTTCTTTACCTGGATAGTGAGCCCGAAATCGAGGATACAAAGTTTTAGCCTCTCTCTAAAAGCGTCAAAACCCTTTCTAGAGATGTAACTGAATCTGTGCATGTTCAAATCAATTTCGAAGTAGTTTTCTCCCTGCATGATTTCAAATATTAGAGTATAATAATCGATGAATTGCACAAAACTTGGATGTGCGTTTCGGGTAAAGAGATTTATGTTTATGATTATATGGATATTTAGAGGTCAAAATGTCAAATAATCAGCTGCGACAGAACTGGTTATTTAAGGGAAGAGGAGGGGGACTTTGCTTTTCTAAACCTTATTAGCAAACAAGAAAACTCAAGAGTGGTTATCACATCCGCTAATAACAAAAGCACATCCTAATACGCCTAATTAACAAATACCATGACCTCCCGCTTGAAGTAACATAGCATTGAGACAATAAGAATGCAACCAAAGAGAGATTGGTATTTTTTTGATACCTCAAAAGAAGGAAAACTGAAACTTTTGAGGGTTCTTTAGAGGTGACAATGGTATCCAATTACTTGTGAATGGATTGATGGATTGTGTTTTAGCTTTAGCTGGTGAAATGGGTCAAACTAAAAAGATTGGTTAAAGAAGAGCATATCAAATGGACAAAACAGGTTGAAAGTCATCCAAACTCTATTTTATTTGCATACAATCATCAACCGTTTTATTCAAAGACTTAAAATCATTATTGCAAATTTTGCAATAATATTGTTTGTTGTGAAGGCAAAAGAGATGTATTACTGAGATTTTTAAGATATTTTCTATATTACAGAGTACACGTATATATAGACTATGGACCAAGAACCCCTAACATGGGCCTGACAGCTAACCCTAACGTGTATACTCTTAACAGTAATTATAATCAACACAGTATCGAAAAAAATATAAAACAGACCGAGTATAAACAGGTCAACCCAAATTGACCAGAACCGTTCTAACATTACTTTATTTGACCCTTTTGTGTATATATTCTAACAGTAATTATAATCAACACATTATCCAAAGAAAATATATAAAAATAGACCAAGTATATACGGGTCAACCCAAATTGACTAGAACAATTTTAACATAACTTCATCCGACCCTTTTGCAACCTGAATTTTGACCTGTTACCCAACCCACCCACCCACCCACCTGCCATATTGCCACCGGTACAGTTCTTTGTGTTGCTCAAAACGAGGGCTTAATTTTTAATTGAAAAAATAAAGCATAAAATTTGTACAAAAGAATCATGTAGAGTTTTAAAAAAAAACACGTGGAATATACTTACCAAGTAAAATTCATGTTGGGGACGTGAAAGAACGGGCTTCTCGTTATAAGCACTCATAAGCTTCCTTTCAGCTGAACTCAACTGAAGATCATCTAAGTTTGTGAGCCGGCCCAATATCTTCAATCTTTCCCTACATGGTGCAATGGTATCTACTGGGAAACCTCTAACCCTTTCCACCTCATCATCTATTATTTTCTATCAAAAAGAGAGAATTATAAACCAAATAATAACACTAGAAATAAAACGTTTATCATAACTGTATAAAGCTTGAACATTGAGATAGGACAATCTTACCCTAAGATTTTCTTGAAAATGGAGTGGAAGTTCGTCATAATTATCAGACAGCTTGAAGTACAAAACATAACTCATTCCTTCTCCATCAAATTCATGTTGAAATATTGTTGGGGGGTATAAGGGTATCTGATTGTATAGACATAAAAATCTGGTTTAGTAAAAAAGTAAACGTTGAACTCGTCCAAATATACATATCAGCAGAAATTTGCATCAATACAGACCAACTTAATAATAAGAGTGTCTTAATCTTATTATTGCGCCTATAATAATCAAAATCAAATTACAGCTAAGAACAGGTAGGCCAATTTGATTGTGCAAATTGAAACATATCATAACAATTTGGACAATCAGAATTAGAATCAGCTTATTGGAGCTAAAGATAAGGATTTACATTTTACATTTTATTTAATATGACTATTTTGAACCTATCTAACGAGAAAATAATGATAATAGTCTCTGACCCAAAAACTTAATTCAGATATACTACAGACCCCCACCCTAGTATCGCATCCGAATTTGATAAGCTAGACCTTATGATTTAACTTTATACTTTACACAAGGTGAATAAGAAATTAATGGTTAAGGGGGACATACTTGAAGATTTACAACAAGCAAAGGAGGGATTTTTCCAGATGATTCAACTTTTGGGAGTTCAAGAAAGCGTGCAATATGATCAATCTTACGCGGAGATAAGAATACGTCAACACCAATAGGGTAAAAAGCAGCTTGATTTGAAGCAAATTCTTTCTTTTTATCTCTGTAAAACAGAAAGAACAGCATGTCACTTTGGTAAGACAAATGCAAACCTCTTGTCAATTAGAGGAAAAATAAAGAAATAGTTTTAATGTCAAGCTTATTGTACTTCAAATAATTATGTCCCCGCACTTTAAAGGTACTTGGATCAAGTGGTGACCAGGAATCTGGCATTTTCTTCTCTATCGGACAACATGGAACTTGAGAGCCTGCCATTGGTCTTTGCAAAATAGCTCTGGGGGACACTGAAACAGATCAAATATATGTGGAATTATTACCATGACATGACCATATTTCATACAGCCTAGAGGTCACAAAATGCCCAGGTTGACTTATTGAGTAACACATCAAAACGGGCCATCGTTGGCAGGGGTCCGGTTGACACAAATACTTAATTTGGTTTTATGATGGTTAAACATGATTACAAGAACTGTATTAATATAAACTTATTAATAGTGATATAACTTATCAAATATAATGCATTTGGAATATATTTTGGGAAACTTTTGACCAATTTAACCTGTTTCACCCATTTGACCCATTTGCTTTTAAGCTGAATTCTTTTTTTATTTAGCCTGTTTGACCCATCAGTTGCCACCTCTAATTCAGCCACATGAAAGGGAAAATGTTTAGCAAGCATGAGTCTTACATATGGATACACTAGATTGTCCTTCCCTCCATCTAAAGGAAAGTCTTGAAGTAATTTTCTTTTTTGCACTTGGAGGGCTTGAACATGACGATTTACTCTTTACATCCACAGAGGTAGCGCAGGTAAGACAAGGCAAACAATTGTGTATGTCATATACAACGGAGGTTCCGTGTGTGGTGACAGGCTGCAGTTGTTCATTGGGTTTCATTAGCGAGTCAGATGTAGAAAAGGAAGAACCAATGACATGATCAGAAATTCTTGGAGTTACTGATGCACTAACCGAACTGCTTTGAGATATGACATCTGGGAAATTTTCAAGAAAAAATCAGAAATGTCGATTGTATAACCAGTTAAAACAGGTTCGGGTTTAAAAGTGTCAATTTTAGTACTGGTCAGGTCAGGTTTGGCACAAACCGACAAACAGTATGGACCATTTGAATAGATTGTAACTGAGTTAATTATGATTACAAAAACAATATTCTCATGATAAGAATTAAAATTCTTTGAATAAAACAATTTAGAAGATTGATTGCATTTTTTGACAACAGTGAGCAGGCAACTCTCAACCTCTTTGACTTTGAGGGTTTGACCCATTCCCCTTTTAGCCAACTTTATTTTTATTTGCACAACGTGAGATAGAAGTAGAACATTGACCAAATCAACCCATTCATAAGTAAATAGGTTGAATGTTGCACCTTTTTTTATTTTCCCATTGAAGATTTTCATATTCTAAACATAATATAATACTATCACTTAGGTTTTGGTTCTCAACAACAAAACTAAAAGGAAGCCGATATCATAACTTTTCTTCCCATAAAACACACAAAAACGTCTTACCATCCTGAATGCTGTAAAACTCGTCATCGCCATCAGACTCAGTCCCTGTTGCAGTATCAAACCACTCTGTACTTCCTGATAAGAATCAAACAGTGTAAACCAATAGAAACAAAATACTTAAAAAAAATCTAACACATGATAAAGAGCACCCCTAATGTATAAATTTCAACCACATACTTCCCAAGTATAAACATTACTAAACCTTTTACTTATACTCTAATACCTTAATTACTCTAATCTTCAAAACTGGTGTTTGGATAAATGTCTAAAGCGATTAAGACGATATATAGCGTTATTGAACGTACGTTAACAAAACTAATTATTGAGAAAAATGTAATTATCAACCGAACGCTAACTCCTATATATAAATCATCAAATTGTAACAATCTGCTTAAAAATGAACATCCAAGTCTAATTATTCAAACTCAAAACTAACTAAACAATCATAATCATAATCATAATCATAATCATAATCAAAATGATAAGTTGATAACTAGTCATAACTAATGGTTTGAATTTACCAGAAAGATCACCAGAAGGATCAACTTTACTCCGAAACGAATAGCGATTACCACCGGCATAAGCATTCGCCTTCCTCCTCCCCAGCCTCCTTCTCCTTCTCCCACCAACTCTAGGCGCCGCGTCTCCGTCTCCTCCTCGGTCCCCGTGCCTCTTCTTCTTCCTATAACCTATTCCAACTCCCACACATCCTTTCTCCTTTGATCCACACACTCCCATTCCCCCCTCTCTCTCACACACACACACTTCAGCAAACTGACAAATCACAATTCACAAACAAGTTAATTCAAAGATCAATATGACCTAATTATTATTATTATTATTATTAACAATAACAAAAACTGAATCAAATCAATCAATTATTAACTCAATTAACACAATTGAATGAGTGAATGATTGAATTGGATGTGAATGTGAATGTGATGATGGTGGATGAGTAGGGGGGGATTAAGAGTGCAACAATATTATTGTTGGTGGTGGTGGTGTTGTTATAGGGTTTTTTGATGATTATTATTATTATTATTATTATTATTATTATTATTATTGTGGGGGAGATGATGGATGGAGGGATTATTATTGATTGCCCCGATTTATTTATTTATTTATTTATTTTTCAATGTAAAAACGACTTTGGAGCTACTTTTATATGCTGAAAATTAAATTTTAGTGATGGGTTTGGTTTACTGGTAAAATGTTTAAAATGGAATGTTTACCGTTGGTTACCTGTAATTTAATTTTAGTGAGTTTAGGACATAATCAGTTTTAAAAGGTTTATAAATATTGTAGATAATTAATTACTCGAGTTAAATTTAAGAGTTTTTCATAATCAGTTTTAAGAGTTTAGAATAAAATGGATAGAAATGGAACTAAAATGAGGGGTGTACAAAAAGCTCGCAACTCATGGCTTGCTTGAAAAAAAACTTGAATAAAACGAGCCAGCTCGACTCGGCTCAGTTGTAAACGAGCTCGAGCACAAGCTAGGCCTGTTTCAACTCGTGAGATGGCTCGAATATTTTTATTTATATGTATTAGTTTTATTTTTAAATGTTTAAATTAAGAAAAATATGAGAAAGGATGTTGAAGTGTTTACATTTTAAGTTTAATTAATCAATAAAATATAAAAATTAATAAAAAAAACATATATTATACATATAATACTTTTAGTATGCATTTCATTTTTTAAAATATTAGTAAAATGAAAAAAGATACATGTATATTTGTAAAAAAAATTATTTTATAAATATTTGTAAAAAAAATAACGAGCTGGCTCGAACATTTACGAGCTCGAGCTCGGCTTTTCAGCTCGACCAGAAAAACGAGGCGAGCCGAGCTGGCTCGTTTAAGTTCGAGCTCGAGCTCAAGCTTAGCATGACTCGGCTCGTGTATAGCCTTAACCAAAATACAAATGTCATGTGTCCAATTGTAAAAGTGACCAAATCTTATGAACGATTTTGGCTGTTAACTCTAAATTTAATTTTAGTTGTTGAGGTTTGATTGAAAAAAGCGTTTTAGTAATAACATTAATTTATGTCTAAGAATTTTATCATTTTTTTACAATTTTAGTCCAAAAGTTTTATCATTTATTTCAATTTCCGTCTAAAATTTTTGGGACTAAAAGTTAAACAATTGACGAAATTTTTGGACTGATATTGATGTTTTTAAACTTTTTTTTTTTTTTTTTTTTTTGACTAAAATGGATGTTTTAAAATTTTTGGACTAAAATGGTTATTTTGTTCAAAACTCAAGAACTATAATTAAATGAACTCTAATAATATTACATATTACATTTGACATGTAAATAAATAGCAATTTTATTACTTTTATTGTACTTCACGGGTAACTCAGTTGGTGAATGGCCAGAGATCTCTCTTGGAGGTCTCAGGTTCAATTCCCACGAACGACATAATGAGAAATGATGGATGACTCATGGCCTATGGTCATGAGTTCGAGTCCTGATCTCGTCAGGTTTTACCGGTTCACTAATGTCGTGCCTTCGGGCGGGTATGTGGGTCGGGTTTTCCCTGGAAGCGGGCTAGGGGCTTCGTGCGTCCGGGATGGGCCGGGCTGTGCCCCTGTCTTTGCCACTGGGGGGCCGCGTACGAAGTACCCAGCATTGTTTAGTTGGCCGTTCAAAAAAAAAATATTATTTTTATTTTATTTTCACGCCATCTACTATATGTAATATTCGTTTTTAATTTGTTTATTTCTCTTATAATATGTGTTTGTTGGCTTAAAAAAAAACTATTTACGCAGTTGTGTTTGATTTTTTTTCTAAACATTCCAGGATAAAGTTTGTTGAAAACGGATTCATATTGGAGATACAATATTTTTGGGTATCGTAAGCTAAAACGAGTGGATGAACCATATCTAGAAACATTTTTTAGTAGTAACGTTTTTCATTTTTTTTTCATTTTAGTAGCAACGTTTTTCAAATTTCGTAAAAAAAAAAACAAATTTTCCACTAATTTTCCACTACGCGCGAGAAGTTGAGCCGCAACGTCCGCACCCCCTGGTTGTGCACTGGATCCGCCCCTAGATACCATGACAAAAGAATCGGTACCGAATGAACAACTTTGATCAGTAATGGGAGAGATATTTGTATGTTATGGGAGGGAGAAGGAAAGCCATTTAAAAATTGTGCTTGTATTACATGTAGAAGAATATGCATCACTGTCTACATGTATACGTAGTGGCTGTTAGACAACTTCTAAATGGGTAACTGTTGAACCAGTAAGAGGTCCGAACCATTCAGACTCAGTATAATGCTTACAAATTCAGAGGCAAATGTCTGAGCAATTCAGACATCTGTTCACGAAACAAACAGTCTGAATGATTCAGACATCTGTCCCATTAAGAGCTGAAACATAGATACCTTCTAAGTCTAAATAAATAAAATTAAAAATATTGGAAAGTTAAAAATTAAATAAGTATTTATTTATTTAAATGAAATATTTATAAAAATGATATTTACGATGATTTGATTATAGAATACAGATAGTCAAATATAATAATTTAAATAGAAACCTTGAATGGTGTTTCAGCATTTTGCATAATTACTTTTGTTTTTCTTTCCCTTTCGAAATTTGACCATATGTTTGTCTTGGCTTACATGAAATCTACATTAAAAAAGTCAAAGAAAATAGTTTGAGGCAATTAAATGGTTAATTAGGTTTTTTATACGTGTTCTGATACCCAAATCTCTATTAATAATATGGAAATCGAGCCCCACTCCTTGTGGTGTGATGATAAATGTGTTGGGATTTCAAATTGAAGGTTGAGAGTTCTAGCTCGTAAAGGGCAAAAAAAAAAAAAAAGTTATATTTAAAAGGGGTGAAAAAAATGGTGTAATAAAAAGGGTGTAAGAAGAGCTGTGAAAAATAAGAAAGAGATATAAAAAAATGAGAGAGGAAATTAGCCGTTAAAAAAAATAGTATGGAAATCGAAATGATATCTTCATACACCGTTTCATTGTTTTCTTTTCATGAATCTTTACATTGCTTTCGTAAGAACCTAGATATCAGGTGAATTAACTAATTTTAATTTTATGACTACTTCTAAAAATATTTGTTGTTTTTATAAAATAGTACTTATCTTTTTTTTTTTTTTAAAAAAGAAACTTTCATTCAATAAAATAGTACTTATCATTGTTGCAACACAATAATATAATAAATAAGTTTAAAATAGAAAAAATATCAACACAATAATACATAGTTTAATTTGTGATTTTGAGAAATGTTAATTAGTCCACTTTATTTTCACTCAACAATCTTCACCAAGAGTCATCAATGAGGACTTTCTTGAGGAAGGTCGATCGACATCACCTTCATAACTTCCGTCTAACAAAATAGTGATCACCTTCAATCTTATTGGGGTGATTACTCGCTTAGGCTAGTGGGTAAACAGACGGGGCACACCCCCGTTCTCCACATTTTTGTCATGTCTAGGACATCAACACCACCCCACTTGCCCCGTTCCATGTCCTCCCATCCCTCCCGTCTCTCTCGTAACATTAGGGACGCTCCAATCAGGTTTTTTTTTTCCTTTTTTTTTGTGAACATTAACCAATGGACCAATGGCTACTTTTCTTCTTTTTTTAATATTAGAAAAGTAATGATAATAATAAATGCTTAAGACATGGGTTTTTCATGTCTGCACACCCCACCCATATCTCAAGAATGTTGAGACACCATTTTATTGATGTGGCAGCCTACGTAGCACTGAGACATTACATTTTTGGTGTCTGCTCACCTAATAGCCTTACAACCCAAGGGTTGATACGAATATTACACGCAAATATGAAATGTATTTAAAAAAATATGGTCACTAAAAACTCACTTTAAATTCGTGAGTTTGAGTGTGCAAGATATTAGGTCAAATTTGATATATTTTTTTGACCGGCTCCAGGTCAAAGTTGATGAAAATGCTTGCTTAAATAGAGTGAGAAACAAATTTTATAAAAATGTTATGTAGTTGTGGCCTCTAATATGTTTCACAACAATCTTAATGAGTGATTTGTCTTATATTTAAAAATAATTTTATGAGAATAAATTAGTTCATTTGTTGTAGTACGTGATCACTTTTAAATTGTTATGTAAAACTTTACAAATGATGTATTTATAAATACAAAACTATTTCTAAATCATGTTAACCTCAATTTGAACATACCTCGCTTATTCTTGACTTGATGTATCTTGAATATCCTAGGCTACTATCGAATATTGTACTTAAATTTGTTTGACTTGCTCATACATGCTCGATTCGACCACTAACAATGGTTCTTTGGTTGTTGATCTATAATGTTGATTAAGACAAAATGTGGTTTTGACATGCACCTTAGATGGCTGATGCACTGCTGAATAGTAGCACGACATTGAAACTTCTCTCTGGCTATTTCTTGATGAATTTGCTTCAACATGTTTATTTTAGACATCCTTGTTGATGAGTGGATAATGTAGTATATGCACATTTATATTTAACAATTTTATTACATGTTCATATTTGCGTCTATCTAGTAGGTGTACAATTCTGTTTGCGATCACAATTTTGTTTTAAAGGGGGAACATGCAGGGGCGGATGGATTCACAGTTATAGTAGAGTGGGCCTGTGCCCACCGTCCACTCAAGCGCTCAGGCGAGTATTCTAGCTTACCCGAATTTTTGTTTATAGGTTTCTAAGCTCAACGTACATCATTTTAGTAATTTTAGTAGTTTAACTTAGAAAGGAAGTGAAAAAAAAAAACATACCGGAACTGCAGGTTAAGAACATAAGTTTGATGAAGAAGAAACAACTAAATGAATCTTGTTACTTTATATTAAAAATGGCTTTATATGTATTGAATACCTCTACGAAATACACAATTGTACCCCCTTTGTTTAGTTTTTTACTTTTCATAATTTATTAAGTTTTCTATATTATTTAACATGATTATTACTTTATTTATGCTTGGACGTATAAATTTTATTTAATTTATCCTAAGGCTTTTCTACCCTTTAACCATAATATTTACGTTTTAGATTTATAAAATTTATTTGAGGTTTTCTAAAGTTTTCTTTGTTGTTTTAACAAATTATATAATGGAGGAATGATTTTATAATTTAATATATTATTGAAATACTACTTTCATACTGTTATTGCTTGGTAGACATGCAATGATGATTATTAATACTTTGTCGACTCGTATTGTGCCCCCTTACAAAATAATTCTGTATTCGTCACTGGGAACATGTTTGCGGGAAAACCCATTAGCATCAATAGCATCGCTTAGACCCACCTTTTAACAGACTAGCAAGGTCATCGTGAGCGGTACATATGTGTGGTCCCTTAACCGCTTGGTTCATATTGTGTTCGGAATGATTTTATCTTCAATGGTAAACACCCTCTTCATATAGGCTTACTGAGGAAATTAAGGCTAGCTTCTTTTTATGGATAAAGAAAACAGGGTGAATCTTCGTACTTTAGGGTGGTCCTCTAATTGGTATTTTTTTTTATTTGTTTTGATACAGGCTTTCTTTGAATTGGTGGTTGTATGTTTGATGGTTGTTTGGCTTTAGCTTCTTGTTGTGTGCATTTAATAATAATAAAGATAATGGGATGAGAGAATAATATATTGAAGTATTGAACCTAAGCCAACAACAATAAGGTGGACCATAACATTAATGGTACTTCACTAATGTTTTCAATCATACACCTGATATAGTTGCTAGCGTAAAATATCTGATTTTCCTAAAATAATACATATAGAATTATAGATTAGTTATAACAACTATACAAATATCTTTTTTTTATGTAAACAATTCTTGACTTCTTGTAGCCCTTAGCTATAAGGTTTTGTCTTGTACTTTATTTATTATACTATTGGGTTTACCGCGCGTTGTAGCGGGATCTACAAATGAGTTGCAATACAACATTATGATACTTAGGTTTTTTGCCGTAAGTTACGCAAAAAGAATAGAAATGTGCACACTGTATTTTAACAAGTATTCGTAGAAAGAAAGAAAAAAAGAAACGTACACCGCCACTTACAACTGATTGCAGTTCACCACAAAAACCATGTACTCATTATTGAACAAATCTTAATAAACCAAAGGTATGTTACTGTAATAGACCAATGTGAACATGAACATTACTCTTGTGTAAACTGTCCGATCATGACATATCTACATAACCGTGTCATTGAAGACACCTTTCTAAATGATAAAGTTAATTTACATGACAAAAGCATGTAGTAATATGATATTGTATACACTATCATATGAATGTCACTATCCATTTAGAAATTAAAAGTTGTGATTTGTAAGTTTGTAATAGACTTGCCCAACCTGACCCAACAGCTAAAAAAATTGCCCAATGTAGCCAGTGAGCCGAACCATCCCGTCCACTTTGCCGCTGGGTAGACGCATATATATGAAAAGGGTTTATAATATAAGTATTATTATGGCAAAGCTTTAAAACTTATACAAGTTTAGCTGAGATAAGATTATTAATTGTGGTAACATAAATTATTATCTTTCATCGCCATTATATGAAATTTATTCAAAAATATTGTTATCTCGTGTATTGATTTAGTTTGGGTGAGTTCTATTTTCATATAAAAGTTGATTATCTTTTAGAGACATTTAGGGAAGAAAAGTGGTAAAATTTAGGAAATTGTAAAGAAACTCTTGATATGCCATCTTAACTTTGAACAATTTAGACATATATACCCATGCATCCTCATTAAAATGTAGTGTGTGTGTATATATATATATATATAGAGAGAGAGAGAGAGAGTAAAGTCCTATTTGAGTCCCTATGGTTTGCCCATTTTAACTACTTGAGTTCAAAATCAAAACTTAGCTCGGTTCGAGTCCTTAAAGTTTCTAATCTTAACTTCTTGAGTCCAAAAGATAACCTCTGTTAGATTTTCTCAGTTAAATTTTGGGAAATGACTTAAATGCCCCTGGTTTATATTTTTGTTTCTTTATTTTTTTTATTCCACATCAGTTTTTTTTTAAAGTGTGTTTTTATTATAACCATCATCATCATTATCCAAATTATAATTCCTAAAACAACAAATCACAAGCAAAAACACTTAAGAACACAGACCCGAGCCATGACCACCAGACCCCCGAGCCATGACCAAACCAACCAGGAATCCACGATCGAGCCTCCAAAACAGCAACCACATGCTGAACCATAACCATACCGAGCCACAACCATAACCAACTATAGGGACCAAAACCCGTACCAGACCTGAGACCCAACTAATAATCAAGACCCGAGACCAAAACCCGTAGCAACCACCACCATCGGACCAAAACCCACCTAACTAGCGAACCCTTCCCTGACCCCTATCCAGCTACCACTCGAACCACTCCCACCGTCGCTTATCAGCAAAACCACACAGCCACCACCATCGAGCCATCCGCAATCGAACGATCAGAAAACACCACAGCCTAGTTTGGGCCTAAAACCATGCGCCGCCACCACCAAGTTGTGTGGTGGCCGGCCGCTACAACTGAGAGGATGGAGAGGGACCGGGAGGGAAGAGAGAGAGATCGTGATGTAGAGAGAGAGACCGAGAGGAGAGAGAGATAGAGTGGCTAGGGTTTCATCTTGTGGTTGATAATGAGGAAGGAGAAGATAAGGGGGCTTTTATAGCTAGGGTTTCATCCAGGGGAATTTAAGTCATTTCTCAAAATTTAATTGAGAAAATCTAACAGAGGTTATCTTTTGGACTCAACAAGTTAAGATTAGAAACTTTAAGGACTGAGACAGAGACAAGTTTTGATTTTGGACTCAAGTAGTTTAAATCGGCAAACCACAGGGACTCAAATAGGACTTCACTCATATATATATATATATATATATATATATATATGTCTTTTTTTAATGTGAAATTATACACCTACATCTTTTGCAATTTAATTATGTAATACTCATATACGTAAATTTAAAACACTCTTATGAATAACTAGGTTATATACTGAGATAAACAAATTTAATATTAAGATAAAATACATGTTACGATGTAACATAGAAATTAATTTACTATATTATGAGAAAGCAACAATTGTAATCATGTGAATAAGAATGAAATATGTATATTAAAGCGGGAATGTATGTTTGGATGAGGTGCAAAGGAAGAAGCAACCATTGCAGGTCGTGATTGAGGTGGTGGTCTTAAAGGTGTAGTTTTTTATCAATAAAATATTAAATGGTTTTAATAAGCGGAAATATAAAAAAGAATTAGTTAAGAAAATTAATATTAAATAAATAAGAGATAAACGTGAAATTATGATTTGATAATATTATTTCATATGAGAGACAAATAAGATAATTATGAGATTTTTATTTATTATGTAGTAAAGTAATAATAAATATAAATAAAAAAATTAAAAAATATAAATTAATAAATATTGGGTTAATTGGGTCATTTATACCGATTTTTTATGGGAATTCAAGAATAGGAATGACCTCACCAAGTATAATAATAATAATAATAATAATAATAATAATAATAATAATAATAATAATAATAATAATAATAATAATAATAATAATTAGTTTATCTGTAACACCCCAACCGATGACGGGAACATTGGGATGTCACGTAGTGACGATTGTTCAAAAAACTCATGGCAACTAAATATAAAGTTTAAATAGTTTATTAATCAAATTCAAAACAAACCAATCCAAAAACAAACACATTGTTCAATGAAACAAACAAAACAAATGTTCAATTATTAATCTAAAGGCTTCAACAAAGTGATCCAAAAGCTGCTAAAATCTCCACGTATCATTGTTACCTGTAAGTTTGAAAAACAGAGGGGGTTAACTATAAAGTTGGTGATAATACATAAGGTTTATCAAAACAATGTATAGTATCAAAAAAAAAAAAAAAAAAAAAAAAAAGTGTACAATTCTGTGTCAATATGTAACATCTAAGGCATGCATGTGAAAACAAAACTACAACAAACTGGGGCATAATCAAACCTTTGTTGACATAGTTTAAAGGTCCATCCCATAGACATGATTCACCTAAGTTTAAGTTTCAGTTCCAATCACCCGCGCTCCCCATAGACATGGTCAACGAATCTAGGTGGGATTGTCAATCCGATAGATCTATCATTGTTAGTGTTGGCTTGTACGGAGTTAATGCTTATGCAAGTCTTAGTTTAGTTTAGTTTACTTAGCAAGTTTAAGACACATAGCACAAAGAATTACATAAGACACATAGTTGAGTTGCATAAGTTTAAAGTTTCAAGTTTAACATGTTTCACCCCGAAAAGCATTTAAAACAGTAAAAGAGTGAGGATATGTAAACTCACCTTAGCAAGCAAGCAAGCAAAATCCCAAGTATGCAATAGCAGGTAAATTTATTCCCAATGAAATCAACCTAGATTTGGCATTATAAAGTCTAAGTGTCACAAATCTAATAAGTCTAAGATTTCTAGGTCGATCGATTAGGGTTCTCTAGTTTTGGGGAAAGACGCTTAAATCTTAATGGTTCAGTTAAAATATTATTATGTTTACATAGACTAAAAGATATAACTCTTGAAAGTATGAAAAATATTTTCTAAAACAATTTATTTATACAAAAGATTAAATAACGTAATAGGATAAAAATAATAGGTATATATTTTTTTTTTTCAAAAAGTTTATATCGTTGATCCATTAGATTAGATTAGAAATAATTTTAGGAAAAAAAAATCGTTTTTGAATCATCAAAAACGGAGTTTTTATGAATTAGTTATGAATAAAACAAGGTTTATATTATTATTTTATATTAAATAACAAATAATATATATATAAATAATTTAGTTTAAAAAATATTGTGGTTGAACCGGTTATCACAGGAGTCGAACTCGGGACCTTTGTTTGAAAACCTGGTGAACCAACCATCTGATCTACCAGATGAGATGGTTCAGATGGTTGTTAAACCAGTTACAAGCTTTATAAACAAAAAAATACAGATTTAGTCTTTTTAAAACAAAAAGCTCAAACCCGATTATCAGAAGGATCGAACCTGGGTTCTTTTGTTCACAGCCATTGAATCATCCATCTGATCTACTGACCATTTTGTGTTATGTTTAAAAAAGAAATTTATAACCTTTCTTGTCTGATATCGTCTTCCCCAAATTATCCCAAACCAAACCCTAACCCACGAACATAATCGATTCACCCAGAAACAGACTACGATTGATCTACATGATATATGGGTTTTATTACTTGAATCTAATCGACCAATCAACAAAACTTAATTGGATTAAAACGTACCAGAAGCGATGAAAGAATGAAGAACAGAAAACGAGCTACACAGGTTCGAATTCTGCTAACTGAGCTACGATTAGGATGATTTTGTTTGTGGGTTTTGTTGGCATGAATGCAAAAGGTAATGGGGAGGGGTATTTATAGGGTGATAACAGATAAGAAGAACGAATTTGGATCGAAAATGATAAGGGTTAATGGCGGTTTATGAATTGGATTAATAAACTATTTAAACTTTATATATAGTTGCCATGAGCTTTTTGAACAATCGTCACTAACATCCTAATGTTTTCGTCATCGAGGTATTACAATAATCCACTTCCTTTGCTCTTAGCTAGAGGGTTTTGTTGTGGGCTTTATTTATTTGTCGATTAATGTTAAATCATATACTTACATCTTTTACGATTTAATTGTGTATTATCTATAACCCCCTATATTTTAATCAATTCTTTATATTAATCAATTTATACTTTTATCCTTAAACTTAAAGAAAGTAATCACACGGTTCATGAACTTTAATAATTCTTTTGTAACCAATCTATGTTTATATATTTTAACTTTAATAAAGTTATCATTTTGAGTTTTTAACAAGTATTTATTTACGTGATTTTTTCATGAGTTTTGTTTATTATATCTAACGCTACACACGAGTTATTTTTTTATACGTTTCGGCATGAATTTTCATAACAGTGTTTTTAAACCGTTTGGTTATTTAAACTGCCATGCGCTCATCTCTAAATAAACCATTGCAACGTGGTTTTTTTATCTATATTTAAACTTACTTGTTGTAATGTGCATCCGTCATGGTTGTTTTTATCATCACATTCGTGATTTGCTTATTTATATTTACGTTTCAAACCTGCCGTGAAATTTTGCATTATACGAGCAAATGGAAATCTTACCCGTACGTTTATGCGAGGGAATGTACAACTATGCTCAATCCGCATGTGTTTGAGTTTTAGTCAATCTATTAAAAATTAAAATTTGTATGGGTAGACAGTCACTTACCTGGATTTGAGTCAACTTAAAAGTTGTCTAATTTACACATATTTTGATTTTGAGGTTAGGCTGGTAGGTGTGGAAGAAGTTTATCCTTTGAGGATGGTCCTATACATCAGCCACGTCAGTTAGGGGTGTTCAAAGTCGGATTATCCGATTTTTGGATATCCGAAAATCGAATAATCCGAAATTTTGAATCGGATATCCAAAATTTTGGATTTGGTTTCGGATAATCCGAAACTTAAAAAAAATCACTTTCTCTTATGTTACAAGTCTAAAACCGAACCTGCTTAAAACAAACATCAATATGTATTATATTTTTTAATATTTTGGATTCGAGAAAGGAGTGTTACATGCTTAAAGTAGACGAGCATGCGAAATGTTGTATCTGGCTAACACCGGGGCTTGAATTTTTGACGTGACGAGCATGCGGATACGGCTGATTTTGACGTGACGAGCCCCTAGGGGGTAGTGTAACCGGTCGTCACCGGTCCTGACCGACCCGAAGACGAGCCCTACACCGCACAACCTTAAACCTTCTATATACATTCTAGTTTTACCAATGTGTCATGGTGTATTCTTTTAGGTAAAACATCACAACCGATTAAGAATGATGACAAACTAACTCGATTATTATTATTTTTTTGATAATTAAAAATATAATTATATGCTTATTTTTTAATATCTATGTTGAATTTTTTTTTTTTTTTGAACCTGGATCACCAACCCCAATGGTTATATGTCGGAATTTATGAATTAAAGAGTTAAATAGTTATTATATTAGTGTATACTATAATGATATTTAATTAGAAAGCTAGATGAACAAGAGATCTAAATTTTAAGTGTGTGTGGTTGAGCTTTAATGTTGTGAGAATTAGTGTTTGTCGCATATTGGTAGAGAAATAAATCATGTAATGTAGAATTATGTAGAGGATTGTATTCATATAAAATAGGACACACCTAGTGACAGCCAGGAGTGTGCGAACCCTACATGCGCTTACGCCTAAGCTCAGGCCTCGGACCGGGACGAGGGCGATAGGCTCACTTTGCACGCTAATAGAACCTGGTTTGGTGTGGCTCGAGCTAGTGGCTAGGCTCAGTTAACCAGTGTGGTCAAGACTTTTCGAATCCGTAATCGTGAGGTGTGACTAAGTGCTAAATTATTTCATCAATGAATTCCAGACTTATGTTAATTGAATTTCGTACTCAATACAACTACTCATCTTGATTTTCTGTTAAGGTTATATATACATAAATTTATGCTCAGTTTTGACACAGAAAAAACCATTGCAATCTATGTTCGCAAACCACCATTTGATCTCAATCGAATTTCCTAATTTTTCTACCTTCCATGTTTTTGTTTCAGGTAGCCTTTCAGGTGCTAGATTAACTCCAGCAGTGCAAACTTCTTATGCTGTTGAATCCTGGGAAACAAACAGGTTTACTTGGGCGGCCCGAAATTTGTTTTAAGGGCAACGTGTTGAACACGTGCCTCGGACACCCTGTTTTGCTTTTGTCTTCTCTTTTTGTTTCTATATTTTCTTTTTGTTTGTAATATGTCTTTTCTTTATTTCCTTTGTATTGTAATTAAGTACTTTTATTTGTAATCTGTTTATTTCTTGTGAATTGTAATCCGTATAAAATTGAATAAAATTGTTATTTTCTTTTATTTTGTGAACGGTGCTCTTACAATGGTTATGCTTGGTAAGGAGTTTTTAAGAGCTTATAGTTTCAAACTTTTAAGAAAAAACTCATATTTAATAAAAAAAAAAACTTGTTTGTTTGAAGGAGCTTGAAACTTTTAGGTTAGGAGAAAAAGCTCTATATTGAAACGCTACTAGTACTAGCGTTTAAGAAAAAAAATTCCATTAGCTACAAACTTTTAATGAGTAAAATGACACAAATACCCATTCTACCATAAAAAAAACATGCATACAAGCTTTTACTTATGCTCAGTTTGGTCATTTTATACATTTTATTAAAAGCTCCAGCTATTCTGTCAAATACAAAAATATATTTAAAAAATCACATCTACCAGTTACCAGCTAGTTTTGCCAAACTTACCCAATGTGTGCCAAGCATTTTGTTTATTTTTAGTATAGTATGACATGAAAGTACTTTAAACAGTGACTTATGAAAGTACTTTAAAAAGTGACTTAAAAACATTAATGGTGGTTGGTTTAGGTGAAGAATGGGGTGGTGGGTGAAGGTGAATAAGAAGGTGGGTGGTGAGTCCTCCTAAACTTTTTAAATATTAGAGAGAATTATACAATTAGTCCTTGTGGTTTACCATTAGTTTCACCTTTAAGGTTGGCGGTGGACCCCACTTAAGTTTCACCTTTGGTCCTTGTGGTTTACCATTTGTCATGTGAGGATAAACTCAGCCAAATATTATCCTCCGTTAGTGCTAATACCCTATTATGTTACAAAAACTAAACTTAACACCTTAACATGAAACTTTTAAACCTAAACACTCAAAGGTGAAACTAATGATAAACCACAAGGAATAATTATATAGTTCTCTCTAATTAACTATGTATGTAACTTTAAACATAAGTTCTGTCACTTACACACCTCGTATGTAAGTGTTTGTCGCAAAGTATTTTACCATAAAAATAAACCTTTCATGATGTTGTAGTACAATTAGTCGGTGTCCACGTCCTAGTTTGTGAGAGCTGAAGACCATAATGTGGGTGGTCTTAGGTCATGGGGTGTACCCTAACATATAGGCGTTAAAGGTGGCATTGCATGTTAACCGACGTTATACACCACTCCCTCACTTTGTTAATAGACGTTAAAGAGGTTACGTGTTAACATGCTAACAGGATATTAAGAGAACAAATTAGTTTTATTTCCTTTTCTGAACAAAAAACGCATTAAAAGATATCTATATCTATATCTATACTACATTATAAAGGAGGAGAGATGACTAAAATAGTCATTTCATGTCAATTTTAAGATGACATACAAAAGTTCACAAGGTAAACAACTATCTTTTTTGTCAAATCCTTCCCTTTATGCCCCTATGTGCAACATTTGATTACAATTGTACAAATGACTAATGCAAGTCATTAACTTATGCTTAATGAACTAAATAAGAAATTGATGGTTATGTCTAACATATTAATGGCCAATAAACCATCAAAGGTATATTCATAACCTTATCACTTTATCAAAATGTGTATATACAATACAACTTGATGATTATTTTGTGTGGCATGTATAACTATGTGAAAGTTTCATCATAGCATTAATTCTTTTTGTGCTATATTTAGAGCACTCACCTCCACTTTATCATGCTTATTTTGCAATGACGGTATCATGCCACGGGTGATCTCTTCTGTGATGCTCGCCCGTTTGACGTTTCAGCCTATTTTTAACTAGCAAGTTTTATAACAGTGATCAAGTTACAAATTTTTGCCCCGCAGCAACGCGTGAGTTTCTCACTAGTAACTATTAAATCACCAAGTTTATAATAGAAAAAAAACATAGACCAAATATCTATATCTATACTACATTATAAAGGAGGAGAGATGGTTAAAATAATCACTTCATGTCAATTTTAAAATGGTATACAAAAGGTCACAAGGTAAACAACTATTTTTTTGTCAAATCCTTCCCTTTATACCCCTATGTGCAACATTTGATTACAATTGTACAAATGACTAATGCAAGTTATTAACTTATGCTTAATGAACTAAATAAGAAATTGATGGTTATGTCTAACATATTAATGACCAATAAACCATCAAAGGTATATTCATAACCTTATCACTTTATCAAAATGTGTATATACAATACAACTTGATGATTATTTTGTGTGGCATGTATAACTATGTGAAAGTTTCATCATAGCATTAATTTTTTTTTGTGCTATATTTAGAGCACTCACCTCCACTTTATCATGCTTATTTTGCAATGACGGTATCATGCCACGGGTAATCTCTTCCGTGATGCTCGCTCGTTTGACGTTTCAGCCTATTTTTAACTAGCAAGTTTTATAACAGTGATCAAGTTGCAAATTTTTGCTCCGCAGCAACACGCGGGTTTCTCACTAGTACTTACGTAAAATTAAAAAAAAGTTAAAGTATACCCAATGGTAATGGCCTTATAGTCATCATACATCATAGTAGCAAGGTGTAAATGGTTTACAGGTTAACATATAAATGTCATAAATTTACTAAAAATAAACATTGATTAATTTTTATTGTGTAAATATTGGCCACGAAATCTTTCAAAAAAAAAAATATTGGCCACGAAAAAACATCACATTTGAGACTATTGGTGGGAGCATTAACATTGGTACCAAATGGTGGTCAAAGTAGTAGCGGTGTTTGATGACGATGACAATTGTGGTGAAGGTCGAGGAAACATTGATGGTAATTTTAATGATGGTGGAGAGGAAGTGAGAGATTTTAATTTTTTTTGTTTGAATGTCGTCACAATATTGAAAAGAAAGGATTTTTTACATGTTTCTCTCTGCCACGTGAAAGAAATTGTAGAACTAATTCTAATTACAATTCTTTCGAATCAACAAGAAAAAAATACTATCACTTGAATTTAAAATTCGACATTAACGAGTTATGTGAAACAAACTGGTAAGGAATGAAACATTAAATTTTAATGAGCCAACCACCATTTTAAAACGTTGCTTCAAGGTTACGACATTTGTTGCTTCTTCATGTCGATTAACATTAATTTGGATATTGGGGTTGACACCTAAGAGGGAGGTCATGGGTTCAAGTATCACCAAGGTTAAAAAAAAATACTAATTTGTATAATAATATCTGGTTGTATTATAAGTATTGATATGCTTGATTACTAGGAAAAGGACCAACTACCTCTAGATGAAATGGATACAATAGAAATAACTTTGGCTTGAATAAAAGAAAAAGAACACAAAACTATTTTTTTTTTTTTTTTTTGTAGATAATGACCTATTAACTAATAGATACGCAGATATGAGTATACTACATGCCGGCTACAGCACAACCAAAACCATCACAAGTGGTACAACCTTCTATGCTGCCACGGTCTTCTCCAACACCACTATCGGCTCCACCGCTTTACTCACCACCACCGTCATTGCCGCCGCCTCCTCTAGGGTCTCTGCCGCCATGCCCAACAGTGGCGGAGCTCTTTAGGAGCGGGGAGCCCCCCCCCCCCCCCCACCCCCACCGATATTTTGCTCAAAAGTTCTGATTATATAGTATTCGTATATAATTTTTTTGTTATGAGAAAATTACGCAATTAGTCCCTGTGGTTTGCCTTTAGTTTCACCTTTAAGTATTAAGGTTTAAAAGTTTCATGTTAAGGGTTTAAGTTTAGTTTTTGTAACATAATAGGGTATTAGCATTAACAGAGGTTAATATTTAACTGAGTTTACCCTCACGTGACAAATGGTAAACCACAAGGACCAAATGTGAAACTTAAGTGGGGCCCACCTAATACCCTATTATGTTACAATAACTAAACTTAAACCCTTAACATGAAACTTTTAAACCTTAATACCTAAATGTGAAACTAAAGGCAAACCACATGGACTAATTGCGTAATTTTCTCTAATCTAAAATAAAAAATATTGATGTATGTAGTGGGGGTCGAACCCGGATTGATGGTCGGGTCGATCCTAAAACCAAATGGATCAACCAACTGAGCCACTTGTGCATTTGGTTTATTATTGAACTAGGTTGGAGACCCGCGGGTACCCGCGGTGCAAACCATAGAAAATTTATTTTTATAAAGTTAAAAAGTATGATTAAATTAAATCTTTTAACAATATGGTAAAATTGAACAAAAAACAATCAAATAACCATTTAAAGTAATGAAATCATACCATTATATTGAAAAAAAATAAACCAACGATTATGTCAAGCACAAAATTATAATATCAAAAAACCAAATCCGGAAATAAAACATAAAAAATTACTAAAATAAGAAATAATCAAATAAAATTAACAAAGCCAGCGTTCTGCAAAGCCTTCTTATGCTTTCTTCCATCAAAATGTGCGTTCAAGTTTGGTTGACTGGTACATTGGACATGGCATAGACCACAATAGAACATATCATTTCCGTTTGCATGCGCAACCTAAAAAAAATAAAAATAAAAAAATAAGTTACTTATATTTATATAAAAAAAACGTATATAAATATAAATATATATATATATATTAAATCTAATACCTTGGATTGATGTTTTTTACCATTAACATGCTGTTCAAACTGAGATTTGTCCAGACATTGGACATCACAAAGTGGACAATAATTCGTGTGTTGAAGAACTGCACCGTTGGCAACCATATGCGAGAACCTTATATCCATGAAAACCTATAAAAAAAAAAAAGTATTTATTTCTTAATCTTTTGAACAAACTTGTAAATCTTATATTGTATTAGTATGAAAATAAGTATATACAAAAAAAAAAAAATAAATAAATAAATTAATACAGAAATATGAAGATTAACGTGAGAGTTGATTTGAGAATTGAAAATGTGAAAGTAAAGTTGAAAAATAATAAAACCATTGATGGGATATTTATATACATATTAGGTGATAATTATTTTTGTCAACTTTATATTTTAAGAAATAACTAATGACATTAAATAACAATTAACTATTGGAATAATATTATTTTCGGTAATGTTTAAAAAAAAAAAATCAACTTTAAATTTAAAGCGTATAAAAAAATAATAATAATTACCATTGTAGAAGGGTTACTTCCTAGCATCTTGAGATGGAAAACTGAAACAAATAAAAAAAAATAATATATCAACCTCAATTATTTTTCATTTAACATTAGCATAATAATAAAACTTGTAGGATTACAATTGCAACATGGTAAGTTCATAGCTTATTGAAATTGAAAAGTAAAAAAAAAACATATATCGAAATCTATTATTTGTAGCAGAAAAAAAAAAGTAAAACAAACAAAAAAAATGCCACTTACAAAAATTTGTCATAGCTGTCCAAAAATTTCCTTGTAAACAACATTTAAAGTACGGTTAGTCACGCTACCATCCTTGTCTAATATTAATAGCTTCAATCCATTTCTACTTTTAACTCTTGATAATGCAACATACAATTGTCCATGTGTGAAAACCGGATCTTTCAAATATAAACCAACTTTAGATAGCGACTGTCCTTGACTCTTGTTTATTGTCATAGCAAAAGAAACAGAAAGGGGAAACTGTCTTCTTTTAAACTTGAAAGGAATCTTTTTATCAGTCGGGGTAAGACTAATTCTGGGAATAAATGTACGCATTCCAATGTTACTACCTGAAATAATTCTGGCTTCTATAACACGATTTCCCAATTGAACAACTTGTAGTCTTGTTCCATTACACAAACCACTTTTTTGATCGATGTTCCTAAGTAACATGACGGGAACACCAACTTTCAAAATTAATCTGTGGTTTGGAATTCCCGAAAACTTAAGGCTATTAAGAACATCAGGTGAATATAAACTCTTATCAACTTCGTCATCAATATTTTCTGAATGACATACACTGTCTGAACTTAGATATTCCATTTCTTGACCAGGAAACAAAGCAAGCAAACGATCATTAATATCTTCAACAACTTCATTCTTTGGTGCCAAAATTGCTCGTTCTTGAAAAAAACCTGGAATACTAAAATTCTCTAAAATCGATGGATAAACAAAAGATATTAAATCAGAAACAGGATCCAACGATTGAGTAATTAATAAGTCATCAGGTATATCAATCATATGTTGATCCTCATATTCAATTCCAACCTTTCCTTCACCTATATCCAATAGCCAATTGGCAAAATTCTTTGTTTGGTCAACTTCGGTTGCAGTGTTGCCAAAATTTAACCGCATATTTTTGGTTAACTTAAGGACTTTGCATTCATGCCAAATATATGAAGAACTTAACGAAGCATTAACGATATCATGTCTACTTCCATTCGGAACAACTGGTAGAATTTGTCTGAAATCACCCCCAAAAACAATTACCTTTCCACCAAAAAGGACCTTTGAATTGTTATCATTGTCAACACCAAAAACATCTTTTAATGTTCGATCTAAGGCTTCAAAGGCATGTTTATGAACCATTGGTGCTTCATCCCAAATAACCAAATCTGTTTTCTTAAGCAATTGAGCTATGTCACTATCTGGTGTTATGAAACATAAAGAATCCTCCGTTAGGTTTATCGGAATTGAAAATCTTGAGTGCGCAGTCCTACCGCCTGTTAATAGTAATGAAGCAATACCACTTGAAGCGACATTCAAAACAATTTTACTTTTTGATCTTAGGGATGAAGCTAATGTTTTCCATAGAAAAGTTTTACCAGTACCGCCGTATCCATAGACAAAAAATACACCACCTTTTTTATCATCAACAGCTTGTATTATTGAGTTATAAACATTTCTCTGCTCATCTGTTAGTGAACCAAACATTTCTTCAAATTCCCCTTGCAAAACATTTGTGTCATATCCCAATTCCTCATTAATCAATCGATTGTTTGAAAGGTATATTGAGTCATCATCAGGATATGGCATATCTGTAAATTTTCGAAGAGAGGAACTATTGCGCAACAAAAAGTTTTCAATACCAAGCAAAGCAAAGTTCTTAATCTGATCTTCAGAGAGTCTCAAATCTATATAAATTTTTTTAAGAAAAATATAGTCAGTAATATTAAACTATTTGATTGATGAAAAAAATTAAGAAAAATTTTAATAATTAATTAACTTAAGATAAAGAAATAGAAAATCATACCTGGACAACCAGTGTCTTTTATTCGTTTACGTAGAATGTCTTCAGACAACTCTTTCCATGTGCTTTCCCATACAAAGTTTGGTCTAGATAGACTATTAGATGTTAACATAGTGGCAAATAAGTTTCTCAAATAATCACCAGATCCTGCATGGAATGCTTCTTGTATTGCTTCAATATACTCAGAATCATCATCCAAGAGTCCCATCGCATAACACGCATCTCTATATGTACCATAAAGATGTCCATTCACAGTACGAATATCTTCAAATGATGTTGGCCCTTTAACTTTATTTAAAAGAATTCTTAAAAAGTAAGCTTCACCAACAGCAGGAGACACAGCATGAATACGACCAACTGACTTGTTTCTTTGCCTTGGTTCCCAACATCGCGTGTCATTTTTCCAAACATAGTTTAACGGGAATTGAATGTAAGTAAGTTGTCTTGCATTGTCATCGGTCTCATTGCGTTTCATCCAACCTAAAAACATTGACGAAGCGACAGATGGCTTGTTAAGAACATCATCAATATCTTCACCAGCACCATAGACAATTTTTTGTTGTCCAGGAAGATGGAAAGGTAACCTCATTACAGGAGGTGTCCTATAATGAACGTCATAAGAGAATATTCTCCATGCAGCTTCACATGCAGATATATACCGACATTGATAATGTCCTTTTATTTCGTCGACTTCCTCATCTTCACCATCTACTTTGTTACTATGGACAACATTTAGTGTAATTCTATCTGGACCTTTGTTAATATATTTAAATAAATACTTTATAGATCCAGCTTGATTACACCATTCGACATTGATATGTGCTTGATATCTTTTAAGAAGAGTTTTGTTATATGGCACAACGTATCTGTTATCTAGGTCTACATTAGACTTTTCAACGAAGTAACCATTGTCTCTTCTTCTATAGACAGGAAAACCTTCAGAATCAACAGATGTTTCATTTTGAAATGTTCTAGGAAACTTTTTAGAACATTTTTTATCGACCATGCAGGGACAATTCATATTATAACGACCGCAAGGACCATGAATCATATATTCACGTACAAGAATGTACAATTCTGGATCTTCATTCTTATCTGGAATTTCAGCAGAGATAAATTTATCAATATGGTCAACGGTAGGGAGTTTATATGCAGACTTCATAAATAAACAAATATGTGCATGAGGTAATCCGCGCTTTTGAAACTCCACAGTGTAAACAACTGCATATAAAATTAAATACAATTAGTTTGCTACATAATAACAGAATATTAAAAAAACAAAATGCTAACGTATTTAAATAGTTATTAATAAATAAGTTTAATTGAAATGTAAAATTGAAGAAATAAATGAACAAAATCATATGACTTATGTGAATTACCTGCTCTAACCTCGCCAAATAGTTTTTTTTCCTTGATCTCTTTAATGATACAATCAAGTTTAATTTTAAAAACCCTACATAAGATGTCTGGTCTGTCTTCTGCATTAAGAGTGGTGTCATGAAGATACCTTTTGATCTCTGGCCATTTAGGGTTACATGTTATTGTTATAAAGTAATCTGGATATCCACACCACTTACAAATTGCCATGGCATCAAGATAATTTTGCATCATATACCGAGCACCACCTGTAAAAGAAGACGGTAGGATAACACGTTGACCAATACGTGATGTTTCTGTATTGCCTTGTTGCTTTTTATTGTTTAAACTTTCAACTGTATCACTTCTAAGACTTGTTTGCTGACTACGTATATAAAATAACCTCTCCATTTCAATCATTGTATACGAGTCAACTAAAAACTGTTGAAAAAGTCGCCTTGCATTTAGAATGAGGGAGAATCTGTTCACCCTATCTTGAAGTCTATAAGCAAAAAACTCCCTCATTGTTAAATTTTCACGCGGAATCTTCTTTTTTTCATTTTTATTTGCACCTGTACTTGTACTCGCTGATGTATCCGGAACATCTTTGTGAAGAATGTCCACTCTATATCCATCTTCACCATATGGAAGTAACAATGGATATTGAAGTGCAAGATAAGAAGGATGCAGCTCACTAATTCGTTGAAGGGTGCCTGTTTTGGTTTGTACAATAATATCCCGATTTTCAACTTGATCACCAATATCACCAACAATTAAAGCAGCAACTTCTGAAGCAGATGGTAAGTTGAATGTCCTCCCATCTTTGGGCCTCCTACCCTTCAATTGCAACTTAATTTTTTCATTAGGATTTGAATGAAAACAATCCCTAGCCATTCTATAAGATTGTACCAACGAATTAGTTGAATCCAACATAATTTTCAATTGTTTTATAAGTTGAACTTCAATAATTTTTTCTGATTCCGGACGTTTGGATGATGAACTAAAAAAGGTAAACAAAAAAAAAACGTTAAAACATTTTTAATATATTGTAATAAGATGTATAAGTAAAGTAATAATAAAAAAAAACTTACCCAATATTGTTTATTCTATTGGAAACTTCATTGTCAGTATCATAGATGTATAGCTGACAGAATTTTGGTTTTTCTCCATCGGTAGGTAACAAACTTCCCATGGAATGATAATTCTCACCGCTTATTCTAAAGACCGAAGGGCCTTTACCTTTATTAACTGAAAAATCAATTTTGCCACCCATAGATGTGAATGAGAACATTGAATTGTAACGTCTAATGTTCTTGAGGAAAATTTTACTCCTTGCATCAACCCCATTAAATAGTTCTTTATAGGTAGGGGGAGGTTCCTTAAAATCAGGGAGCTCAACTTTGGCATAAGCACAACATAGATAAAAATTTGTTTTAGTGTTGCTTTTATTTCCTCTAAGAGCTTCACTTTTCCATAGCTTAGCATCACATTCTTGACAAATAACCGTTTGGTCACCATGATCCAAGTAATCTACAATGGTTAATATATAATAAACACAAATACGATTGGATCAATATTAGAAAATACCTATTTAGAAATATGAATAAATGTTGGCTACCTTTGGATATGCCTTTTATAACGTTATCAGTATTTGATTCAATGGTGCCTTCGAAAACTTCGGACAAATCAGCCATAGGTATTGGAGTAACTGTTCTTCGAGTATTACGATTGACAGAAGAGTTTTGTAAACCTATAAAAGAATTTACAAATTTTTGTTTTTATTTTATTATATGTTATGTACTAATAAATAGAAAGTAAAAACAACTTTTCTTAATATAAATAAAAATCAATTATTAAATTATAATACCAAAAAAAAAAAAAATAATACAATTTTGTACCTGTTTGCGTGTTCTTGCACCTTTTAGAATCCAATATATTTTTTCTATGTTTTCTTCTCTCATAAGAATCTATAAAACAATAATAGGACTTATTAAAAAATTAAAGTATAATAATTTAAAATTAAAGTTTAACTAAAATTAAAGTATACATTGTTTTATATATAATACCTTCAGTATTTATTGAAGACTGGTTCCTCCGTTTTCGACTCTCAAGATCATCATTAAAAACTACAAAGGTTAGTATAATTAAAAACATAATTTAGTCAAAATGAAGTATAAATATGAAAAAAAATAAATTTGGAATGAAAACATACCGTTTGAAATGTTTGACAAAGGTGTTGCAGATGTATTAACTAAAAAAAGTGAAAAACAACTTAGGATTTATAAACAAAATTTAAATTGGTATATGTAATGTATAAAGTAAATAGTTAATACTTTCACCTGTATTATCAGTCAATAAAATTGAATTAGATGTTGAAGGTGTTTGGACTCCTTTTGATCTTTTTGTATCTAAATATATCTTTCGTCGCTTTGGATTTTCAGCAGCTAACAAACATTATAAAAGAAAATATATATGATCATATTTATGGAAAATATTTAAAAAAATATAGAAACTAATAAATAGTGTCTACAAAATTAAAGGTACGTTTTAAGTCTACAAACCAGGATTAACGTTTTCCTTGTTGACGGATGCGGATAATACAACATCTGATGATAAAAAGGGATCTACCAATGTTGAAGGCGATATGTTTTCAATAGAATTAAAAGTATCCAAGTATTCATTCATATGTTTACGTCGGTCAGAAGCATTATAAAACACTGTAAGAAAAAATATAAAATAAAGAAATTAAAAATTTTGAAGTCAAATTTTTAATAAGTATCATTAAAGTATTTTAAATATTTTACATAATTAAAAGTGTAACTTACTATATAATTAATGATTGGTAAATTTGAATTAAAATTCTAAATATATAATAAATATAAAATATATTATGACTTACCTTTAGACGAACTACTACTCTTGGTAACTTTAGATGCTGGTAAGGTAAACGTATTTTTGGGTAATTCAGACATTGTAGAATAAACGTTGACTTCTGTATAACAATAAGAGTGACAATAATTGTTAGGGATGATAACATTACAAAAACTAACTTGCTATTTAAATCGTAAAATATAAAAGATAAATATAAAAAAAAATTAAAATAAACGTATCAAAAATAAGGTAAGTAGCATTTTTTTTAATAAGTATTAAAATGAAATATAAACCTATTCCTTGATAATTCTACGATAATTTTTCTGAGGATCAAACTTGACACTTAACGTTACAAAAATGTTTAAAAAAATTGTAGTATTAGATTTAAAAATATATATTTTTTTTTAAATCGTCGTACACAAGCATTATAAGAGACTATAAATAAAAATTATATTAGGAAACGGAAAAAAGTAATAGCATTTACAAACAAAATTTACAAACAGAATTTAGTATACAAACCTGGATGAATGTTTTCCTTATTGAAGGATGAAGATAATACAACATCTGATGATAAAAAGGGATCATCTAATGTTGAAGGTGATATGTTTTCAATAGAACTACAATTATCCAAGTATTCATTCATACGTCTACGTCGGTCAGAAGCATTATAAAACACTGTAAGATAAATATAAAATCAAGAAATTAAAAATTTTGTTGTCAAATTTTTAATAAGTATCATTAAAGTATTTTAAATATTTTACATAATTAAAAGTGTAACTTACTATATAATTAATGATTGGTAAATTTGAATTAAAATTCTAAATATATAATAATTATAAAATAAATTATGACTTACCTTTAGACGAACTACTACTCTGGGTAACTTTAGATGCTGGTAAGGTAAAAGTATTTTTGGGTAATTCAGACATTGTAGAATAAACGTTGACTTCTGTATAACAGTAACAGTGACAATAATTGTTAGGTATGATAACATTACAAAAACTAACTTGCTATTTAAATCGTTAAATATAAAAGATAAATATAAAAAAAGATTAAAATAAACGTATCAAAAATAAGCCAAGTATTATTTTTTTTTAAATTTATTAAAATGAAATATAAACCTATTTCTTGATAATTCTACGATAATTTTTATGAGGATCAAACTTGAGACTTAAGGTTAAAATATGTTAAAAAACAAATTGTAGTATTAGATTTAAAAATATATATTTGTTGAAAAATATATATATATTACGAAAAATAAAAGAGCTAAAATCACATGATAATATATATAGTAAAATAATTAGAAATTATAGGAAAAATCACATACTGGCTATAAATATAAACATGGATGTGAAAACTTACTCAGACATTAAGTTTTGAAGCTTAGAATGGAAGGCTTGTTGTGTACGATACGCGAAGCTACCAACAAACAATATAAGATGATATTGTAAGTAATTGAGAGTATCAAAAAATTTGTATAAGGGTTCAAGTGTTTTCAATATATATACTAATATTAGATTGGTTAAATATGGAATTGTATTTAATTTTAAAAAGTTTTGAAAATTTATAACCGACTTAGTTACCTCGTAAAGGTAAAAAAAAAAAAAAAAAACGGACACTTAACAAATTAAATACTTTTAATTGATTTTAAAAAAAAAACGAATAGAATTAAAATTTCTATATTAATTTAGATATATAATATTCAAAGTAACCGAAAAAAAAAACGGTTAACTTATTTTTAGAAACTTAATTACTATTAATAAATAATAAATTATTAATAAGAATGTTATTAATGAAAAATAAAATTTATAAAAACAAAATAAACTTTAGGATTAGTAAAAATTATATGAAAAAAAAGGCACTAACCTTTAAAAAAAAATAAAAAACGAATCATAATTTCAATATTAATTATTTAAAATAAATGAAATCAATAATATTATTTATATAAAAGGGAGTATTTCTAATAATTATGAAATTATAAATAAAATTTTATTAACAATCAAATTTTCAATTGTACAAATTTAATATTGGAAAATTTAAGTTATTATACTTGTATGAACTTTAAAGATTTCTTTAGAAATTTATAATTTTCACATATTTTTGAAATGAATAAAGGTTAGTGATGGAAAAAGTTTAAAATTAATGCTAAAAATAGGGGATGTTGTATAATGTAAATTATAAATTTACATTTTATACTTGTAGTTTTATTGAAAAATAAAAAATTTCGCAACGATAAAGGAATAATACAAGTCATATAATCTATAGATATATAGAGTAAATATAAATTATATAATAATTTTCATATTGAACGTACTTATGAAATGGGATTTGCAAAATAGTTACTCAAAACATTAACTTTTCAAACTTAATATATAAAACTTGTAATGTATGATCATGTATATGTAACAAAGAACGAATATGAAATGAAGTTACAACGTTAATTCATTAAATTTATTAAGCAAAGTGTATTACGTATATCATAAAAAATAAAAATGGTAAATAAATATAACATACGCTTTACTTTATTCCTTACAATAAGTAGAAACATAGAAAACTTAAAACAATAATACATCCAACTTCATAAAACATTAAAAAAAATAGAAACTCATAAACCATGAACGCGAAAAAAAAAATAAACATAAGTTCATAACAAAAAAAAAAAAAAAAAATCTTCAACGAAGTATCTTCACTTTAGATCATTCTTCATCGGTTGAGATTTCCACCCTCAAATCAACAGAACCCAAAATATTTGTCCAATTATCCTGTATTCAGATTGTATATAAATCAATAAAATTAACATATAAAATATAAAAAAAAAAACTGCAAAAAAATTTACCGTATGTATGTAAAAATGAATTATACAAATACTTTTATAATACCTGAGCAATAATCATTTTTTTTTCTAGTTCAGACAACACATTTTTTTCATCATTTATACCACTAACAGTATAAATTTCAGAAAACGTTTTTAGATTTGTATCTGTGACTTGTATTTTAAATCCAATCCATCTCTCTCTGATTAAAAAAAACTCATCAGGAAAGCGAACATAATCATCAACCTGCAAAGAAGAGGTTATGGTAATTAGAAAATAACATTTATAATAAAAAATATAATAAAATATAAAATGAAATAATATAAAAACAGACAGTATTTTCTTTCAACAATTCTTGAATATCAAGTGGAACCAATTTTGACACTTCTTCATGAGACAATATTAACATGATTCCATCACTAATATCTTGTACCAAGATTTTAATTTTAAACCTGAAAAAAAATAGAGGAATTAAAATATAAAAAAAATGTGCTTATTAATTTCTTTAAAGGGTTAAATAAAAAAATTAGAAAAGAACCTTGGAATTGCTTGAACTTCATTCTCAGGACAATTATTGTTCTCACAAGTGTATTTGGTATTATCTCGTACCCTCCGTTGTCACAATTAGTATTGTTAACAACATAATCAGTAGTTACTTTTTCATGGCATCGCGAGCATGCCATGTGATACCATCCATAATCTTTATACACTTGTGCAATTTTCCCGAATACAATAAGACTTGTTTCACTTTGTGCTTCCCACACATCAGCAATTAGGCTAAATGTGTTAGTGTTTACAAATTCATCGTAAGAGTCCATGATGATTCTCACTATGTAAAAGAAAAAAAAAATTAAAAAAATTATTAAATTAGTAAGATAACATATGTCTAAATGCATAAATATATTATCAAATCAAAATGAAAAAATGAAAAAATAAAAAACATTACATGGTACATACATATAATTGCAAATAGAAGACAATTTGATATTTCTATAGATATAGAACATGTGAATGATTTATAATTTTCTACAACAATTTATAATCAAATACCGGACTATATTTTTAGAAAGGAGTAATATATTATAATTTATATTAATTTTATGTTAATTTGAAGCATAAATTTAGTGTTGAATAGGCATAAATTATGATTGTGAATATAGAAGGTGGTTTATATTAGCAATAAATTGATAAACTCGATTTTTGTTTGTTAGTATGATCAACATGGAAAGGGATAATAGTGAGGAGGAAAATCTGATCTACTAAAAAAACGCTATAAACAACATATTTTTATGCATATTCTATTAGTGTATATATTCTGTACATATGAAACTGCATAAGCGATTATTACCTGGAAAAAAAATCGCAACAACCATGCATTTACTTACAGAATTGGCTATTATTCCGGGTAGTATTTATGAATTGGTCAAAAAACTTTATCAAATATTTTAATATAAAATTTTTGGGTTGTTTAGATCTAGGAAATAAACCTGAGAAAAAATGTGTTCTTATATTTCAAACAGGTTCAATGAACTACATTATACAGTTTTGGACCTCTAAAATTGATAATAAACTTATGTTGGATATGTGTTTCTATATCACTTAAATTTGATTCTTTTTGACACATATTTTAATACATATGTAAAAATAAGTAAAAAATATTTTTCGAGATATACATTATGGGTTCAAGATTATACAACCATATAAATAAGAAAGGGGATAGTGCGGATGGCTGCATATAAAATTCTATACGAATGAGTTAAATTCATAGTTTGGGAAGTATTTAAATTGCCTTTATATAACAATGCATAGTGATTGATTAGCACAATACGATATTTAGTTGACAAAACATAAACTTATCAACATCCATAGCATTACATGCAAAATTAATAATTATAACTAACGTTTTTTAGATGTAAAAAATTTTAACGACAATATGCATATAGCTATTTAGTTTCTTATATCAATTCAAATTAAACTATTTCTTAAACTTATAATTTCGTATCAGATAGATGATGATGAGCAAAATAAAACTTTTCAACAACAACAAAAGCCCAAAATTAGAAATCAAAAGATTGTTACGTAGTTGTTTTCATTGATAATCAAAGTACTAAACAACTGTTAGATCCACATAGAAACACACAAACTGTTTACTTGCCTTCCTCCATAACTAATAAACCAAAAATTGGAGAACGCCTACTTTCATCAGGCTTATTTTTTACTTATAAGTTTGTACCATAACCACATAAACATATAACTACCGTAGAGAAAATATTGGACTTACATAACTTCATCTACGGACGGGCAAACACCAAGATACCTTCACGCTTGACAAACGCTATACGATAACGTCGTCCATTCTTCAGACCCAGCTTCTTCATCATCGACTTCCATCTTCCTAAAGAATACCTTTTTTTCTCACCTTTCCCTTCAAAGTTCATGTGGGTAAAAAAACACATTCCATTTTCAAATTGACAAAAGACAGTCATAAAATTCTCAAGATCGGAACTCATCACAAATTGTTTAGGAAAGCGCTGGAAACAGATTTGATAAACAAAAAATGTAAATAATAAATAACAAAAAAGTGTATTGCAAACATAAATACAGTGGAGATTATACACTATATTAGTAATTGAATGCTTACGAATTTGTAGGTAACTTTGGCAACAATTTGGTGAGTAGGAGGAATAGAGTTGAAGTCAACTTGTACACCGGGATATGGATGATCTTCAGTATCACTAAATCCCTCAAAATCCGAAGAAAAGTCACTTTCTTCATCGGATGTATTGTCAATTTCTTCGTTTGAGTCGGAAGAAATTACAATAACTTCGGGTGCCATGCTTGAATGTTATAAGTAGTTGACAGAAAAAATAAAAACAAAATATTAGATATGTAGTATATAACCTAAAGTATTGAATTACTTTAAAAACTAATAGATTTTAATTATATAACATTTACAAATTGACATTATACAGACTTTGCATAGGAGTGCAAAATCAACCTGTTAACCCACCTTATCCATCAGGTACATCATATTATATGTTTTTTGATACTTGTATTAAATGTGATAAAAAGTTATCTACTCAGTAGCGTGTCATTTTTTTTTTCTCTCAAAGGCAGCAGTATGTACAAGTTAAAATGAAAAATATGTAAAAATCGATTATTTATTTGATTAGTATGAGTTATATTCTTTACAACATTGCATTATAAATAGTTTCATCATAAGATAGAATAAGGAAATATAGATTATAGATCTTAAAAAAATGATTGTTAAAAACTAAAAAAATTTCAAAACTATATCTTTTCAAACAAATCTGAAAACATAAAAATCTGGTATAACATATCTTAAAACATAACCCTATACTAAAGAACATATGTATCAGATATACTACAAAATCAGTGAAAAAAAAAAACATTCGTAAAAAAAATAACCCTGAAAACAGTACAAAAAATTAAAAAAAATTATTTTTTTACAGATCCGATTTTTAAAAAAATTAGTAGAACATATCATAACAAATAACCCTAAACTAAATAACATAAAAATCGGATATACCTATGCAAAATGATAATAATATTTTAATTTTTCGTCAATAAATACTAAGTAAAAAAAGATCAAGATTTTGATAAAAAACAACATACCTTTCACGAATTGATGAAACGAAATACCCGTCCTATATAAAAAAAAACAGAAAACTTATAAAGATTTGAGTTTATATAAAAGAGATGGATCAGTTATACATAAATATTGATTGAAAAGAATTGAAGTTATGACATGTTACCTTCAAGATGAAGAAATCGAGTATAGGTGAAGGAGAGATAGAAAATGGTAAAGGTAAAGTTAGGTGAAGAGGTTTGTTGTATATAATTGTGTTAGCAAATGATGTTACGGCCGAAACAAAAGAAAAAAAATAAAACCCTAAAATCTGATGGGCTCATACAAATGGGCTACGAAACATAAAATCATAGTATAAAATCTATACTATTGTTGGGCCGATGTGTTTTGCAGTGGGCTTGTAACTTTAAACCAAAATATGGGTCAATAATAACCTATAATATCTAATGGGCTAACATTATATCCGGACTAAAGGAAGAAGTTACATGGCTAAATGTACTTTAAACTTGAAATTTTTTATATCTTTAAAATAGTTTGTTTTTGTTAATTAGTTGTATACTTATACATGTAGCAAAGGAAAATTATTATGTTTAAAAGTATACATTAATGCTTAAACTATTTTGTTATTACACTAAAAGTTGCGCTAACATACGTAAGTTGAAATGCCAAAACGATGACGATCTACAACGAACCAAGATAATAATATAAAACATATAGATTTATTCAACCATTAATCGTAGATAAACACACAATTGTGTGAAATATCAACATACAAAATTATCCAAAAGACATAATCAAACATTGTTCATAAAAACCATGACAAAAACAACGTTAAAGTGTAATAATAAAAATAGAAATGCAACACTTTGAAAAACAAACGACATGTCAATTCACGTCGAATAAAGATTACTTCTCAATCTTTGGGATGAGAAGAGCAGTGTCTTCAATAAATTTTGGTTTGTCATCCTGGGAAGCAACCTGGACATTACTTGAAGACAACATGGGACTTGCTTCCGGATCATAAACATCAACCAACTTTCGCTTTAAACTGGTTAATGAAGCTTTATTTGCAGATAAAACATCATTTTTTAAACATTCATTAACAGCATTTGACACTGGAGTAACATTGTCACCGGACCCAGAAGATGTTTCCTGAAAATGCATAAAACGTTATTTATTAGTTGTAGTTTGTAGTCTATCATTTTGTTACAAAAAGCGGTATTATTAGATTTTTTTTCTTATGATTTGATATATAACTATTTTGAACCTGTTTTTTGTTTATTTTGATTGATATGGTGATTGAAAAGCACAAATGTAGATAGTGTATGTAGATGTTGCAACTAAATTTTGTTGTATAAATATATACATATAAAAAGAACACAGGAAAGATTAAGATGTTACCTTTTGAGTATGCAAAAAAAGCGAAGACATGCCAATTGATTCAGAGTCAGTAACCTATAAAAAAGGTTTGCAAATAGGATGTAATAAAAAAAATATTGTAAAGAAGAAATATTTATATAAATGTCATACAAGTATACAATAAGAATTAATACCTGGCAAATGTTTAGTTTTTTCTTCAGCTCTGAAATTATGTATGAATCTTGAGTGAAGTTGGATATTCCATAAACTTCATACTTGTTTTTCAAATTGAAATCGGAAACTTCAATCTTGAAAGCAACTTCCTTATCCAACAAACAGTCGATCTCATCGGGATATTTGACCGTCTCACCGACCTGGGAAAAAAGGTAAATAATAATTGTAAAAAATCATATAGTTATTTAAACAGGTAGGTATCATGTGATGCATAAGGTATGTCATATTATGGTAATAATAGATTTTAAAAATATACTTAGAAAAAAAAAATGTAAATATAAAAAATGCAAATTATGTTTGCAATTCTACAATGTATTACCGTATTCTGAGTAAGCAAGTCTGAAGCTGATTCTTTGATAAGATCAGAGGCATCACGATGAAACAAAGTTAGGGATACTGCACCATTGGTATCCTGAACACGAACTTGCACCTTGAACCTAGTTAAGAATAGATTGTACACACTCAAAATGAAAAAAATATATATTTAAATTACGATCTTGCTACTACAAAATATTTAAGATTAAGTTTAAAAATATTTTAGTATATGTTTAAGCCAAAAAATTACCTAGGCACTGGATCAACAATCTTTGAACTACATTTGACGTTCACACATTGATGTATCTTCTCCTCCTCAAAATCTCCAGTCCCATCACCTTTCTCCTTAATTATATACTCTGTGGAAACCTTTTTAGTACACTTGGGACAACCAAGATAGTACCATCCAACTTCTTTACAAAGCGCCTTAATTGTACCCAAAACAATCAAAGGTTGCTCCTATAATACATACAATAATGCAATTATTAAATTAAAACTTATAATATAATGATTCTAGTATATAAAAGACTATAAATTATTTTAAATAAAAAAAACCTCTTGTATCTCCCAAATATCTCCAATCCGACTTAAAGTAGTGTTAGTTAAAAAATCCTCCTCAATCGAAGCAAACATTGAGACACCATAAGGACGATGAATTGAAGACGGATTATCAATGTTGACCTTAATCAAACTGGAAAAAAATTTGTATACACAATTATTGATTAATTAGAAAATTTTCTATTAATAGCTATAAAACATATTGATAAAATTAAATACCTTGACTTGTAATCATTAATGTCTTGTATATCCTCATTAATGAACAATCTACTGATAGCACCTCCAAAAGAGTTAGATACGTATGGTTTTCCTGGTACAATAAACACATTAGTTCAATACAAAAACATTCATTTTCAAATAACATAATATATGAACGGTAAATGTTTCTATTATGCATACATACTGTGTATTCTAAAATTAGTTATTTGTAACAACTAAACAATAAAACAAAACGAATTTAAAAAAAAAAGTTTAATGTTTTTTTTTTTTTATACAAGTCACATATTTTTATTTGTGTAAACATAAATATTCTTTTTGAAGTTTATCCAATTCTGAAAATGTATTCATAATAGACTAATGTAAAATAGATATTCAGTAAAATAACATAAGGTATAGAATAAACCATTAAAGAACTTCAAGCGCGCAAACTGTAAAATAACAATAACATGCTCCTCTTTAGGATGTCCGACAACAAACTTTTGCATCTGATTTGCATACTCTTCCCACAGGGTAACATAAACGGACAATCCCCTGATAACAGTATCAAATAAAATATTTAAACTCAACGTATGTATATACAAATATGTTAGAAATTTAATAAATAACAAAATAATTTAATAACATACTCCTGGTTTTGAACTTCCATTGTCAATCTTTTTTTAGGTTGAACACTCACATCCTTGTCTTCGTTCTTGTAAAATCTTTTCACATGACCAATAACATCTACACATACTAAATGGATAAATATTTCATGCCTAATACTAATTGTGTATAAACAGGATATGATATTTACCTATCGTGATGTTGTCGGGTATTTGATTTTCTATGATTGACTGAAAAGGAACAAAACAAAATCCATACATGGGACCTCCAAAGTTTTCACATTTTGAAACACGAGTATTAGGGTTGAAACAGATTTTGTTTGGGTTTTCGGAAAATTTATATTTTGATGGATTGTATCCAATACCAGGACTGGTAATGGTTAAACATGCATTTTCTTCACAAAACTTTTCAAACCTAAAAAACCATCTTTTAAATACATTGGCTTGAATCTTATTACCCTGTAGAAGATAAAACAACGTTAGCAAGTTTGTATACGTATTTAAATTTTAAAAAGTAATAATAAAGATAAAGCAAAAATAAATATAATCTATGTCTTACATGCTCATCAATTAGGATCATTTCAATCGAATAGTCTTCATTAGGTAACCTGCGATTCGGTTGTCGCCAAACTCTTATAACTCTAACACGCACTACCACGTTGTCCCTCATGACATTCAGGTCACTTAACTTGGTGATTGTTGCTTGTTCCATTGATCTAAATTTTATACAAACAATAGAAATGATTTAGTAATACAACAATGTAAAAACTTGTTAAAATCTAAAAAAAAACATAAAAATATAGAGAATGTACTGAACTTACATTGACTCGCTGGAATTGTGATGAGAAGAATAGTGATGTGTGGAAAATGAATCTAACAAATATGGTATATATAATACAAATTTGGAATAATATTTATGGAAAGTTGTTAAAGTCTTATTAATTTACGTAATATAAACAATATTATGTAATGATGCTAATTAATTTAATTTCCATATATACGATTATAAATGTGTATACTGATAATATGCGTTTTCCAAAATAGAAAACAAACGTACATTAATATTAATGTTCAAAAATAATATTTTAATGATTAGTCAAAAAAAATTCATAATTAAATGATAAAAATAAATACAGTTATAACTACTATTAATTGTATAGCATAAATTAGGGATTCACAGTTGAAAAAAATATGAAGATTGTGAATTTAAATATAATATCAACAATACTAACATGTACAAATATAAAAATTGTATTAACTGATAATAAGTTGTTCATATTGTTGGAAATAGAATAACTAATAATAATGGCATATTACTAAGATTCCGTATATATACTATTGAAGTTGTAAATAGTCAAAGCAAAAATTAATGTCAACATTTTATTCGCATTCCATATATATATATTGTAAACAGTCAAACTAATAATAATGTCTACATTATTAACATTCGCTAAATTCGTAAAAAGTTTGACTAAAAATAATGAAAACATTATTAACATTCCATATACATATATTGGAAAAAGTCAAACTGTTAATAATGTCAACATTATTAACATTCAATATAGATTAGTCAAACATATTTAATTCGGTATATTGTCACCAAAATAATCGCATTGTAATTCGGAGATAATAAATAAAAAAAAGATCAAATAAATAATATTTTATTAAAACTTTATGTAAAGTAAAACTTGAGAATATGTAACATCAGTCTTGAAAAACAACAGGATATCCAAAAATCCATAAAACAGTTAAATACCACAAAAATACTCTAGTTTATTACCTCTGGTGTTGGAAACTTATGAGCTAAAAACTTACGCTGATTTGCACACCAATTGAAGACACAAACATCGCCTATTGAAAAATCTTCGGCTTGAATCAGGTAACGCCATCCATCAACAATAAACCTAGATAACCAAATTTTAAAGTAATATTAATTTAAGTTCGTATGAAAACAATAAGAAATAATAAAATGAAGCGAACATATGGTTGGTTTCAGAATATAAAATTACCTGGTAGAAGTACCATCGAAATTGATAACCACAGGCCTTGTCCAACAAAATCCATCGACAAATTTAATTGAAACACTTAACGTTTCACTTAAACCAGCAATATGAGCAACTTCATTTGGTATTATCTACAAGTAAAACATTTTGAGATTAAAATTATTGACAAATATAAATTATACAGGATAAAAAAAAAAAATATATAAACTGTACCAGTTGATCAGTGACAGTTGAAGTAAACGTAGGAAAATCTGAATCAATATCCAATGTGACATTATCGGCAGCAGATATATTTTGTGATGAGAAAATTTCGTCAGTAAGTAATTTGTGTAAAACCATCTGCCGCCCAGTCTTGCTAAAAGTGATAATATTGAAACGTGTAATATCATTAAACTCAAAACAAAGAAAATCCCCAATTTCAAGACGAAGATCATCAATAAATTTTGCCCAGCCAACAGTAAAACAGTACTTGGTACCAATTTTTTCTAGGGAGACATCCCACTGATGGACATTAGACACAAAAAGCTTAACAGGATTAGATGGAGGACCTTCGGCATAATACCTTTCGGAGAATGACATTGGTAAAACCTGAAATACAAATAAATTAAAGTAAGCACAAAGTGAAATGATTTTTTTTTTTTAACATTTCTATTGGTAATGGAATAGGTTATAAAATTAAACAGAATAACACATACCAATGGACCAACAATTTCATGATCAATCAGCTTGCAAAATGAGTTTGATAATTGTTTCGACGGAGAATGATTATAGTATCGTATCTTAAATGTAGAATTGCCTATATAATCAAAAATAATAAAGAATATGCCATAGCATAAATCACGTACAACGCGAGACCATCCATTGCTTAAACAGAACGAATCATCAACCGATTTGACACGAACAGACCAAACATGCCCTTCATCAGTCCTAATTATAACATTTGTGTTATATAAATTGTTGGAACCGAAGAAGTGGTTCATTGATCTAGGAATGGGCTACAAAAAATTAGTAAAATAAATAAGGATAGCTTAATTTGAAACTATAAAGTATGTGTTATATATAATATGAATATAATTAACATATTAATCTTACCAATTGAAACGAAGAAGGGTCATGTAAAACAACAAAGAATTGGTTTCCCTTTCGATAAGCCATCCTGTAAAAAAAAAAAATAATCAAAAAGACGGATCTGGTTATAGCCGAAGCTTGTTATTCAGACAAAGCAAATAACTAAATATATTATGCATATGCATACAATTAAAAATATGGTTTTGGAATAGCAAGCATATTGAGTTATCCTTCAAACCAGATCGGAAAACTTAACAATATACTAAAACATATATCATCTAAAACATAACACTAAAGTAAACCACAAAACAATCCGATAAACTGAATTACTACAAAATAATCATAAACTACATGTATTAAAACATATCTAAGAAAGATAACAATCTACTCAAAAAGATCTGCAAAACATAATAGTAGATCATAAAGACTAAATTAAAATAGATCTACAAAACAAAGAAGTAATGAAATGGACATAATAATCATAAAACAATCAACCTACACGGAATCATAACTAAATCTAAGAAAACAAACCGGCAAACCATAACTCTAAGTAAGAAAACATACTGATTGTTAAAAAAAAAAAAATAATCAACTTACATATATCGTTTTTCAACATCGAAGCATAAGAACAATTAACAATCAGTTGAAAAGTAAATACCTTTAATGACTTGATGATAAGAACTTCCGAAAATAATTAACAATGTCAAGGATTGAAGGGTAAAAATCATATCAAAAAAAAAAAATTAAAATCAGCGATTAATATATGAACTGAAATGAGAAGGATTGTTTTGATGAGAATAGATTACCACAAATCGAATATTAAGCGATTACTTTAGAGAGGCGATTACTTTAGAGAGGATGAACAAAGGAAGAAGATAGATTATTAGGGAGGTTAGATGGCGGCATAAAAACCTAGGAGAGCCATTGAGAGTTTTTAGGTGAAATGTTTGTTTAGTGGTAGGTTATGGGAAACCGATTGGGTTATTGGGTCGGGTTTAAAGAACGGGTTTAGTTATTGGGGCGGGTTAGATAGCCGGGTTTTATTGGGAGGAGCTCTAGGAAGAGGACAAGTGTCCCCCTAGCTACTCCTTTATTAGAAGAAGGAGATACGTAGTTTTTTTATACAGCAGTTATCATTTTGATCTGGTTCCTTATAATAACCCACGAATATTAACCCTCAAACCCACCTGTCGAATTCATTGTATGTACCACGAATTGAGAAGTGAAACACCTGTATATATGATAGTCGATCCATTATGTGTAAAAAATTTCCATTAAAACATTCAAATCAAGCTCCATTCGACGAATTAAAGGTTGGCGTCACGCATCTTTAATAAGCCAATTAACCATCGATTCGAACATGTTAGTTCGATTATTTTACATGGTTTTGATCAGAATTCAATGTAGATTAATAGCCCTATGATTTCATTCACAGTCGTGGTCTAATTCGAAATGGGTTTGAGGGTTAAAATTTGTGGGTTAGTATAAGGAACCAGGTTCGATCTGATAATTGCTTTATAAAAAAAAACGTTTCAAAACCAAATACACAAGTAGCTCAGTTGGTTGATCCATTTGGTTTTACGATCGACCTGGCCATCAACCCGGGTTCGACCCCCACCACAAACATCAATATTTTTTATTTTAGATTAATAGGTGGGCCCCACTTAAATTTCATATTTGGTGTGCCTTTAGTTTCACCTTTAGGTATTAAGGTTTAAAAGTTTCATGTTAAGGGTTTAAGTTTAGTTTTTGTAACATAACTAGGACGTTCCCGTTGGCCGCGCGTTGCGGCGGCGAAATTATGATATCAACGTTATGGTTATGGACACATGTCGTCTTAATATATACATATATTAGTAGCGCTTGGTGGACCTTTGAAGCCTTAATATGTACATTTCATATAAAATCGGACTGTCGTTATCCACGCTATCTTCATAACAGTTTTTTTATCTTATTTTTTAAAATATTTTAGTTTTAGGTTTCTTTTTTATTGAATGTTAAAAGTTCCACGCCAAAGCTAAAAAAAGATGAAAACGCCCTGGGGGCGGTAGTCTTAGGCGGTATGGGATGTTTTGTAAACGGCACAAAATTAGTCAATATTATTAATAAATAATAATATTTTGAAAGCTTTTCCTAAATTTTATATAACATATTGTGACATATTCATAAAACTATTAAAACGAAGCTTAAAATATATCTCAATTTACTACTAAAACAAAATTTATCAAAAGTTATAAAGAACAAATTTAACCCTTTATCCCAATGCTGTAAAAACAAAATAAAACGAATAGCCACTTGCATGTAAGACTGAATATGGTGGCAATTCACAAAAGTTATCTAAATGAGTCGAATTAGTGATTAAACCTAAGAAAAAAATTGTTACTTAATAAACACCCTAAGAGCTATCTCCACCATACATTTGTTCCATCCCCTTCTTTCTCCTTACTTACCAACACAAATCTCCATAACCCTATCCCCCACTAAAATGCAATCACAAAACTCAGCCACCGCCATCGTTGAGAACAATTATTAAATTAAAATGGTAGGCAACTTATTTGGGTTATATTGACACAGACCCATCACCTCCTCCTCCACCAGTAGCCTCTGTTTCTATCCATTCTCTGTGTGTGTGTGTCATGTGTGTCACACTATCCCTCTACTCTGTCTACAATCTCTCTACCATAGCACCACCCCATTTTCGCCGCACACCACCTTCACTACAACATGACCACCACAGCAACCACCACATTCTACCTCCTCTCTCTCTAAAAACCTTAATTTTTTACTCTCTTTCTAGAAAAACCTAGCCACCAACGCCTCTCTCTTGCCTCTGCATCATTATCGAATTTCATATTCACGTATACAACCAATGAACCAAAGTAAACCCATAAAATAAGTAAGATGAGTTCAATAGAGGAAAACTTACCGGTTCGAAAGCGATAAAGATATACGTTTTCACACCGATCAAGCTTTATGGTCGTTCGTTTTTTGTTGTCGCCTTGAACTCCGATGAAGCGTGTTTTGATTAATTTTTAGTTGCTCACCAAGTAAGGTGTTGCAGTAAAAATCTGGAGTGATCTGTAAAGTTAATAGTTAAAGACACCGACTCATGGATGGAGGAAAAAAATCTGGAAAGTAAAATTACAAAAATACCCATAAGGGTCTTCTAGAAAGAAAGCACCGACCATGCATTTTAATAGATATATATAATAGGGTATTAGATGGGCCCCACTTAAATTTCACATTTGGTCCTTGTGGTTTACCATTTGTCACATGATGGTAAACTCAGTTAAATATTAACATCCGTTAATGCTAATACCCTATTATGTTACACAAACTGAACTTAAACCCTTAACATGAAACTTTTAAACCTTAATACCTAAAGGTGAAACTAAAGGCACACCACAGGGACTAATTGCGTAATTTTCTCTTTTTGTTATATACGGTTTCGACCCCCCGAAATTGGTTTTCGACCCCCCGAAACTAGTGATTTCCAAACCCCGGTGACTTCCGATCCCCCAAAGTTTCGGGTCAAGCTTTGCCACTGATGCCCAATATCCGTCACCACTACCCATCATATAAATAAAAATAGTGGGGAACCTATTTTGTGACTTTCTTTTTCTAAAACGAGTTGTTTTAAACCCAATCTGATTTAGCAAGATCAATTTTGACCCGAACCGTATTGATACCTTTTTAAATTGGTTCCTTCTAACCCAAAACTATTCTGACTTGATACCTAACACGTCAATCGTGCCAGACATACATAGAACAAAATTAGTGAATTATATATTTCATTAATTAAACCAGATGCATCCAAAATGTAAGATATCACTTTAATAGATGAATATCTTTTTCTCCCACAAGGCCTGTATTTGACCGGAGATGCTTCAACATTCGCTTTTGTGGCCTAGAGGTAGCAATCTTGAAGCTTACAAGACCACATTGTGAGGGACAATAGTATTGAAGGGTTGGACTCTAACTATGGGTGTGCACTGAATAGTTTGCATGGGCCCATCCTCGATATTGATCTTGGCAGGTTCACTAAAAAGGGCACCACCCCTAAAGGCCTCAACTACTTTGGCAAGTGTCTTTTATAGTAAAACCGTACAAAGTTTAGGAGAGAAGTTTGACCTATTCCTGCCCCCACAAAGCGAGGCTATAGTGTTTGCAGGCCTCTCATGCTCAAGATTTCCTAATTGTTATTTCTATTGAAGGGCTAAACCAGTACATGTTCGCGGTGGAGCATCAGGCCATCCTTAAATACCAGTTAATGATCCATTCGTTTCTAGTTGACGAGCCTTGCAGAGTTTGCTGCAAGGTTTGTTTGGATAACTTTGGGGAGCATGTTGTCCTTTACAAGAAGATGTCTGGTTTTAAATACAAATATGACTTGGCCAGAGATGTCCAATGTAATGTTCTTAAGCAGACAGGAATCTCTGCCGAAAAGGAGGCATGTGAACTTCCTGACACACTCGCTTGAAGGTAGGTTCACTTTTGCCCAACGGATGTTCTCGTGTTCAGATGGGCAAGTGGGAAACATGCTTGTGTAAACCTGACAGGTGTGTCCCCCTTGTTGGCCTTAGGAAACGGGTTTGTGACAGGCCAGACTGTGTTGAATGCTGAAGCGGGGAAAGTTGCAGAGCATGAAAAAGCTTGTGCTAGAAATCAACATGTTTTCCTTTCGCCTTTGATACCTTTGGCTCACTTGCTCCCGAAGCTGTCAGTTTCCTAGACATATAGTGATGAGCGTTGTACATAACAATATCTCGTAGCCAAAGAACCACAATTATGTTTTTAGTAGGATTGGATTTGCCTATAAAAGGCGTGACGACACAACTTATTACCCGTGTACATGTCATTCTATTGTAATTTCCTTTGATTACGATAAATTTAGTCGGTCAAACATTATAAAAAAAATACATACAAAATATGAGTAAAATAATGGTTGTGCATTCAAAGTTCAAAAGCCAGCCACTTTCTTTGAAAATGTTCATTTTATGATGATCCACTATAAGAATCTGGGATTCTATATTATATCCAGGATGACATAGTGTTGATGCAATATATAAAGACAAAAATGTACTACACCCATTTTTACTTTAATGTTTATCAATCGGGTCCATCAACTCTCTTCTTTGTCTGCTAAGACTATAAGGAGTGGTGGGGGAAAGAGGTGGGGGGAAGCGCCGGGGGAAGCGCCATGTGGCACTTGTGGGGCCCTTTTGGGGGGGGGGGGAATAATTGTGGGGAGTGGAAGGGGGGGAAGAGGTGGGGGGAAGTGCCATGTGGCATTTTGTTTTTTTTTTTTTTTTTAACTTTTTATATAAAACAATAATAATAATAAATACTTTTAATTAATAAAAACCTAGAAAAATACAAAAAAAAACCTAGAAAATTAAAAAAAATACAATAAAAACGAAAAAAATTAAAGACTAACAAATTAGTTCAGATTATATTTTTCAATAATATCACGCTTCATTTGAAGCGTCATCTCTAACTCCGGCCCTTGCATATGGTCGGTGTTCATGGCGAGAAATCTCAAATCCTCGCGTTTTTCGCGCTGCTCTTTGATAGACAATTTGCGCTCTTTCATAGTCAATTTTTTTTCAAACGCCTCGCGAATATTTTTTTTCTCCTCGAGCATTTTTTCTTGAATCGTATTGAACTGGATCATGGTGGCATTTAAATCTTGCAAGTCAGCGCTGTAGGCGCCGGTTGATCCAGAACCCGAACCCGAGGCAGTAGATTTTTGCGCCCTCTTTTTTGACTTATCTCGGCCGGGTGGGCGACTCAATTCCTCTTCAAACTCGTCATCATCCAAATTAACGGCTTCTACGTTTTCAGGATCAGTTTGACGGTTTCTTGATGAATTTGTTTTCGACCTTTTTGCGGAGTTGCTTGCAGTGGGGACGTACGCCCATTTTGAGTGGTTCTTGGCGATTTCCCAACAATGAAGAAACTTGAATTCGAGACCCGTTTCGTTACGAAACGCTAACAGCGAGCGGATTAGGCTGTCGGTGTCCGTTTCACCGCTTCTTGGATTGTTTCTTGCGTAATAATAATGCGGTTGAAACGTGTTCATTGCCCTGTTTATCTCTGTCCACTTGGACGAGAGACTATCGTTTGCTCGATAGAAGTCACGGCCGACGAGAGCATGGAAGGCGGCGTTTATGTCGTTCCAAAACTCAACTTTATGGCGACTAGTTCCTACAAAAAAAAAAATATATATATATTAGCAACACCAAGTGTATAAAAATCATGTTAAAAAAATTATTACAAATACCTTCTTGTTTTTCCGACTCGCTTATCCACGCTTTCGTTATAGCGAGCTCTTCATCGGGTGTCCACTTAAGTGGTTGGCGGTTAGCGGCGGCTATTGCTTTCTCCTCCGGGGTCTTCCTCCTGTGACTTCTTCTTGGAGGGGGGTTTTACCCGAAGATGATCCCGCGACATTTTGGGGTTGTGTTTCGGGTACGGTTTGGGTTAAAGTAAGTTGTGAAGGAGGTTGTGAAGGAACGAGAGAATCATTGAATGGGAAATTCGGATAAATTTGCCCACTAATGAAACCCGCATAACCCGCGTAGTCAGGACAAGGTGAAGGAATGGGTGGACGGTTTGGGATCGGGCGAACCGGTGGTGTATTCGGGTTTGGGACATACGCGTATGGGTTGTTCGGGTCGAAGCCTCGGTTGTAAGGGTTCATTTTTGGTTGAGGAAGTGTATAAAATTTGGATGAAAATTGTATAAAAATTGGTTAAAGTGGGTGTTTTGTAGTGAAATGGGGGTAATTTATAAATTTTTTTTATTTTGACCGTTGCTTTATTATAGCCGTTGGAATTATTTTTTATTTTTTTATTTTTTAAATGTTAACGTTCATATTGGAAGGGCCAATACACACATGACACGTGTCCCCCACATCTCCCCCACGCCAGTGATCCCCTCCCCGCCCCCAGCCCCATGCCACTTGTCCCGCCCCTATGGCGGCGGTGTTCCCCCCTCTCCCGCCCCCACTCCCACTAGTCTAAGACTATAAGGAGTGGTGGGGGGAAGCGCCATGTGGCACTTGTGGGGCCCTTTTGGGGGGGGGGGGAATAATTGTGGGGAGTGGAAGGGGGGGAAGAGGTGGGGGGAAGTGCCATCTGGCATTTTGTTTTTCTTTTTTTTTTTAACTTTTTATATAAAACAATAATAATTATAAATACTTTTAATTAATAAAAACCTAGAAAAATACAAAAAAAAACCTAGAAAATTAAAAAAATTACAATAAAAACGAAAAAAATTAAAGACTAACAAATTAGTTCAGATTATATTTTTCAATAATATCACGCTTCATTTGAAGCGTCATCTCTAACTCCGGCCCTTGCATATGGTCGGTGTTCATGGCGAGAAATCTCAAATCCTCGCGTTTTTCGCGCTGCTCTTTGATAGACAATTTGCGCTCTTTCATAGTCAATTTTTTTTCAAACGCCTCGCGAATATTTTTTTTCTCCTCGAGCATTTTTTCTTGAATCGTATTGAACTGGATCATGGTGGCATTTAAATCTTGCAAGTCAGCGCTGTAGGCGCCGGTTGATCCAGAACCCGAACCCGAGGCAGTAGATTTTTGCGCCCTCTTTTTTGACTTATCTCGGCCGGGTGGGCGACTCAATTCCTCTTCAAACTCGTCATCATCCAAATTAACGGCTTCTACGTTTTCAGGATCAGTTTGACGGTTTCTTGATGAATTTGTTTTCGACCTTTTTGCGGAGTTGCTTGCAGTGGGGACGTACGCCCATTTTGAGTGGTTCTTGGCGATTTCCCAACAATGAAGAAACTTGAATTCGAGACCCGTTTCGTTACGAAACGCTAACAGCGAGCGGGTTAGGCTGTCGGTGTCCGTTTCACCGCTTCTTGGATTGTTTCTTGCGTAATAATAATGCGGTTGAAACGTGTTCATTGCCCTGTTTATCTCTGTCCACTTGGACGAGAGACTATCGTTTGCTCGATAGAAGTCACGGCCGACGAGAGCATGGAAGGCGGCGTTTATGTCGTTCCAAAACTCAACTTTATGGCGACTAGTTCCTACAAAAAAAAAATATATATATATTAGCAACACCAAGTGTATAAAAATCATGTTAAAAAAATTATTACAAATACCTTCTTGTTTTTCCGACTCGCTTATCCACGCTTTCGTTATAGCGAGCTCTTCATCGGGTGTCCACTTAAGTGGTTGGCGGTTAGCGGCGGCTATTGCTTTCTCCTCCGTGGTCTTCCTCCTGTGACTTCTTCTTGGAGGGGGGGTTTTACCCGAAGATGATCCCGCGACATTTTGGGGTTGTGTTTCGGGTACGGTTTGGGTTAAAGTAAGTTGTGAAGGAGGTTGTGAAGGAACGAGAGAATCATTGAATGGGAAATTCGGATAAATTTGCCCACTAATGAAACCCGCATAACCCGCGTAGTCGGGACAAGGTGAAGGAATGGGTGGACGGTTTGGGATCGGGCGAACCGGTGGTGTATTCGGGTTTGGGACATACGCGTATGGGTTGTTCGGGTCGAAGCCTCGGTTGTAAGGGTTCATTTTTGGTTGAGGAAGTGTATAAAATTTGGATGAAAATTGTATAAAAATTGGTTAAAGTGGGTGTTTTGTAGTGAAATGGGGGTAATTTATAAATTTTTTTTTATTTTGACCGTTGCTTTATTATAGCCGTTGGAATTATTATTATTATTATTTTTTAAATGTTAACGTTCATATTGGAAGGGCCAATACACACATGACACGTGTCCCCCACATCTCCCCCACGCCAGTGATCCCCTCCCCGCCCCCAGCCCCACGCCACTTGTCCCGCCCCTATGGCGGCGGTGTTCCCCCCTCTCCCGCCCCCACTCCCACTAGTCTAAAGATTAAAGAGAGTTGTGTTCTGTACTTCTCTGTTCAGTTGAAAGTATCATTCAAATATAATTCTTGATCTCCTTTTACTTTTTTTTTTTGGTTTTTATTTAATTTTTTTGACACTCGTACTTTTAGCTAATTTTACGATTAGAAAAGCTGGTGGTAAATCTAGTGAACAACTTGCGCAAAATTATAATATCGACCGCGCCCAATTTTTGTTACAAAATAGAACTAAAAATCAAATTCTGGTTGCAAAATGTTGACAGACAGGAAAATATAAATTTAAAAGTTAATTTCCTACAGTAAAACGGTTCCAAAATGTGAAAAATAAATAAATCAAAATCAAATTCTTGTACAGAAAGTTCATACAATTTGAAATTAAATGTCGATTGGCAAATTGGTCAAGAAAATGAGAAAAAACAAGGTACAATTAATTTTTTTTTTTTTTTTTTTTTTTTTTTTTGGGTTGAACGGCTGATTTTATTAACACAAACCAAAAGCTTACATACCTACAAGGATAACCATTGGGTGTCAGCCCAGTGGCCACCGACCCCCACCTTAAACCGGCCAGAGGACACTTGAGGTCACGGGTTCGAAACATGTTTCAGCCCCTCGGGTTGGCAGGGGTTTCACCGTCAGGCAGCGTTGTCGGGTCGCTAGCTTGGGAAGGGGGATCCCTTCCGCGGTCAGGGGTACCGTGCGTCTACCCTTTTTTTTACAAGGATAACATTTACACAAAATCAAAGTAACACCAACTAGACCCTTCCAAGGAATTCATCTTAGCCCGATTTTCTACCCAAAGAAAACTTGTGCTCTTTATATCCGCTAAGAGTTTCGCCATATCTACCCTCTTACTTGAGAAAACGACGTCATTACGACTCTTCTAAATCCACCAACACGCGATTAGAATGATTGCGTTGACCATTTTTTTCTTGACCTCCGAGTCGGTTGTGTATCTATGTAGTTCTAGCAAATCATTGACGCTGAAGACAAAGATGGGTGGGATTCTCAACCAATTTGACACCATTTGCCATGCAACCGAGCACACTTGACATGACGTGAGTATGTGCTCGGTCGCCTCGTTCTTTTCTTCACACAATGGACATAAGACAGATGGGACATTGATGTTTCTACTTTGCAAAACCGTCCTAGTTGGTATCCGATCCCTGTTAATCCGCCACCCAATGATATTTACCTTCTTAGGTATCGATTTACACCACTCAAATCCCATCTCTTGATTACCATACGTCTACCCTGTTATTAACTTACGAAAGGACTTTACTGTGAAGGAGCCGCCGCGGTCAGGTCCCCATCTCCATTTATCCCCATATTGTCCAAGATGACAATTACATAGCGGTTGCAAAAAGAAAATGTAAAATTCTAATTTTTATAGACTAAATTAACTGGTTATGTAAAAATAAGCACAATCGCAAAGGTGAAGGTGTATTTAAATAAAAAGTAAAAATATATTATATTTGACTCAGCTCGGGTTTAATAAAATTTATATTAAAACATAGATAATATAAGTAAACTCGTAACGGTGTATGAAGCTATAACTTTATATAAAACAAAGAAAATAAATAAAAATTAAAAAAGGAAGAAAAAAAGAGACGTGGCAAGTAGTGTGTGATGGTACTATGTAAATTATAATATATATATATATATATATAAAAGATAAAAAGATTTAAAATATGGAAAAAGAAAATACATGTGTCAAGTGGTTGATGGTGGTGATCCAATTTATAAGCCATACTTTTTTACCATATAGTATAATAATGCTAGATTTTTTAACAACTGCTATTTTTATTAGCGTAAACAAAAATAGAATAAAGGGGCTTACAAGAAGTCGGAAGTCTTAGAAGAAACTGAAACTAGAAAGTTACCAAATGACACCTCTAATGTTGAAATCGCACCACTTCTTCCAAAAATAAGTTACTAAACTGGAACCTATTTTTAACCAAATCACCACCTTCATCACAGAAAGTTGGATATTGTCGAAGACCTTCGCATTCATCGCCTTCCATATTCTCCAAAGAGTCTCATAAAACACAACTTCCAAGACCCTCTTCCATTTGGAAGACCATGTACAATTATGTATACCCTCCAAAAGGTCTTGGGCAGACACAATGTTTCGGCGCACGCTGACCTTAACCTAGACAAAGTTATGCCACCAAATGGCACTCACCATAATGCACGACGCAACCAAGTGATCGACGACTCAGACACATATTCGGATAACTTGCAAGCCGAATCTGATATGGCCACACCTCGATACGCCAAAGCCGTCTTTATCTGGATACCACCTAACAAAAGCTTCCAAACAAAATATACCACCTTGAGGAATCCAACTGTTCCAGTTAAATCATCTCATATTAACTTTAACCCTAATCCTCTCGGCCATCTCCATTCTAAATGCCTCCATAGAAACATTTGATCATCCATTTTCCCACTCTATTGTCCTAACATCCCTAGACACGCAATACAGACTTTCTTAAGATCCTTCTTAACCAAATTTATATCTTTTCAAATCCCAACCATCTCCCTTCTAAAGGGGATTCCTTGGTTTCTATTGTACCCCCATGAATAGCTCAAATCAAAGAAGCCCGTAATTTGCGAAGAATATTTTTTTATTTCCATTTCATCTAATAGCCTAATTCAGGCACCTTATCTCTCCTAACCAACCCCCACCCCCAAATCCTTCTTTGGGCTTGAATTTTGCTCCATACCACCCACCTCATTTGTTCCAGTTCCCCACTTTCCCCCATATGAAAGCTCACCTAATACCTTCAAGCGTGTTAACCACCTTTACTAGAGTTTTGTATAATAATAGGTAGTAGGAAGGAAGGTTTCCAAGGGCCGCCTTTGCTAAAGTTATTATCCCACCCATTGATAAGGTATTCACCAACCAACTTGATGTTCTTTGTAAATTTGTCAAAATGACTGGTCTTCATGGCTTAGCTCGTTTCATATTCTCCCCAAGAGGTAACCCAAGAAAATTAAACGGGATATATACATCCCACCTTACATCGCATCATCCTAGCCATCTTTTCCACCTCATAGTCCTCGACCCTAACATCCATCAAACTACTCTTTTTAAAATTAACTTTGAGGCCTGAAACAAGAACCAAGCAACGAAGAATCATTTTCAGGTTTTCAACATTCTTTTTAGACCACATGCCTAAAAAATAACATCATCGGTGTAACAAAGATGAGATAAGACTGGCCCCCCATTTGGAAAAGTGATGCCGTTAAACAAACCTAACGGGGTAGCTCTCTTCATGGAGATCTCAGCAACCTCCAAAACCAAAATGAAAAGGAAAGGTGAAAGGGGGTTCCTTGGTGAAGGCCTCCTTTAAGGAAAAAACTCCTTAATCGGTGATTTATTTACCAAAACCCAAGCCTTACTCGATGGAAGACACGGCTCAATCCATCTCTTCCATCTTTTCGGAGAGCCCATCATTTTTAAAATTATCCAAAAGGAACCTCCGGTTTAGAGAGTCGTATGCTTTGTGAAAAATCAACTTTAAATATCAAAATCTCAAGCTTTTGCCTTTTGGCCCAAGAAATAACTTCATTAACAATGAGGGGCCCGTCGAAGAATTTTTCTTTTTTCAACAAAAGCTAATTGTGTTTGAGAGGAAATCGATAGCATCACCCTCTTTAGTCGATTCGTGAGCGTTTTAGCAATAACTTTATACACCACCCCTACAAGAGAGATAGGTCTAAAGTCTGTCAAAAACTAGGGATCTCGCACCTTCGGGATAAGAGAACAAATGAAGAAAAGAAATATAAGATGTTGTAAATCAATTAATAAAACATCCACAATGCACAAACACAAAAGGATCACTAACATGCTATACAAAAAAGTTGTCATAGATCCGTCGCCAAATGTGATTGGTAAAATGTAGTTGCAAGATTTGAGACCAAAATATTAGACCACAAGGTGTGGTAATCATGAAGGAGTAGTAGAGTGACATGGCACTAGTGACCACCAATGGAACACCACTCCTAACGTTAGTGATGGTGATGATAATGGACAATCCCATGAAGGCAACAACTTGAAGATTGAGAGAGAAGAGAGAAAGAATTGTTAGGGTAGGACCTGCAATGGTGATTTCCACTAGTGAATCACACCCATGTTTAGCGGAAGAGAGAGATTATAGAAGAGGATGCTACTCTGACGTTGAGGAGGATAATGGTGATTATGGTTTACTAGTGAACCACACCCCATAGTGGCAAACTGGTCCTGAAAAAGAGATATCGCTACCAAGATTGCGGTAGTAAATACTATTTTTTTTCTAGTAGTGTATGTTTATGACCATTTCGTGGTTTATAAATTTTTTTGTTCAGAAACATGATTCTGCATCAAGTTGTTCCTGTTTATGTTGTGACTGCAATCTTACTGGTTCCATGTTTTACTAAATTCCCACAAAATCCAATGTGTTCCAACTTCCACACACCAGGCAGTTAAATATAGGAAGATATCATGGGTCCCACTTGATCCTACTGCTGCATGGCAAAGTTCTTCGGTGGGCCCAACCTAAACCCAAAGAAACAACACTTATCAAAGTTATATAATGTTATTTTGTAACTTTTTATTTTATAAAAATAAATTTCTTGTAGTATTCCATCTATAAAGATAAGTGGCACACTCTCACTTCACAAGTTACAAATTAAACCACACATACCTTACTCAAATCTCCTTTGCAACAACCAACCCCCCATCCCATCCCACCCCTCCAAACACAAACAAAGTTCATTGTTTTTGAATTTGAATACGAAGAATATGATCGTTACGAGTTCATCTTCATCATAAGTGTGATGGAAAGAAACACTTTAAGGGCGGTTTTGTTGGTGGGATTTTGCTGGTTTTTGTTGTTTGCGGTTTTGAAGTCACGAGGCGCAACGAGGCAAGATGGTTTAGCTGTCAACTATGTGAGCAAGAGACGGGTGCCAAACGGTCCTGATCCTATTCACAACAGGTATGTTATATATAATATGTACCACAAATACATGTTGAAGTACATTTTGACAGCCAATTACATGTTTATAACACATGTACTTTTTTGTGTTGTATTTATATCTAGTATTTATATATGTTTACAGGAGAACGAGAAACACTGGACAACCTCCTGATCGCGCCTAGCCAAAGGGCATGTTGGTTTCCTTTCGTTTCTAGAGATCGATAAGTGGTTATATTGCTTGTTTTGTTGTGTAGAATTTACATAAAATAAAGGTAGTTTGATGGATGTTAAGTGTTTTTTGAAAAGTTTTGCATGAATTAATCCAAATATTGTACTAATGTTTATTATTATTATCACAGAAGCCAAGAATTGAACATGCATTATATCTTTAGGGTCCCTTTTTCATACAATTTTTGTAGGTGGTATGTAAAGATGCATTGTTAAAGGGTTATGGTCTTTGCTTTAGCTTTGAGCTTTGAACTTTAGAGGGTTGGCTTTATTCCTCTTGTTAAGTGGGTTGTGTTCCCTAAAAAAAGCATTTTCAATCTGTTAAAGCTTCCATTCTTTCAAGCATATCTTTTCTTTTTTGAATGAAAGAATATAGAGATGATGACCAACTTCTTTTGAATGTTTGTATGGTCTTGATTCAAAGCCCTCATTATGCTTTACATCAAAATTATGCCCATAGAATGGTAATGCCTAAACGAGTAAGAACATTTTGTCTATACTTGTTAGACTATCTCCGATGGGCCCTTGTAGATCAAGCCCTTAGATGCTCTTAGAGGCCCTTAGCATTGCAGTGTGTCCATCCTAAGAAGCCCTTAGGTGAGGTGCCCTCACACAAGGGCATGTTTTTGCCTCGGTTCTTATAATTAGGTGGACCCAAAGTTAAAAAGAAAAGCTATATGTAATCAGGGACGAAGGATAAGAAGGGCCAGGGGTGGCCCTGGCCCCCCTGTTTTCTGGCGCAGTGGTATAAATTTGCGATTTTCATAGGTAAATTGAGTCCGGGTTAAGTTCGGCCCCACCGATTTGCCACTACCGATAAAAAAAATTGAGTCCGGCCCTCACCGATTCCGAAACCAAGCTTCGCCACTGTATGTAATTATTGTGTGTAATGGTTAGGTGACGAGGTGGGAATTAAGAATGGTAAGGATATTTGTAGGGTTGGAGATGACATTAAGGTTTTTAAGGATTTTTAAGGATATTATGTGGTAGATGCGTGACAACTAAGAATGCTTAAGGGCGCATTTTGCATTCGAGATAGTCTTAGGGGCCTGTTATCCATTATCCATCGAATTCGTAAGTTCCTGCGGGTATAAGGTATATAGAAATTAGCATTAAAATTTCAATTACCCTAAACCCTCTCTCAATTCATATAGTGTTTTATTGGCAAAATCCAAAACGTTAAAAACAAAAATAACAATATTAGAAGCATATTCAATGAGTAAAAACAGTTCATTTTTTAAAAATTGGATACAACCTTTTTATAAATGTAATTAACGTCTTAAAAAATTGGATACAACCTTTTTAAAATTGCTGACAAATTATGACGTACTTATTTTTATCTTTGTCTCGACATAAATTTTTCTCAGAACGGATATGCAAATAGTATGGTACAAGTGACGTAGTTTACCATCTTCGCTATTTAAAGAATGTAAAGTTGCGACGTGTTTATTTTTATCATCAAAGTTTGTCTAAAAGTTCTTATTAAAAAACAAACGGGTCATATATAATTGATTTTTTTTCTTTACCATGACGAACCGAATCGGTACCATACGAAAATCGGTGTCCGTAATCGTTTTTATGCTTTTCTTGACATTGCATCCGGTGTCGTGACAAACCCACCCAATACCGGTAAAACCATTGTCGGTTGCTATGATATAAGCGGTATATATTTTTTTTTCAAAAAAGAAGTTGTATTTGCACATGTAGTCATTTTTATATATTTCGGTTGTTATACTAAGTTCACGTATCATATCGGTACCGTAATGAACCGAATCGATAACTATCAAAACCTGTTATGAAGCGCGGGAAAACCTACTAATTTAGACATTGTTTATTCTAATAATTATGTTTGTATCATACACAAATAATTTGATTTGTTTTATGATACAAACATATTTACCATATGTGTGTGTTTTTTTAATTCCTACACTTTGCATAACTCCTTTAACTAGATTTTGCAATAACAAAACAAAGACAATGAAATGACATTTTTTATCCATCATTTTGTTTTCTTTCCCATCTAATCTTTGCTTGTTTTTATTACTTGGGTTTTTACTTTTTGGGAATTTGATATTTAATATTTCAAGAAATAATATTCTCTATTACTTAAAGTAAACAAGATTCAAATTTTAAAGGTGCCTTTTGTTTTTTGAGTTTGCATGCATGAGTAAGTAGTACACATACAAAATAAATCTTACTTTCATCTTCATTTCCTTTCTCATGAGTCATGTGCTTCACCACTTTTTTACTTTTTGATTATTATCAAATAACAATACAATTGCATTCCTCATATTGAGTTCAGCACACTTCCAAAATTTTAAAACAAATTTAAAAACCAAATGTACATCACAAAAATCAAATAAACAAACCATAATCGATTTAACCAGGAAAAAAAACGACATAAATCTCGCTCTCTACACACACAAATAATTGATGTAACTAATACATCAAAAGAAAATAACTCATTTAACTGAACAACACACCAATTTAACCGACACATGAAAAACTAGTTTAAACAAACAAAAATGGCCACGACTTAAATATTTCGGTTAACCCAACAAAACAACCGAACCACCTTTTGAAAATCACTAACCAATTAAACTAGAACTAATTCGTTGAGGCTTTATGATAACCAAAGTTCGGTTATGGTTAGGTTTAAAGTTATAACCTAACTATAAAGTAGCTCAACTCAATTCCAATGTACATATTAACACATACATATAGAGGTTTAGAACGAACTTGGAGGTTAAGGAACTCAAGATTTATCTATGTAAATTCACTAGGGGAAAAGTAGAAAATCATCTTTTTTGGCTTCTTTTGAGAGTGGCCTTTATATTGAACTTTAGGACTCAAGCACTACCTAATATACCTTCATAAGCATGCTGAGGCTAACCTTTTATACCCAAAAGCCTACCAATGTTTGACCTTTGACCAACTTCAAGGTCCTAATTATATGACACTAGTAGAAATAAGTATAAGACTATACATTAATATTTAACACTTAACAGATATCGAATGTATCACAACTAGAGCTGCAAACGAACCGAACGAACACGAACAAAGCCTTGTTCGTGTTCGTTTGTTAAGAAAATTATGTGTTCACGAACAGTTCATGAACACTTACCGAATGAGATTTTTTTTTCGTGTTCATTTGTTAAGAAAACACTCATGTTCGTGTTCGTTTGTTAATTTTGTTCATGAACGCACACGAACACAAACGGACATATATTAACTTTTGAATAACATCGAATTTACATGCATTAAGACATTAGCTAGATCCACCCAAAATATAACCTAATTGTCCAAACATACTTAGTACTGGAGAAAGGCGTTGGAGCTGAAGGGCATCAAAGCTGGAACGTGAAAACATATACTAGATACAAAAAGTAGGTTTATTGATCTCATATAGTCATATATTTACCTCATATATATTATTTATTGGGTAAAATAAATAAAAATAAAAGAATATAAAAATAGTATAAACATTAAAAACCTTAATTAACTATCGAACACGTTACCGAACGTCCACGAACATAAACGAACAAACGCGACCTCTGTTCATGTTCGTTTGTTTAACTAAACGAAAAAAAAAATTGTTCGTGTTTGTTCATTTCTTAAACGAACGAACACAAACGAACTTTCCGTCGAACGGTTCATGAACGGTTCACTGAAAGTTCAGTTCGGTTGTGGCCAGCAAGAATAAAGAGTGCATAACTTAAAATAATAAGATAACACAAAGTGTTTGTGGCTAGGTTTGACCATCAAAGCTTCTTCGGCGCCACGGATCAAACAATCTCGTCCAAATGGTTTAAGCCAAAAAGAAGTGGAAACTCATCATAATGTTGTGAGCCACCTAGTTCTTGTGCTATGCTGGTTAGTGCTTTAGAAACTCGATACATTGACCATCTTGAACGGGGTTAAGCGGCCACACAATTACCAAACAGATTCCTATCAATGGCAAGCAATCTCGGCGCTTGAATTCTCACCCAAACCACCTTCAACAAAACTAACAGAAGAGGAAGTCAAAAGTCTAGCCAATCCAAAATCAACTATCCTTGCATTGTAATCTTCATCTAGATCTATAAACATCAGAACTAACCAACATCGTGAATTAATATCGCAGGGCGACAACCATGATGCAACAAAGCAAGCCCGCGTGCAGCACTCAATGCAGTTCTGACCCTAATGGGCCAATCTAACAACTTCCCATTTTTATGCTATGGTTAATTAGGATAAGCCACGGGCTCAGTTAGGTTTCTAGGGTTCCTTGTGATCTCTATATATTGTAACCTAATATTTCAATAAGATTATTCAGTATTCTATTATCCTACATGGTATCAGAGCCAGCCTAGGCTCTATGCCGTTTCCGCTGCACCACTAGAAAAATACAAACCCTAGCCGCCGCCACCGAGTTCATACCCTAGACAGGGCGGCGTGTCGCCAGCGCCGCCGCCCTGTCCCACCTTTGTTTTCTAGTTTTGTTTTTCTATTTCAGTTATCGTTCAAATAAGGCTTTGCTATTGGTTCAACATACCAGCCACTATCTCTAAGTCTTTTCGAGACTGCCAATGATCAACTATTTTTCCGATGTCATGGCATTTTTTTATTTGTCGCCAGCCGCAAAATTGTCAGCAAAAAAAAAAAACTAGATTTAATTGGATCACTTTTTGATCCACATCTTCATTAATCTTTTTGGAGGGTCGATGACTTTTTTTCTCCAATAACAAAATCCATGCGTGCATGATGGGAACGCCATTCAACAAAACGAGTTTCATTAATTTAGGGGCTGTTTAGTAGCTTCTTAATCAGCCTCTTAACCATTCAGGTCTGAGTCATTAAGCATTCACACTGTTTGTTTCAACATCTGAATGGAATGATAAAAGCTGAACCATTAAGCTAATAAGGGATGTTGAATGATTCGGCTCTTAACCATTCAGATCATCTTAATGATTCAGCACTTAATCAACCAAACAGCCCCTTAGTAATTTAGTTTTGAATCAAACCCTAGCCGTCATCACTTTGAGAAAACCCCTAGACAGGGCGGCGTGTCGCCATTGCCGCTGCTGCCCTGTCCGGCCAATGTTTGTTTCCTGTTCTTTTCTTATATTTCGTTCTAAATAAAACCTCGGTTTCGGTTATAGATCCCAACCATTATTCATATATTCGCCCACTATTTATCTCCTTTGATCCATCCTACCTCTCCACACCACAAAAAAAAAAAAAAAAAATCCCTTCTGTCTTGCGATTAAGAAAGAAGAGGTAAGGTGGCAGTGGGGTGATTAGGGTTAGGATGATCCCATGATAATTTAGGATCCTTCCCACCACCTATGTTTGTCGCTTCTTCCCACCACCAACATCTCTTTGTTTCTTCTATTTTTTCAAAAGTCACCGATTCATTCACTCGCCACAAACATCCTATGTTTCTTTTTATTTTTTTTTACTTTCTCTTATTTGAGTTTCAACCCTCTGATCTTTAGTTGCTTTCTTTTGCTTTATCTCTATCCCATTCTATTTCTTTTCGTATCGTTGTTCTCTAGCCGGATCACAGTCCACTACCAGCGATCTCAGCAGATTAAATGACGGTTTAGTCGGACATCTTTCTTTGATCTAAGCATCTCACTTCTTCTCAAAACCGCCGCCTGACAACGGTCACCGGGCTTTCACCATCTCTTTCATCTCTTTTACAGTCCGCCTCACGACAAGAGTCGTAGGGTGTCTATTTGTTCTTCCTTTTATCTTTTTTTTTTCTTTCTTTCCCACAACCTCTCTTTTATCCTTTCTTTTATCTTTTGTATTGTCATGGCCAACAAAGATGGCATTGCGACTTTATTGGGATCTAGTGGATCTTGTTTGTCATTATGGGAAATAAGAAACGAAACCAAACATAGGGAACTTGTGGACCGAAGTAAAGTCATTATTGAAAAGTACGGGTATGTTTTTTTTGGTAAAGAAGATTGCAGGAATACGGGACTGACTTGAAGGTTGTGGATTTATGACAAAATTTTGGACTTACAAGTCAAGTCAAGAACTGAGATCAAGACTAGTTTTTTTTTATGTATTTTTTTTATGTGTGTGTGTTTTTTTTTTTTTTTTCAGTCCAAGTGTTTGATTTTCTACCGCTTTGACTGCGGGGGAGTATTGGACCCTATTATTATTATGGTTAATTAGGATAAGCCTACGGGATCAGTTAGGTTTCCAGTGTTCCTTGTGATCTCAATATATTGTAACCTAATATTTCAATAAGATTATTCAGTATTCTATTATTTACAAAATCCTCATTCGACATATATGTACTTATAAACCAACATTTTCTCCTCTTCCGCTACGCAGTGACCCAACAAATGGATCCAATTTGGATGTCTAACCTGACCTAACCGGTTCATCTCCACTCGAAACTGTCATTCATGAATCTTACAAGTTACAACTATTAAGCCGCTTAACCGCAAGCGTAGAACCATCAGTTAAATCAGCTCTATAAGTTCATGTTTTTGTTGACACCATAACGTTCTGTTTACTAAAATTATTAGTCTCAATCATCAAATCCACAAGTAATGGGGTTTGTTAGTAATGATTTGTGATTAATATATTGGGTGGTGGTCTTCTTTTAGAAACATAAAGGAGCCTTTGTATACTCTCGATAAGAGTCGTTATGATGGTCCATGAGTGTATTAATATTGTATTTTTTTTTTAACGGTCAACGAATCAATTTTCAAGCATTCTCGGGCACCGTTTTGGCGAATCAGGTACTCGAGAGTATCCAAGCCATCAATTGCCACCAATTCCCCAGAAGACCCGACCACTCACCCGCCCGAAGGCACGACAGCGAAATAATCGGTAAAACCGGTTGGATCAGGACTCGAACCCAAGCCAATGGCCGGGTTATTCCTCATTTCCCATCCACCAATGTCCTCCAAACGTAGCTAGTGAGAATTGAACCCAAGCCTCCCATAGAAAACTTTAAGCCCTCAACCAACTGGGCTACAAGTGTTGGGATGGCGATTTGATTAGTATTAGAGTGAAACTATATGAGTCGTTATGATGTTCACTCTATCTAATTATAACCAAATGAAGTTTGTTAATTTTTTATGCTAATTTTGATTTTGATTGATGTATAAAGGATATATTACATAAGGACCGTAGGTAGGCGGGCAACAAGCTGCGCCGCCACCCCTTTCTGAATAGAAAATCCTAATCTGCTAAAACCAAACCCCCGTCCTTGAGGGGTGGAAAAGTTGTTGTGCACTACCCCCTGAACCCGAGCCAAAAACCGCACCGCTTCCAGTGCCAAGGAACCGAACGTGTCAAAGGCCAGGAGAACGAAAACATGTTGATTATCCTCACATGCTTTAGCGTGCTTTTCCACTTTCTTGGATTCAGCTCTCATGACCGCTTACCCGGCCACAAACCCACTATCCTGAAGCCCAACTAGGGGGGACACCCTAGTAAGATCAACCCACGCATGTTTCACACCTTCCCAACCAAACACTAGGACATCTGTTGGGCGCAAGGTGGACCTCCCCTCAGCAGGGTCTGTGAGAAAATTAACTGGCGTCTCTTTTCTTGCGGAAATCCCCGCTCTTCTAAGGATGTCTGTCAATGTGTCCCAGACAAAATCGTGCTGGTATTTAAACCCTGGCAATTCATTACAATGTAACGCATGTTCCTCATACTTATCAAGACATGATTTGCGGCAGACCGGACAACTTTGTCATTAGGGAAAATGGGTATCATCAGCCGTATTTAAGGATTGCCCTGTACTCCACCGCCGACATTCGTTGTCCTAAGCCTTCGATAGGTAACACAGTAAAGAAGTCTTGGGCGTGAGGCTTTTGCAGACATTCCAAGACGGCCTTCTGACGGAGTGACAGATGAAAATCCTCCTCCAAACTTTGTGCGATTCGGTCATAAAGGGCATTCGCCAGAGTTAATTAAAGGCAACCCGCTACTCTAAGCTTGAGTTGTGTAGATCTTACGTGTGGGGTGATGTGGTACATGTATCAATTATAATTTAATTACACACGCTATTTGGAGTGTTTGTATGATACTATAATGAAGTTGGTTTATGGACAAGCGCAAAACATTATTTGTTTCTTGTATCGAGAATTAAATTTGATAAGAGTTGTAAATCATGAAGAACTTTATTTGAAAAATTAATAAGGTGATAAGTTTACTACATAATTTTTTTTCACATAAGTTTGCGAATGAAACCAAGCAAAATAAACATAAGTGTTGAAAGCCGGACATAATAAAATTAAAATCTTTGACAATTCCAAACCAAAATCCCAGGCTATTCACGACTCCTTTAACCTCCAAAATAACTATAACCTTTTTTAACTGAAACCGTAATCAGTTAATAACCGATTGAGGAGTAACTGGTTAGCGGTTATTTTTAACCGCAGGTTAGTAACGGTTGGCTGATAGTTTAGAAATAACCGGTTATTTTTAACTGATTTTTAGTCGATGTACCGGTTTAACCAGGAAAATGAAAATTATTTGAAAATAAAAAGTTAATTAACCGAATAACCCGTTATTAACTGAAGCGGTTAAAGTGAATAACCGAAACAGTTAAAGTAATAACCGGTTAAAGCAAAAGATGAGAAAATAACTGGCGGTTAGGTTAATCAAACCGGTTAGGAAAAACAACTGGAGGTTAGGTTAACTAAACCAGTTAGAAAAAACGACAGGTAGGAAAAATAATCTGTTTGTACACCTCTACTCTGGTTTTATTTATTTCCATGCCCATAAGTTTTTGAGTGCTGCCCACTTTAGTCAGCCTAGTTTTTGTTTTTCTTTTTTGTTCTAATCAGGCCCAAACTGGTAAAGGATGCTCAACCCAATTAGTATATTAAAAATCTTACACATTTGACACTTCCAGCCCAAAAGACCAAAACAATCACCTGGTGTAGTTTGATTCGGCATAAGTACTCGATCAATTATTATAATTATAACATAAAATCATTGTTTTAAACTTTTAATAATTTATAAAAATAAACGGGTTAGATTGCGAACTCACAAACCTGCCAAGTTGACCGAACCTGACGTGCATCAGCTAAACACGTTCAAAGGTTCAACCGAAAACTGGTGGAGCCCGTTTATGCTAAATCCAAGCCACAAATTTCATGTTAAATTCATATTTTATCAGAAATACACACCCGTACCAATTTCCTTTTTTTTTCTTTGGTTATTGGATGTTAATAACCTCAACTTTCATGCATTGGCTGTTGTCACTCCCAACTAACCACTTGGCCACCTTCATTCCCAACTTGTAACTTATTTTCCTCTACTACTCCTAAACTAACCGACCCTAACCCAGTTAGTTTTTTTTGATGGTGTGTCTCTTTTTTAGTGATGTGGCGTGCTGGTGTGAGTTGCCACGTCAGCAAACACTAACTGAGTTAGGGTTCAGTTAGTTTGGGAGTGATAGAGGAAAATAAGTTGCAAGTTTGAAGTGGTGGCGGCCAAGTGATTAGTTGAGAGAGACAGCGACCACCACGTGATAGTTAAGATTATTAAAATCCAATTACTTTTTTTTTTCACGGCTAGTGCTAAGTACAGAAAGCAAACATGACTCAATTCTTTTGAGAGTGACCTTTTGCAAGCCTACAACTTTCTACTTGGTTGATGAACAAATAGGCAACTTTCTAGTTTTTTTTCATATGCATAACAATCTTCGTGCCTTACAATTAACTGTTAATATTTCATTTGATACGATGATATCAAGAAACCAAATCTTCAACATTAACAAAAAAAAAAACAAGCTCAGATCACAAGTTGCTCACTTCTTTGAAAAAAATCTATACTCACCTATAAATAGTTTGTAACTAATTCAACAACTTTACTTCAAATTTAATGAATGAATATAATAATAATAAAAAAAAAACATACTGCAAACCACCTCCACTAAAAACATGTTAATACTTAATAGGGTTATATATCCATCCATAGTGATGAAGTGGTGGAGTGACTTTTGTTTCACCTATGTGATCAAAGGTTCAATCCTCACTTCCATCATTTATGGTTTGGTATCCGGGTGAAGATCGAATACGGGTGGCGCCGGTTTGAATCTGACGGGCGGCGAGGTTTTACCGAGTTCTATAACACTGTCGTGCCTTCGGGCGGGTGGGGCTCGGGTTTCCGCGCATCGGGAGAAGGTGGGGGCTGCTGGAGGTCGAGTAGTCGATTCTTGGGCACGGAGCCCCCGTAAAGGTGGTTGCCACACAGTTGTTCGCCGATCAAAAAAAAAAAAACTTAATAGGGTTATATATTAATATTTTAATGGCTCCGTTTCTTATTACTAGTCAGGTGCCCGCGCGTTGCGGCGAGAAACAACATTTAATTAACATGTGCATTGTGTGTCGTACTTTAAGCAATTGTAAAACTTAAATTTAAGAGGTCAAAAGAAATGTATTATAATATAGTATAGATGATTTCGGTTCATTTTTGTTTGTTTCGTTTCGGTTATTACTTAACCTTAACATATCATTTTTAAATTAAAAAAAATATAGCAAAACTATACTCAAATTAAAGAGAAAAAAATGTTCGTTTATACGGTGTAATAATATTAGGAAAAATATTAACGTATAAAAAATTATGGACGTTTAAAAATCGTGGGGGTAGTTGGTTAAAATAAGGTGAAAAGTGTAATTGTTATTTAAATAAAAAAAAAGTTGAGTAAAGTTGAGAGAAAAAATGTGTAAGTATTGTATAAAAGACATATTTGCCCTAAAAAAGTAGTTATCATATGCATTGTGTGTTGTACTTCAAGGAATTATGCTTGTAAAACTTAAATTTTAAGAGGTCCTTGTGAAATGTATTATAAGATAGTATTTATAATACATTATAAAGGAGGAGTGATGTACAACAAGGTAATTTGCATTTCCGTACAACTTAACAAGCAACATGTACAACATATTTAAGCAAGAAATTTAAGGGTATTATGGGCATAATTGAGACAATTAAGACACTTAAGAGGGTAATATAGGCATTTCATCCACCTCCTCCTTTACAATATCAAAAGACTTTTACAATACTACCCTCCTTCTTCCATCCATACCCTTCAATCGTTTGCTTTCTTCCTTCATAAATATAGATCATTAACCTCTTGTCCCTTCAAGTTCCGTAACCCTAAGGATCAAATTGAATGAGATTGATTGTGAAATTCAAGTCCTCCTCTTATAACATTCAATTGAAGGCCTACATGAACTATCTCGCCTTCAAAAAAAATGCTTATGTAAGAACTATTACTTATTTTACTATTTGCATTTTCTTTGTTTGTTGCACAAAGTTTGCAATGTTTTTATATTGTTTTTTTTATTTATGCACCTAGATTTGGACAAGCACATTGCAACGAACAATTTTGACTGCAAATCAAATTGTTGGATTTCCCAAGGTTAGTTTTACATGTCACATAAATTGCTTCTTTGATCACTTATCATTTGTAAAATTTGTGTACTTTCTTTACGTTATAGATACAATGGCGTGAACTTGATGAGATAAATGTTGGTGTATGTGACGGTATGACGTATGAAAAAATAAAGAAGAACATTCCTGAAGAATACGAGTATGTTAAATATGAAATATTCGATTTTTTTTTTCATAATTTTATACCTTTCCATTCAATGGTCTTTTTTTTAAAGGTCAAGGAAGAAAGACAAACTCAGATATCGATATCCTCGTGGAGAGTCGTATCTTGATGTGATACAAAGGTACTGAATTCAAATACAAGGAAAAATCTCTGTTGAAAATATATAAAGTAAATAATTAAATTTTTGGTATTTTAAGCAACGTCAAAAGTTTGCAGTTGTGTATATAACAGGTTGGAGCCACTTATTATTGAGTTAGAACGACAACGCGCGCCGGTTATTATTGAGCCGGTTATTCCATCATTGCCCTTTAACCATACCTATCTCTTTCAATTCTCTCCTTTACTTCTTTATTACTTCTCAGACAACTCAAAGGTTCTTGCAATTGCAATTGAAGCATTTGTCAGTTACCCACTCATCATATTCCTGAAGGTGTGCCTCTGTATTAAGAGATCCTCCTTCCAATTTCTTACCCTCATAACAAATCAGTCGTATTACAGGTAATTGTTTTCTCAAGTTATTGGTAATTTTTCATGCTTTGTGGTTATTTTAGGCTTTGTATTGTTTGTTTTTAGTTTATTTGCGGTTCCAAATTCGTGGTATTTATATGATGATGAAAGAAACCCCACTGACCTACATAGAATTCAACGGCCAGTTTTGAAGTTCTTGTAGGTTAGTTTTTCTTTTAATCAACTATCCGTTTTCCAAATTCGTGTTGATATTGTTTTATTTTTATACTTTTAAAACTATTCATGTATATTTTTATTACTTGTAATTGATTATAAGATTGCTCTGTGATGATGATGTGGTACAGGGTTAGTTTCTATAATTTATATAGTTTATAATATTAACCAATTACTTAGTTTTGCTTAACTTTAGTATTTGTCTCTACATGTTGAAACTATAAAAATTTCAATCTTGATTCATAAATCATAATAGGCAACTAATTTCGTTTATTCATTCCACTTAAAATTTTTCATTCGTATGCATGTTTAAGCTGTAGTTTTTTGTAATTTGTAGTTGCTTGGTTGTTGGATTGATCTTTTTTAGTAACAATGTGAAAAACTTTTATGATTGAACCATATTTTTCTAAACTCAGTGGAAAGTAGATGGTGTAAAAAACCATTTAACACTACATTGAACTAGAAGCATGTTGAGCCTTAGCTATTTCCGTCATAACAGCACTCACATTTGCAGCCTGCTCGATACACCCAACCTTATGCAGTTAATCTGTAAGTACAACACAAGTATTAGGATACACATGACATCAAATAATTTGGCGTGACTCCCCTTAAATATCTCATGCTTTTTTTTGTATATGCAGATGTTCTTTTATGGATTAGTAAGTGGCATGCTTTGAATCTCCATTGAGCTTTCTGGCACATTGGGTTATTTATCTCATGAGTATCTTTTAGATGGTATGACCAAGTAATCTTGAACTACTTAAATTTTACACAAAACTGATTTATGTTAAGACACTTTTTATTAAATTGTTTTTTTTTTAAATTTGATGGTATGTTTTCCTTGTACAGTTCATGCTGATGCTGCTATCGAAAAGTTTTTAATTTTAAGACAACAAGCCCATAAGCTACAATTACTTAGATATTCGTGTAACTTGGTAGAGCAAGTCTTCGTCACATGAACTTTATACATACATCTAAAAAGAACTAAGAGTTATCACAAGTGGAAAATGTATTATATAGCCATATGACATTAAAGTAATCAGCACAAGGAATTGCAATTGAAATTGAAGCATTTGTCAATTACCCTCGGGTCACCAAGTTCGAGGCACCTAAAGCGTCTCCGATGAGGCTTCTCGTAAGTCACTTGGTCAAGTGGCTATTTTCGTGATTTTCCCTTTTATAAATGTAGTTTCAATAGTCAACTGTTTTCTGGAAAGATTGGCATATAGATATCTCATGTAGAAGAGAATATCTATATTTTGTGTATACATTGAAGTTAAATATAAGGCATTGATGTTAGAAACTTCTTTCACATTGAATGTTAGAAGTAAATGTGTGTTAATTAGTTATCATTTGAAGGGTTTAATAGTTATGGGATTTTACTTTATTATATTTAAAGTTAAAGTTATGTGTTATATAGTTATGAAAATGATAATTGATTGTCATAATCATTAGTTTGTAACTGATTCAACATTCAATATTCTTCAATTATCTTGTTCTTCATCATCTTAATGGTAATAGCTTAGGGAAGGCATCATCTGTTTGTATAAAAGTAAAAGGAAAAAAAAGGAATAACTAATAAAATTTGTTGTACAAGAATGGGGAAAATAGAATAATAATCAATAAATCTATATTTGAGATCTGTCAACACATTTGTATATGTCAAGTTTTAATATTTAGGTTGTAATTATTTACAAAGAAGTTGGTTGACGACTCCACTGACCATCAAGGCTATAACCTGATGTGAGTATTTTTCATCGTCTTGGTTTAATGAGCCATCTTTACTATATGTCAAAACCGATCGGGTTGGCCATTGCAAATTCTCGCCCCACAATGCTTTAATTTTTTTTGTAAAGTTTTATTTGGATCCCGCGGCAACGCGCGGGTAAACCCACTAGTCTATACAACTAATAAAATAAACTCAATGTGGACACATGGCACTCCCATGTTGATCCTTCAATTCTCTAGCCTATCATATTGTGCCATGTGTCACAGTATGAGAATTTATAAGTTTTTTCTATTTTTTAAAAAGCAAAAATCATTTATTTCTTTTGTTCAAAATTGGTAAGACTTTTAATGACTTTCCTAAATCACATTATGCTCATTACCATCATTCCTAAAACACAATCAACCTATTATACAAAACCGATTACTATTCATCAAACCCTAAACCAAATCAAACCACAATTTCGTCTCCTTCATCTCCTCTCCGCATCTCATTCGTCACTTCTCCGGCGCGTCTCCATCGTCCCCTCTCCTTCTTCTTTAAGGTATCGTCTTTCCATCTCCTTCTTCTATGTGATTATATCATCTCTACGTCTTCTTCTTCTATGAACATTCACATTGTGTGATTATATCTCTTAGATATAATCTCATCACTAATTTCATTTCTGAATTTCACTGTTTAATTGTATAATAATAACATTCAGTTACAGCTCACATCAAATCACACATAGATGACAAAAAACGGACACACGTGCTCATCATAAACCGTTATCGGCGGCCAAAATGTATTCAGCTGTAACGAATCTGATGTTTCATCCGCCGATCATCTCATCGTTATGGTCAATGGTATCCTCGGAAGGTTAGATGCATCAATTAATTGTTGTTGTTGTTGTTATTATTGTTATTATTATTAGTATTGGATGTTGTTGTTGTTATTATTAACTGGTCATGGTTATTTTAGATCGGTGATGTTTATGTTTATACTGTTCATTTCTCTTTTAGATGGCAACGTTCAACATCCAGGAGGCACTTATTTGGAAAGAAAAAATCGAGTCTGTTATTGATTAGGTACATTTTTTAACTGACCTTCACCTATTCAAATCATTGGTTAAATGCATTTCACCATTATACTTATACGCATCTATTAGGGTGAGCATGGGTCATCTCGGTTATGGGTCAAAACCAAAGAAATAATACCAATGTTTCGATGTATAAAATATAGCGCGGTTATTTTGGTTTACCAATGGTTAACCGCCAGTTTTGGATGTGGGTTAATTCCAGCTAATTTAAATTAATACTCCAATTATATTTTGGTTCAAACAAAAAAGCAGCAAACATCTAATTAAGGGAGAATGAGGTGCGATCAGTATGTTTTTTAGAAAAGGTGTAACAAAGTTTTATATAGAAACTCAAAAAAATTTAATGGTTGGCGTTAATGGCGATTTTGTTATTTATGATACATATAACTATAACCGAACCACAAAGTTGGTTATAAAAAAAATCATAACTGAACCATGAGTGGTTTCTCAGTTAGCTCGGTTATTCGTTTTTTTCTGCTCACCTCTATGGCATCTATTATAGGATCTATCTGAAGATAGGGCTGGCAATTTAGACACGAACACGATAACCTGACACGAACCTACACGATTTTAACAGGTTTTGTGTTTGGCCTTAACAGGTTTCGTGTCTATAACAGGTCGACATGTTAAGACCTGTTTATTTTCGTGTCGTGTTCGTGTTTACATGTTTGGTGTTCGTGTCTTATCGTGTACGTGTCTTAACAGGTCTTATCGTGTCATATCATGTTTCTTATCATGTCTTGTCGTGTCTTATCGTATCTTGTCGTGTCTTGTCGTGTCTTGTCGTGTCTTGTCATGTCTTATCGTGTCTTTTCGTATTAACTTATTTTACTAGGTATTCCTTATTGTGTCGTATCGTGTCTTATCGTGTGTTAACCTGTTATACACAGGTTCGTGTTCGTGTTTGAAAAAATTGACACGATTAGAATTCGTGTCGTGTTCGTGTTTACAGATTTTGTGTTCGTGTCTTAACAGGTTCGTGTAGCCTGTTATGCCAGCCCTATCTGAAGATGTATTGGCTGGACATATGAGTCATGGGAGGTACTGTTCTAATTCAACTGTAAGTATTACATTTTTTTATCGACAAAAACGCTATATATATATAGCCAACTGAACTCCTCTGTCCTGCAGCCCAGTCTTTGACGCACCCTACGCAAACAAGCACGCCAAAGCAACAGGTTGTATTTCAGCGGAGTCCACGAGTTCCAGCGAAAAGGCGGTCCGATGTCTTGCCCCATACCTGCAGCCAAAATCTCCCGTTGAACCCATTCTGTCGAAAACTGAGAGCCCTTTTCGTTCTTCCAAACCCAGTTGTCCAATTCAGAAGAGAAGGTGCATTGGCGAAGAAGGCCCATGATGATATTCCGACTGTGAATTTCCTGCAGCAAAGTTGGCTCGCGAACCCATCCCCATCTCCAATAAATACTTCCAATGCTCCTAGCATAATTACCCTGCACAGTAGCATGGATGCTATTCTGTTGAGAATGGGAATTGACATGTAATCTGATCATTACCATGTCACCAATTTTTGTTTTTTGTAACACATTTGTTGGTAAGAGTGTGCCTTTTAAGCAGGCTTTATTCATATAGGTCTGCTTTCTTTATGTTTCATGCTTTGTGGGAGATGAAGGTACACCTAAATTGAGATATCAAAAAGTATTGAACTAATTGTTAGTTGTTTCATTTAAGTTTTCTGATGAGCATGTTTTCTTATTTTCCCGAACATGGAGAATTTCATTTTTAAGCACAATGAAGCATGTGTATAAATTTGTACTTGGCAATTTTTTTACAACACATTCTTACGCCTCCAATTTCCTTTACTAATCTATGTTATTTGGTACTTATTTGATTGCAGATGCGTTTCATGTTTCGTCTTTCGCGTTTCTTCGAGGTATACGTCTTTGATTCTTCTGGTTTGTTGTTGTGTCTGTTCTGTTCTATTAGGCTCTGTTTTTATTTTAATTATTAGTTGTTTTAGTTATCATTGATTGTTTTCGAGTTCTAAGTGGGCCCCGCATTATATATTCATCGTTTTATTTGCAGGCAAATGTTTAAAAGAACAAAACAGGTGGATGTGCTGCGTTTCTTACAAATGATGACAAATCTTATTTTGCAAAAGTAAATTTCCAGAATCAGCATTACAATCTGCCTCCATGGTCAATCAGCATCCTACCTGATGGCAAGACCACTGTTTATAATACAACAAGGGTGAGAAAGATCATATTTAAGAATTGGATCATTTAAAATGGTTCTAATGCGTTATAAGACTGATACCTGATCACTGATGTATGATAAACAGGTAGGTGCCCGGACGACAGTGATGAAAATGACTCCTGAGCCGACAAGATTTGCTTGGCAATCATATAACGATGAAACAGAATATTATGATGATGATACGTTTGGAACCGTGGGATTATTGGAGCAACTAAATGTAACTCGAGATGCTTCTGATTACTTGTGGTACATGACTGAGTAAGTGGACTAAAATCTTTGTACGAATAGTGTTTAAACAAATAATTTATTTGAAATAATTTATTAATTTACGATTTTAACTGTGTTTTTTTCGCAACCAGTGTTAAAATTGACCCAATGAAATGTTCTTGATAAGAGGGGAACAACCGACACTCACCGCCCTTTCTGCTGGTCACGCTTTGCATGTGTTCATCAATGGTCAATTATCAGGTACCAAACAGATATTATAAGTGTTTACGGGTCATAGGTTATATCTTTGACACATAAAATATAAGCAGTTTTAAGTTGCTAATTAGGAAATGTGCATAGTTAAATCATTTTATCCTTCTGGAAATCTTACTTTATCTGTTTTGAACAGGGACTATCTATGGAAGTCTAGAAAATCCGAAAATAACTTTCAAAAATGTTGTGAACCTACGAGCGGGCCTTAACAAGATTTCACTACTAAGCATTGCTGTTGGTGTGACACCCGGCAAATTCTGGTTAACAGCGTTGTTTAGATGAAAGTCTACCTTAGCGAGTCACGCGTATATTGTACTTAACTGGGTTAGTTAAGTCGGGTTATGGTTCGGGAACTATTGGTTAGTCTAGAAGATCATTGGATGTTGGTCTAGAGGTTCGTTAGATGTCAGTCCTTAACCAAGTGTACAAACGGTGACGATTTGTAGGATCGTCAGGGCATACGGAACGTACGAGTCTCGAGTCCCGGGAATTGGTGAACGAGTGTAAATATGTGTATTTACTTGTGTTATGTGTTTACAATCATTATGTGACTTGTCGGTACGTGAATATGCATTAACATATGTTAAAACGGGGTTTAACGCGCAAAACGCACAAAACCAACCCCTATAGGCGAGTAGGAGGCCTAATCACCTATAGGGGAGGCGAGTAGGGAACCCTAAGGGCGAGTAGGACCCTACTCGTGTATAGGTAAGGGCGAATAGGCCCAATTGCCTGAACAATCAGGCGATTAGGATTCCTAATCGCCTGAAACTGCTGCATACTCGCTAGTAACGGGCTGGACGACTAAAAACGACTATAAATACCATACTTAACCTCCTAAACTTCATTATACCAACCCTAGTCATCCCATAACCCGCCCCAACACATAAACAACCTCTGGAAGGCGATTTTTGATCAAAACTCAAGGTTTCAAGCTTGAATCATCATACTTTCATAATCCTAAGGTTTGATTTTCATCCATAACTCTTTATAAACGTTTTTAATCAATCCCTAATGGTCCAGACCTGTTTTTAAACGAAAAAGCTTTCTGAAAATCGTCAATAAGGGTTGTTAATCGGATTATAACTAATATGCATGCATTATGAGTGTGTATGATTAGAAAGCTAGGATTTTTATGATTCATGATGATGATTTGATATGTTATTATGATAGATCAGTATTGATATTGATATTATGATGATAGGAATCTCAGTAATTGGATATTAGGGTTATGATTACGCGTGTTAGTATGATGTTGCATGCTATGTGAATGGTGTTTGGATTACTTGGTTGCATGCAGGACTGATTATACGAGGTTAAACGAAGGATTTTGGGTTAAACATGTTTAGGATAGTGTTTGGGATGATATTGGGTGGTTACACACGTTCTGGATCTGATTTGGAGCGTTAAACGCGCGAAAAACCGGAACAGCAAGGTTACAGGCGAGTAGCATTCCTAATCGCCTATGTTATAGGCGAGTAGGGTGCTAATCGCCTATAACACAGGCGAGTAGAGGCCTACTCGTGTGAAAGATCAGGTGATTAGCCCTAATTGCCTATAAGTTCATGTGAATAGCCCTAATTGCCTATAAGTTCATGTGAATAGCCCTAATTGCCTATAAGTTCATGTGAATAGCCCTAATTGCTAGTAAGTTCAGGTGAATAGCCCTAATTGCCTATAATAGAGGCGAGTAGGGTTTCTAATTGCTAGTTGACCAACCTAATTGCTAGTTGACTTTTCCTAATCGCGTGTACTGCTGCTGTAAGTGTAAATTAGCATTCCGAGACCCGATTTAACATGTAGCAACATGCTAGGAACCCCGTAACATGTCTAATAACTTGGTAACATATATTTGGATGTAATTCGGTGATACGTGAACGATGTGCTATAACTTGTTGTGCGTTAACGTATGTTAAGTGTAATTGCGTTATTGTACGTTTTGGAGCGTAAACATAACACGGGGAGTCTCGGGTCACCAATGGGATGTCGAGTCTTGTACTTTGGGTCGGTTAAACAGTCACGGTGTTTTCAAACGAACTTGGTTATGGTCTGGACATCTAGGGACTAATTAACCTGCGGGTTATTAGTCTAAGTACTTGTAACTGTCGTATGTTAGGTCGCCGCTTACGGGACTAGCATAGCAGCTGGGTTTACTCGGGTTACGGAGTAACGCAATTTAAGGTGAGTTTACGGCCCCTCTTTTAAACTGGTTTTATACTTTCGGGGGAGAAAACATGTGTTAAAACGATTATTTGGTAACTACTGTCATACTATGGGTTTCTATTGTGTACTACACGATCTTTGGAAGTCCCGGGGGGAACCATGAATGTGCGGGTTTGCACAACGGGGAAATGTGAATAGCGCTATTGGGAGTGACCAACCCCGCTCGTCGGCTTGGAGGGCCGGGCGAGTGCATATTGTCTCAAACAGGAACAACAGGAACATTTGGAACTATTCGGGCACAAATCTGGTATTCGAGTTAGTAATGGTTTTCCAATCGTGGTAGTAACAAAACGTACGCCTAGCTAGCGTATACTGGTTTTCGATTTATTATAGTATGGACAGGTGGACTTGGTTCTTGGATACAAAACCTGTAAACTCACCAGCATTTTTGTGCTGACGTAAACTTTTACATGTTTTCTCAGGTCGCTAAGGTAGCACGACTGGACTAGGGCGCACGCGTCTGCACGGCGTCTTACTAGGGTTGCATGGTCTTTTGAACGTTGAACTACTGTTTCATTATTGAGATATTGTTTTTTTGAATAAGCTTCCGCTGTAAACGGGATTTTTAAACTATGTTTTGAAATTGCATTTATATTCATTTAGACTTGTTTATTGTGATCGTTGGTTTGGATCCTGGTTTGTCATGCGCCTCGCGGTAAAACTCCGCAAGTGGATTTTGAGGGTGTGACAGATTGGTATCAGAGCCAGGTTATAGTGAACTAGGACTGCATGTAGAGTCTAGTCTATAGCCGAGTCGCACACACTAGACGATCACATGGTACTAAACATTATAGTGGTTTATGTATGGTCTTGTCGGGGTGTCTCTAAATCGTTGGTCTTTCTACGTTACATCATCCGTTCTATCTTAGGCTGGGTTACTTGTTTTCTAGGCAATGTAGTCTATTGGGGTAACTCGTGTGCTCTTGAGATTTGTCCAAGGCTCGGACATCTCCCTTTTCGCACTCCAATAGAAACACTTGTCATAAACTACCGTGGTATTACGGTGTGTAGCTAAGAGTCTATGTTCGGTGATTTGAACTTTGAATTAGGAGAACACTTGGAGGACCATGTAGAGCGTTTTATCATTTTGGGTGCACACAAAATCATAAAACGAACTGCATGGAAGCCCTAGTGAGCTCTGGGTTTGAGGGGATAGTCCTGGATTGGATCTAGCTTTGATCTTGTGAACATTAGTGGTTATCTTTAACTGCGAAACTAACTTTTCCCGTTCTTTCTGCCAGAATCATGTCTGGAGTACGAGGAGGACGTGGAGGTGGTCGCAATGGTGGACGTGGTGGTGGTCGCGGTGGTGCTGGTGGTCGTGGTGGAGGTATTAACCTATCACAGGCTGATCTGAACAACTTGCTCCAAGCTGCCTTTCAGTTAGGGCACAACGGTGGTGGTAAGTTGATTTACCCATTTTCATTGCCTCATTGGTGAACCTTGTTTACGTTATTCGTGGTTTCTCATACGTTTCATTTCAGGTGGTCCTGTTGACCCACCCCCACCCATGTGCACCTACAAGATGTTCCGGGACTGTAAGCCCCAGGAATTCTCTGGCACTGAGGGTGCGGTTAGCTTGCTTAGGTGGTTGGAGAAAGTGGAGTCAGTATTCCTGATGTGTAACTGTCTTCCAGAAGATCGGGTAAAGTATTCGGCTGCGTTATTTCAGGACGTGGCATTGACTTGGTGGAATGGCATCACCCAGAACATGGGTATTGGGGAGGCATATGCTATGCCATGGGAGAATTTTGTGCAGTTGCTGAAGCGTGAGTATTGCCCGAGGGAAGAGGTACAGAAGCTGGAGCATGAGGTGTGGAACCTCAAGATGACTGGGTCGGAAATTGAGAAGTATACTGTGAGGCGGAATGAGTTGGCAGTGCTGTGTCCCGATCTGCACGTGCCAGAATATCGTAGGATTGAACACTATGTCTCAGGGTTAGTACCGGAAATTGCAGGGTTAGTGGCTGCTGGAAATCATCCTACGTATGCAGAGGTAGTTCGATCGGCCCATAGGATGACCAACTTAAAAGTGAATGAGGGGATTTTGCCTGCGAAGGGTTCAACTGTTAAGGCCCCAGAGAACAACAAGCGCAAGTGGGAAAACGACGGGAAAGGATCTGGGTCAGCACAGCAGGGTAAAAGGTTTGATAATGGGGGTTCATCTTCTTCGGGTAACAAGCAGGGTGGTTATGCGGGAAAACTGCCCAAATGCAACAAGTGTGGACGCCATCATCAAGGGAACTGCGACAGTAACCGTTGTCACCGCTGCCAGCGAATTGGGCATTATGCTAAAGATTGTCGGGTTACACTTCCATCGACTCAGGCTCCAACTAACAGCTCAGCTCCGACTACTCAGGGGACTACAGGGAAACAAGGATGCTACAACTGTGGCGACACAGGGCATTACAAGAAGGATTGCCCAAAACTGAAGCAGGGTGGGAACAACGGGAATGGGAACAACGGGGGCGGCGGCAGAAATGCACGTGCCTTCGTCATTGGAGCTGCTGAGGCTAGACAGGACCCTGACACAGTCACCGGTACGTTTCTTCTCAATAATCGTTCTGTTAGCGTGTTATTTGATTCTGGTGCCGACAAGAGTTTTGTATCCATGGATGTTAGTCGACTGCTAGATGTAGTACCCGTACCATTAGAGACCAAGTATATTATTGAGTTGGCTGACGGTAAAACGATTGAAGCTACTAGTGTCCTACGGGAGTGTCAATTAGAGTTGTCGGGTTTATCGTTCCCCATCGACCTTATGCCGGTACCTTTGGGTAGTTTTGACGTTGTAGTAGGAATGGATTGGTTATCTTTGTATCGCGCGGAGATCGTCTGTTACGATAAGGTTATTCGGATTCCTCTCCCTGATGGAGAATTCCTTTCTGTGTACGGTATCAAGGGTGGTGTTCCGTTAAACATCATCTCTAGCATGAAAGCCCTTAAGTGTCTTCGAAAGGGTTATCCAGCCGTTTTGGCGCTTTTATCTGTTTCCTCTAGTGATGAGAAGAAGATCGACGACATTCCGGTGGTACGCGAGTTTCCTGATGTTTTTCCCGATGATTTATCTGGTCTTCCTCCTCATCGTCAAGTCGAGTTCGGTATTGATCTTGTACCAGGGGCTGCTCCTATTGCTCGGGCCCCCTACCGTCTTGCACCTCCCGAGATGCAGGAGTTGTCTAGTCAGTTACAGGAACTCTTGGACAAGGGCTTCATCCGACCAAGTTCTTCCCCTTGGGGAGCCCCGATTCTATTTGTTAAGAAGAAGGATGGAAGTTTCCGGTTGTGTGTGGACTACAGAGAACTGAACAAATTGACCGTCAAGAACCGTTACCCTCTTCCACGTATTGATGATCTATTCGACCAGCTTCAGGGTTCTAGTTATTATTCCAAGATCGACTTGAGGTCCGGTTATCACCAGCTGCGCGTCAGGGAGGCTGACGTTGCAAAGACTGCTTTTCGAACACGTTATGGCCATTTCGAATTCTTGGTCATGCCTTTCGGTCTCACGAACGCACCGGCGGTTTTCATGGACTTGATGAACCGCGTCTGTAAACCATATTTGGACAAGTTCGTCATTGTGTTTATTGATGACATTCTGATCTATTCTAAGAACGAGACCGAACACGGGGAACATCTGCGGTTAGTTTTGGAACTCTTGCGACGGGAACAACTTTACGCCAAGTTCTCAAAGTGTGACTTTTGGTTACGCGAAGTTCAATTCCTAGGGCATGTGGTTAATGAACTAGGGATTCATGTCGATCCAGCTAAGATCGAAGCGATCAAGGACTGGGGAGCACCAAAGACGCCAACTGAGGTGCGACAATTCCTAGGCCTTGCGGGCTACTATCGTCGTTTCATTCAGGGGTTCTCGAAGATTGCTCAACCCCTCACCATTCTCACTCAGAAGGATAGGAAGTTCGACTGGGGTGAACCACAAGAGTCAGCGTTTGAAGAACTGAAGTCTAAACTGTGTTCTGCTCCTATTTTGTCTTTACCTGAGGGTCCTGATGATTTCGTTGTTTACTGTGATGCTTCTATTCATGGTCTCGGTTGTGTGTTGATGCAACGCGAGAAAGTGATCGCGTATGCTTCTCGTCAACTTAAGGTGCACGAGAAGAACTACACCACCCATGACTTGGAGTTGGGTGCCGTGATATTCGCGTTGAAAATTTGGAGACATTACTTGTACGGTACCAAATGCACCATCTACACCGATCACAAGAGTCTCCAACACATTTTCGACCAACAACACTTGAACATACGGCAGCGTCGCTGGATTGAACTTTTGAACGACTATGATTGTGCTATTAAGTACCATCCTGGCAAGGCGAATGTTGTAGCAGACGCCTTGAGCAGGAAGGAATCAACTAAACCTCGTCGCGTTCGGGCGTTGCAGCTCACCATCCATTCGTCGTTACCTGATCAACTCCGTTCTGCCCAGTTGGAAGCTTTGAAGGAGGAAAACCTTAAAGCTGAAACTATGCACGGTGCCGACAAGCACCTAGAGCGAAGGCCTGATGGCCTGCACTATTTCGCAGAACGTATATGGGTTCCTTTGTTCGGGGGACTACGGGAGCTTGTCCTTGATGAGGCTCATAAGTCCCGGTATTCTATTCATCCTGGTTCGGATAAGATGTACCAAGATCTGAAGGTGCTTTACTGGTGGCCAAACATGAGGTCGGACATAGCCTCATACGTGAGCAAATGCTTGACCTGTGCTAAGGTCAAGGTGGAATACCAGAAACCGTCGGGTCTCTTGCAACAACCTGAAATTCCGGAATGGAAATGGGAACGGATTACTATGGATTTTGTCACACAACTTCCTAAATCACCAAGCGGGAATGACAAGATATGGGTGATTGTCGATCGGTTGACGAAATCAGCTCATTTTCTTGCTATTAAGGAGACCGACACCATGGATCGTTTGGCTCGTCTTTACTTGAAAGAAGTTGTTTCTAAGCACGGGGTACCAGTTTCTATTATCTCGGATCGTGACTCCCATTTTACTTCTCACTTCTGGAAGTCTTTGCACAAGGCTTTGGGTACCCAACTAGACATGAGTACGGCTTACCATCCACAGACTGACGGTCAGAGTGAGCGTACGATTCAAACTTTAGAAGACATGCTGCGGGCATGTGTGATCGATTTTGGAAAGGGTTGGGAAGCTCATCTGCCGTTAGTAGAATTCTCGTATAATAACAGTTATCACACGAGCATCAAGGCTGCTCCGTTCGAAGCACTGTACGGACGGAAATGCCGTTCTCCTCTTTGTTGGGCTGAAGTGGGTGAGAGTCAACTCACTGGGCCTGAACTAGTGTACGAAACTTCGGAAAAGATCGTACAGATTCGTAATCGGTTGGCGGCGGCACGGGACCGGCAAAAGAGTTATGCTGATCAGCGTCGCAAACCACTGGAATTCCAAGTCAATGACAAGGTACTTCTAAAAGTCTCACCGTGGAAGGGCGTCATACGCTTTGGGAAGCGTGGCAAACTCAATCCGCGATATGTCGGCCCATTTACGATCCTGGAACGGATTGGGCCGGTGGCATATCGACTTGATCTACCGACGGAGCTCGGTAACGTACATAACGTCTTTCACGTGTCAAACTTGAAGAAGTGCCTGGCTGACGAGTCTCTCATCGTTCCACTAGAAGAGATCAAGGTTGATGATCGTCTTCGGATTGTGGAAGAACCTGTGGAGATCCTTGATTACAAGATTCGTAGCCTACGTCACAGCAAGATTCGTATCGTTAAGGTTCGGTGGAACTCGGACCGGGGACCGGAATATACATGGGAACGGGAGGATCAGATGAAGTCTAAGTATCCTCATCTTTTTCCTAAGGAAGCGTTCGAGTCGAGACATGTCTCTTCGGCAGCTGAATGAATCTCGGGTCGAGATTCCTTTTAACGTGGGGATGATGTGACAACTCGGGTAAATCTCTCTTTTGGTTTCTATCTTTTTGTTTGTTTCCTTCGTTATTTCTTTTGTTCTTTTTGTACTTGTGCAATTTTCGGGACGAAAATTCTTTTAACGTGGGGATGATGTGACACCCGGCAAATTCTGGTTAACAGCGTTGTTTAGATGAAAGTCTACCTTAGCGAGTCACTCGTATATTGTACTTAACTGGGTTAGTTAAGTCGGGTTATGGTTCGGGAACTATTGGTTAGTCTAGAAGATCATTGGATGTTGGTCTAGAGGTTCGTTAGATGTCAGTCCTTAACCAAGTGTACAAACGGTGACGATTTGTAGGATCGTCAGGGCATACGGAACGTACGAGTCTCGAGTCCCGGGAATTGGTGAACGAGTGTAAATATGTGTATTTACTTGTGTTATGTGTTTACAATCATTATGTGACTTGTCGGTACGTGAATATGCATTAACATATGTTAAAACGGGGTTTAACGCGCAAAACGCACAAAACCAACCCCTATAGGCGAGTAGGAGGCCTAATCACCTATAGGGGAGGCGAGTAGGGAACCCTAAGGGCGAGTAGGACCCTACTCGTGTATAGGTAAGGGCGAATAGGCCCAATTGCCTGAACAATCAGGCGATTAGGATTCCTAATCGCCTGAAACTGCTGCATACTCGCTAGTAACGGGCTGGACGACTAAAAACGACTATAAATACCATACTTAACCTCCTAAACTTCATTATACCAACCCTAGTCGTCCCATAACCCGCCCCAACACATAAACAACCTCTGGAAGGCGATTTTTGATCAAAACTCAAGGTTTCAAGCTTGAATCATCATACTTTCATAATCCTAAGGTTTGATTTTCATCCATAACTCTTTATAAACGTTTTTAATCAATCCCTAATGGTCCAGACCTGTTTTTAAACGAAAAAGCTTTCTGAAAATCGTCAATAAGGGTTGTTAATCGGATTATAACTAATATGCATGCATTATGAGTGTGTATGATTAGAAAGCTAGGATTTTTATGATTCATGATGATGATTTGATATGTTATTATGATAGATCAGTATTGATATTGATATTATGATGATAGGAATCTCAGTAATTGGATATTAGGGTTATGATTACGCGTGTTAGTATGATGTTGCATGCTATGTGAATGGTGTTTGGATTACTTGGTTGCATGCAGGACTGATTATACGAGGTTAAACGAAGGATTTTGGGTTAAACATGTTTAGGATAGTGTTTGGGATGATATTGGGTGGTTACACACGTTCTGGATCTGATTTGGAGCGTTAAACGCGCGAAAAACCGGAACAGCAAGGTTACAGGCGAGTAGCATTCCTAATCGCCTATGTTATAGGCGAGTAGGGTGCTAATCGCCTATAACACAGGCGAGTAGAGGCCTACTCGTGTGAAAGATCAGGTGATTAGCCCTAATTGCCTATAAGTTCATGTGAATAGCCCTAATTGCCTATAAGTTCATGTGAATAGCCCTAATTGCCTATAAGTTCATGTGAATAGCCCTAATTGCTAGTAAGTTCAGGTGAATAGCCCTAATTGCCTATAATAGAGGCGAGTAGGGTTTCTAATTGCTAGTTGACTTTTCCTAATCGCGTGTACTGCTGCTGTAAGTGTAAATTAGCATTCCGAGACCCGATTTAACATGTAGCAACATGCTAGGAACCCCGTAACATGTCTAATAACTTGGTAACATATATTTGGATGTAATTCGGTGATACGTGAACGATGTGCTATAACTTGTTGTGCGTTAACGTATGTTAAGTGTAATTGCGTTATTGTACGTTTTGGAGCGTAAACATAACACGGGGAGTCTCGGGTCACCAATGGGATGTCGAGTCTTGTACTTTGGGTCGGTTAAACAGTCACGGTGTTTTCAAACGAACTTGGTTATGGTCTGGACATCTAGGGACTAATTAACCTGCGGGTTATTAGTCTAAGTACTTGTAACTGTCGTATGTTAGGTCGCCGCTTACGGGACTAGCATAGCAGCTGGGTTTACTCGGGTTACGGAGTAACGCAATTTAAGGTGAGTTTACGGCCCCTCTTTTAAACTGGTTTTATACTTTCGGGGGAGAAAACATGTGTTAAAACGATTATTTGGTAACTACTGTCATACTATGGGTTTCTATTGTGTACTACACGATCTTTGGAAGTCCCGGGGGGAACCATGAATGTGCGGGTTTGCACAACGGGGAAATGTGAATAGCGCTATTGGGAGTGACCAACCCCGCTCGTCGGCTTGGAGGGCCGGGCGAGTGCATATTGTCTCAAACAGGAACAACAGGAACATTTGGAACTATTCGGGCACAAATCTGGTATTCGAGTTAGTAATGGTTTTCCAATCGTGGTAGTAACAAAACGTACGCCTAGCTAGCGTATACTGGTTTTCGATTTATTATAGTATGGACAGGTGGACTTGGTTCTTGGATACAAAACCTGTAAACTCACCAGCATTTTTGTGCTGACGTAAACTTTTACATGTTTTCTCAGGTCGCTAAGGTAGCACGACTGGACTAGGGCGCACGCGTCTGCACGGCGTCTTACTAGGGTTGCATGGTCTTTTGAACGTTGAACTACTGTTTCATTATTGAGATATTGTTTTTTTGAATAAGCTTCCGCTGTAAACGGGATTTTTAAACTATGTTTTGAAATTGCATTTATATTCATTTAGACTTGTTTATTGTGATCGTTGGTTTGGATCCTGGTTTGTCATGCGCCTCGCGGTAAAACTCCGCAAGTGGATTTTGAGGGTGTGACAGTTGGTCTTCCTGTATGTTCTATCTTTCCAAATCATTTGTGATCATGAAATGTACAAGGGAATCTTTTTAAGTTTACATGTTTATTTATCTGCCAGAATATCGGCCCACGTTTTGAGACATCGAATGCTGGTGTTCTTGGCCCAGCTACTCTTTCTGGTCTAAACGAAGGGAGAAGGGACTTATCATGGCAAAAATGGTCTTATAAGGTTGGTTTCTATATTTTACATGGCAAATTGGGCAGGCTGATGGGTAACGGTTCATACTCAATGTTTTTATATCGGAACTGTTACCAAACCATTGTCCGGTTTAAGAATATTTCAGCATCATGCTAATTTTATTTTTCTTTCAATTTAACCCAAAAAAAACATTACTTGAACTTGAATTTTGATCAGGTCAGACTTAAAGGCGAAATTTTAAGTCTTCACTCGCTCAGTGGAAGTTCATCAGTCGAATGGGTACAAGGTTCTTATGTGTTAAATTGTAGTTAATTTTCGGCGAGTTTTTAATTCCACCAATGTTGATGCTTTCAATATGTTGTTTTTATCGACAGGTTTCAGATCTTTTTGTTGAGGATTACGTCACTGCTACTGCTTCAAAGAACCCAATCTACATGCCTCACACTGCTGGAAGGTACCAAGCAAAGAGGTTCAGGAAGGCTCAGTGCCTAATCGTTGAACGATTGACCAACTCCCTCATGATGCATGGGTGAAACAACAGTAAGAAGTTGATGGCTGTTCGTATCGTCAAGCACGCCATGGAGATCATCCATTTATTGACGGATGCTAAATGCCAATCCCATTCAAATCATTGTTGATGTTATCATCAACAGGTATGCAATCATTATTTTAATTATTTGGTTTGTGATGGATGTCGAGTTATGATGATGATGATGATGTTGTCTTATGGCAGTGGACCAAGAGAAGATGCAACTAGGATCGGTTCTACTGGTGTTGTCAGGCGTCATGCTATTGATATCTCACCTTTAAGGCGTCTCAATCAGGCTATCTACCTTCTTACCACCGGTGCCCGCAAAAGTGCATT